>CM060922.1:961370869-962020619 GCA_030737875.1 Allium sativum
ACCCAGTTTTGGCCATCGCGACTTCGGCCTTCTACCATACTCGTGAGTGCCACTGTCCCCTTCGAACTACGTGCGACTCCCTCAAATCGCGACCTTCCAAACCTCACTACAATGGAAGCCCTAAAATCGAGCTTCAGAACATCGCTTGAACCTATCGCGCTTCCCAAGACCAGTCACAAGCTCCCAGTCTTTCAGTTCTTCAATCGACGGTCGTTGGCCCAAAATTCGACAGACCTGATTCGTCGTGAACACAAGATCGAATGCCGCCCTAGCTTGATATCGAAACTATCGAACACCCCCTACACGTGTTTGCACCTTCGGATTTTCCTTCGATTTGAGTTTCAATAAAACAAATTCACGATTTTGGTTGGTAATGGAAGTTTGAGGCTTCCCCTTTGATTTGTGGAGTTACGAGGTGCGGTTTATAAGGGAATCGACCATTTTAAATTTTAGTTGAAGCTTTTAGTTTGGTTTTCATTTAGAAAGAGCTCGACCCCTTTTTATTTTGAACGATTGTGAAGGATATGAATGGAGCGTGACAATTTATTTTACCTTTAATTTTATTAAATTTTTATTTTTATTTTAATTAAAATTGGTATCCTTTAATTTAAATACCCCTTGATTCTGAACTCCTTTCTGAACCCAACAACCGACATTCATAGGGTTAAACCACCATTTTGAACCCAACGGGACATGTTTCAAAGCTTTATTCGATCATCTGAAGAAGATATATTTAAACCGATGTAAATTAAATTCAATTCAAAACTACAAATTCCCTGGATAATAAATAATTAATATTATCATTTATATTTTAAATACAATTTAAAATAACCATCTGAATTGTTGATTCAGTTTTAAATTTGAATTAAACTAGATTTGTTTTCGTATTACAATTATTCAATATATTCGAAATAAATCGTATTTCGGTTATTTAATCGATAACTCAATATAAATATCGATTTATATTGTCTACTCAATATTTAAAACCATATTGAATATTTAAAATAAACTGATCAAAAATCCGGATCGTTACATTCTTTTCCCCTTAAAAGAATTTCGTCCCCGAAATTACTAAGGTAGAAAAATGCTTCAAACCCAGTACTTTTCAAAACTCACTTATGTTGAAACTCATTATTTATATTTCAACAAATTTAGTTACAATAACACTTACTGTTTTCATTCATGTCTTACACCATATAAGCTTACATTTATTCAATTCGAATGACTTATAACCAATATATTTACATTGGATTCATATTCCATTTAATTTCAGAATTCAAATCCCCGGGTTTTCATTTGAAATCCTTTTGAAATCACATAAATATATACGTATATTTAGAATCTTCTCAATTTCAAAACATTTGAATTTCCAAAATCAACTTGTTTTCTTTCAAACAAATTTCCAACACAACTTTTCTAAGGTAGGAATACATCACTTAGAAATTCAAAATGAACACTGACGAAGCTGCAGTCATCATCAGAATTATTTTCCAGCTACTGAGGTGAATTCAGTGCTTTATTACTTTCAAAATCCATTAAAAATGGTTTCTATTCAAAATCCTTTTAAAACAAAGCTATATTATTCTAATATATTTCAGAAAATATTTTCTCACTTCCTAGATTTAAAATTCCAAATTCTTATTTGAATCTAGTTTCAATTACTCTCATTTGTATATCTTATTCATGTACAAATTTTATTTGGTTATATATAACCATTCCAATTTTATAATCTTAATGGATTATAATAAAAATCAACACATCCATATATAATAATTTCAGAAAAATATTCCTTTTCTATCGAAATAGAATTTTGGGTAAAATTATTTCATTTACCCACTTTAAAACATTATTATGTTGAATTTTTCTATTCAAGTGTTCATAAATTCCTATCGACTTCGTGGCGTCCCACGATTCAATAAGAATTCATAAACCACTCAACAGCCTAGCCAACACAATATAAAACAAATTTTTATATCGCTAACAAATACGCGCTCTCGTATATATACATATACACTCAACTCATTCTAGGGTACTACTGACCCTATCTTTAATGAGCACATCCCACCAAAGCCTAGGTGTTCGCTCAACCTAAGCTCTGATACCAACTGTAACGTCCCGCAAATCCGTAATATCATAGTTGACTACATACATCATACATCCAACACAAATATCACGAAAACACGAATCATTTTTTTTAGAAGAAAAAGGTAGAAGAAGAACAGAAATAACAACACATAATCTCACATCACAGCGGAACAAAATATAATATATCATAACTTTTGAATACAAAATTCTAATTGTATAACATACACTTATCAGGGTACAACACTTACAACACAGTGGAATAATAATACTATATATTTAACACTGAAGCCCCCTGCTCCAAACTCCTTTAGGTATATCTGTAAAATCCTGAACTACTTGACTGCCCGAACAAATTTAGGCACCCAAGAGTTTAGGTAAGACAAAACAAAATAAACTCCGGGTCAATCATGGGACTGGTATGAGAAAACAATTTAAAACAGTTTGAGAAAACAAATGATATCTCATTAGACCACGCCATATAACACGGAACGGGTTTTTCTCTTATGAGAATCCAAAACATTTGATATAACTTTCAAATCCTTCTGAAAGAAACGATAACCTTTATACCAAAACTCTTTTGATATTATAATAATGTCTAAATCAAATAAATAGAATCTAGTGGAACGCTTTCATCTCACGCTCAACATATATAATATACAATCAAAACCACGAGCACTTATTGGGTAATGAATTTCCAACTATGACAAGGTATGGAACCACCTTACGATAGTGTATCTCTAGAGGAGAATACACTGGGTTCAACAAGAACATCTTGTAACCCGACCATACATGACCGGCCACTCATTTCGCTTAAGTGTATCGAATGCATATCACCAACGGTTGGGATTAGCAACCGTTTCCCGAATGGGACAGCATCGAATAGAATAAGGAATTAGATGAATCTCTCTAGATAGGTAATGATACACCCTAATGGGATCTACCCACATAGCCATGATGTCTGCTCGATTTTTGTCATTTCCCGGTTGTTGAGGCCTGAGGCAACACTTACTTGCCATTCATTGATAACACACTCACTTTGAATGCCACATTGTCAGATCCGTTAATCATTAATTGATTTGCACAAATATATTCTGGATATTATGCTAAGGGAATAAATCCGTTGCCACCATATATACATTTTTACAGTCCAAAATGCGATCATTGGAAATATTCTGTCAGACATTCGTCCATACACGTTCATTCTGGGACGGAACGAAACCGAAGGCACTATTCCGTACATCCATCCTAGGCAATCTCTACCTAGGACTTATACAACAGCCCTTGCACTTTACTCCGTATTCAATATATTCTGCATACTTGGTTTGCAACGCTTATGCCAATACGGAGTGGTTCTTCGGATAATAATCCAACCGGTCTCTCCATATTAACAACGTTAAAATGGTCAAAAACTTTGATAGTCGTTGATTTAACTATCAAATGAAAAATGTCTGTGTACACACAGCGATCTTATTTCCAAATGGAATTATCGATCAAATCATCAAACATATATATATATATATATTCATATTTCCTTATTTTCTAAGTTTAGAAAATATATGTTATTAACACTGGAAAACATTTCCATATATCGCCTTCTTTTATTTTCTGTACTTAGAAAATATCTTCTATTTATAATTAGAAAATATTCCAATTACTTATCTCTTTTCCAACTCGTTTATTTCTGTACTTAGGAAATATTTATTATTCTATTTCTAACTTACACTTATTTGGGTTAAAACGGATGTTGTGTAAAACATCGTTACGACAACCCAAATACCGTATTTAACTAAATCTTATTCAACATTGACCTTCGAGCCTGAATCTTACTATTTATTTGTTAATAATGACATCAATCAAGTTGGGTTATAACTACCTCTCAGACCTTGACTGAATAACATTCATAACGTCAAAACAGACATGACTACTTACTCGAATAATCAATACCATACAAACCAATTATTCCATTTTAAACATGTACATGCTTCTTTTTTTATTCTTACGAGGTTTTATTCATAGATTTTCTTTTTGTTTAACTATTTTATTTTTAAGTTCGTTTTCCTTATCGAATTCTATATATATTGATATATAGATTTCTAGTTATCAAATTTTCTTAAAAATATTCTAACTCCTTAAATTTCCGGAAAAATTCGCCATAAATTTTTTTGTACAGGGTTACCGGAAAACATCAAACCTTGCCACATAGGCCTCCCCATTCAAAAAGAAAATCAAAAAGCCAAGCGGCTTGCCGATATGGCGCATAAAACCTCATATTCAATTTAAATACATACCTTTTTGTCGAGCATTCTATTTATATCTCTTCTAACACTTCATTCCATACCTGCTTAGCATATATCTAATCATTTCCACTTTATTCCAACTCAACCTAATCGTTTTAACTCAATTCGTTAGTTAATTCGCAAATTAACTCTTTTTCCTATTTCACTTTCATATTTGAACATAACATGTTCAAATATATTTAAACTTGCTTATAAACAAATTAAATTCTATTTTCAGTTCAAGTTCCATATTCGATTTTGAATATAATTTGTCACATCACATTCACTTATCCCAAAGCCCAATTCTTATCAAAATTCGATTTAACTAATTATTCTTTAAATTAGTAAATCTTGTTCAAACATTAAAAATATGATTTTTGTTTCAAAAATCATTTCACTTATACCACTTGAGTTCGTATTTATTTTATAACTCAAATCTAGATTTTTAAATTCAAAATCCATATTTTATTAACTTAAAATACTTCGATTTTAATTAATAAACCGTTATGGTACTAAAGCGGTTATGGCGCTGCTTTTCTGAAAATTTGATTTTGACATAACTCAAAATCTATACGATGAAATTCAGAATTTTCTCTTTCATTAGAAAACTATTATTCAATCGGTCCTGACGATTCTTGTTTCAAAGAATTCTGATTTAAATTGAGTTCTATATACTCAATTGAAGTTCAAAACGCCAAATTACGAACTGTCGTGCCACGACAAATTCGTTTTAATTATATTTTTATATAAACGTTTAAACTTTGTTTATATATAAATTCCAAATCCATTCTAATATATTTTAATATATTCAGCCTATTTACCAAAACCAACTTAATATTCTCGATTTTCCCTATTCGTCGATTACTTCATAACTCAGTTATAAATTTATTTATAACTTAAATTTCTATATCTAATCCTAATTTATATAGAAACAAATTATTTTATGAAATTCGATATAATCGAATTCCAATTATAAACTCGTTGGATTTTTCTCAATTCAACTTATATTCCGAATTTCGAAATAAAATCAATCGTTCTATTTCAAACCCTTCTCAATTCACTTTTAAATTCATATTTGAACTTAAATATTAAGATTATCCAAGCGATAATTATCTCACTTAATTTATTAAAGTCATTTATAAAACTAACTTCCTTGTTTTATATATTAAAACAAGTTTCCATATCAAATTCCCTTTGAAATCCAATTCCTTTTATATTCTAAATTCCAGAATAAAAACCACGGTTTCCTTTTCAAAATGATTTCAACTCTCTATTTTTAAATTCAAATTTGAATTTAAAACTTCAAATTATCTAATGACAATTTATCATACTAAATTATAAACGTCGTTTATAATTTAACTTCCTTGTTTTATGAAGTTAAAACAAGTTTTCCATTTCGACATCTATTAAAAACCAAAACCTTATTTTGGAGTATTCTCTTTATTAAAACTTATCTATATAAATATAGAACCTTTTTTCATGTCTTATCTCAGTTTCTATTTAAATTAAATTTAATTATCCTATTTGGGAATAATCTATTTTTACAAATCCAACATAGTCGAATTCAACATAAATCCTAAGGATTGATTTAACTTCATTTATATTCCGAATATCGGAATAAAGTTAATCGTTTATTATTTGAAACGATTCTAAGTTCTTATTTTAAATTCACATCTGAATTTAAAATATTTAAATTATCCAAATGATAATTTTTCACCTTTCTTTATAAGCATCATCTATTTTACTTGTTTTCTTATTAAACAAGTCTCGATTTCAAATTCATTTTTGAAATTAAATTTCTACTTAGAAAAATAAATTTCCCTTTTTTTTAAATTCACATATGAATTTACATTTCCCGGATTATCTAAAAGGTAATTTTTCCCATTTCATTTATAAACGCCATTTATAAATTCACTTCAATTCCCTGCATTATTAATTTATAAACATCGTTTATAAATTTCAGTACTTGTTTTATTTATTCAAAACAAGTTAATATTTTTCGAATTTCAAATTCGATTTTTAGAAAAATAGAATTTTCCATTTAAATCTCAAATATCGTTTTCACGATATTTTTATATATCAACATTTTAGCCCAGTGATATTTAAATATCCAAATAAAACACTCAATTATCAAATCACGGGTTTTATAACACATCATATATGATAATATATATGTGAAAATAAATCTGTAATAAATTTTGAGTATTCCAGTTGGATTCCTCCAACCTGTTTTTCCTGCATCCACAGACGTTAGCCCATATAAATAATACCCATCCTGCTTCGAGGCAGGATATCGCGGTATGAAGGTCATCCACTATATATATTGTGGGGCGCATAGGGAAATCATCCGCTAATGATACCGCAGGCATCCGCTAACGATACTGCAGGAATCCAACCACCAATATATATATAATAGCCAGAAACACCAATCCTAAATAACTAATATATATTTATAATAGCCACAGTAATATTATAATGCAACCAAACAATCAACAAACAATTATTTTAACTAAATAAAAATAATTCTAAATAAATTGGAGTGAGATTTACTCACCGTGATTTTATTTTCGTCGAATATTCAGAATTTGAATTCTCTAAATTCACGGTTGACTCCGAAAATGTAACAACCCACCATTTTGAACCATTCAAATCAACAATAATCCACACATGTCAGACTTGAATTGCTCAAAACGATAGATTGTTAATAAAAATTGGCAAATAACAGCATATATAGTAAATAAATTAACCACAGAATCACAGACACGGAGTAATAAAATACTACACAGCGGAATAGATAGAATAGTAGTCCATAAGCAACTACATAACTACAGAGTCTAAAGAAAATACAACAAAGTACCATACATAGATAAGTCCGCTAATGCATAAGGAAATATTAGAGTCTGAAATAGGAAATAACTGAAATGACTGGAAAGTTGAAATAACTACAACAACTAAGAAGAGATAGATAGATCCAAGCAAAGCTCCAAGTGAATCAAGCAAGCTGATATCCTCAAGCTAACCTGAGTATCCATGTAAAACAAACACATTCGAGTCAGGATTAACATTCTTATTTAAATTATAACTCAAGTGAAACAATTACCGAAATGCAAAGTTACTTAAAGGATGTTGGGATCACCATCCACTAAGGATCCGTCAAACTAATACTATATATTATAATACGCTATATACAATAGTGTCTATCAGTAAAGTAAATATCAAAATAGCGTAAGCGGGATTACCATGATTACCCTTACAACGTTTATATATTCCCATAGTATATACAGTACCATAATTCCTCCATAAACTGGAGGTTGATCAGAGGGCACTCCATATAAAACGGTACAAAACAAAATCATAGTGGGCTCGTATAAGTCATGTGACAAGGCACGCGAGGAATGCCAGGGTGGATTCACCGTTTTCATAACCGGACTGGTGGTAACGCATAGCAGCAACTACCGCCCACCTCGAGACACACTCCCATATCAAGGGTGCGCACCAATCGAATAAAAAAAGTAATAGAATGGTTTCGAAAAAGCATGCTCGATGGGAGGAATGACCTCACTTGGTCTCAGTGTAGCACCTGTTTTGGCCACATCAAGCTGACTCAGAGTAGTCAGGGTCTCGTAATTGATATGAAATAGAAAATGGAGTCGATAGCCAAGCCATCCTTCATTCTGGAACTCCACCGCGTATACAAATGTTAAAGTGGTTTTCAGAATTGGCAGAGAGTATGACAAATCCGATCCCGATCTCTTTAACAACCAATCGTTTACATTTTTAACACCGTGGTCGTTTTATAATTTTTACTCAAAATAGCTATCGAAATATAATTTAAATCAAATACTTCCAAATCACAACATATACTCTTCATTTTTTTAAGTTTATAAAATATATAAGTTTATAAAATAAAACATAATATAAAATATTAAATTATAAAATTTATAGAAATACTATATATAAAATAGGTACTTATTTTGTTATTAAAACCTTTGTAAACATTTAAAACATTTAAAATATAAGTAAAATCTTAAATATCATTTAAATCCATATTTACTTATAAATTAACTTTTCAAAACATTTCCAAAATATAAATTTATCATTTGGAATCTAACTATATATTATTATTATTATTGAAAATACTTGAATTAAATTTCCAAAAAATCAGTCCTTTCAAATCAATATAATTATGATTTCAAAATATGACCAACGGTGTCCGTATATAATTTTATATCCTATGGTCAAGTGATACAGATATGTATCATTTCAATCCGTTTATTTTTAAGTACAGGTATATATCATTTCAACCCGTAATCCCAAATTCAATAAAAATCGCTTGGGTCTATCATTTCAACCCATAACGATTTTTCCCTATTATATCAAGTCATTCGGGTATGTATCATTTCAACCCATTGTGATTTCAAACTAAGGGAACTAGCAATGTGAAAATCAGAACATAACAACTCAATCATCGACATATAATATCGATCCGTACATGTCATAAAGACACGTCCGTACATGTTCATATTACGTCTAAATATCAATCTGCATGTAAAATGTCATTTATTTGGACATACATACGTAGAGTATATTTGTGCACGTATCTGTGTGCATGTCACATAACTATCGTGCATGTCACATTCACACGTATCAAAATACATGCACGCTACACTAAACGCATTATATCCATATAAATTCCATTTTACGTGTCTGAACGTATTTACACGTCATATCAACAAATGTAGCAAACACATGTCATATATCACATATGCAGATCCATATATATATATGTATGTATGTGTATATATATATATATATATATATATATATATATATCGTATATCACCAATTCACATAACAAACAAGTAATATGTCACTTGCATTACATAATGTCGATAACATGTCGATATGAACATATGAGAATAGTATAATTTCTAGAGCAGTCCTAGCAATTCAGGTAATTGATTCACATGTTTATACATTGAAATAGGAATGTTAATCGTGAGTGAGGGGTACTCACCTTTCGTAGCAAATAGAAATAAAGGAGACGATGAAGACGGATGTGAAGCGAACGTCGAAACAAATTTATTTCTCTTTATTACAACTTCCTAGACTGGAAACAAAAATAAAATTTTAAAACTTGCGTATAGATTATATTGAACAATAATTTAAAAAAAAATCTTTGTTCCAAAACCCAAAATATGACACACGCCTAAGAAAAAATAAATTAATTAAATTAAATAAATTAAATCATTTTTTTCTCAACCCGCATATAAGTTTACATCAATACCCTTGCATATTTCTTCCGAAAACTGAACTGAACTTCAAAACTCAGTACATACGCCATTTTTTTTTCGAAACCCGTATACAGTACACCACTTGACAAAACCAAACCCAATTTCAGATCTTTCCTTTTTTCCAAAACCAACACATGATCGTCAGCTTAAAGATGTTTTAAAACCAATACACTATCCATGCATGTTGTATTTAACAAATGCATAATAAAACTTTTTTTAATTATTAACGAAAACCAAGCAAAGAAGAGAGAAAACAAAACAAGACAAAAAGACTCACGCCTATATATATATATATATATATATATATATATATATATATATGTATGTGTGTGTGTGTGTGTGTGTGTGTGTGCGAAACTGATTTTTTTTTTTAATATAAGCATGCAGCGCATGCAACAAAAGAAGAGAACAATTGGTAATAAAAGGGAAGAGGACTCACGTATGCAAGCAAGAAGGAAGTGGATGAATGCAAGTTTGCTACAGGAAGATGCCTTCCATTCTTGGCACGCTGGAGAAAAAGGCATGTAAATAGATGCTACAGGAAAAAATGCGCCTCTTCTTCCAAGTTTTTGTCCCACTTTGATCGTATTTTTTATCCTTTTTTTTATAAAATGGAGAGGAGGACGATTGACAGAGAAGGTGGAAACGAAATGGCAGAGAAGCATGAAACGGTATGAAATATATATGCAAACAGTAGAGAGAATCGAAGAGTTGTGTCCATTCATAATTTTGGAGATCTTTGGTTGCACGCAGGATGATTCACCGATCCAAAGATAATTATTAAACCAGATAGACACAAACAGGGCAATTCAAACTTAAAGGAGCCCGCATCAAAAAATTGTTGCATAGCCATTTTGATTTTTCAATGCAAACCGAGCGCCCAAAACTGATAAATAAATACACTGCGATGATCAGCGTGACGACACGGACACAACGGTATAAAAATCTCAGTGTCACGACACTCCGATCAAAATCTCGTTACGGACACCTTTTAACGTAGAAAAACGTACAAATAAAATAAAATGAAGGTCGAAATGTCCAAATTTCACGAAACGGATTGCACCGTCGAATTCAGATTAAGAAAAAGAATTTACTAACGCAGAGCCATCAGTACTTTGGACAAAAACTTTACGGACGCCAAATTTTGAACTGATATGCACAGAAAATTTCACAACCGACGAACTTGCGTATTTTCGATGAAACTTGTCCGATTGATATATCCAGACGGACACATTTCGAATATCAAATTCTCATTGTGAAAATTTTATGCTAAATTTTCAAAATAAAACAAAATTGGTCGAAAAATCGAGTTTTAAATCGTGGAAAATGATGGGTTGTTACACTCTTCCTCACTCAAAACTTTTCGTCCTCGAAAAGGAACAAAAACAAAGGATGAGAATGAGAAGAACAACAAAGATAGATCTGAAAGAATAAAGGTGGATAGGCTTACGTTGTTCGCAAAAACTAAGATTGACGGGACCGACAATAGGATTAGAATCACATAATGGTTCACTTGCTACTTGCGGATGTAAGAGATGCTCAAACTTATGAAAAGGTCTATAGAAATAAAGCTATGCGAAGCTCCAGTATCGGATAGAACATGAACAGGAAAACGGAATAAATTAAAAGTGCTCTGAAGAGTACCTTGGTTATCACTAGGAGCCGGAGGAGTAGCGGCTCCAGATTTGTTCGGACAACTGTCGGCACACCTTTCTGATTGCAGTTGAAGCAGGTAATGTGAGATAAGTCGATCGGTTGACTCTGAGAAGAATAACCAATACCCTGGGTCTTCTGCCAATTCTCTTTTTGCTGCTGAAAATTAGGCTTCCTCTTCTTCGAACTGCTAGATGTACCCTGAGACTGAGATGCCTGTATAACTTGCTTCTGCTTCCCTTTAATGTTGGGATTCTCGAATCTAATAGCCATGTCTACGAGATCAGTGAAAGTGACACGAACGTGGTTAGTCAAACGATCATAATACTCCGAACGTGCTCCATAGATAAACCTCTCATTCTTCTGGAGTGGGGACTGGATCAGATTAGGCCCATACTTGGAAACCTCATTGAATTTCCTCTTGTACTCAGCAAATGTCATATCACCTTGCTCAAGATCCATGAATTCTCTATAAAGTTGAGACTTCCCCGAATCGGGTATCCACTTAGCAACAACGATATCCCTAAAAAAAGAGACGAGTTTTAAAATCAAGAGAGATTCAAAGGAAGGAAGCAAAGATAGAAAGAACAGTCTTAAGATTTTTGCCTGAACTGCTGCCAGGTGATGTTCGTCTCGATAGTATTAGCGATAACTGACCGCCACCAATGAAGAGCATCTTCGTGTAATTGCCACGCGGCTAACTGACGCTTCTGAGTATCGGTATCTCAAGACCAGTGAAAATTCTCTCAAGATTCTCCAGCCACTTCTCAACTTCAACAATACCCACAGATCCGGTGAACTTGGTACCTCCGAGCTGAGTGTACTCCTTGCAAAGTTTAGTGAACCTAATCGGTTGAGCAGGTTGAACTACTGGCGGCTCGACTGGTGGCGCAGCTGGGGCATTACCACAACCTCTTCCCCTAGTATTCCTTCGGTTACTCATCTGGACAGATTCAAACGAGTTAGACGAAGGTAAAGATAGAATATTCAAAAGAGATACTAATCAAAAGGAATCCTAATAAGGTATCTAGAGATCGAATGAATATGATTCCGTGATTAATTTATCTCATTCTAGAGTATCACTACTCCATCTCTAATGAGTTTTACTCTATATACTGAAATTTGCCTAAAACCAGAGCTTTGATACCACATGTAACAACCCACCATTTCGAACCATTCAAATCAACAATAATCCATACATGTCAGACTTGAATTGCTCAAAATGATAGATTGTTAATAAAAATTGGAAAATAACAGCATATATAGTAAATAAATCAACCACAGAATCACAGTCACAGAGTAATAAAATACTACACACCAGAATAGATAGAATAGTAGTCCATAAACTACTACATAACCACAAAGTCTAAAGCAAATACAACAAAGTACCATACATAAATAAGTCTGCTAATGCATAAGGAAATATTAGAGTCTGAAATAGGAAATAGCTGAAATGACTAGAAAGTCGAAATAACTACAACAACTAAGAAGAGATAGATAGATCCAAGCAAAGCTCCAAGCTCCAAGTGAATCAAGCAAGCTGATATCCTCAAGCTGACTCGAGTATCCATGCAAAAAAAACACACTCGAGTCAGGATTAACATTCTTATTTAAATTATAACTCAAGTGAAACAATTACCAAAATGCAGAGTAACTTAAAGGATGTTGGGATCACCATCCACTAAGGATACGTCAAACTAATACTATATATTATAATACGCTATATACAATAGTGTATATCAGTAAAGTAAATATCAAAATAGCGTAAGCGGGATTACCATGATTACCCTTACACCGTTTATATATTCTCATAGAATATACAGTACCGTAATTCCTCCGTTAACTGGAGGTTGATCAGAGGGCACTCCATATAAAACGGTACAAAACAAAATCGTAGTGGGCTCGTATAAGGCATGTGACAAGGCACGCGAGGAATGCCAGGGTGGATTCACCGTTTGCATAACTGGACTGGTGGTAACGCATAGCAGCAACTACCACCCACCTCGAGACACACTCCCATATCAAGGGTGCGCACCAATCGAATCACAAAAGTAGTAGAATGGTTTCGAAGAAGCATGCTCGATAGGAGGAATGACCTCACTTGGTCTCGGTGTAGCACCTGTTTTAGCCACATCAAGCTGACTCAAGGTAGTCAAGGTCTCGTAATTGATATGAAATAGAAAATAGAGTCGATCGCCAAGCCATCCTACTTCATTCTGGAACTCCACCGCGTACACAGTTGTTAAAGTGGTTTTCAGAATTGGCAGAGAGTATGACAAATCCGATCCCGGTCTCTTTAACAACCAATCGTTTACATTTTTCACACCGTGGTCGTTTTATAATTTTTACTCAAAATAACTATCGAGATATAATTTAAATCAAATACTTCCAAATCACAACATATACTCTTCATTTTTTTAAGTTTATAAAATATATAAGTTTATAAAATAAAACATAATATAAAGATATTAAATAATAAAATTTATAGAAATACTATATATAAAATAGGTACTTATTTTGTTATTAAAACCTTTGTAAACTTTTAAAACAATTAAAATATAAGTAAAATCTTAAATATCATTTAAATCCATATTTACTTATAAATTAACTTTTCAAAACATTTCCAAAATATAAATTTATCGTTTGAAATCTAACTATATATTATTACTATTATTGAAAATACTTGAATTAAATCTTTTCAAATCAAATATAATTATGATTTCAAAATATGACCAATGGTGTCCGTATATAATTTTCTATTCTATGGTCAAGTGATACAGATATGTATCATTTCAATCCGTTTATTTTTAAGTACGGGTATATATCATTTCAACCCGTAATCCCAAATTCAATAAAAATCGTTTGGGTCTATCATTTCAACCCATAACGATTTTTCCCTATTATATCAAGTCGTTCGGGTATGTATCATTCCAACCCATTGTGATTTCCTAAACTAAGGGAACTAGCAATGTGAAAATCAGAACATAACAAATCAATCATCGACATATAATATCGATCCGTACATGTCATAAAGACACGTCCATACATGTTCATATTACATCTAAATATCAATCCTGCACGTAAAATGTCATTTATTTGGACATACATACGTAGAGTATATTTGTTCACGTATCCGTGTGCATGTCACATACACTATCGTGCATGTCACATTCACACGTATCAAATTACATGCACGCGTCACTGAACGCATTATATCCATATAAATTCCATTTTACATGTTAGAACGTATTTACACGTCATATCAACATATGTAGCAAACACATGTCATATATCACATATGCAGATCCATATATATATATATATATATATATATATATATATATATCATATATCACCGATTCACATAATAAACAAGTAATATGTCACTTGCATTACATAATGTCGATATGAACATATGAGAATAGTATAATTTCTAGAGCAGTCCTAGCAATTCAGGTAATCAATTCACATGTTTATACATCAAAATAGGAATGTTAATCGTGAGTGAGGGGTACTCACATTTCGTAGCGAATAGAAATGAAGGAGACGATGAAGACGGAAGTGAAGCGAACATTGAAACAAATTTATTTCTCTTTATTACAACTTCCTAGACTGGGAACAAAAATAAAATTTTAAAACTTGCGTATAGATTATATTGAACAATCATTTAAAAAAAAAAAATTGTTCCAAAACCCGAAATATGACACACGGCTAAGAAAAAAATAAACTAAATAAATTAAATCATTTTTTTCTCAACCCGCATATAAGTTTACATCAATACCCTTGCATATTTCTTCCGAAAACTGAACTGAACTTCAAAACTCAGTACATACGCCATTTTTTTTTTCAAAACCCGTATACAGTACACCACTTGACAAAACTAAACCCAATTTCAGATCTTTCCTTTTTTCCAAAACCAACACATGATCGTCAGCATAAAGATGTTTTAAAACCAATACACTATCCATGCATGTTGTATTTAACAAATGCATAACAAAACTTTTTTTTTATTACGAAAACCAAGCAAAGAAGAGAGAAAACAAAACAAGACAAAGAGACTCACGCCTATACATATATTTATATGAAACTGATTTTTTTTTTAAATATAAGCATGCAGCGCATGCAACAAAAGAAGAGAACAATTGGTAATAAAAGGGAAGAGGACTCACGTATGCAAGCAAGAAGGAAGTGGATGAATGCAAGTTTGCTACAGGAAGATGCCTTCCATTCTTAGCACGCTGGAGACAAAAGCATGTAAATAGATGCTACAGGAAAAAAATGCGCCTCTTCTTCCAAATTTTTGTCCCACTTTGATCGTATTTTTTTTCTTTTTTTTATATAAAATGGAGAGGAGGACGATTGATAAAGAAGGTGGAAACGAAATGACAGAGAAGCATGAAACGATATGAAATATATATATGCAAACAGTAGAGAGAATCGAAGAGTTGTGTCCATTCATAATTTTGGAGACCTTTGGTTGCGCGCAGGATGAATCACCGATCCAAAGAAAATGATTAAACCAGATGGACACAAACAGGGCAATTCAGACTTAAAGGAGCCTGTATCAAAAATTGTTGCACATCCATTTTAATTTTTCAATGCAAACCGAGCGCCCAAAACTGATAAATAAATACACTGCGACGATCAGTGTGACGACACGGACACAACGGTATAAAAATCTCAGTGTCACGACACTCTGATCAAAATCCCGTTACGAACACCTTTTAACGTAGAAAAACGTACAAATAAAATAAAATGAAGGTCGAAATGTACTAATTTCGTGAAACAGATTGCACCGTCGAATTCAGATTAAGCAAAAGAATTTACTAACGCAGAGCCATCAGTACTTTGGACAAAAGCTTTACAGACGCCAAATTTTGAACTGATATGCACAGAAAATTTCACAACCGATGAACTTGCGTATTTTCGATGAAACTTGTCCGACTGATATATCCAGACGGACACATTTCAAATATCAAATTCTCATTATGAAAATTTTATGCTAAATTTTCAAAATAAAACGAAGTTGGTCAAAAAATCGAGTTTTAAATCGTGGAAAATGATGGGTTGTTACAGAAAAATTCCAAACCACTACCCGAACGTGTATATCACGGCTACAGATCAACTCAACCTATTTATGTGATTTCTAGACCTCATACGCACACGATATAAATTTTATAAATCACTGGACAGTATGAATAAGAATTAAAATTTTACTTAATTAACTAAAATGATTACCTTACTTCCCATCTCACACTAACAGCTACAGGATGTATATATTTTAAATCTTGCGTACCCCAAAAATCCTTGGCTAGTTTGCCTCACCTAAGTTCTAGTGCTACTCTCGGCCTCCACCCTGATATTGCCAACTCCGACAGTCACTCCAAGAATCCTACTGCCTTAGACGAGCCAACACTGCCTCTTCGGTGGTGAACCAACTCCACAAACAACAGATACAAGCTCCCCAAAATCCATCGTCGCACCCTTCTAATTCAACCCAAATTTACCCAATACTGTCGCCCCTCAAACCGTGCCCACAGAAACCGCTTGAACCCAGTTCTGGCCATCGCGACTTTGGCCTTCTGCCATACTCGTGAGTGTCACTGTCCCCTTCAAACTACGTGCGACTCCCTCAAATCGCGACCTTCCAAACCTCACTACACTGGAGGCCCTAAAATCGAGCTTCAGAACATCGCATGAACCTATCGCACTTCCCAAAACCAGTCACAAGCTCCCAGTCTTTCAGTTCTTCACTCGACGGCCGTTGGCCCAAAATTCGACAGACCTGATTCGCCGTGAACACAAGATCGAACGCCGCCCTAGCTTGATATCGAAACTATCGAACACCCCCTACACGTGTTTGCACCTTCGGATTTTCCTTCTATTTGAGTTTCAATAAAACAAATTCACGATTTTGGTTGGTAATGGAAGTTTGAGGCTTCCGCTTTTATTTGTGGAGTTACGAGGTGCAGTTTATAAGGGAAACAACCATTTTAAATTTTAGCTGAAGCTTTTAGTTTGGTTTTCATTTAGAAAGAGCTCGACCCCTTTTTATTTTGAACGATTGTGAAGGATATGAATGGAGCGTGGCTGTAACGACCCAGGAATTTCCGGCCCCGAAAATCGACATAAATACCTTTACCGTAACTCATGCCGACTCTCCAAGCACCGAAAACACTGGATAGTTAATGAAAGAAATTAGAGGGTGAGATAAGAAAGAAAGAAATATTAGAATAGAAGAAGAAGAAGAAGAAATAACACAACACAGAGTCACACATCGTAGCGAAACAAAATATAATACAGAAATGAATCTTTATTGAGAGCTTTAAAAATACTTACAATATTAGAGTACATCACACCACGGGACAGTTATAATATCCTGTACCCATATACAACACACAGCGGAATAGTAGCTATATAATATCATACGTCTGAACATCTCCAGCTCGTCTCTGGATGTCACAGCATTCGATAACCTGAACCTGTACACCCCAGGCTAACCCGAGCATTTACAAAACACTGGGTCAGTCTGGTGTACCAGAGTGAGATACACTCGCACAGTATTAAGGGTAAATCGTCCAATCATGATTTTAAAGTTCAAAATTTTTTCAAAAGAAAAGGATAATCGTAAGACCAAATTCACACATAAACACAGACGGTTTTTACCTTACGATAACCCAAAACAGTTCTGAAACCAATATCTTTTCTGATATTATAATAATGTCTAAATACAAGTAAATAACAATTTAGTCGAAAGCTTGCATCTCACACTCCACATATATAATATACAATCAAAACCGCGGGCGCTTATTGGAGATTGGATTCCGACTATGACAAGGTATGGACCACCTGCCGATAGTGTATCTCTAGAGACGAATACACTGGGTTCAACAAGAACGTCTTGTAACCCGGCCCACGCATGATCGACCACTCATTTTGCTTGAGTGTATCGAATGTATATCACCGACGGTTGGGATCAGCAATCGTCTCCCGAATAGGGACAGCATCGAAACATAGATTAAAGAAGCAAATACGATTTTCTCTAGATAGGTGATTATACACTCTAATGGGAGCGACCCACATAGCCATGTTGCCTGCCCGAATTTTGTCATTTCCCGGTTGGAGAGGCTTGAGGCCAGAGTTTATTTTTGAAACATCTGCTCACCATTCACTTTGAATGCCACCTCGTCAGATCCGTCAGATATCACTAATTGACGTCCACAAAAATACTCTAGTTAGAAGCTAAGAGAATGGCAATTCCCCGCTAATAACTATAGCACGTTTGAAGAAATCAATGTACGTGATCCTTTGGATATACTCTGTCAGACATCTGTCCATACAAGTCATCCAGGAACAGGGTGAACCGAAGGCACTCTCCTACCGCATCCATATAGGAATCACCCCATGGATCAGTAGCGAGATGTCCTTACAACCCGTAGATTCCAACCACGACAGAATCATATATTATCTCTACTTGCCAGGCAAAGAATATTAGTGGTTCTTCCGTTTATGAAAGTCCACGGTCTTCAATGCTCCATCTCGATCATCTTCTGATCTCTTCACGTATTTGTTGGTCAGAATGGTTTTCGAATAAATTCGATCCCGATCTTTCCGTACCAACAATCGTATTGAACAGATTTGATAGTCGGTGATTTAACTATCAAAATATACAGTGATTCAATCATGACAACAAATGAGTTCGCTGGTTCAGTATTTAGTATCACTTGGCCTTTTAATTAAACAAATTTATTCACTTCTGTTTAATTAAAACTTTTAACTCTTTTAATATTTAAAATACGATATTTGGATTCTTATATACTAACGTTCTCAAAACCCTTTCTATATAATACTTAGTAAAATAACTCATAACCATATTCAACTCTCACTCAATTCTCCTTTCAAAACGTATGTTACGTCATTCTCTATTATTTAAACTCGGGAAAATCCATTCAACTTATTATTTCATAAACAACGTTACGTAATATCGTTTATCCCATTCTTGAAATGATAACTAATACTTATTAGTATAAAATAAAACCAAACTTTACATTCCCTTCCTCCTAATTTCCTTTACTTTGGATCACTTGTTATATATTCTCCAAATTTGCAACAACGTTGCCTTATTATTTCACAAATGTAAATAATCAATTATCGCTAACCTCCCTTACGATTACCAACAAATATCATCTTCAGATAATCCCGATGTTGTTCAAGTTGGGGTATTTAATTACCTCTCAGACCTTGATCAACAACGTTCTTATCCTCAGATAAATATAAGTTGTAATCAAAAATTCAATATTCCATTCCAGTCTCAACACACATCCCATTAGATTTTATTTCATTTCGATTACTTTTGAAAAGTAATTTTCTAAATTATTATTAATTAAAATAATAATTTATTTCAATCATTAACTACATTAGTAGTTAATCTCTTTATTTATTAAAATAAATAGTAAATCCTTCTTAAAAACCTTATTTACATTTAATCAGTATTCATTAAACTATTTTAATCAAAACACATTGATTTGATAATCAAGTTCCAATTCAAAACGGTCGATTAACTAAAAACTCAAAACTCGATTATCTCGTTAATCGATTCCAATTAATTCTCACTTTAAATTAATTAAAAATATAATTAATTTAAATAATTCCATTAATCGTTTTCTTTACAAAACAATTATCAAGGTTTAACCACTCGAATTCATCTCTTATTCTCATACTTGTAAATCTGATTAACATCAGAATTTAATTTATAAAATAAATTATTAACAAATTGAAGTCTTAAATAAATAAAATATTTATTTCTCTTTAATAACTTTTATTCAAAATAATATATTTCAAAATCTAACTCTAGTTATAAAATAAATTTTATAACTTCATCTCTATCGACTTACTTGATAGTGAATCAATATTTATAAAACGATTGATTTTATACGTCATACGCTGCCAAATACTCAACCAATACCGCCCATTGGTTTAAACAAAACACAGGTTGACTTTTCAGTAAATGATCACAAACCAAATCAATAACCCAATCATGACAGTTCATATATGATAATACGAAAATAAATAATATATTTGAGGGATCCGGTTGGGTCCCTCCAACCTGTTCTTCCCTGTATTCAAATGGTTATCTCAAATCAGACCATTCAATTTCGTTTAACTGATAACACTAAATAGCAACCATTCAACATCAACCACAAGCAATTCAAACAGTTCAACAATTTAAAACACGTTTATAAATAAACGTGACCAATAAGGTAAGTTACCTTTATTGGCACCAATCGTTAAAAATAACGATTTGGTATTTCACTGAAATTAAATGACGGTTTAATTTCATCATTTAAATCAACAAATAAATTTTAACTAGCAAAAAGTCATTCATTGGCAAGCAGAGCACACAAAATAAAATTCCAATTTATATAAAATATAAATGGGAAAACTGAGTGAGTTTAACTCACCTTGAGTTTCCATCCGTCGTTAAAACAGTTGGTTTCGCCAACTTCCAACTGCGTTCAAATCCGACCAAACCGGCTCCAAAATGTTACGCTTGTCGTTATGGTCCCTACGTCCCCTTATTTTGTCCACTTCCGTTACTGCATGACACATTTATATCTTTAATACGATATTCGGTATTTAAATTAATATTATTAATAATAGTTTATACTTAGCGTTATATATATCATAATATCGTTCTATAATTTAGGCATGGTACTTTCTTAAGTATATATTCCAATTAGGCACTATATACTGGTCACGTTAAATACAAAGGTATAATTTAGGCCACGGTGTACATATAAGAATATAAATTTGGCATCGTTAAACTATATAACATTTTACTGATTATCCAGGGTAAGGAGTAATTTCAAAACTACTTAAGTCATGTTATAAACATAAATAAATAAAAAATTTCCATATAAATTTACTTAGGCATATACGAAAGTTATCAGGCCACATTATTTCTTTCATCAAGTGCAGATTCAAATGGGTTATTCACGTTAGTTGATTAGGCAATTATATGTTAAAGTTGAACTTAACCTTAAATCAAAATCCAATTGGGCCTTACATGATTTATGCGAGCCCATCAGTTTGCTAACTAACTAATCTATGGTTTAATACTAATCACTAATTACCTTCCTAAAAACCGATTAGGCTCCTTTAATCACCGCGTATCATCTCCTTTCTTTTACCCGAGACCGCCATTCATGAGAAGGCTCCACCCTGCTCCGGCTTACATTAGAAATGGCCTGTAGCCCATCCTCCTCTCCACACGCTACGTCCTTCTTCTGACCATTTTCATTTTTTTTTTAACCGTGATTTCCTCCTTAGCATCCAACAAGGCCTCCCCACGTCATCATTCGCCATGCATCCACGCATGGGTCTCCCTGCACAAGAACAACCGCTGCACCCATCCACCTTTTGCACGCCCCGTACCATATTTCTACTACCTTCACTCAACCGCCACTCTATACAAGAATACCGGCCACCTCGAAAACAGCACCATGCCACAGCTCCAGTCCCCATCTTCTACTTCAAGCAAAGAAACCACGTACCCCTCTGTTTTCCAACACTGCTTCCCCCCTTACTCATTTCTTCCCAGCTTTTAACGTCCTTTTTTTCCTTTCTTTCTCTGATTCGAGCTTCAGCTGTAAAGAACTGAAAGGATGGGAAGTGTATTTATATGCTATAGTTACTTAGCTCTCACGGCTTAGTTGGTAGGCATTATAGGTTAGGTCTGCGATGGTGTCATTCTGCTTGGGAGTGAAAGCGATGGTGAAAATTAAAGCCTGTATATGTGCTATCTGTTTAGGGGATACTTGTTGATTTGAAAACGAGAGACAAGAGGAGAGGCATGTGCAAGAATCCCTATTCGAGTATGGCAGTTCATACTTGGAAAGTATGTTGATTTGAAAACACAAGCTAGCTATATTTGAAAACATAAGAAAACTGGAAGGCTAGCTGTGTGTACAACAGCATGTGCCATCTTTCCTTGGGCAAGAAGTCATAGATACATTAGAATAGACTGTGCCCATATGTTGTCACTCAAGGTAGCTGAAATATTATGAAGATAGAATAGCTGGCGGTTGCGTCGTTGATGGAGACCAATGAATGCAAGGTGCATGGTTTAATGCAGAATAGGGTAGGAGTTGAAGAAAACTGGCATAGGTTGTATGTAATGTTTGGTGAAAAGACTTTTCACTGCCGTTTTGAAAGGGTGGCATGTTCTCTAATATATATAATAGCTATATTAGATAGTTGGTACCCAGATGATCATGACAATACAAAATAAAAATATGAAGAATCAAACTGGCGTGAGACCAACAGCTAAAATGTGGAGGATACGTTCCTGCTCTCAAATGATCCCAAACAAATTATAAGTGTGTCTACAAACTGGACCAATTGTTCACTTACCGCATGTTGACGAAATGGAAAGCCACAGAAAATTTTCTTTTATAAAATTATAGTGTACCGTGTTATATATATGATGTCGTTCGTGTTCGAGCCGTTACGGTCAGAGATAAGCATACAGTCGTGTCGAGCGATGTGCCACGACACCAAAAATATAATAATATCGGTAGGCATGTTGGTTTGTATGTTTTTATTTCATTTTATGTTTACCGAAACTTATGGGTAAGGTAATTGATTAAAACTCCTATAAATGATCTCTGTTTACTAATAAAAAAGCTAATCTTAGTGTAAAAAGATATTCCAGATCCAATGGGACAATTTTCGTCGAATTACGACGTCATATGAAAAAAATTCCTTTATAAAACCAGAAATGAACTCGTGTTTAATTTTTCCATGGTCACTAGATAAATCAAATCAACTTGAAACTTTGAAATTCTACAATAATTTGTTGATATGAACCCAACGGCACCAGTTTCGTCGCATTCTGACACTGTTTCCCCGATAGGCTATTTTTACCGCGTACCGCAATACCCTTTTTAATGCCAAATTATCCGGTCTTCAAAAATAGCAAACTTTATACCTATCCTGACTCTAATTGACGATACGAACTCAACGGGACTGGTTTCGTGGCCTAATTCAATCGTCTGCTCAAGTTATACTCAAATATCTCTTTATTAATTTAATTACGCATTATAGAAAATAACTGGGCGCTTACGGCTACCGTGGTCACATACGACATCGGTTTGCCACGCCATTCACTACCGTACAATAATTTAACATTACGATTCCAATGAAACTGATTTCGTCGAAATCCGAGATCATTTGCAAAATGGCCATTTTAAAGGCCGATATTTTAATAACGATTTCCACAGAAATTATTTCAAATTTTTTTTTGCCATAACTTACAAATTATAACACGAAATCTAAATATTTCTCTTTCATATGAAAATTATCGTCAATACGGTTCCAACGTTTCTTGTTTCACAGAAATCCGACTTATATCGGATCCTGTATTCTCAGTTAAAGTTCAAAATTCAATATTACGAACTACCGTGCCATTTCGAGCTCGTTTTATATTATATATAAATGATAACATTCAACTCGTTTTTAATAACGAATAAAATATTAAATTCCATTAATATTCCTAATATAATATTTAAAATAAATAAATTAAATATTTGATGGCCAAAAACACGGGACATTACATTCTTCCCCCCTTAAAATAATTTCGTCCTCGAAATCGCTTAAGGCAAGAAAGAACGTTATAAACCCATTAATTTCCAAATCTAATTTAGTTTAAATCAAAAATCAATTCAATATTTCGAATAAATATTTTCAAAAAATATTGAAAATTTCCTAACATCTTAAATTTCCGAAAAATTTCGCCAGCACCTCCTTTGTACGGCTTAATCGGTACAACTCCAACTCGCCTTTCTAGGCCTTCTCCAATCCAAAAGAAAATAAAACAGCCAAGCGGCTTGCCAAATAGGCTCAAAAAATCATCAACTCCATATAAAAATAAACGTGTACCTTTTTGTCGGGCATATCATTATATCCTTTCCATTCTGCTACCCTGTTAGTATATACAAATGCATTCCCAAACAAAATTCCAATTTTAACTTCACAACCAAATCCTTCACGCGTCCAAGCCAAATCCTATTCTTAACTCAATTTCCACTCATTATCAATTTTCAACCCTTAACTTACCAGTCCAACACCATTTCAGGTTCTTGTCTCACAATTTCAAAATTTGATTCTACTCGATATATTATATCCCGATTCAATTTCTAGTTAATTCAATTCAATTCATATTTTCTTTCACCATTTCTATTTGAATTTTGTTTTTGTTCAAACAATTTCCCTGGGAGTTTTTAAACAGTTCAGCTCTTTCAAAAATCAAATATTCCTTTTCAAGATTCAGACAACTTGTTTTTCTCAAAGCAATTCAAAACAAGATTTTTGGTAGTAATCCGTCACTTAGAACTCGAAAATGAACACTGATGATGTGGCCAGCATCGTCAGAGTTATTTCCCAGCTATCGAAGTGAGTTCAATATTATATCACTTATCAAAACCATATTTAAAACATTTTCATTTTGAAATCTATTTCAAAATACTAAACACAATGCTCGTAAAACAAATTAAAATCTCCCGGGAGTTCAAAATTCTCATACATTCAATCCAAGTTCATTTAAAAATTCCTTTCCCACTTTTAGGAATTTTAATTCCAATTCTGATTTAGATTTCAGATTTAATAAATCTGCTTTTATATTATACGAAATCTAATTGGTTAGTTATATAACCATTTCAACTATAATCTCATTCGATTATAATAACGAACAACGCATCCAGTATATTATAATATTCCAATATATATATATATATATATACTTTCTTTATATCAAAATATAATTTGGGTAAATTATTTCATTTACCCTCTTTCAAAACATACTGTGTCAGTTTATCGTACTTGAGTGTTTAGAAACCCCTCGATACAGTGGATCAAACTGATCGACCAGAACTCATAAATAACTCAACCAATAAATCTCCACAATATAAAACAATTTTTATAAAATCTACAAATACATTCACTCATATATATATATACTCAACTCAATCTAGGGTGTTGATAACCCCATCTCTATTGAGTCACGCCACAGAGCCAAGGTAACCACTTAACCTTCAGCTCTGATACCACTGTAACGACCCAGGAATTTCCGGCCCCGAAAATCGACATAAATACCTTTACCGTAACTCATGCCGACTCTCCAAGCACCGAAAACACTGGATAGTTAATGAAAGAAATTAGAGGGTGAGATAAGAAAGAAAGAAATATTATAATAGAAGAAGAAGAAGAAATAACACAACACAGAGTCTCACATCGCAGCGAAACAAAATATAATACAGAAATGAATCTTTATTGAGAGCTTTAAAAATACTTATAATATCAGAGTACATCACACCACGGGACAGTTACAATATCTTGTTCCCATATACAACACACATCAGAATAGTAGCTATATAATATCATACGTCTGAACATCTCCAGCTCATCTCTGGATGTCACAACATTCGATAACCTGAACCTGTACACCCCGGGCTAACCCGAGCATTTACAAAACACCGGGTCAGTCTGGTGTACCAGAGTGAGATAAACTCGCATAGTATTAAGGGTAAATCGTCCAATCATGATTTTAAAGTTCAAAATCTTTTCAAAAGAAAAGGATAATCGTAAGACCAAATCCGAACATAAACACAAACGGTTTTTACCTTACGATAACCCAAAACAGTTTTGAAACCAATATCTTTTCTAATATTATAATAATGTCTAAATACAAGTAAATAACAATCTAGTGGAACGCTTGCATATCATGCTCTACATATATAATATACAATCAAAACCGCGGGCGCTTATTGGAGATTGGATTCCGACTATGACAAGGTATGGGACCACCTGCCGATAGTGTATCTCTAGAGACGAATACACTGGGTTCAACAAGAACGTCTTGTAACCTGGCCCACACATGACTGATCACTCATTTCGCTTGAGTGTATCGAATGTATATCACCGATGGTTAGGATCGGCAACCGTCTCCCGAATAGGGACAGCATCGAAACATAGATTAAAGAAGCAAATAGGATTTTCTCTAGATAGGTGATTATACACTCTAATCGGAGCGACCCACATAGCCATGCTGCCTGCCCGAATTTTGTCATTTCCCGGTTGGTGAGGCTTGAGGCCAGAGTTTATTTTTGAAACATCTGATCTCCATTCACTTTGAATGCCACATCGTCAGATCCGTCAGATATCACTAATTGACGTCCACAAAAACACTCTAGTTAGAAGCTAAGAGAACGTCAATTCCCCGCCAACAACTATAGCACGTTTAAAGAAATCAACGTACGTGATTCCTTTGGAAATACTCTGTCAGACATCTGTCCATACAAGTCATCCCGGAACAGGATGAACCGAAGGCACTCTCCTACCGCATCCATATAGGAATCACCCCATGGATCAGTAGCGAGAAGTCCTTGCAACCCGTAGATTCCAACCACGACAGAATCACAGATTATCTCTACTTGCCAGGCAAAGAATATTAGTGGTTCTTCCGTTTATGAAAGTCCACGGTCTTCAATGCTCCATCTCGATCATCTTCTGATCTCTTCACGTATTTGTTGGTCGGAATGGTTTTCGAATAAATTTGATCCCGATCTTTCCGTACTAACAATCGTATTGAACAGATTTGATAGTCGGTGATTTAACTATCAAAATATACAGTGATTCAATCATGACAACAAATGAGTTCGTTGGTTCAGTATTTAGTATCACTTGGCCTTTTAATTAAACAAATTTATTCACTTCTGTTTAATTAATTTTTTTAACTCTTTTAATATTTAAAATACGATATTTGGATTCTTATATACTAACGTTCTCAAAACCCTTTCTATATAATACTTAGTAAAATAACTCATAACCATATTCAACTCTCACTCAATTCTCCTTTCAAAACGTATGTTACGTCATTCTCTATTATTTAAACTCGGTAAAATCCATACAACTTATTATTTCATAAACAACGTTACGTAATATCGTTTATCCCATTCTTGAAACGATAACTAATACTTATTAGTATAAAATAATACCAAACTTTACATTCCCTTCCTCCTAATTTCCTTTACTTTGGATCTCTTGTTATATATTCTCCAAATTTACACCGACGTTGCCTTATTATTTCACAAATGGAAATAATCAATTATCGCTAACCTCACTTACGATTACTAACTAATATCATCTTCAGATAATCCCGATGTTGTTCAAGTTGGGGTATTAAATTACCTCTCAGACCTTGATCAACAACGTTCTTATCCTCAGATAAATATAAGTTGTAATCAAAAATTCAATATTCCATTCCAGTCTCAACACACATCCCATTAGATTTCATTTCATTTCGATTACTTTTGAAAAGTAATTTTCTAAATTATTATTAATTAAAATAATAATTTATTTCAATCATTAACTACATTAGTAGTTAATCTCTTTATTTATTAAAATAAATAGTAAATCCTTCTTAAAAACCTTATTTACATTTAATCAGTATTCATTAAACTATTTTAATCAAAACACATTGATTTGATAATCAAGTTCCAATTCAAAACGGTCGATTAACTAAAAACTCAAAACTCGATTATCTCGTTAATCGATTCCAATTAATTCTCACTTTAAATTAATTAAAAATATAATTAATTTAAATAATTCCATTAATCGTTTTCTTTACAAAACAATTATCAAGGTTTAACCACTCGAATTCATCTCTTATTCTCATACTTGTAAATCTGATTAACATCAGAATTTAATTTATAAAATAAATTATTAACAAATCGAAGTCTTAAATAAATAAAATATTTATTTCTCTTTAATAACTTTTATTCAAAATAATATATTTCAAAATCTAACTCTAGTTATAAAATAAATTTTATAACTTCATCTCTATCGACTTACCTGATAGTGAATCAATATTTATAAAACGATTGATTTTATAGGTCATACGCTGCCAAATACTCAACCAATACCGCCCATTGGTTTAAACAAAACACAGGTTGACTTTTCAGTAAATGATCACAAACTAAATCAATAACCCAATCATGACAGTTCATATATGATAATATGAAAATAAATAATATATTTGAGGGATTCGGTTGGGTCCCTCCAACCTGTTCTTCCCTGTATTCAAATGGTTATCTCAAATCAGACCATTCAATTTCGTTTAACTGATAACACTAAATAGCAACCATTCAACATCAACCAAAAGCAATTCAAACAGTTCAACAATTTAAAACACGTTTATAAATAAACGTGACCAATAAGGTAAGTTACCTTTATTGGCACCAATCGTTAAAAATAACGATTTGGTATTTCACTGAAATTAAACGACGGTTTAATTTCATCATTTAAATCAACAAATAAATTTTAATTAGCAAAAAGTCAATCATTGGCAAGCAGAGCACACAAAATAAAAATCCAATTTATATAAAATATAAATGGGAAAACTGAGTGAGTTTAACTCACCTTGAGTTTCCATCCGTTGTTAAAATAGTTGGTTTCACCAACTTCCAGCTGCGTTCAAATCCGACCAAACCGGCTCCAAAATGTTACGCTTGTCGTTATGGTCCCTACGTACCCTTATTTTGTCCACTTCCGTTACTGCATGACACATTTATATCTTTAATATGATATTCGGTATTTAAATTAATATTATTTATAATAGTTTATACTTAGCGTTATATATATCATAATATCGTTCAATAATTTAGGCACGGTACTTTCTTAAGTATATATTCCAGTTAGGCACTATATGCCGGTCACGTTAAATACAAAGGTATAATTTGGGCCACGGTGTACATATAAGAATATAAATTTGGCATCGTTAAACTATATAATGTTTTACTGATTATCCAAGGTTAGGAGTAATTTCAAAACTACTTAAGTCATGTTATAAACATAAATAAATAAATAAAAATTTGCCATATAAATTTACTTACGCATATACGAAAGTTATCAGGCCATATTATTTCTTTCATCAAGTGCAGATTCAAATGGGTTATTCACGTTAGTTGATTAGGCAATTATATGTTAAAGTTGAACTTAACCTTAAATCAAAATTCAATTGGGCCTTACATGATTTATGCGAGCCCATCAGCTTTCTAACTAACTAATCTATGGATTAATACTAATCACTAATTACCTTCCCAAAAACCGATTAGGCTCCTTTAATCACCACGTATCATCTCCTTTCTTTTACCCGAGACCGCCATTCACGAGAAGGCTCCACCCTGCTCTAGCTTACATTAGAACTCGCCTATAGCCCATCCTCCTCTCCACACGCTACGTCCTTCTTCTGACCATTTTCATTTTTTTTTAACCGTGATTTCCTCCTTAGCATCCAACAAGGCCTCCCCACGGCATCATCCGCCATGCATCCACGCATTTTGTCTCCCTGCACAAGAATAACCGCTGCACCCATCCACCTTTTGCACGCCCCGTACCATGTTTCTACTACCTTCACTCAACCACCACTCTATAAAAGAATACCGGCCACCTCGAAAACAGCACCACGGCACAGCTCTAGTCCCCATCTCCTAGTTCAAGCAAAGAAACCACGTACCCCTCTGTTTTCCAACACTGCTTCCCCCTTACTCATTTCTTCCCAGCTTTTAACGTCCTTTTTTTCCTTTCTTTCTCTGATTCGAGCTTCAGCTGTAAAGAAATGAAAGGAGGGTAAGTGTATTTATATGCTAGAGTTACTTGGCTCTCACGGCTTAGTTGGTAGGCATTATAGGTTAGGTATGCGATGGTGTCATTCTGCTTGGGAGTGAAAGCGATGGTGAAAATTAAAGCCTGTATATGTGCTATCTGTTTAGGGGATACATGTTGATTTGAAAACGAGAGACAAGAGGACAGGCATGTGCAAGAATCCCTATTCGAGTATGGCAGTTCATACTTGGCATGTATGGTGATTTGAAAACACAAGCTAGCTATGTTTGAAAACATAAGAAAACTGGAAAAGTAGGCTAGCTGTGTGTACAACAGCATGTGCCATCTTTCCTTGGGCAAGAAGTCATAGATATATTAGGAATGACTGTGTCCATGTGTTGTCACTCAAGGTAGCTGAAATATTATGAAGATAGAATAGCTGGCGGTTGCGTCGTTGATGGAGACCAATGAATGCAAGGTGCATGGTTTAATGCAGAATAGGGTAGGAGTTGAAGAAAACTGGCGTAGGCTGTACGTAATGGTTGGTGAAAAGACTTTTCACTGCTGTTTTGAAAGGGTGGCATGTTCTCTAATATATATAATAGCAATATTAGATAGCTGGTACCCTGATGATCATGACAATACAAAATAAAAATATGAAGAATCAAACTGGCATGAGACCAACAGCTAAAATGCGGAGGATACGTTCATGCTCTCAAATGATCCCAAACAAATTATAAGTGTGTCTACAAACTGGATCAATTGTTCACTTACCGCATGTTGACGAAATGGAAAGCCACAGAAAATTTTCTTTCATAAAATTATAGTGTACCGTGTTATATATATGATGTCGTTCGTGTTCGAGCCGTTACGGTCAGAGATAAGCATACAGTCGTGTCGAGCGATGTGCCACGACCCCAAAAATATAATAATATCAGTAGGCATGTTGGTTTGTATGTTTTTATTTCATTTTATGTTTACCGAAACTTACGGGTAAGGTAATTGATTAAAACCCGTATAAATGATCTCTGTTTACTGATAAAAAAGCTAATCTTAGTGTAAAAAGATATTCCGGATCCAATGGTTCAAGTTTCGTTGAATTACGACATCGTATGAAAAAAATTCCTTTATAAAACCAGAAATGAACACGCGTTTAATTTTTCCATGGTTACTAGATAAATCAAATCAACTTGAAACTTTGAAATTCTACAATAATTTGTTGATACGAACCCAACGACACCAGTTTCGTCGCATTCTGAGACTGTTTCCCCGGTAGGCTATTTTTCCGCGTACCGCAATACCCTTTTTAATGCCAAATTATCCGGTCTTCAAAAATAGCAAACTTTATACCTATCCTGACTCTAATCGACGATACGAACTCAACGGGACTGGTTTCGTGGCCTAATTCGATCGTCTGCTCAAGTTATACTCAAATATCTCTTTATTAATTTAATTACGCATTATAGAAAATAACTGGGCGTTTACGGCTACCGTGGTCACATACGACATCGGTTTGCCACGCCATTCACTACCGTACAATAATTTAACGTTACGGTTCCAATGAAACTGATTTCGTCGAAATCCGAGATCATTTGCAAAATGGCCATTTTAAAGGCCGATATTTTAATAACGATTTCCACAGCGATTATTTCAAAAAAATTGGCCATAACTTACAAATTATAACACGAAATCTGAATATTTCTCTTTCATATGAAAATTATCGTCAATACGGTTCCAACGTTTCTTGTTTCACAGAAATCTGACTTATATCGGATCCTGTATTCTCAGTTAAAGTTCAAAATTCTATATTACGAACTGCCGCGCCATTTCGAGCTCTTTTTATATTATATATAAATTATAACGTTCAACTTCGTCTTTAATAACGAAAAAAATATTAAATTCCGTTAATATTCCCAATATAATATTTAAAATAAATAAATTAAATTAAATATTTGATGGCCAAAAACATGGGACATTACAAAGGCCATTTATTTTACCTTTAATTTTATTAAATTTTTATTTTTATTTTATTTAAAACTGGTATCCTTTAATTAAAATACCCCTTGATTCCGAACTCCTTTCTGAACCCAACAACCTGCATTCCTAGGGTTAAACCACCATTTTGAACCCAATGGGACATGTTTCAAAGCCTTATTCGATCATCTGAAGAAGATATTAATTTAAATCGATATAAATTAAATTCAAAACTATAAATTCCCTGGATAATAAATAGTTAATATTATCATTTATATTTCAAATACAATTTAAAATGACCATCTGAGTTGTTGATTCAGTTTTAAATTTGAATTAAACTATATTTGTTTTCGTATTATTATTATTCAATATATTCGAAATTTATCGTATTTCGATTATTTAATCGATAACTCAATATAAATATCGATTTATATTGTCAACTCAATATTTAAAACCATATTGAATATTTAAAATAAACTGATCAAAAATCCGGATACAGTCTTCAGTGTATTAGCAGATGTATTGTCAATGGGAAAAATACCAAACTTTGGTTCGACTCGTGGATAAATAGTGACATTTTAGTTAAAATCCTTGGTTGGGACTACTTAAGTATTTGTGAAGAAGAAAATTTAATGGTTAATCACATATTAGATAATGGCAGATTCAATACAAACAACCTGTTAGCTACTAGTCTAGTTCATGATAAAATCAGAGAGGTTGATATTCATCATTCTGGAATGAATGATTACTGGAGCTGAAATAATAAAGCAAACGGTTTCTCCTTTTATTCTGCATGGGACATATCTATAATTCATCTTCCAGAAATTGATTGGTGTAAGGTTACCTAGCACTACATTAATTGTCCTAAAATGTCTATGTGCATTTACAAAGCCATGCTAAATCGTTTAAGCACTAAAGACAGAATGATAGCTTGGGGTTTTGATGTAAATCCTAATTGTGTTCTATGTGATGATAACCATGAAAATAGGGATCACCTATTCTTTCAGTGTCCATATGCTTCTAACTTATGGGTTCGATGCAGATTAAATCTGGGTATTCCCCATTCGTCGCCTGATCCTATGACTATTGAGGGCGAAATGTCTCTTCTCAAGAATGGGTTTAGAAACAATGACATCATCCAAGACATAGCGTTCTGCAGTACAGTAACGACTGTATATCATATTTGGTGTGAAAGAAACGAAAGAATTCATGGAAATCCAAGCAGAAACAAGTTTCAAAGGTGGGATCTAATTGAATTAGAAGTACAATACTTACTTCGTCGATCAAAGAGGCATATTCAGAATCAGAGGGAGTTGAAGACGCTCGACAAATGGGGTATCGAACTTCGAGATGGAGGATAACCATGCGACATCTCCAATTTAAGCTGATGTCGGCCATTAGATTGTTAGGATTCATTTAGGGAAAGTTGAGTTTGATCTAAGAGTTACGTGGCTTCATTTGGTGGTTATGACTTTTAGTGTGATTTTGGGCTTGGTTTTGGGCTTTTTGACGCTAGCTTTTGGACTGAATATTTTTGTCATTATAAATAGCATTGAGAATTGTATTTTCTTTTTTCTTTTGGGTTGGGCATATTGGTTATTTTGTTTTTTATGGCCAATGTATGGTTTTGTATGTATAGTTTTTATTGATGCGATCTCAATAAAGCGCTGCACTCTTTTTTTCTATGTAGTATTTGCACTGAGAACCAGGTTAGGTTTTTAACGAGGCGGTTTACCCATTTTCAAAATAAATGATTTGAAATAATGAAAGTTTAATAATAAAATGTTTGTTCTGAAATGAACTAGTAAGTTAAAGAAGGCTTTTGAGAGAAATATATATATATATATGTATGTATGTATATGTGTATATATATATGAATGTTTATGAGTATATATGATTTCCTCTATGAAACCCCAAATAGCTGAATACTGAAGTAAGATACGTGCAAGGTATAAAATGATTACCGAGGTTAATGATAGAGTTTGTAAGCTAGTTTGAATATTAAGAATTATACTTAAACTTATCATATAGCTACATGTTAAAATAACCTGTATAAAAGTAAGGAGGTTTTCTAAAGCAAGAGTGTATAAGTCTTTTGGTTTTTATATATGTATTTGTATGCTTTCATGTAAACTGTTCAATTTGTAACAGCTATACCTATATGAGTAGGGTCTTGGCTGTCGTTTGAAGTACAAAATAATAGGGATTAATACCCTGGAATTTTGGATATTTTATATGACCTGGACATAATTTTTTCTAAGTGACGTGCTTTAAGCTAGAAGTTGACTATTTTAATGTAAAGTTGATATAGGAGTAAACATGTGCATCAGTATTACTATGGTTCTAAACTTAAACTTGCTTATATAAAGAGAAAATGTATTTTTACAAAACATGTTGCTTTTTGTTATTCCGAGCACATGGTAAGCGAAATGCTGGAATGTATGGTTATTAAATTTTAATAAAATTTAGAACTATACTGATTTGTGTATCTTGCTAATTCCTAGCTTTGAATTTAGTGTTTACTAAGTATCCAATGGGTTATACTCAGATAAATAGAATATGAATAGAGAGGCTAGGTATATACTTGTATTTAAGAATAAAAATTGTTAAAAAATTTTGGGGACATCTTAGTTGGTATCAGAGTTGTGTTAATTAAATACACAACTATAAATAATTAAATTTAATAGTGATTAGATGGATATTGATTTAAACAACATGAATTTTTGAGTGCTTGGTTGAATGTGTATGTCTAGCTGGAGACAGTAGTTTAAAACTTGCTTAAGAAAATCTTGTTTCAAGATAAGTCAATAATTTAGTATGTGTAAATTTTCATTTAGTTAACCAGATTAAATGCTTTGGTATGTTTGGACTATTGGATTGAGTTCTAAATGTTTGTTTGTTGTATCCAATTTCTTTAAAACAAAAGACATACACTATGAAAGATATAAGGAAGTATTTATTTTATTTTGAAGGAAAAGGTAGTGAATCAACATGATTCACGCCTAAAATATATATCATTCATCAAGTAACCAGTGCGTATATTTACAACATATGTACAACCAAAACAGCAAAACAGGTCATCGTTACATACAGCCATACAAAAAGGGAGCCATACATCATAATTAACATTACATAGCATTAAACATAACAGTAAAGCAGCAAAAGGCTAGTGAGCCAGTGAGCATCATCGTCAATCATGTGGACCAGTGATCCGCCCCCTCTTACGAACTCGGTCTGCAATGCTCTCAACATGTCTTTTGCGCTCCATGCCTGCCCAGTCATAGACAAAATTAAGGATAGAATAAATAATACTGTTAGGAGCTTTCAATTTGCGGTTAAATTTTCTGGAGTTGCGTTCATGCCAAAGCAACCAAGTGTAAGCAAAGTTCAACAAAGCAAAAAAAGACTATCATGAGAGGCATGCAAGGTCGGGTAAATTGAATGCCAAAAAACAAATTGGTCAGCAATGAAATTACTCCAGTGCAAGTCAAGGTAAAGCGCAACCAAACATTTTGTCCAAATATAAAAAGCAAAGTCGCAAGCCAAAAATAGATGATGGTAGTCCTCGTCGTCATGACCACAAAAAACACAGCCATCCATAACATGCACTCCTCTCTGACGAATTCTGTTAACCGTATTCAATCTACCATGTATCACGACCCACATATGAATTTTGACTTTATCAGGGATTTTGAACCGCCACATATGCTCGAACCCCAGCCTCCTAACCCCAGCAAAATTGAACAACTTATAGATGCTACGAACACTAAACAACTGCCTTTCCCCCTCCAACATCCAAATAAAATCATCCCGCTCATTATTCAAACTCACCGCTTCAAGCAAATCAAACAAACTGCATAGCTGAATCAATGCATTACCAGCCACTAGTCTTGAGAAATTCAATCTCCATTTGAAACCCGCTGAATCATTATCGTACATCTCTCTAACAGTGAAGTTTTTGTTGCAAGCAATACCATAAAGCTCTGGAAACTCCACACTCAAAGGGACATTAATTAGCCAGCTATCCAACCAAAATGATGTGTTGTGTCCATTCTTCACCACAATCTTAGTACCCAACTTCATCCACTGCGCATGAACCATGACATTGCGCCAAAACACAGAGCATCTTGAAAAATCAGTGTTCCAACCAAAATTACCATTGTAATATGTACTAATGATCCACTCCTTCCATAAAGCGTGCTTGTCAGAAATCATAAACCACAACCACTTACAAAGAAGAGCCGAATTCATTGTCTTTAAGTTTATAACATCAAGTCCCCCTTGCTCTTTAGATTTGCATACTTGGTTCCAAGATATCAAACAGCTTAGCTTCTTCGTCTCTTTAGAACCAGTCCAGAAAAAGTTACGACGAATTGCGTCAATCTTCTCCACCACCCATCCTGGAAAGTGATAGAAGGACATCCAATACAGTGGAATCGACGACAGGACAGAATTGACAAGCACAAGACGACCAGCTCTGGATAATGAGTTGCCTTACCACCTCGCCAGTCTAGTGTCCACCTTTTCGATCAAGTGCTGCCAGTCTTTCTTCATTAATTTCTTGGGGTGAATGCACATACCCAGATAATTCAAAGGAAAAACTTCAGCCTTGCAATTAAACATTTCAGCACATGACCTGCGTAAATCATCACTACAACCCAACGTGTAAACACTGCTCTTATGAAAGTTAATTTTTAAGCCAGATAAACTTTCAAAAGCATATAGAATAAATTTAAGTGCAGCAAGGAATTTACAGTCAGGTTTACTGAATATGATGGTGTCATCAGCATATTGCAAAGAATTGATGCCCCCAACCACATGGTCACTGCCAAAACCGCTAATAATCCCTTCTGCACAACCCAGCTTCAGAATTTTGGAAAAACATCTGCCGCCAAATCGAAAAGGAGAGGGGAAAGTGGATCGCCCTGTCTCAGTCCATGCATAGAATGGATGGTAGAGCCAGCAACTCCATTAACACAAATGTTGGATCTACTTGATGAAAGAATCATGGAAATCCATTCAATCCACTTGGTGGGGAAGCCTCTTGCCTTCAGCACTTCAATCATAAATCGCCTGTCAACTGTGTCAAAAGCTTTGGCGAAGTCCAACTTAAGGGTAGCACAAGGGACGTCAAATCTATCACAATGAGAAATCACTTCGCCAACCAACGCAGCACCATCCAGAATGTTTCTTCCTTTAATAAAAGCAGTTTGGGATATATCAATCAACGAATCCATCTTAGTTTTCAGCCTATTGGCCAAAACCTTCGTGATTAGTTCGAAACTAGTGTTGAGGAGGCTAATCGGTCTGAAATCAGCGGCGGAAACATTACCTTCCTTTTTGGGGATTACAACTACGTTAGCATAGCTAATCAAATCCAACCTCAAAGAGCCTTTGTGGAACTCGTCAAACAAACGCAAAACATCATTTTTCAACATGCCCCAGTATTGTTGGAAGAAAAAGGTGGGGAATCCATCAGGCCCAGGTGCTTTGTCACCCGGCATCTCCTTCAAAGCATTCATAATTTCCTCTTCAGAAAAAACACTTGCAACATCCGAGAGATCAGTTACATCAGGATACAATTTTCTCCATTCAACAGAAATACGGTTCTCGATGCGAGCACCGAAGATGCTTTTATAGTATTCAGTGAAAGTATCACTCAAAAGTTGTTGCTCACAAATCTCCACACCATCCTTCCAAATACTGTGTATCAAATTGATACGGCGTCTACCATTGGCAACTCTATGAAAATACGCAGTATTTCTATCACCTTCCTTCAGCCACTGAGATCTGGATCGCTGTCTCCAAAAAATCTCTTCCTGATCCAAAACTTTGTTGAGTTCTCTTTCTCGCAGCTGAAGCAAATCTCTTTCAACAGCATCGAGTCCTCTTTCCTCTTCCAGTTTATTAAGTTCAAGAATCAGTTTTTCTATCCTCTCCTTTTTAATTCTAATATGACCAAACTCCTCTGTATTCCACTTTTTAAGAAATATCCTCAAAAGTTTAAGTTTATTACAAAGGGTTCTCGCTGCATCACCACTCTCCCCAAATTCAGACCATTTATTGTACAACAAATCGTCAAAGTTATCTTCCAAACACCACATTTTTTCAAATCTAAAAAAAGGCTTTTTCCTAATGGCATCTCCAGAATCTAATACAACAGGGCAATGGTCAGAAATAATCGTAGATAAGCCTTTTTGGGCGGTTAAAGGATGAAGATCCTCAAAGTGAGCGTTGATGAAGAAACGATCAAGTTTCACAAGTGTCGGTGGAGTTCTGCCGTCAGACCAAGTGAACTTTCTATTAGCAAGAGGGAGGTCGATTAACTCACACTCCCCAACAAACTCACTAAAATCAGCCATGTCACCAAAATGATTAACACCAGAGTTACTTCTTTCATAACCAAATCTAGTAACATTAAAGTCTCCTCCAATAACCCAAGGGCCAAACATCAAACTATGAAATTCCATCGCTTCTCTCCACAAAGTTTTCCTTTCACTTCTAGTGTTTGGACCATAAACGTTTGAGAAAAAGTAAAGCTTCTTAGTCGTTACACATTCCAATGCAACATGTAGGCAATGTGTTTGACAAATCTCTTGTTTAAATGTCCACAAATTACTATCCCAACCAGTGAACAATCCTCCAGCACTTCCAGTGGCCGGTATAAATCTCCACTCATCAATAACCCCCCAACCCAGAGTTTTAAAAGTAAGAAAATCAGGATTGTCAAGTTTAGTCTCTTGAAGCAACACAATGTGGGGCTTGACCGATTTGAGATAATTTTTAACTCTAAGACGTTTATCATAATTACCCAAACCTCTAACATTCCAAGTTAAAACAATCATTGGGGTGCGTCAGCCCTATCTAACTCTTTACTTCTAATATCACTAGCAACAGAATCATTTAACAAAAAACTAGAGCTACTAGCAACAGCATGCATTTGGTCAGGAGACAAATAATTAAGGATAGCAGGGATAAAAACGCTACCTTCCAGGGGATGAGGAAGGCCACGAGCACTTCTCCTTAGGATAACCACACCGGAGTCCATTGGCATCTTGCCTTTCCTTCTGCTTGTTGCACAAGAGCGTTCCTCAGAATCTGAAACGGCCAAAGCATTACTCTCTCCACCAAGATCATAATCATTATCGTCCCCCCCAAGATCATAGTCCTCATCATTATCATCCCCAAACATATTCCTCAAGCCATCGAATCCACTCTCCTCCCTACCAGTGTCTTCATTACCATCATCAACAGCATCCGCTTCAAGAGCTTCCACATTATCCTTAGCAACATTATGATCCATCGCATCATCTTCTCCATCAACAGAAATTGGTGCGAAAGAATTACTACCGAACCCAACATAAGCCGTGGGAGCACTAACGCTTCTAGCCTTTAACACTTTCATCTTGCCATTCTCCCCTCTAACAAACACCATTTTACGAAGTTCTTGTCTGTCCACTTCCTCAGAGGATTCACCGTCGACTTTCGTAATGGAAACATTGTGGAAAAAGCCCTCAACAGGAACCACAATCGAAGGAGGAAGCTCCAAATCCTCATCAATCCACATCATCGCCCTCAGAGAGGAAAAATCAGTTACATTCCACACTCCATGCTGGAGTCTAATCACTTCTCCTACCTCCGCCAACACCGACTTGAGGGAATCAACACTTCTACACACTAATGGAATATTTTTAAGTGAAACCCAGACTTCAATCCTCTTTTTCGCCATACTCCCAATTTGTGGGCTCCAACGCTTCAAATTAATTACTCCCTTTGAGTCGAAAAGTGAGTAGTAAAATGTTTCAGTCAACAGAAAGGGAGGGAATTTCACTATGAAATCATCGCCAAATCTACGCACCGTCCACACCCAGCCCGGCGCTCGCTTGCCAAAATGAGTTCCCAATAAAGTCTCCATTTCATTGATCGAGAAAGCACCACGAGCGATGGAGAGAACAACCATCGATCTAGCCTTTTTAAAATCGTCAGGGTAAAACGCCGCAGAAAGAGGAGGGAGCGATTTAGGGTTTTCCATTTTTTTCGGAATTTTGAGATGAAATTTGCAGTTGAAGCCCTTATGCCCAATTTTGTTACAGCGAAAACAAACCATAGGATTTCGACAGCTCCTAGCCAAGTGATCTGGAGAGCCGCATCTGAAGCAACCATTATCAGATTTGATGTTTTTTTATTTTTCGAAGTAATTGATCGAAACATGAGGCGGCGGCTGAGGAGTAATGCGAGGTTTAAATATATTATTTCGAACGTTACGCTTTACACCTGGCCGCAACAAGATCTCCTTATACGATGGAAGAACACCTTTGTTTTATCTGATCTGTCGTCTAGTGAAGAAGAAACGTGATTTGAAATAGAGGAAGTGAGATTATTGATCACATTTTTGGAATTCTCCATTAGGGTTTTGAAGGTCACCATGATTTTAATGGTTGAAATAGAGGAAGTATTTAGCTCCTGAAATGATAAGTACCATCCAGTTTAAAGTATACATTTATTAACATAGGAATATATGCAATCAGTGATGTACACCTTGGATTACTTGGATGCATGGATTAAGTTCTTGATAATTTCTGAATAACTGTCAGTTTGTATTTAATTTGCTAAAGAGAAGGCATCTTTTATAAGAAGAAATATAGAAGTATTTGTCTTCTGAAATAAAATAAAGTAGTGAATATATATATGGGCCTGTTCCAAAAAACCATCGGGTGAAGAAAATGGCTTACAACTAATGAATGATTAAGCTTTTTCCCTAGGCAGTGAGATGTATTTTAATTAACTCATATGTATATTTGAAAAACATTTACTTTAAAATTTTGAAAGTATTGTCAGCATACTTGCAAGTTAATATGATTTAAGTTTAAGTAAAAGTTAAGTTTCTTAAATCAAATGAGGAAATGCCATGGATTTCATGTATGCATTGATGTGATTGGATGACACTTGGGAAAAAATACATGGTTGAATGCATGCTTTGAATTTTTTTTTTGCAAATAGTACTTTAAGATAACATGAATATGTGAATAAAGTATATCCTATTACACATGCTACAGGCTATATTTTGACGATATATGAATCCAAGAAAATACCGTGGTTGACTCAACATTTTTTTGGGAAAAAAGGACCAGATGGGCTCTGTGATGCTGAATATAAATAAATACATATGTAGGTTTAATATGACATTACAATATAAAATAGAACTCCTTTTATTTTGGAACTCAGAAGTATTACAGGATGTGAATTATACACACACACACATGCCAAAAATGATTTGAATATGTTTGTATAGGATATTCCCATAGTGGTATATTTTAGCAAATCAAATACTACAAGGTTTTAAACAAGAAGGTTGATTATACAATTATAAATCTACTAAATTGTTTTATGTAATTGTGTGCTTGGATGTTAATCTCATAAAGTAAAGCCTGGAAAATTTAAATACCCAGAATATAAAATACTAAAGTCGGCTTGGGTTTAAATGTTAGGTAAATATCAGAATGTCCAAAAATTTATCTAGTATATGTAAATATGAAATATGAACACTAGATAATCAAACGAATACATTACCTAGACTTAAAGTATATATAAAAAGGATAAAGTGGAATTTTGGCTTATACAAAATCAGATAGGGACAAGCTATACTTCCCATACCAGAAAGCATGATTTTTTTTTATTAAAGGACAAAAATATTGTATTGATTTGTATTACTTCTCCAGTAAAAAAATAATTAGAATAAATGTAGGTATATTATAATTCAAGTAGAATAAGAAATAAAATTTGCTTGAAAGAAAAGAAGGGAATCAAACTACCCAAATGCATGAGCAATTTAAAGTTATTAAGATATTAACTAAGATTAATTGAGTTTGATATATTTGGTTGTTTGGGTTAAGTAGTAAAAACATTGAATTATTTGCTGAAGTGATCAGCACTAGGAGTCTATTGGGACACAAAATATAGACACAATTGGTGACACAACCAATCTCCACCATTGGATTACCCCATGAATTACACCTCTCCACATAAAGACAAAAAGATCCAACGGCTGAGGCCTTGTGTCTCTAAGTTTGTGTCTAATTTTGTGTTCAAATAGATGAATTTTTTTGGTCATCAACACTAGAATGTAGTATTTGGGAAGGTTAAATACTGTTCACCACCAACTTTGGAATGAAACAACCTTAACTTATGTGTTTTTTTGAAGCAAAGGGAAAATTTATATAACCTGAGTATTAGTGTATGATGATTTTTTGAAGTAAGAAAAAAATGAAGTTAAGACATTTCACCAGTGAATAAAAGGATTTTTATTGTAAGATAGTTGGAAGAAAACCTTTATTTCTTTTGGATTTAATAGATGGTTTGCTTATTATTTGCACCCAGAATAATATGTTTAAGTTTAACATGTTGAGAATGAAATGATGAGCATCCTCATTTGACTTTTAGAACTTAGTTTACCTAAGCTTCAGGTTGATCAATTACAGACTTAGCGTCAACAAGTATACACAAGTGTGCACTATTATAACCCGGTTTGGAATATAAATGCTTAAGGAGCTTTTCTGGATTTAAACGGTTGTATGCATATTTCTCTTGACTTGAAATACATAAATATGTAAGCTGTTTTATATTAGTGTATATATTGAGTTCACAACCTAAGATATGATAATTCTTGATAGAGAATATATTGAACCAAGAACGAATTATCCAAAGTTTCTAGCTGCTTGAATTTGTGTGCAAAAGTTTGGATTTAATAGCAAAAACCTGAAAGAAATTCTTAATATGAGTTCATGAGTGAATGCTTGTTTTTCCATAAATGAACATGTTTAAAATGGACTGAGTGCTTGCTAGGGGTTGGCATCAAAACAACATATAAGAATAAGCCATGATTGACTTAGCATGACCTGAATTTGATTCTTATTGATGAATTAATATATCTTATGATTTTTTTAATAAATAAATAATAAATAATGTATGGACATGTATGGATGAGCCAGGGACTGACTTGAGAATGGATATAAATCAGTTTGAGACACCGATTAGGTTTAATTGATACTTAGGATAAGTATGACCGAACTGTGGGACACAATTCCTAAAAGGTGGGGTATATGTAATAACCATAAATTCACACCTAGATTAATTATGCTTGTTAAAGTAATTAGATACATTAGAGATAAAGGTGCGTGATTGAATGAAGATGCTTGGGTATGCATGTGCACGTTGTGCACGTTTATATTAGGTTAGAATTCTAAAAATAAAATATATAAAGATATTGAAAATGAACACACAGGTTTAAGGAAAATAGTGTATAGGTAAAATTGTTTGTATAAACAATACATTGGGAAAGATCAGTATGATAGTTTAAATAAGAAAGAATGTATATATAAATATAAATATAGGTAGCATCTTTTGTCAAATAAAATAAGATATCTACACCAAGATATATAGCATGTATACCATAGTATACTTTTTGAAAACATGGCTCATGAAACATTAATAAAACAAACTTGAGTACCCAAGTTTTAGGATGTATAAATATATGTATGTTAGTTTGAATTGAAGGTAACAAGGAAAAAGGACATATAGGTATGCCTGGGAAGATGTGTGTAACTACACTGTATGGAAATTGAAAACATAGAGGTGTTCACAAATAAACTCAATAAAAGAAAATTTGTATGCAACAAGTTACATATAGGAGAAGCAGGCTGTAGCACTAGGTATAATGTTGTGTACATGGTAAACATGAATTCCTTAGCACATAAATAATCATAGAAATCACATGCCATTCGCATGACTCAGGGACAAAAAAGGGTAATTAAAAAGGAACTTTTCCAAAATAAAAAGCAACCAATTTTGTTTTATCATATTTCCTTTCTTAACATATTTATAAAGAAGATGGGTAAGAGGCTGGGTGACAATAAGTGTGCTTTGAAACCAAAATAATGTAAGGTAATATAGATGTTGTTTAACCCAAAACACTGGCTATTGGTAAATAAATAAGTAGGCTTAAGGCTTTTCCAAGCTATTTTCTCTCCACTAAAACAAGAAATAAAAATAGAATAATGGAAGTAGTTTTTAGGATAAGCATGGAGCTGAATTAGATTAATGCAGCAAAGGGTTAAAGGGATAAAAAGCAAGAGAAATATAGGTGAGAAATCTCACTCAATATATGACATTAAGACCTATCCAAAGGCAGCTTTAAATTCTGTTTTAAAAATTTGCATATTTTAAATATGATGTGTTTTGCCTTAGATGAATGAATTAAATAATTGGTTGATTCTCTAGATAGTTGTATATTAGGCTGTAATGAATAAGTTATATTGTAACATCCCGTATTTTTAGTGATTAGATATTTAATATATTTTATTTTATTAATTGTTATAAGATTAGTATTTTTAAATGAATTTATAATATATAATTCGTTTATTTAAAACGAAGTTTGAATATATATTTTATATTTAATTTAAAACGAGCTCGTAATGGCGTGGTAGTTCGTAATATTGAGTTTTGAGCTTCAATTGAATATACAGAATCCATTTTAAGTCGAATTTCTTTGAAACAAGAATCATCTGAATCGATTTGATTATAATTTTCTAATGAAAGTGAAAAATCGAGATTTCTTCTTATAAATTGTAAGTTATATCCAAATAAAAATTTAATATAGTCGCTATGGATTCGCTTATAAACGATAATGTTTATTTAATAAACTAAAAAGTGTTTTTATATATTCTAAATATCGTTTAGCTTAAAAATTTTAAACAATGAGTTATAATCCTCTATTGATTGGATTTGAAGTGATATTATTTTATTTGGATATATATATGTATAACAATAATTTATTTATTGTTAAATTGGTTTGTTTTGGAATTAAATAATATCTTATCGATAGTATATAAGCGTTAGAAATAGTTGTTTTTCAAACAACCTTCGTTTCCGATGAAACAAATTTTATTGGAATACGTATGGCTAGTTATTGCTAGATTTCCAGTTTGAAGCCAATTGGAGTTGTTTTGTTGGTACGTTCAATTTAAATGTGAACCGATAAATATATTGAGACTAAAATAATGTCGTTGGGCAAACAAAGTCCGTTTTCAACGAAATTAATTTCATTAGGACCGGAATGTCAAGACGTAGTGGTGTATTTATTTTCGTTGAGTTTGAAGTTAGTGTTTGGCGGTGCGTACATTTAACAGTAACATAAATAGCGGTATGAAATTATTAACCATATACCAAATAAATAATATATGCATATAACTTAACACCTAAGTAACTAATAAAAGATATCAGCCTACCCTAAGTACGTACGAAAGCTCCCATCAAAATGGAATTTCACTGTAATGTATACACTTCTTTTTATGTGCCTACAGAGATTTTTTTCATAGCCTATTTGAAACTAAATTACACTAGACACCTATATGCTAAACTCAGCATCCCTTGTTCTTCAAAATCCAAGGATAGAAGCCTACCTATATTTATATTCTTATAATTTAGCCAACCTAACGTCTCCCATCAGAATGAAAACATCGGTATCCTATTTTTCCGACAAAGCCTACCCTATACAATAGTTTGAGCTTCACACCGTAAATAACTACCACTAAAATGACATGAAAACTCAAGCTCTTCCTACTAAAAACGTAATACACTGCACTCCTATCTTGATTTATACTACATGTGTAACACCCCACATCCGTTAGTGTCACTCACAAAGGGAATGCATTAAGTTATGTGGAGCATTTAAGATAAAAGATGAAGATAAATTACAAGACAAACAAAGTTAAACAGCGGTAAATAAAACTTTATTTCATTAATAAAATAGTTTGTACAACAAGTGTTTTTCAATACCAGAGTATCCGTCTTACACAACAAAATAAAGAAGCATAAATATACAATGATTTCCCCTAATAGAGCATAAGCCAGCCATAGCAGCGGGAAAGAGAGTCCAAAGCACTATGTCAAAGAGTCTCCAAGCTTGAAAAGAGTAACGGTCCAGTCTAATCTGCGCTATAGTATTCACTCCTTAACTACCTGAGGGGGGGGGATGGAAGGAAAGAAGACGAAAGAAAAACAGAGTCAGACATAAAGCCTGGTAAGTTCAGTTACTTTTAGCATGTGAACAGGAAAAAGCAACAGGACATGAATTAATTGAATACAAGATAATACCATGATGATAGGGCTAACAAGATAACATAAGATTAACGCAAGATATGCTAAGGCAAGATAAGATATGCTTCACTACTTTCCCTGCTTCGTTATTACCCTATTATTATGGTTTCTATATCTCTGTACCACCTACCTAGTGTCCCAACTAGTAATCTGTATAAAATGATAACGTGATCCCAATCCCTGTAACTGTGGTTGCCTTCAGGAGTACATTTATTATTTATTACCTAGATCTAATCTAGGGTTTTCTATCGAGCGCTTCCCAGATTCAACCAGGGTTTACGCGACCTAGTCCAACTAGGGTTTATGCTACCTATTGAACGATGCCCCCTAGTCTAGGACACGCTACCTAGAGTGGTATATGTTCCTAGACTTTTCCCCACGTATGTGTCGCGAATCGTTATCGATGTCTAGATGCACATGTCCTCTATATGTGCGACCCGAGTCCCATGGCAGGGCTAATCAAGAAACATGGAGCTCGGTCGGGAGCTTTCAGATATCTGGCGATGCAGATGCTAAGGTCTGTTTTTCCAGTGGCTGTGGTCCCACTTGCCCCCTCCCTCAACTAACAGATGAAAGGCACCCAAGTAAACCAAAAATGAGAACTATACGCAGGTCCTCTATGCCCCACTTAACCTATGGCTAACCTCACCCATAACTAGATAGCAAGTATATGGTCTTTTGGAGTTCTCCGCCTTTCCGCTTTACGTATCACGATTGACTCAAGATGGTAGGTAGACGATGAGTCGCTATCACAGGGCCACTTGTCTCGTTGAATCACGCTGGTCCATCCTAGTCTTTAGGTTGCCTTATATTGCAACCAAGGCATACTCTTGGTTCTTATACCGCAGACCTTAACCTCTGTGAGCCCAGACGGATCATCTGCGGCCTCACAGAGGGATACCAAGAGTACCCTCACGTCCCCTCAAAGCCGCGTGCTTCGTAACCCAGTTCGTTGGAGTCCTCTTTATGATCATACGGACGTTCGCTCCTTCTCGTGTTTGACTCCCTTGACTAAGGTTTACTACTTAGTTCTCTTAACTAAGGTTGACCACTTAGTTTCCCGAATTGTTCGCTTTCTTAACTAAGGTTTACTACTTATCCCTCTTAACTAAGGTTTACTACTTAGTTCTCTTTCTCGTTTGTTGGATGGGTTAAGTATCATTAGTCAATTCGAGTTAACTTAACCCATTCACTTGTCATGTTAATTTGGTTAAGTGTTATCCAATAGTTCACGTTGACTTAACCCACCTATATATCAAATCAAATTGGTTAAGTACTCCTTAACCTTACTCGTTCATCAGGTTACAGTGGTTAAGTGTTTCTCATTTCCTTAACCTTGTTCATTTATCAGGCTATAACGGCTAACTGTTCGAAGTTTACTTAACCCCACCTTCTAGTCTAGTTAACATGTTAAATTGGTTAAGTGTATTAAATTTACTTAACCCCACCTTTTAGTCTGGTTAACATATTATAATGGCTAAGTGTTTCCTTAATTACTTAGCCCCTACAAATCTTGTTTCGTTAACATGTTAAGTTGGTTAAGTGCTCCTAAGGACTTAACCCTTCCATTCTTGCTTAGCTGTACCTTAGCTTTAAATTATTCATTAAAGCACCAACCACTCACATTAGACACGTATCGTTGCAGCTACTGGATATGCTGGTCGGTTCCGGGCAGGTTTACACCGCAACTCAGTCTAACCTCGGGTTCTTATTGGGCTCAGTGCCTTAACCACCCACATTGGATAGGTATTGTTGTGATTACTGGACAGCCGGTCGGGTCCAGGCAGGTTTATATCACAACTCAATCCAACCTCGGGTTAAGCATATTCGTATTTTCTACCATGTACACATTTCTCACTTAGGACAAATTCTATATGTAAATTATCCCTAATTTACTTATGCCATAATTACATTATCAACATTTATTATTATGGCCCATTTTCCCTCTAAATCATGTTTATAATTTTTGGTATGTAAATTATACCAAATTAAGTGTCACTAACCATGATTATGCTAAACATGACAATTACTCACAATTATGGCCAAATTCTGAATTATGCCAATACACTTATTTTGCCAAATTAACTTAATTTAGCCAACCCAATTCTGATTTAATATTCTAATTTTATAGTTTACGCCTAAAACAAAGCTTACTTGCCAGTACTAGATTTAATATGTCAAATCACATATTCCATAATTCGTGTCAAATTACCCCAATTTGCATTTTAATGGACATGTCATAATACACGTTCCAAATTATGCCAAATAATACTGATTGACATTGAAAAGTGTTTATTTTATGACTCTTGTGCTTTATCTTTTGTAAATAAATAAATGATACTTTGGGTATTTTTTTATGTGTTTTTACAGATTTCAAGCGTTGCCTCCTTCAATTCAAATTAAAGGCCAACTATAAGAAAGAGCTACTTCCTCACATCAAATTCATTTCAATTGCAAAAGAAGTAGTAGCTCACTGGTAAAGGCATAGGAATTGGTGCTGAGAGACCCGAGTTCGAACCCCGTCGAGCTCACTTTTTGCCAAAGAACGGAGCGCGTTCACACTGGCCCTTTGCTTTGAGAAATATTTGGACTAGTGTTATGTTATATATATACATACACATATTCATGTGTATGTATTTATGATGTGCACCAATTAACATTTCAGCAATAGCCATATTCTTATCATGGAATTAAATTCAAATCATTCAAATTCAATTAGAAGAATTTCTGATTGAATTGCTGCCAAGAAAAGATCCATTGTGAAGATTTTATCCTTTGTGCCTTGGGATTCTAATAAGCATCCTTGTTTGGAAGAATCAATTACATGCACCAATCAATTAGCCACATGAGAGAATTGAGAGATATGGAAAATATTTACCATGATATGCCAGATTTTTCTCCAATCAAGCTGAGTCAAGGAAGGCAAGAGATATTCATGAATGAGGAGGCCCATGTATTCATAGACCTAATTATGGTTTTCCCATTCTCATCTATAAATATGTGTTGTAACCATTGTAAAAATCATTCATTCTTCTGTACTCTCTCTTAGTTTAATAAAGCTTTCTTTTCTTTAGTTTCTGCATTTTTTTTTTCATGGCAAATTGTGTTGTCTAGTCAATTAGATTTGCTAGAACACAATTTGCTATTGCTTCTATTTTTCTTACTAGTGATTGACCGTCTGATTAGATTCAGCAGTAATCCTAGTTTTTATTTTCAGTTGTTGATTTCTTTTCTGCAGTTTTATTTCCAGTGTTCTATTTTATTTTAATCATTGAATTTATTACAGATCCGATTAGATTCGAATCTGCAGTGAATTTAATTGCATCTTTTATTCGTAGTTTCAGTTTTTATTTTGCTTTGCGAAAAAAATCAACCTCTAAGCTTTGTCTAACTCGCCCAAGAGATTAGATAAATAATTGAGTTAATTCACCTCCCTGTGTTCGACCTGTATGCTACACGCCTGTATGCTTGCAGAATTTATTACAAATGTCGCGCTTTTCTAATTCATAGATTAGCGACGATCAAATACAGATTTCATGTTATACCCAAATACCCCCGCATTCATAACATACGCATACCATGATTTCATAAGTTTTCTAGGCACTTATGAAGTGAAACTAAAAGGGAATAGAGGATAAACACGAGAGTTGACATAAAAGAACAGGCATGCAAAGGCGAACCAAAATACAAAGATAACGGATCCAATGGGTTTGGTGTACATAATAGCGAACAAGAGTAAACTAAGCAAATTACACCCTACGTATGAGATCCAACATAATCAGAAGGAAACATAGGTGATTTGATCCAAAATAATGCCAGTTTAGTGTACAATCATGATCTGTAACTATAGTGTTAAGGGCATAAGCAACTAACCATAATAGTCATCGGTAGTTAACCACAATAGTCATAGATAATTAATCCTAAGTAATTATCCTCAATAGTCATAGGTAATTAACTGTAATAGTCTCAAAGTCATAGTCGTAGACAATAGTCTTATGTTCAATAGTCATAGGCAATGAATCACGGTCATAGGCAGTAGTCTTATTGGTCATTCATCACAATAGTTCTTAATCAGGTCCAAAGACATATATAAGCACCGATTCAAACGGAAAGATTTGGCATATTCTAATATCCTTTTAATTTCATGTCCCAAATAGATCAAGGCGTTCAAAATCTAAAAAGTAACCGACTTACATTGATCGGTTTCTAAAAAAGGAAAATAAGATAGCATTGCTATGATTCGCGTGACGTTGCTTGAAGCCGTTGAATTAGTTTTTGATTCTTTTCTTGAAGCTTTAATCTTGATTTGAATTAGATTTGTTCGTCTCTAAGCTTTTCCCTCTTGATGACTATTCTTAGTTTCCTCCCGACAGCATGACGGCTCTAGCTTTATTTTTTTATGTGAATTAGGTTGAGTCTTAGGCTGTTTTTATAGAGTTTCTGATTGATTTGAGCCGTCAGATGAAGACAGAAGGAATCCAGTCCATACACGTCAAAAGAGCCAATCAAGAGTTGACACATAAGCCCTAGTGACACACCAAGCCTCAGTAATTCGACCAGAACACAGACCAGGCGAGCCAGACCTGACCAGGTTGACAGGGCAGGTCGACCACCAGGTCGACCCTATGGTCGACCCTATGGTCGACCCCCAGGTCAACCCCATGGTCGACCTGGGCTCTGGGCAGGAATTTTCCTGCCCATCCCGGGTCTGGTCTTATTTTTGAATTTTGAATCCGATTTTTGAGCTGTTTGAATTTTAAATAAATTCTGAAACTTCCGAAGGTCGTATCTCCTTCGTACGGAATCCGATTTACGCAAATTCGGACTCTATCTCAAGAATAATTTCGATACGAACGCAATGGCGTAACCCGTTTCCCTTAATTCTCATGTTTTGAATTAAGTATACTTTAATTTGTTAATATACTGTTAACCGAAAATTCGGGGTGTTACATTCTCCCTTCCTTAAAGGATTTCGTCCCCGAAATCTTCAAGTCTGGAAGAACATATATCCTACCATCCAATCGTCCATCTACTCAACCATCAAACACAGGCAACCATTGTCCTTAAAAGTCTTCTAATGCTTCATGATCATATGCATAGTGTGTGTATATGTCCCTATCTATTGCAAAATCTGGTGGTCTACTGATTCAGTTGACCTCCTTAATGCGAATAATGTTTGTGTAATGAATCCATTATGTATGCAATTTTTCCTACTCAAGATTTTCTACGTGAGTGCACAATCATTCATACAAATGCATTGTCCACATGATAACACATCAAGTTCAATTCATAAACCAATACATGTATGTAAATGCAATATGAAAGCGTCTGAGCTAATCTAGTGCCTAATACGTGTGTATATGCATTCACGAGCAACCACTCGCAACCATCAACCATAACATGTTTCAAATACATGTTTACATCCAAAAGGGTTTCTACCTAAGGATCGAAGATACGACCTAGAGGATATACCTAAAAAGATACTAACAAGTATGCATAAGGTTCCTATAAAAAGATTAAGGATATATCCTCAAGAAAAAGGTATGATGCACGTGTCTTATCTTAAGTCTACTAAGTCGCATCTTTTTGAGCTTCACTCTAATGTACCTTAACTAATTAATCATCACGATTGCGAAGCTTCTTGATCTCCATTTCCAAAACTGTCGTTGGTCGGATAACTTGCTTGGCATTGTTAACTGGATATATGCGGAAGTTTATCTCGTGTTTTAGGGGACAAACCCCTAACCTAACCAAAAACATCTGCATGCTCATGGACTACTCTAACGGATCGCAAACCGTCGATAGATGTATTGAGTGATTCTAGGTAGCTAGGCCTAACAGATCCTTTAGAGTTGCACGAAATCTTGAGGGTATTTCCGAAGCAAATCAAAAGTCTAACTACCTTCCCTTCACAATTACTAGCTAACCAACCCATGCCTAGAATCAACCTATAGCCCATGAAAATCATAAGCATTACGCTTAAACCCAATACTTAATTGTAGCTATTCTCAAATCCTTACAAGCCAAAGATAAATGGGTCGAACCACCAATTGGATTTGAGACTAAAATGGGATCTTCTACATACACGTACTACGGTGCAGAGACTCAACTATGGAAGCAAATATAAACGAATGTGAAGCGCTAAAGCCAAAAGATAGAGTACGAACAGAAAAAACTATACTCTTTCAATAGAAATTTTTACTATCTCTCTCTCAGGTATTCTAGTGGTGAAATCATGCACTTGCCCCCCTGAAAATCATGTCCTTTGTTCTTGCCCTTGTCCTTAATTATATGCCTTATTATACCATAGTAAAGATACTTCCTCTTGTCTTAGGTTTTACAATTCCTTCCTCCTCCGTGAGCCGAGTCCATATCCATAAATCACACATCCTTGCGTTGAGCTCCTTAGCCAAACTCCTTCATTCTCATCTTTACCATCCCTGTGAAATCATGTTGACCAATCTCTCGAAAGCTGCCTCAATCGCACGGAAAACTCTACAAAGATTGAATGAAAATTAACCGCAGGTGAAACTACTGCGGCTATAGATGGAAGTCAGACACTTCTTTGTCCTTTGATAGGTGTCGTAGTCTCATCAAGCCTACAGAACCATGCCACGATGAGGTTACCTCCTAGAAATCCAGGAGCCCCAGAGACCTAGAAAAGAAAGAAACAAGGATTCAAACAAAGGATCAAAAGATAGTGCTTATGGCTTTGGGGAATATGCCTTCAAAACAAAACTCTTCTCTTGAAAATGGTTCTTTTAAAGCCGTTTTGAAAGTAATTTTTCAAATCTTTTATATGATCTGGTAACCTTCAGCTCTGATACCACGTGTAACACCCCACATCCGTTAGTGTCACTCACAAAGGGAATGCACTAAGTTCTGTGGAGCATTTAAGGTAAAAGATGCAGATAAATTACAAGACAGATAAAGTTAAACAGCGGTAAATAAAACTTTATTTCATTAATAAAACAGTTTGTACAACAAGTGTTTTTCAATACCAGAGTTTCCGTCTTACACAACAAAATAAAGAAGCATAAATATATAATGATTTCCCCAATAGAGCATAAGCTAGCCATAGCAGCGGGAAAGAGAGTCCAAAGCACTATGTCAAAGAGTCTCCAAGCTTGGAAAGAGTAACGGTCCAGTCTAATCTGCGTTATACTATTCACTCCTTAACTACCTGAGAGGGGGGAACGGAAGAAAAGAAGACGAAAGAAAAACTGAGTCAGACATAAAGCCTGGTAAGTTCAGTTACTTCTAGCATGTGAACAGGTAAAAGCAACAGGACATGAATTAACTAAATACAAGATAATACCATGATGATAGGGCTAACAAGATAACATAAGATTAATGCAAGATATGCTAAGGCAAGATAAGATATGCTTCACTACTTTCTCTGCTTCGTTATTACCCTGTTATTATGGTTTCTATATCTCTATACCACCTACCTAGTGTCCAAACTAGTAATCTGTATAAAATGATAACGTGATCCCAATCCCTATAACTATGGTTGCCTTCAGGCGTACATCTATTATTTATTACCTAGATCTAATCTAGGGTTTTCTATCGAGCGCTTCCCAGATTCAACCAGGGTTTACGTGACCTAGTCCAACTAGGGTTTATGCTACCTATTGAATGATGCCCCCTAGTCTAGGACACACTACCCAGAATGGTATATGTTCCTAGACTTTTCCCCACGCATGTGTCGCGAATCATTATCAATGTCTAGATGCACATGACCTCTATATGTGCGACCCGAGTCCCATGGCAGGGCTAATCAAGAAACATGGAACTCGGTCAGGAGCTTTCAGATATCTGCCGATGCAGATGCTAAGGTCTGTTTTTCCAGTGGTTGTGGTCCCACTTGACCCCTCCCTCAACTAACAGATGAAAGGCACCCAAGTAAACCAAGAATGAGAACTATACGCAGGCCCTCTATGCCCCACTTAACCTATGACCAACCTCACCCATAACTAGGTAGCAAGTATATGGTCTTTTGGAGTTCTCCGCCTTTCTGCTTTACGTATCACGATTGAATCAAGATGGTAGGTAGACGACGAGTCGCTATCACAGGGCCACTTGTCTCGTAAAATCACGCTGGTCCATCCTAGTCTTTAGGTTGCCTTATGTTGCAACCAAGGCATACTCTTGGTTCTTCTACCACAGACCTTAACCTCTGTGAGCCCAGGCGGATCATCTGCAGCCTCACAGAGGGATACCAAGAGTACCCTCACGTCCCCTCGAAGCTGCGTGCTTCGTAACCCAGTTCGTTAGAGTCCTCTTTATGATCAGACGGACGTTCGCTCCTTCTCGTGTTTGACTCCCTTAACTAAGGTTTACTACTTAGTTTTCTTAACTAAGGTTTGCCATTTAGTTTCCTGAATCGTTCGCTTTCTTAACTAAGGTTTACTACTTATCCCTCTTAACTAAGGTTTACTACTTAGTTCTCTTTCTCGTTTGTTGGATGGGTTAAGTATCAATAGTCAATTCGAGTTAACTTAACCCATTCACTTGTCATGTTAATTTGGTAAAGTGTTATCCAGTAGTTCACGTTGACTTAACCCACCTATATATCAAATCAAATTGGTTAAGTACTCCTTAACCTTACTCGTTCATCAGGTTACAGTGGTTAAGTGTTTCTCATTTCCTTAACCTTGTTCATTTATCAAGCTATAACGGCTAAGTGTTCTAAGTTTACTTAACCCCACCTTCTAGTCTAGTTAACATATTAAATTGGTTAAGTGTATTAAATTTACTTAACCCCACCTTTTAGTCTGGTTAACATATTATAATGGCTAAGTGTTTCCTTAATTACTTAGCCCCTACAAATCTTGTTTCGTTAACATGTTAAGTTGGTTAAGTTCTCCTAAGGACTTAACCCTTCCATTCTTGCTTAGCTGTACCTTAGCTTTAAATTATTCATTAAAGCACCAACCACTCACATTAGACACGTATCGCTGCGGTTACTGGATATGCCGGTCGGTTCCGGGCAGGTTTACACCGCAACTCAGTCTAACCTCGGGTTCTTATTGGGCTCAATGCCTTAACCACCCACATTGGGTAGGTATTGTTGTGATTACTGGACAGCCGGTCGGGTCCGGGCAGGTTTATATCACAACTCAATCCAACCTCGGGTTAAGCATATTCGTATTTTCTACCATGTACACATTTCTCACTTAGGACAAATTCTATATGTAAATTATTCCTAATTTACTTATGCCATAATTACATTATCAACATTTATTATTATGGCCCACTTTCCCTCTAAATCATGTTTATAATTTTTGGTATGTAAATTATACCAAATTAAGTGTCACTAACCATGATTATGCTAAACATGACAATTACTCACAATTATGGCCAAATTCCGAATTATGCCAATACACTTATTATGCCAAATTAACTTAATTTAGCCAACCCAATTCTGATTTAATATTCTAATTTTATAGTTTACGCCTAAAACAAAGCTTACTTGCCAGTACTAGGTTTAATATGTCAAATCACATATTCCATAATTCGTGTCAAATTACCCCAATTTTCATTTTAATGGACATGTCGTAATACACGTTCCAAATTATGCTATAATATAGATTTCATGTTATACCCAAATACCCCCGCATTCATAACGTACGCATACCATGATTTCACAAGTTTTCTAGGCACTTATGAAGTGAAACTAAAAGGGAATAGAGGAAAAACACAAGAGTTAACATAAAAGAACAGGCATGCAAAGGCGAACCAAAATACAAAGATAACGGATCCAATGGGTTTGGTGTACATAATAGCGAACAGGAATAAACTAAGCAAATTACACCCTATGTATGAGATCAAACATAATCAAAAGGGAACATAGGTGATTTGATCCAACATAATGCCAGTTTGGTGTACAATCATGATCTGTAACTATAGTGTTAAGGGCATAAGCAACTAACCATAATATTCATCGGTAGTTAACCACAATAGTCATAGATAATTAATCCTAAGCAATTATCCTCAATAGTCATAGGTAATTATCTGTAATAGTCTCAATGTCATAGTCGTAGACAATAGTCTTATGTTCAATAGTCATAGGCAATGAATCACGGTCATAGGCAGTAGTCTTGTTGGTCATTAATCACAATAGTTCTTAATCAGGTCCAAATACATATATAAGCACCGATTCAAATGGAAAGATTAGGCATATTCTAATATCCTTTTAATTTCATTTCCCAAATAGATCAAGGCGTTCAAAATCTAAAAAGTAACCGACTTACATTGATTGGTTTCTAGAAAAGGAAAATAAGATAACATTGCTATGATTCGCGTGACGTTGCTTGAAGCCATTGAATTAGTTTCTGATTCTTTTCTTGAAGCTTTAATCTTGATTTGAATTAGATTTGTTCGTCTCTAAGCTTTTCCCTCTTGACGGCTATTCTTAGTTTCCTCCCGGCAGCATGACGGCTCTAGCTTTATTTTTTTTATTGATTTGAGCCGTCGGATGAAGAAAGAAGGAATTAAGTCCATACACGTCAAGAGAGCCAATCAAGAGTTGACACATAAGCCCTAGTGACACACCAAGCCTCAGAAATTCGACCAGAACACAGACCAGGCCAGCCAGACCTGACCAGGTTGACAGGGCAGGTCGACCTTGTGGTCGACCCCCAGGTCGACCCTATGGTCGACCTGGGTCAACCAAGTCGACCCCTAGGTTAACCCTACGGTCAACCTGGGCTCTAGGCAGGAATTTTCCTGCCCAGCCCGGGTCTGGTCCTATTTTTGAATTTTGAATCTGATTTTTGAGCTGTTTGAATTTTAAATAAATTCTGAAACATCCGAAGGTCATATCTCCTTCGTATGGAGTCTGGTTTATGCAAACTTGGTCTCTATCTCAAGCAGAATTTTGAGACGAACGAAATGGCAAAACCCGTTTCCCTTAATTCTCATGTTTTGAATTAAGTATGCTTTAATTTTTTAATATACTGTTAACCGAAAATTTGGGGTGTTACAACATGGCTACTATACATGGGAAAACTACGTGATCCTTATCTCCATCTTCGTGTATCTATATATAGCACAGCGTATCTCCTTCACGTTGGGTTGTTTTCAGAAATATGAAACAAAAACTGCCATAAAAATATATGATCGCAAGCTATTTAAAATGGGAAAAAAAATCCAGGCGAAAGCTTTAAATAAAAAACGTATGTATACAGAGGAAGATGGTATGTTGTTCCTTTCCAATCTCGTCGCAACAATTTAAAGGGGATCGACCCACATTTATGTTCATGTTTTAGTTTCAGCAACGAAGTCTGGGTCGACGATAGCCGAAGAATGAAGATCGACTGCAAAGTTTAAGGTGAGCTGGTGATGAGAAGTTCGCGGCTACTGTAACAACATGAGAGAACTGGTAACACGATTTCTAAGAGGAAGATGGGTGGTGATCTTTGGAAGTAGGTGTGACTTTCGGGGCGAGAGAGGATTGGGGGTTTTGGGTTCGAAAATAATGGAGAGAAGATGGTTGGAATTCGGTCTTGACAGAGTCACGAATGGTGAGCAACGACTGGGACGACGTGAGGCATTATATGCTTAATGGGTTCGTTTTGAAGAAAATAATATAGTAGGTGGGGAGGAGAAGAAATAAAGATAGGGAGGGAAGAGAATTGAAGGAGTTTAAGTGGGCTACCAGCCTTATTTAAAATAAAATAAAATAAGGAGTTGGGCCTTTCAGAATTACTAGAAAGGAAAAAAAAGTGGCGAAGGAATATGTAGGGATGGCGCCTGGTTGACCTATAGTAGAAAATGGTAGGAGAAGAAAATATGAAGAGGACTTAAACATGGGCTACGAAATGAGGAAATGGGCTTTCGACCTGTTCATAAAGATGAAGAAAAGAATACTGAAAATAGGAAGGGGACGTGGAAACAAACCGGGAGAAGTGAGGCTTTAGAAAGTAGAGGAAAAAAAGATGGACGGAATTTTCGAAGCAGGGAGATAATAGAGAGTGGGAAGTACAAGGAAGCATGATCCATAGTAGTACATGTGAGGGAAAATATAGTGTACCTAATCATTTTATTATACGCCTAATCTAAGTATCATATATACATATATGCCTAGCTTAAATAGTTGATGTGGCCAATTAAATATACAGTAATGCGCCTAATGGTATGTGCATGCCTAATCATAAGTAATATATATATATATCACGTTAAACGGTAGGTGGGAAATGATTTAAATATGCCTAAGTTAAACTTTGATGTGGCCAGTAGGATTAAAATGTGTAGTAAAGTTGTTGTTGTATATAAATGTAATTTGGTAGATTAAAAATTTATTTAGATATTAATTTATATAATTAAAACGTATAAATACAATCAGTATAACATTCTCATACATGCACATAATCAGACAAAAACAAGAGCATTGGAACCATATCGACCGACGTAACATTATGAAGCTGGATTAGACGAAGTTGGAAGCAGCTGGAATTTTTAATTGAATTAAACGTTTATCTAATTTAATTAAATTGTTTTGCCAACGAATGGAAACCCAAGGTGAGTTAAACTCAATCAGTTGTCCCACTTATATTTATATATAAGTCGGGTTTAATATTTGTGTGCTATGGTTGTTAATTGTTGGATGATTGCTTAAATATATGTTGAATAATATTATAATTGGTTTAAATTAAACGTTTGTTTAATTTAATAAAAAACAATCGTTACTCTTAACGCTTAATTCCAAATGAGGTACCTTACCTTGTTGGTTACGTTTATATTAATATAAACGTATTAAATTGAATTGAATGCTTGAGTTATTATAATTGATTGATCATTATTAGTTGAATTGATTATTTATGTTTATTATAACAAATAATATATTGTCATATTAAATTGACTATTTTATTTGAGATAACGTATTTGGATGTAGGGAAAACAGGTTTGAGGGATTCAACTGGATTCCTCAAATTTATTGTTTATTTTCATATTACAATTATATGAATTGTTTAACCAGACTGATTGGATGATTGATTTGATCATGGATTTTTGAATCTAAATTCGACGGTTGTTTGTTATTAACCAATGGGCAATATTGGTTTAGTAAGTGATGGAAGATGACCTAAAAATACATCGTTTTATGAATACTGATTTACCGTTAGGTGGATCAACAGAAATGAAGTTATAAAATTATTTTATAATTGAAGATAAATTTTTGAAATATATTATTTTGAATAAAAGTTTATAAAAAGGAACTTAATATTTATTATTCAATATTTATGTTTATAACAAATTATTTAATGGTTTTTATATAGTGAATTCATATGTTAATGAGATTTAAAAGCAAATGAGCAGAAATTAATCTAACGATTAATAACTGGAATTATTTGTTTTAGAGAAACCATTAAAATGAAATTATACTGAAATTGGTTATTATTATTAATAATCAAAGTAAGTTTGATTAATTAAATTAATTATATTATTAATTAATTTAAGTGGAAGGACCAATTGGAATGGGTAAATGAGTTAGCTATGTTAAGTTGAATAAGTCAACTGCTACAGTAATCGATATTTGTTATAAATAAATTCAATGGAAGTTTATAAAACCCTGTTTATAGTTAAATGAGTTTTCAAGTGTACTTATATTAAGTATATAGGTAAGATTAAACTGAATTCTCCTTGGAATTCTATTTAACTGGATTTCATATTTAAACCAAGCTTATTTGGAAGTATCGTAAATGATTGAAGTCATAGAAACGAGTTAATAAATGAAAGGTTAGAAATATAAGATATAAAATGGAAATTGAAATAGAAACGCGAATTGAATTAAAATGATTTGGCGAGGTAAGTTGTAAGGATTCGATCCTAAACCGTGTATTTCAAAACGAGAGATGGGATTTCAGTAAGATATACCCAAAATAATTTTGAAGTTTTATTGAAGTTTTTATATACTATTTGATTTGTATTAGAATCAAGGCTTATTTATAATGCTTTAAAAAGGATATATTAAGTATGATAAGGAAAGTGATGTTGTTTTTAAAGAAATTAGAAATTGTGGTACGTTGATTGAGTTGAGTAACTTTTGAGGTGTCAATCTAATGATGGTTTCGGCCTTCGGGATTGGTACTTAGAGATTTATCCACTTACCAATTTACAATGAGGAGCTAATAGAGTAGAAGTGGAATGATAATTGAATATTCTTATATTAAATAAGAAAAGGGAAATGTTTTCCTATTATTGAAGATATAGAAGTTCAAAATAACCGTTCATTAATTATTAGAAAGGCCAAGTGATGTTGAATACTGAACCAATAAATTTATTTTATTTTTATGGACGAATGGTTGTTTATTTGATAGTTAAATAACCGACTATATCGGTCCAATTCACGATTGTTGGTACGGAAAGACCGAGATCGAATTTATATTCGAAAACCATTCCGACCAGCAAATACATAAATATGGAAGATATCAGATAATGATCGAGATGGAGCATTTAAAGCCCGTAGATCTTCATAAAATGGGAGGACTACTTAAAATCTCAGGTTGGCCCCTTGAGACATATTGTGTTCTGTCGTGGTTGGGATCTACGGATTGCAAGGACTACTCGCTACTGATCTATAGGGTGATTCCTAGGATGTGGTAGGAGGGTGCCTTCAGTTCATCCTGTTCCTGGATGACTTGTATGATGATATGGGATTCAAAAGTGAACGGTGGTTAGATGTTCTAAAAGAAGATTTAAACCTCAAGCCTTATCAACCAGGCAATGGTATAAAAATCGGGTAGGTCGCATGGCTATGTGGGTCGCCCCCATTAGGGTGTATTGTCACCATCTGGAGAATATTCATATTTTTTCTTCTTTTCGCTTTTGTATCTCCCGAGAATGATTATGTTTCTAGCAACCGTAGGTGACAATATATTCGGAACATTCAAGCGAAATGAATGACCAATCATGTTTAACCAGGGTTGCAAGATGTTCTTGTTGAACCCTAGTGTATTCCTCTCTAGAGATACACCGTCGGAAGGCGGTTCCATAACTTGCCATAGTTGGAATCCATTCTCCATTAAGAGCCTGTGGTTTTTATTGTTTCTATGTATGTAGAGCGTGAGATGCAAGCGTTCTGCTAGATTATTATTTATTTGTATTTGACATTATTATAATATCAGAATATATATATGATTCTAGAATGTTTTGGGTTATCGTAAGGTGAAAACCATCCATATTTATGTGTGGATTTGGTCTTACGATTTATTGACGTCAAAAGTTGGTCACTAGTGACGGCCAAGCCCCAATCGTGCGAGCGACACATGATGTAAGATAAAAATGCAGAAAAACAATAAGAAAAAGGGAAGAGCACACACATAATTTTTATAGTGGTTCGGCAAAGTCAGTGCCTATGTCCACTTTATATATTATTACTTTCTCTCTTTTTTTATTACAAGTACAACAATTTTTCTACTTTGAGGAGGAAGAAGAAGAAGAAGATGTAGGTAGCTATCTTCTCCTCTCTTAGAGAATTTTGAAAGAAGGAGAATCCAGAGATTAATGGCGGAGTGTAAGCTCTGGTAATGGCGTGAAAGTGTTTCACCAGAATCAAACCTCTTTTTCCTCTTCGGGTATGGGGTATTTATAGGTGGTAAAGTGGCTTGGGCCACCGAGATATTGTCCGGCCATTTCGGGAAAGCTCGGACACGTGGCATCCGATGGTTGTCTGGAATATCGGCTGTTGACTAATTCCAATGTTCATAAATAGTATCCTCGGAAGTTGTGGCTGACGTGGCATCCACTGGAAGGTATATCAACAGTTGAGCTTTGTTCGGATATGGTTTGACCGTATTCATTGCCTTAAAAGTCGGGATATTTGATGACTGTAGAAGGTTTCTAGGCTAGTCCGAGATAATCGGTTGGAGCGAGATATCCGGTTAAGGCAAGATATCTGGAAGCGAGATCTTCGGTTGATCGAGAGAGCGACTCTTAAAGGAGCGAGCCATCTTCTAATCAGGCGGGAGAGGGGTCGACCGGTGACTTGTTCGACTTATCTTCTTGCTGTGCTTTCTGAGGCTCAGTCTCTCGCGCGTCTTGGGCTTCGGTTTGACTCGTTGAGACTCTTGTCGAAAAAGAGGGTTAACACTTTGCCCCTTAGAATATATCTTCATCGGTAGAGGGAGGTGTGTTCTGAATTATGAACCGGAGCACAAACGCTCGAACTGCTATGGTTATGCCAAACCGTATTGAGGCCAGAAAACCGACGGTCCCGATACTGTATTAAAGCCAGAAAACCGACAACCATTCTAGGTCGTATTAAGGCTGGAAGACCGACAGCTATCGGGAAACCGTATTAAGGCCGATGTAGTAACTGCTTCGTGCATAAGGATTCCTGTAAATACAAAACAAAACTATCTGTTTGGGTCGAGCATTTCAGTTCACTTGGCTTTAGAGGGTGGCAGACATTATCCTTGCCTGGCTTAGTGGCGAACGCTAATCTGGTTCGGCTTAGTGGCGGACATCATCCATGCCCGGCTTGGTGGCGAATGCTAATCTGGTTCGGCTTACAGATGTGGCGAGTATTAGCCATACTCGCCTTAGGGCAAGTGTTTTTTTATGCTCGACTCATGTTAGGTTAGTATATCTGGCAAGTTATAAGTGCTTATGTTGTGAAGGAAAAAAGAGAAGGGGAGCATATTCCATACTCGTATTTAGAATGGGGTCTCCTTTGTCTAAAGGAGTTCAAGAGGATGGTAGGCGTTCGCACTAACGATGTGGTATAAAGAGGGGGCGAGCATTATCCATGCTCGGCTTGGAGATCTTTAGACACGATTCATGTTTGCTAAAGAAAACTCATAACTAATTATTACAAAGAACAAAGAAATTCAAAAAAGGACAACCATCAATCCCAGAGCATGCCTTAGAGCTAAGTCCTAACTCTATACACGGGTACATTGAGGTGTCTTTATTACTAAAAGAAATTCATTAAAAGAAGAGACAAAAATTCTAATTTATGATTATGCTGCGGGTGCTAGTCTCAGGGTCCCTTCCATTTCGAGGAGCTCGAGGACCATCCTGAGGAGCTTGGGTAGAGGATCGCGGCGGCTAGGCTGGGGCGCGACCTTTGACATATTCAGGAAGTTCTCTTTTTCTGACTCGCCCTTCGATGAGATCGCGTAGATTTCAGCATTCATTTGTATTATGTCCAGCTACGTTGTGGAATATACAATGTTTTCCTGAGTCGAGTTCCATCTGAGTTGGCTCTCGTCGAGGTAGCCTTGGGGTAGGAAGAGACTCGCGGATGTCAAGATAAATGTCGAGCAAAGAGGTATTGAGCTCGGTGTATCAGTCATATCTGTTTTCATTTCGAGACCATACATTACGCTCATTATTCTCTGGAGCTTTTCCTCTTCCTTTATTCTGGCTGTTGCCCTCGAATGGACCTTGTTTCTTGGCTACCAGAACCTCAAGGCTCTCCATTTCAAGGCTGGCATCTTCTTGTCGGAGGAATCGCTCGGCTTCAGAGTAGAAGTCATCTATGTCCTTAGGAGGATCTCGAGTTAGAGAGATGGAGAATTCCGATCGATTTTGAACACCTGCGATGGCAGCCATATGCACCATTGATGGCTCGGGCCGATCAACCGATGCTACGGCTGCGTTGAATCTTTCTAAGAAGGATCTGAGCATCTCTCCGGATCGCTGCTTGATGGTGGACAAGAACATGACACTTTTCGGTCAAGATATGTGCACGCAGAATTGCTCGATGAAGCGGGTGACCAGGGTATTCCAACCGCTGATCGACTCCGTTGTGAGCTGCCGAAACCACATGCCGGTTATGTCTATAAGGAAGAGGGGGAAGCACTTAGCCATGACGTTGGTCGATGCGCCAAGCACTTCCATATGTCGCATGTATCGCATGAGGTGGATGGTCGGGTCAGTGCGACCATTGTATGGTTCAATAGCTGGGAACTTGAAGTCCGGCGGGTTTCGAGAGTTTCTGATCTCCCTGGTGAAGGGACTGCGATTGACATTATCTATGTCTTGTTGCGATGAGTTGCCCCGAGTGAAGCGTTGGATGATACTTGTAAGCTGGCTTCCATCTCCAAGGAGCCGTTGCCACGAATTCAACTCGGTACTTGGAAGAACTTATGTGCGGGGATCGGGCAAAAGCATGCTCGGAAGGGCGGTCGTTGGTTGCGCTCGTCCTCCGGGAGTTGAGTGAAGGTGCAAGGGAAGGTGAGCCACGGCAGATGGTTCTGGGGAGAATGGCCCCTCTTGAACCTGACGAGTTGTGGGTCGAACCGTTCCCAGTCCCGAGGGTCTAGGCTGATCTAGCATAGCATGTAATGTTCGGAGCCTGGAGTTGCCCCCGTTTGAGGCGAGGTTAGGAGGATCTACGGTAACATTCTCTTCCGCTGTTGTGAGGGTCGGTACAGCGGGCTAATTTTCCTTGTTCGAAGGGAAGGCTGCACTAGATCTTCGTTGATGGGGAAGAGTGGTTAGACTAGTCTGTGGTAAGTTCCCGGGTTGTAATGGGAATGGCATTGATTCTGAAGGACCCGATGGCTCGACAGGCCCGACAGGTCGAGATGTTTAAAAGAGCGGAGGCATATTTGCCAGACGTCGACCTAGATCTTGATCGCCTACCTCCTGAGAATCTGCTGCTACAGCTGCGCTGGTTGCTGGAAGCGATACTCCTGGTTCTGAAGCATTGGTTGGTGGGACCAAACCAGGATGAAATGAAGGTGTAGGCCGATCAGTGGCTCTGTGCAGACCGAAGATCGGTTATCGCCCCAGCTTCGTTCAGTGGAGGAATTGATGTTGAAGCATTCAACGCCACATCCACTCGACCGAGGAGATGATTCATCAACTGTTGTTGTTGTTCGAGGAGTTTACCCTAAGATGTCATATGGTCTCTGAACTCGACCATAATTTTATCCAGGTCGTCCCGGGTAAGAAATTGAGGCTGATTGTCATGAGAGGAAACTTCGTGGCTTATGTCCGCAGCATCGGTCTCGGCCGCGTTGGTGCCCGAGGGACGAGAGGATGTTGCATCTTTCTTTCGTTTGTTCGCCATGATCTGAGATGAACAGAGGCTCGATGGCTATATCGGTGCGCTTCCCCTTCCTGGCGCGCCAAAGTGTTGACGTCAAAAGTTGGTCACTAGTAACGGCCAACCCCCAATCGTGCGAGCGACACACGACGTAAGATAAAAAATGCAGAAAAACAATAAGAAAAAGGGAAGAGCACACACAGAATTTTTATAGTGGTTCGGCAAAGTCAGTGCCTACGTCCACTTTATATATTATTACTTTCTCTTTTTTTTATTACAAGTACAACAATTTTTCTACTTTGAGGAGGAAGAAGAAGATGTAGGTAGCTATCTTCTCCTCTCTTAGAGAATTTTGAAAGAAGGAGAATCCAGAGATTAATGGCGAAGTGTAAGCTCTGGTAATGGCATGAAAGTGTTTCACCAGAATCCAACCTCTTTTTCCTCTTCAGGTATGGGGTATTTATAGGTGGTAAAGTGGCTTGGGCCACCGAGATATTGTCCTGTCATTTCGGGAAAGCTCGGACACGTGGCATCCGATGGTTGGCTAGAATATCGGATGTTGACTGATTCCAATGTTCATAAATAGTATCCTCGGAAGTTGTGGCTGACGTGGCGTCCACTGGAAGGTATATCAAAAGTTGAGCTTTATTCGGATATGGTTTGACCGTATTCATTGCCTTAAAGTCGGGATATTTGATGACTGTAGAAGGTTTCCAGGCTGGTCCGAGATAATCGGTCGGAGCGAGATATCCGGTCAAGGCGAGATATCTATAAGCGAGATCTTCGGTTGATCGAGAGAGCGACTCTTAAAGGAGCGAGCCATCTTCTGATCAGGCGAGAGAGGGGTCGACCGGTGACTTGGTCGACTTATCTTCTTGCTGTGCTTTCTGAGGCTCGGTCTATCGCGCGTCTTGGGCTTCGGTTTGACTCGTTGAGACTCTTGCCGAAAAAGAGGGTTAACGCGATTATTCTTTTCTTTTAGAAAATATTTGTTAACGTTAAAATCGAGTTGGATGTTGCTTATAAACTTAGTGGATTTCTCACTCTGGTTCACCAGACTGATCCGACGTTCGTAATGCTTGGGTTAGACCGAGTTTTACAGGTTCAGGTTATTGGATGATGTGAAGAGACGAGCTGGAAGAGTTCAAACGTACGATATTATATAGTATTATTCCGCTGTGTGATTATATACGAGGACATATTGTTATAACTGTCCTGATGTATTGATGTACTCTGATGATTGTAAGTTTTATTTCAAGCTCTCAATAAAGATTTATTTCTATATTATATTTTGTTCCACTGCGATGTGAGACTCTGTATTGTGATGGTTCTTCTCCTTCTCCTTCTATTCTTATATTTCTTTCTTTCTTATCTCACCCTCTAATTTCTTTCTATTAACTATCTGGTGTTTTCGATACTTGGGTTTTGGCAAATAAGACGGGTTTTATGTATTATTGTTGAAATTCAGCATCGAATTCCTATTGGGTTGTTACACACACACACACACACACACACACACATATATATATATATATATATATATATATATTCTTAACGTTGTGCATGCAATAGTTATGAACTTTACTGTGTTAAGATTCTTAACATATGTTGAAATTGATAAACACTAAATACCTCATTTATAAACCTCACTTTAGATATTCTCTGTTTGACATAATAACATGAACCCTTTTATATAATTGTTGTTTGAAAGTGGTCTATGCAAGGAAGGGTGTAGGGCATCAGTGTAGGGAACATTGCTTATGTCATATACTTAGATAAAAGAAGAAGCTAGGGGTGTAATGGATTTTCATGTGCTGAACTCTTATGCTTCGTAAATCTACCCTAATTAATAGGTTGCTATTTAGTCTATTTCATGAAAACATGTAAATACATATTAAAGCATAGATCATGGGGAAGCAATAGGTTTTAAGATGTGCCTTTTTAAAACATCCATGGCTACAAGACAACAACAACGTAAATTTATATTTATTATTCAATGTTTGCTGCATATATATATGTTGGATGTTTACACATGCATATTAATTATTGGTTGTTGCATTCCTTTTATATAAAGTGCAGTGGCTTGCTATTGGATACACCCTATTGCTATGAATAAATTGATACTTAGAGGGAACTATGATTCAGATAGGGGAAAAAAGGCAAGGTAAACACTTAGTAATGAACAAAGGGATAATCGGGTCAGGGAAAAGCTACCTTGAACAGCTGGGCATTTTTGATATTATGCAGGCTTGCACATGGCTTGTTAACCCCAAGGATCCGAGGGTGCTAGCGTAACTGATGGACCACGCAATATGCACCTTATGAGTCGAGTGTAGAATGACCTGGTTATGAATGAAAGATAAGCTCATAAGTTAACTTGCAATAGACATAGTCCTACTAAATTGCAAGGGGAAATTACTGAGTAGGGTGGGAATAATCTGTTATATAGATTGATGATTTATACCTGATGTGTATGGGCGTTTGTGCTAATTTATGTGCTGAGTCATTCATTGTTATGCTTGGTTGAATAGGAAGGAACCCTGACATATGCTGATTTTAGTTAGTTGGATAGTGCAAGTAAAAATGTTTGGTTATCACTTGTGTTGAATGAAGGGGTGAATCGTTGGTTTGTTATGATTGCCCAATTATGAATGCTACCAGTATGATCTAAAGGAACCCTGATATGTATATATGCATATACCCAGTTTAATAATGATGATTCCGGGACATATATGAATAAACTACTAGTACACTTGAATAAAGGAGCATGAACTTGGTTAACTTAATAAGATTACGGTCATGTATTAAGTGAATTCTCACACAAGCAACATGTTTGACCCTGTTTACTTCTATGTATAATTGGGGTGTCTCATTATACTATGGGTCAACCATATGAATCTTACATGCAGTAAGGAAGCAAGTGGAAGTATGAAGGATTGCTCGAAAACGATATTGCATAAGCTTAGTTATTTTGATAGTTAAATGTTGCTTAGTTATGTAATATGCTTGATGTATTGCTTTATTTCATCTTGAATATTGTATACAGTTTTATATACTGTTATGATTTGAAGTAACGAAAATGTAATAATAAAGTGTTTGCTTGTTAAATTCTGAAATGAACTAGTAAGTTAAAGAAGGCTTTTGAGAGAATAATATGTATATGATTGTTTCTGGGTATATGTGATCACTTGTATGAAACCCCAGATAGCTGAATGTTGAAGTAAGATATGTGCAAGGTATTAAATGATTACTAAGGTTAATGATAATTGAAGTTTGTAAGCTAGTTGCTAGTTTGAATATTAAGAATTATACTTGACTTATCATATAGCTACATGTTAAAATAACCTGTATAAAGGTAAGGAGGCTTTCTAAAGCAAGAATGTATGTCTTCTCGTTATATATATATATATATATATATATATATGTTTTCATGTAAAGTGTACAAATTGTAATAACTATACCTATATGAGTAAGGTCTTGGCTATCATTTGAAATGCAAAATAATAAGGATTAATACCCTGGAATTTTGGATATTTTATACGACCTGGACATAATTTTTCTAAGTGGCATGCTTTAAGCTAGAAGTTCACTATAACAATGTAAACTATAAATTGATATAGGAGTAAACATATGAATCAGTGTTACTATGGTTCTAAAGTTAAACTATGTTTTTTATATAAAGAGAAAATACATTTTTACAAAACATGTCACTCTTTGTTATTCTGAGCACATGGTAAGAAAAATGTTGGAATGTATGGTTATTAAATTTTAATAAAATCTGGAACAATATTGATTTGTGTATCATGCTAAATCCTAGCTTTGAATTTAGTGTTTACTAAGTATCTAAAGGGTTATGATCAAATAAATAACATATAAATAGAAAGGCTAGGTATATGCTTGTATTTAAGAATATGAATAGTAGAAAATTGAGTATGTCCATGTGCAGTTAAAGCCCCGCTAAAGCCTCGCAAAATCCCTGCTATATCCCATAGCGCCCTTCAACCGCTACGCTATTTCTATTTAGCGCTGATTAACGGTAGATTCGCTTTAAGCCTGCTATTTTCTGTCGCACCCTCTAAATCAACGCTTTATAGCACCCGCTTTAGCAATATTAACATACGAAGCTTGATTTGACTAGTTCTCTTTTATAACAAATCAATAAAGTAAGTGTAAAAAGATAATTTAACACATAAGTATCTAATATATGGTAGAAATCTATTATAATAATTAATTCTATTATGTAAAACTATGATATTCTGTGATTTTATTATATAAGATTAATGGATATTAGTTTCTTCTACAAAAATGATTGAGAATGATAATTAACTAATTTTAAAATACTTATTTTTACATCTAATGTACCTTTTTGTACTCCTGCTATATCCCCTCTATTTCCATGCTTTATCCCCACTAAAACTTTTTGCACCTCCACCGCTACAGAACCGCTAAACGCTTTAATTGCACAGGTATGGTCAGACCTTTAAAAAGGATGTATATTTCAATACAAATGTACTTAGGTGATAGTTATATTCACATAATTAGAATATGTGTTGCTGAGTAGGGTACTACCTACTCAAAGATACCCATACATTATGCCATGTTTTGAGTTCTGAAAATGATTTAAAATGGAGAATAGTGTAGAACCTGGAGCCTAGTATTTTGTATGAATGGATAGATTGATATGAACTTGTAAAATGATTTTGTTTTCCATGATCTTGCGAAACAAAAGTTTGATTTACTCTTTATAACAGAGTGCCATTTTGGAGAAGGAAAATGCATGTCTGCGTGCCCAAGAGGGTTAAGAATCTATTAATATATATATATATATGTGTGTGTGTGTGTGTGTGTGTGTGTGTGTGTGTGTTATTACTCTAACCAACAATGATCTGTATTGAAGACATTGATACATGTATGATGTGTCTGAATATCATAAGCATACCGTGTATAATGACAAGGTGTTGATATAAGGCTGGTTATGAAGCATGTTGATGTAATATAAAAGATGGTATGGGTAAGATTAAGGCATCAGGAAGTTAAGTTTATTTTTTCCTAGGAACTTGAACATAGAATTATATTACATATCCATATACCTAGTAGTAACTAAAATGGGGTGTCATATATATATAAGTTAAATATTATTCTATGGCTTTATAGATATATGTATGTATATATATATATATATATATATATATATATATATATATTCGCAGATATAAATCCTAACAAGCTTTGATATAATTTCTGGTTAAAGCAGAATGTCACTACCAATATAGATGATTTATTTTTAAGAATGATTTGATAAGAGGGAAACAAGTTGAATTATTCTTGTTTAAGTTGTATAGTGATTAATTATTTCTAATTAATCATATGTCTTTAGCTATTTAATTTAACTTTGACTTAAGTAAAAGAAGACTTGTATATCTTCTTATATAAAGTTAAAACTAATTTGATTTATACAGATATTCTTATATTGGTGATGAGTGATCCTGGAATTGAAAGGTTGGAAGAGGATAACCCTTGAGTAGAGGACCGAGGATTAATGTAAATTATAATTAAATAAGTGAATATTAGGCACACATCCCTATTTTCAAAGTTAATTAGAACGGCATCCCTCATGTTTTTAAAATGTAAACCAGATCCCTGTTTTCAAAAATTACGAGTTTTACGTGTTTTGGCCATAATTTTGTGCGCTGGTTAAAAAAAAATTCTAAAATCTGCAAATATTCCGAGAAGTTTACGGAAAAAAAGTTGCATACATGTATGCAACTATTACCAATAGTTCCATACATGTATGCAACTATTGCATAAGCTGTTTGGCTTGAAAATCTGGACCGAAATTTGCATACATGTGTTCAACTATTTGAAATAATTGCACACATGTATGCAAGTATCGCATGAAGTAAAACTGTACTGAATTTTGCCTGCAAATTGTTGCACACATGCGTGCAACTTTTCTGTTTTTATTGGACACCTAAATGCAAATAAATGTGAACTGATTTGCATGCATGTGAATTTTTGCACCTTTGTATGCAAGAATTCTGCTTTACTTGCATGCATGTATGCAAGAAAACCAACACAGACGCAAGACTGGAATACTTGCACAGATGTATACAAGAAAATTCTAATATGTGCATACTATTATGCATTTAACTGCAATTTCGCTATTTTTATTTTTTTGGGTGTGTTTTTTGATGGTTTTTTCGGCTGAATTTTTTAACGTTTACTTGTTTTATTTTATATTAATTTACGTGATTTTTTTAGTGAATTTTCGAAAAATAGGGATGTAATTTATAATAAATTTTGGACCAGATCGAAGCCTAATTTTGAAACTTAATAAGGACCTGCGCCAAACGCACCCATTAAATAAATAGAGAAATTGTTGAAACTTTTTGGGGTCCTCTCAAGAACATCATGAGGTTTGGCTCGATGGGAAAGCTCGTTCTCAGATTTATAGGGTCTTTTCCCATAGTTGCGATAGTAGGGAAGATAACACATGTGATAAAGTTGCTAGAGAGGTTAGCTACATAATAGCTTTCATTGCTTGCACTTGGTAAAATGATTGCATGATTGGTAGTAGTAGCGAAGTCTAGTCAGCTTGAGAGCATTTAGACTGAGAGAGTCTCCTTGGTCTATCATGTCCCTACTAGGGTTATATGGCATAACGCTAAGAGTATCAGGAATAAAGGGGTTCGACTTGTCAAAATCCAATAGGGAGATAATGTAGAGGAAGCGGCTTGAAAGTCCAAAGATAAGATGCGTCCCTCGTATCCTTATCTTTTTGATGGCATGCTTTAAATTATCTATCGTAAGATTTTTCCTTTAATTAGAGCCTTTCTTCTCATATCCTTTATGAGGGTAGATCTTAGGATCGAACTTGTGGACGATAGGATTGGATGCAAACATGCTATTATAACAGGTTACGTAAGATGGATGCAAGTGGTTACAAGTGTTTGCTAGTTAATGCAAATGGATGCATATGTCTTTAGAGTGATTGTCCAATTGGGTCATGAAAGCATATGCATATAAATGTATGTTGCATTTTATTATTTAGTTTTGGTTGCCATAAATGGATAAATAACATATGGATGTTGCATATGGATGGTGGTTTTAGCATGCATATAGAACTACCAGTCATCATTAGGATTTCTTTTGCACACATTTCGATACATGACATGGGAATATTTGCATAAATAGCAGGTCTACAGAATCGGTAGACCGTCTAGTATTTAGCATTAGTTAAGGACATATACACTACATGATTGCATAACATCATAATTTGCATTAAAAATCTGAAGGATCCAACGGATGGTGTTTGAGTAGATGACTATAGATTTTGGTTGTGGTTGTTAATTACTTTTTTATGTCCTTAGTGATTTTAGGGACGAAATCCTTTATGGAAGAAAGAATGTAACACCCCAATATTTTAATAATATTATTATTTTAAAAATTAACTGAATAAGAAAATAAATCTATATGAATGCCCAAATTTGGCTATAGAAGTTCAGAATTGAGTCCTTGATGATTTTCAGGACAATTTAAATATAATAACTTGTTTTAATCTGAGTTAACAGAGAAAAGTTATTGGATAATACAGTTGTCATAAGTTTTAAGTCAATATTTAAGTTTATGAGTTTGAGTTAAGAACCATATATATAGACATGGGTCGATTGCCTCCATGGTCGATCGATCGCCGATGGCGGAGGGGTCGACCCGCACATGGTACCTGGACTGGAAAATGGTCAGGTATGGACGAAGAAAGTGGATCTGATAATTTTAAATATGAAGTATTCATTTGAATTAGATAGTTGATTTGGTTATGTGACATGGCATCCTGAGAATAAATCAAGATGATCTAGTGGCCCAAGGTACCCTAATACACCTATAAATAGAACCTAGTCTAGCAATTTTATTCCAAACATTCTTCCTCATCTACCTCAAGGTTCCCTCTCAATTTTTAGATGTTGAACTTGAAATAAAATATATTTTTTGAGGAGTAAGAATATAATTAAAATATTAATAGATTTGGAGAAGGGGATCGAGGAAGGCCATTGGATATTAGCAAAGGACCATAGGTGAGTGGAAAGTCATTATTTTAGGATCAGAAAAATTAAAGATTTAGGTTAAAAATAGTTTACATTTTTTGTTTTCAGTTCATTTTTAGTTTATTGTTACAGTTTATTTTTTCCAGCTTAGTACAACTTATTTCTTCCTGTTTAGTACAGGTTTATTTCAAATTTTTACATTTTCTTTTAATTGTGTTAAGTAGCTTATGTTTTTTTATTTAAAAGTAGTTATAAATCTCTTTTAATTTATGTGAAAAACAGTAGAAAAGATAAAAAAATTCACATAACATAGATTTAACAAAAAATGCAGAATTTATAAAATAGACCAGACACATATGTAATTCATGTAAATTTGTAAAATGAATAATAAACTATTAAAAGAATTAAAAAAAATTAAAATGGTAGATAAATTATAACGTTTATTAAAATAAAATAATGGAAGAGGGATATTCATTGATCTAAAAATGGTTCAACAACCCAAAGTCTACGTAGAGAATAAAATCGAAGAAATATAAAATTAAAATGAGAAAGAAATCAAGACACATGATTTATAATGGTTGGCCTATGTCCACTTTCACTTTCAACTCTTTATTGATCATCTATTTATGTTTACACGATTTCGAATCAAAATGACCTTGTGTACAATAATAATAGAGGAAATTGCATAAAGAGCTTAAAATCCTTAGCTTCCCGTTTACCTCCAATTTATAGACTAAACATGCAAGGATCAGTCGGAAAATACAAGAGAGAGAATCAAAGTCATGAGAAGACCATTTCTGAGCAGCTCAAGGAGGGTCCACAAGACAAGGGTTTCGGGTCGGCTTAGATCCAAATCCACCGATGTTTGAATGGGTTGCCTTGGAAGTCTTGATTTTGTGTTATATCCTTGTCTGACTCAGATCTGAAACCAATGTCTGTCCATTAGTACTTCCAAGCCGTATTAGAAGTTGATTGAGTCGCCAAGTGCTTGTTTCATAGAGGTTCACGCTAATTTCATGGTATGATAAGTTGCAGGCTGATTCGAAACTCTACATGATGACTAATTTGAAGTAGATAGAGCCTAGCTTGTGCAGTCCGATCCAAGGCTACCAAGCCTTTTCCGATCAAGGGAAAACTATGTTGGTCGACGTGGAGTTTCTTGTGTATGTCGATCCGAAGCTGCGTGAGATGCATGTTGGGGAGACCGATCTGAAGCAAACCAATCTAGAATATAACGATTTGAATTCAGCCGGTCTGGATACTTCTGTTTCATAACATGGCTTTTAGTGGATTACGTCACTATCTTATCAAATCTTGTTGTTCATCGAGTACTCTAAAATTGTCGGGTCCCAAGGCCGAGTAACACTTGCTCTCCAAATAACGTTATGTTGCAAATGGAATGAGCTTTAAGACAAATTGAATTCCAACGTCTGGTAATGTCGTATCTGAAATAATCATTACTTATCCGAAAATTGCCTCAGAGAATAGTAACATCTTTTCAGTTTGTTGCGACACTCGATTACCTTTAGTCGGTATAAATAGTAAACGCGCTTTCTATAGCTACTTCTCAGTCTGATTTTATCAAGTTGGGCATCCTGAGTTGAATATATTTGTAAGCTATAGGTAATGACCCCAATCGCGTCGAGTAAAGAGGTCGGGTATATCCTTCTTTTTAGTCTTACATGTCGATTCGTCGACTCCTATACGCATAAAAATGCATCTAGGTCATCATCGAACGACATCGTCACGTGCCTTAGTCATACACGTTACTAAATCTAATGTATTATTTGTGTCGTTGCCATTCCATCGTTTTTTAAGTTCTAGATCGATTAGCAATTCAAATATCAAAATCATGCCCCTAGATCGATGTTGATCCAAGGACCTTCAATCACTTCGCAGGGGAGGCAAAAAGTCATCCTCTTTGACGTATTTAAGCCTGCTCTTCCCCCCTCTCTTCTTCTCTTTTAGCCTATAAACCCAAACAAACTTCACTCTAAGATCCGAACCCAAAAAATTCGAACACCTAATAATTATTTTCCCCTACCATGCGCATCCTTGATGAGATCGTCATCCGCTCTTCACCTTCACTTCGATTTCAATTGAACACAAGGTGGGTTTTCCTCCTTCTCATGCAATTTAATGGCGCTGGCAGAAGAAAGGAGCTCCAAGCTCGAGCCCGAGCCTTTGCGGCGATGGCCGATGGTGGAGTTGGTGTTGCGAAAAAAGAAGATATGTCTGGTTCCATCGGTGGTGGGGATAAGGTTGAAGGAGGGACTTGTGGGTGCTCTAGGCAATGAGGTGGTGCAGGTAAGCCATGGTGGAGGAGAGAAGGCATGGGAATGGGTTTAAGTAGGGTGCATGGAGATGGAGAAAAGAGGAGAAAACGGAATAACGTATCATCCAGGAGAGGGAGTGGCAAATGATAAAAGTGGGAAGGGGATAACCTAAATCAGTGTGATCTGGGTCGATGAGGCGTTAGGCCAATTCGGATGTGCCAATCTAGATTGGGGATATGAGCCTAATCGTTAGACGCTTTTCGATTTGGTTTGGCAATGGGGAATAACATGGTTTCGACACATATAGGCATGCATATTTGAACTTTTTTGGGCTCAGACTTTGAATTTTAGGATTAGAGCATATCGAGACCAATATTTGAGCTAGGACATGACTGTGAATGAATATGATATTTGAATGTCGTTCCTTGCATTGAACCGAATCACGGATACTCAAGGTCAGAAATTTGTGAGATGGTCAACAATCATGGTCAGTATAATCATCATTTAGATCACGTTTTTAGAACGTTGTCTTTGTGAATTACAATACATATGTCTTTGCGCTACACTACACACACCGCAATCCATGCATGGTACGTACAAATCAATTACTCTAACCAGCAATATTTGTTGAGTAGCACAACAAATGGGTCGAAGATGCTCTATTAGAGTTGCTGGTATGAATGCCAGAAAATACATTGAATATACAAGACACCGAGTCTATCTTAGCAACTGAATCAGGTAGTGGTTCACCATGACAATAAGTTAAGTCATAAATTGTGCAACAAGCTAATCCACCAGTTGTACAGTAAGAAGTTATCGGAGGCGAATGTAATACCCTGTATTTTAATAACATGTTAAGGTCACAAATTAAAGTATATTTAATTTTTAAAAGAAGAATTAAGGGAAACAGGTTACGCCATTGCGTTCGTCTCGGAATTCTACTTGGAATAGAGTCCAAGTTTGCGTAAATCGGACTTTGTATGAAGAAGTTATGGCACTTAGAAGTTTCTGGAATTTAAAATAAAAACCAGCCCGAATTCAAATTTAAAAGTTTGAAATTCAAAACACACACCCGGGGTGGGCGGGAAAATTCCCGCCCAGGACCCAGGTCGACTAGGGGGTCGACCTAGGGGTCGACCTCTCCCTGATTCCAGATCCGAGGCCTGGTTCATTTTCCTGCATTTAGACGCCCGTTCTGACCAGATTTGTTGACCCCTATGCTATATAAACACCCCTAAGGCTATAGTTTTCTCTACACAACTTCTTACGCCAATACTCTGTCCTAATTCATATCAAAATAAATCAATGACGGGGTTATGCTGCTCAAGTTCTTCGCGGAGTCAAGTTAGAAACTTCGAATCAAATCTAAATTAGAGAATCAATAATCGACGTCAAGGGATAGCTATTCAGTTTCCGAAAACAGATTCCAGAAAACAATATTTGCCTTTGTTTTGTAAGTTCACGATTGTTTTCATATTTAGACAACTAATTATAGTATGGACGTGAATTAAAATGAACTTGGACCTATGCTTGATTTTCTATTTGGATCTATTCTTAGCCTTTGTAAATCTATGACTTTGGGTTGTTTCTATTAAATCGAATCTATACAAGTTGTTGAACCTAGTTTATTATTCAAGCCATTCATGTTCATAATATTGTTCACAATCAGATCTATATGCCTGCAATGATTCTAAATCATTTTATTCGGTTATACTGTGATTCTATTAGATCTATAATTCTCATGTTTTGGGACTATTATCTTATGCCTATTCTTATGCCTATCATTGTCAAGTTATTCCTGTTTATCCCTTTTCATTTATGAATCTAGATTGACCTATAATCTAGGTTGAATCGCGTTATACGTATGATGGGAATACGGAGAAGGATTGGGTTATTGGGGGCATAAACATGAAATTGACACTATTGGCATAACTTGAACATGAATATGCTTGTAAAGTTGGTAATTGCCATATGACACCTAAAATGGACATGAGTCGGTAATTGCCATATGACACCTAAAATGGACATGAGTCGGTAATTGCCATATGACACCTAGAATTGACGTGAACTGTTAATTGGCTAAAGATGTGTAACGACCCGCATTCTACGCATCATAGGATCGTGGAATATTTATTTCTGTCACATACGAAGTCGTACGGTCATGTAACTTTGGGAGACGACTATTAGGGTTATTTCCCATGTTCATGATTTTCCCCGATTTTTAAATGACCATTTTACCCCTAGTTGGCACTGTTTTAGCCATAACTTTTGACTGGAAATGAATTTTGACTTGAAACCACTTCCATTGGCTCCGGATGATGGTTTCTCTTTCCGTAGAGTGGTCACATTAGCCAAACGGACTCACCGTTTGGGAGATATGGCTGAAACAAGTTTCAGATGGTGAAAAACAGCTTAATTGGGCTTAACCGGGTGATTAACAGCTAGGCCCAAAGGGGAATTTCGGGATTAGGAGTTTAAAAGGGCTGTTAGGGTTTGGAGAATAACTTTTTCTCATTTTTCAGCTGTCACTATTCATTCCTCTTAACCTAGCCATGGCCTCCACCCTCTAAATCTCTTCAAAACACCTCTTAATCACTTTCTAATTGAAGATTAGGCTTAACAAACATCAAATCAAGGAGTATTAGCACGAGAACCGAGGTAGAGCTGCTGTGTAAGATTGGGAACAGCGCCAAATCAGAGAATATTTCAGTTTTGGGGTTTTAGTTGTGGCAAAGGTGAGTGATAGCATCGTTTTGACACTAATTACAGTTAATTAAGGGTGATTAGTGAAGATTGGCGAATTTATACACTAATAAATTCTGGAAAAATGTTTAGAAATTCTTAAATAATATCTTATGCCTCTGTTAGAAGTTTGGTTCGATTTGATTAAGTTTCGTTAACCCTATGATCAGTTTTACTTAAACATGCTTAAGGGAAAATAAGGAGTTTTTGCCACTTTTGATCCATTTTGATTCATTTGAATGGTTGTTTGCTGTTGTGGTTGCTATTACATGTTGCTATGACTCTATGGTGTGTTTTATGATTGATTAGAAGTGTTAGATTTGTCAAAAACGCCGTCGAATGGCGTAAACTGCTCGCTGGAAGAACTGCAGGAAATCATCCGAACCGGACCGGATCGGTGGAAGTGAGGGCGATCCGATCCGATGGTGCGACCCGATCCGTCGATGACTGAAGACCCTGATCCGATGGTGCTGATCCGATCCGATCAAGACTTCGCGAGACGACCAGTGTTGCTTCATGAAGAGGTGACCCGATCCGCCCCTACATTTCACGATCCATTCCAGCCTGGGTGTCATGATCCGCCTGAAGGAACACATCACGAGCTCAGCAAGGTGGCACGATCCGAACCAATGGGTATTCACAATCCGACCCGGAGCTCGTAGGGCGACCCGGTCCGGTGTACTTGAAGCGATGGCCGATCCGATCCGATGGGGTTTCTACGACCCGATCCACATAGGTCATTCCGATCCGAACCAGTAAGGGATGATGAGAGCCAATCCGAACTGATGCAGCGCTACGATCTGATGCTGTGGGACATGCACGACCCGAATGATGGAGACCGATCCAGATGAAGATGATGACCAAACCCGAGATGCAAAGGTAGTCCAGTATGGGAAGTTAGAGCTCAGGATCTAGTTGGGAACCAATGAGTTCGCTTCATGATTGGGCTTTGCTGCGGGACGCGTGTTAAGGGGTTATCGATGTCTATAGCTTTGGACCACTATGGTAGGAGGTACAAAGGCGGATTCAGGGCCATTATGGCATTGGTGGGACCAAGGGCTACGACCAATGTGGTGGGTCATTGAAATGTTTGGTCATGACTCCATGTGTTTAGCTTGGTCACAGCAGGGTTCTACAAGTCGGGATTCGTCGTTACCACAATTTGTCTAGTGTTCCAAAGTGGTAGATATCGTATGCTTTACGCACTGAGTGAGAGATGTGAGGATGGTTGTTATGGTTGATTTGTTTGCTATCATTATGACATGCACACCCCACCCCCGTAATCTTACACTATTTGCTATGGCACCTTAGAGAACTGTACGGTATGTGGTACTAACTCTTTGGTTGCAGGTCCAGGTTCAGGTATGGTTTAGTATACCTGTTATTATTCTGTTTAGATGCTTATCGCTCATACCAGGCTTTATGTCTGACCCAGAGTTTTATGTCTCCTCTTATTACTCTGGGTGCTCACACGAGCAGACTAGAGACAGGTTAGCTGGTGATGCATGGGTAGATGATTCGGAGACGAGCAGGAGGCTTCCACGTAATACATATACATAGTATTCTCCTTGTGTTGTTGAAGATCACTGCTTGGGCATTGGTGGTGTATCTTCTACTTTGACTTTCTTTTGTTTAGAGACAATAGATTTTGAAAAGTTGTAATAAGGTGTATTTGGATTTCCGTTGCTTTGATGTTGATGTTGGTTTTAGTATCAGCTTATGCACTGTCTCGCCTGTTTTATGTCAAGCATATTATTATTATATTTTATCCCATGCGCTGTGAGACATTCTACAGGTTCCTTGATTAGTTCATTCTCTTCTTTCCTTTCTCCTGACGACCGTCCCGTGCTAGTTGGGCATGTGTACAGAGCACTTTTGGAGTAAATGCAGGCTGGCGCGGGGCGGGCCGTCACATTTGGTATCAGAGCCAGGTTGCGTAGTTAACCTAGGGAAGTTGTCAGGGAGAGAAGTATACGTATACGAGAAAGCGTATTTGTGATTATTTTGGTTTTCAAAAACTATATATATATATACACTATTAGTAGTATAAGAATGAAGTCGTGCTACACTAGCACCATTATGGGATCGTTAATCGTTTCCTTTTTCAGATTGACGATGAGCCGGTATACTAGAGGTGCTAGTAGGGGAGCCAATAATGGGAATGCCGCTGACATGAGAACGATGTTTACTGACCTCATGAGAGAGATGCTTAGAGATGTACAGAGGGCAGCTCCCAATGGTGGAAATGGTGGTGGTCCAATAGTGCAGGCGCCGAGGGTCGACTTCGCCAAGCTAAACAAGGATTATACTAGCCTTGGTGGGAAGCCGTTTCACGGAACGGAGTCGGCCACGGATGTTCAGGATTGGTTGGATAGTTGCGAGCGTATCTTCGAGGATTTGGGTATCGAGGATGCGATGAAAAGAAAGCTAGCGTCCCGTCAGCTGCAAGGGCGGGCAATGAATTGGTGGAGTGCTATAAAGGCAGCTACTCCCGAAGATCAGATTACTTGGGAGCAGTTTAAGGCTCGCTTTAGCGAGAAGTTCATTCCAGCTGCTCAGAAGTCAGTGTTGTTCAAGAAATTCTTGGAGCTCAAGCAGAATCGCAGAGCTGTCTCGGAGTATATTGCTGAATTCGACACTCTGTCGAAGTACGGGTTATCTCTTATTGATACTGCCGAGAAAAAGAATGAGAGATTCATAACTGGTTTGGATCAGTATTTGGGGGAAAGACTTATTAACCACATCGATAAGTCGTTTGAGTCGATTGTGGGGAAAGCATTGAGGTCAGAAAGTCTCTACCCTAAGCCGAAAACTGTGGCTGCATCTGCAGAAGAGCCAAAACCACAAGCAAGTAGTGGGGGCAAGGGTGGTTCCCAGAATAAGAGAAAGTAGAGTCAGACAAAGGATGGCCAGAAGAAAAAGAATAAGCAAGATGTGGAGTGCTTCAGCTGTGGTAAAAAGGGCCATTATGCTAGTAATTGTCGGGCCAAGCCAGCGGATAGGAAGTGCTTCAACTGTGGCCAAATGGGACATCACAAGGACAAGTGTCCGCAACCCCCTAAAGAAAAGCAAATGGTGAAAGCATATGCTCTTAATGCTATTCCTTCTTCGTCGAATGCCCCAACAGCGGCGGAGAAGGGAAAGAATGTCGTCATTCAAGGTATGCTTTCTGTTTATGATGTTCCTGTTAGAGTTTTATTTGATACCGGAGCTTCCAGTTCTTTCATATCTAGTGACCTGGTAGATAGGTTGGGATTGGAGCCCGAGATTGTCGATAGACCGTTAGTAATGACGAACCCGATTGGTGGTTCAACTAGCCTTAGCATGATTTGTCGTAATGTGGTCTTATCGAGTCATGGATGCATGTTTGTTTGTGATTGCTTTGTTTTGGGCTTTACTGGGTTTGGCATTATTTTGGGAGTAGATTGGCTCCAAAGATACGGGGTGGTGGTAGACTGTGAGGGCTTTTTGGTGACAGCTAGAGCGGATGGTGGGCGGAGGATAGTGTTTGGTGGTCTACCCAGTAAGGGGGTATTGGCTAGTTTTCTAAACTCCCTTGACATTCCGCATAGTGAGTTGTCAGGTTTGCCCGTGGTTGGCCAGTATCCGGATGTTTTCGAAGAAGTGACCGGACTTCCACCACACCGAGAGATTGAGTTCCGTATTGATTTGGTAAAAGACGCCAGACCTATAGTGATGCCACTTCGTCGTATGGCACCAAAGGAGCAGCGAGAGCTCGAGGTGCAAGTCAGCGATCTTTTGAAGAAGGGATTTATCAGAAGGAGTGTTTCTGAATGGGGAGCACCAGTTGTGTTTGCTACGAAGGCGGATGGCTCCCTTCGTTTGTGTGTAGACTACCGCGAGTTGAATAAAGTGACGAGGAAGAACAAGTATCCTCTACCGCGGATAGATGATTTGTTTGATCAGTTGAGTGGCGCGAGAATATTTTCTCAGTTGGATCTCGCAACAGGTTTTCATCAGCTTAGAGTGGAAGCTGAGAGTATAGCTAAAACGGCATTTCGGACGCCGTCTGGGTTTTATGAGTGGTTGGTCATGCCATTCGGGCTGACCAATGCCCCAGCATATTTTGTGGATCTTATGAATAGGGTATTCAGACATCAGTTGAATAAGTTTGTCCTTGTGTTCGTTGATGATATTTTGGTCTACTCGAGGACAGAGGAAGAACACAAGGGACATTTAAGAATAGTGATGGAGGTGTTGAGAAAACACCAATTGAAAGCAAAGTTTTCTAAGTGTCACTTCTGGAAGAGGGAAGTGAGATTCTTGGGCCATGTTGTATCAGAAAATGGGATTGCCGTGGACCCGGCAAAGGTGGCTACGGTACAGGATTGGCCTACACCCAAGAATGCAACAGATGTAAGAAGTTTCTTGGGGCTAGCTGGATATTATCGTAAGTTTATCCAAGGTTTCTCCAAGATAGCAGCACCATTGACCCAGTTGACCAAGAAGAATCAAGCTTTTGTCTGGGATGGAAGGTGCGAGAATGCATTCAAGAGTCTAAAGGACAAGTTGATAAGCGCACCAGTGTTAGTCATTCCTAAGGGGAACGAAGAGATGACGATATACACGGATGCCTGTGGTACCGGACTGGGTGCTGTATTGATGCAAGGAGGGAGGGTTGTTGCTTATGCAAGTCGGCAATTGAAACCGCACGATAAAAGATACCCTACCCATGATTTGAAATTGGCAGCGGTCGTGTTCGCGTTGAAGATGTGGAGACACTATCTCTTGGGAGAAAGATTTGAGCTGTTTACAGATCATAAGTCGTTGAAGTATCTCTTCTCCCAGAAGGATTTAAATCTCCGGCAACAAAGGTGGTTAGAATTCTTGGCTTCCTATGATTTTGACATCGCATATACACCGGGAAAGGGTAATGCGGTGGCTGATGCATTGCGTAGGAGACATGCCAACTTAGGCGCTATGTTTCTAGAATGGAAGCAACTGGAGTATATCGCGGGGTTTGATTTCAGACCAAAGTGCGAACTGAATCCAGAAATGTTAGCAAGTTTGACGATCAGACCCACTTTGATTGAGCGGATCAGCTCTAGTCAGAGGGACGATCCTAACCTATTGGAAATCATCTCCAAGTTAGAGATGGGTATCGATGAGGAGATGAACAAGTATGGGCTTGATCGAGATGGATGGCTTAGAAAGGATGGAAGACTAGTCGTACCCAATGTCAATGGATTGAGAGATGAAGTGCTTAGAGAATGTCATCACTCAAAACTGACTATACACCCCGGTGGTAACAAGATGTATCGGGATATGAAGCAGACTTACTACTGGGAAGGGATGAAAAGAGACGTTGGGAAGTTTATATCCAAGTGCATGAATTGCCAGCTAGTTAAAGCCGAGCAAAAGAAGCCTAGTGGGTTGTTACAGCCATTAGGAATTCCCGAATGGAAATGGGAGCAAGTCTCGATGGATTTCATCGATGGTTTACTAAGGATTAGATCGGGACATGATAGCATTTGGGTGATTGTGGACTGATTGACCAAAAGTGCAAGATTTATACCAGTCAGATCGACCAGAACGGCAGCCAAGTTGGCAGAATTGTATATGAAGTGGGTAGTGAGATTCCATGGAGTACCTAAAAGTATTGTGAGTGACCGAGACCCGTTGTTCACTAGTGGGTTTTGGAAGAGCTTACAAGAGGCTCTAGGGTCAGAGTTACATCTCAGTACCGCATATCATCCTCAGACCGACGGTCAGACGGAGAGGGTGAATCGTATTTTAGAAGTTCTCTTGAGAGCGTGTATATTGGATTTTGGTGGATCATGGGATGACTATTTGCATCTAGTGGAGTTTGCATATAATAATAGCTACCAATCCAGTATCGGTATGGCTCCGTTTGAAGCTTTGTACGGAAGGCCGTGCAACTCACCATCATGTTGGATAGAGACTGGCGAGAAGTTTATGCTTGGACCAGATGTGGTGAGGGAAACTTCGGATAAAATCAAGACCATTCAACAACGAATGAAGGCTGCCCAAGATAGACAGAAGAGTTATGCTGATAAGAGGAGAAGAGACTTAAAATTCTCCGTTGGCGACTTGGTGTTTGTCAAGATTTCTCCGTTGAAGAGCGTAATACGATTTGGCAGGAGAGGCAAGTTGGCACCAAGATTCGCTGGCCCATTCCCTGTTCTCGAACTAGTCGGGAATTTGGCATATAGAGTCGGCTTACCAGAGAAAATGGCAGGAGTTCACAACGTATTTCATGTTTCCCAACTAAGGAAGTTCGTTCACGACTCAGATATGACTATTTCACCTGATCAGTTAGAGGACTTCGAAGTAGAACCCGAGGCGGTTGGGAACCGCAAGCCGGCCCGTATTGTCGAGTACGACATGAAGCAACTTCGAAGGAAGGCGGTGAGGCTAGTCAAGGTTCAGTGGGGCGAGGACGAGAATGATTGTACTTGGGAGACAGAGGAGAACATTAGGAAGACACACCCAGAACTCTTTGCCTGGTAAGATTTTGACTTCGATTTAGTTTTCCGCATGCTAGGATAGGCTTGGTTGCTTGTTTTGCATGTTTGATTGTTGTATGTGGTTGTTAGGCATGCGGGATCCTTTGTATGTTTTAGGTTAAGGAATTTCGGGGACGAAATTTCTTAAGGGGGGAAGAGTGTAACGACCCGCATTCTACGCATCATAGGATCGTAGAATATTTATTTCTGTCACATACGAAGTCGTATGGTCATGTAAATTTGGGAGACGACTATTAGGGTCATTTCCCATGTCCATGATTTTTCCCGATTTTTAAATGACCATTTTACCCCTAGTTGGCACTGTTTTAGCCATAACTTTTGACTGGAAATGAATTTTGACTTGAAACCACTTCCATTGGCTCCGGATGATGGTTTCTCTTTCCATAGAGTGGTCACATTAGCCAAACGGACTCACCGTTTGGGAGATATGGCTGAAACAAGTTTCAGATGGTGAAAAACAGCTTAATTGGGCTTAACCGGGTGATTAACAGCTAGGCCCAAAGAGGAATTTCGGGATTAGGAGTTTAAAAGGGCTGTTAGGGTTTGGAGAATAACTTTTTCTCATTTTTCAGCTGTCACTATTCATTCCTCTTAACCTAGCCATGGCCTCCACCCTCTAAATCTCTTCAAAACACCTCTTAATCACTTTCTAATTGAAGATTAGGCTTAACAAACATCAAATCAAGGAGTATTAGCACGAGAACCGAGGTAGAGCTGCTGTGTAAGATTGGGAACAACGCCAAATCAGAGAATATTTCAGTTTTGGGGTTTTAGTTGTGGCAAAGGTGAGTGATAGCATCGTTTTGACACTAATTACAGTTAATTAAGGGTGATTAGTGAAGATTGGCGAATTTATACACTAATAAATTCTGGAAAAATGTTTAGAAATTCTTAAATAATATTTTATGCCCCTGTTAGAAGTTTGGTTCGATTTGATTAAGTTTCGTTAACCCTATGATCAGTTTTACTTAAACATGCTTAAGGGGAAATAAGGAGTTTTGGCCACTTTTGATCCATTTTGATTCATTTGAATGGTTGTTTGCTGTTGTGGTTGCTATTACATGTTGCTATGACTCTATGGTGTGTTTTATGATTGATTAGAAGTGTTAGATTTGTCAAAAACGCCGTCGAATGGCGTAAACTGCTCGTTGGAAGAACTGCAGGAAATCATCCGAACCGGACCGGATCGGTGGAAGTGAGGGCGATCCGATGGCGCGACCCGATCCGTCGATGACTGAAGACCCCGATCCGATGGTGCCGATCCGATCCGATCAAGACTTCGCGAGACGACCAGTGTTGCTTCATGAAGAGGTGACCCGATCCGCCCCTACCTTTCACGATCCATTCCAGCCTGGGTGTCACGATCCGCCTGAAGGAACACATCACGAGCTCAGCAAGGTGGCACGATCCGAACCAATGGGTATTCACAATCCGACCCGGAGCTCGTAGGGCGACCCGATCCAGTGTACTTGAAGTGATGGCTGATCCGATCCGATGGGGTTTCTACGACCCGATCCACATAGGTCATTCCGATCCGAACCAGTAAGGGATGATGAGAGCCGATCCGAACTGATGCAGCGCTACGATCTGATGCTGTGGGACATGCACGACCCGAATGATGGAGACCGATCCGGATGAAGATGATGACCAAACCCGAGATGCAAAGGTAGTCCAGTATGGGAAGTTAGAGCTCAGGATCTAGTTGGGAACCAATGAGTTCGCTTCATGATTGGGCTTTGCTGCGGGACGCGTGTTAAGGGGTTATCGATGTCTATAGCTTTGGACCACTATGGTAGGAGGTACGAAGGCGGATTCAGGGCCATTATGGCATTGGTGGGACCAAGGGCTACGACCAATGTGGTGGGTCATTGAAATGTTTGGTCATGACTCCATGTGTTTAGCTTGGTCACAGCAGGGTTCTACAAGTCGGGATTCGTCGTTACCACAATTTGTCTAGTGTTCCAAAGTGGTAGATATCGTATGCTTTACGCACTGAGTGAGAGATGTGAGGATGGTTGTTATGGTTGATTTGTTTGCTATCATTATGACATGCACACCCAACCCCCGTAATCTTACACTATTTGCTATGGCACCTTAGAGAACTGTACGGTATGTGGTACTAACTCTTTGGTTGCAGGTCCAGGTTCAGGTATGGTTTAGTATACCTGTTATTATTCTGTTTAGATGCTTATCGCTCATACCAGGCTTTATGTCTGACCCAGAGTTTTATGTCTCCTCTTATTACTCTGGGTGCTCACACGAGCAGACTAGAGACAGGTTAGCTGGTGATGCACGGGTAGATGATCCGGAGACGAGCAGGAGGCTTCCACGTAATACATATACATAGTATTCTCCCTGTGTTGTTGAAGATCACTGCTTGGGCATTGGTGGTGTATCTTCTACTTTGACTTTCTTTTGTTTAGAGACAGTAGATTTTGAAAAGTTGTAATAAGGTGTATTTGGATTTCCGCTGCTTTGATGTTGATGTTGGTTTTAGTATCAGCTTATGCACTGTCTCGCCTGTTTTATGTCAAGCATATTATTATTATATTTTATCCCATGCGCTGTGAGACATTCTACAGGTTCCTTGATTAGTTCATTCTCTTCTTTCCTTTCTCCTGACGACCGTCCCGTGCTAGTCGGGCATGTGTACAGAGCACTTTTGGAGTAAATGCAGGCTGGCGCGGGGCGGGCCGTCACAAAATGGAACATGGCTAACTCGAGGTTAGAATGAGTTTGCGGTGTAATTCTGCCCGGAACCGCCCGGCACATCCAGTGACCGCAAACAATAGGTTCTAATGTGATAAGTTAGTCATATCGTGCTTGAACCCGAGGTTAGACTGAGTCGTGGTATAAGCCTGCCCGGAACTGACCGGCACGTCCAGCAACCACAACAATAGGTCTAATGTGAGAGGTTGGGTGCATTAATAATTAATTAATGCTAATGACATGTGCTAAGTATGATAGGGTTTGGTTAACAACACTTAACCAATTTGACATGATATGTGGTTGGGTTAAGTCAACATGAACTGATAGTCAACACTTAACCAAATTTATGGGGTATACGAGTAGACCCTAGGAAACCCTAGTAACGAGGACCCATGTTAGCAGTAACCCACATTAGGTATCAACGGTACCCTGAAACTAGGCAGGGTGGGGCACGATTACTGAGCTGATTGTAAGCGGTCAAAAGTAACGATGGGGGTGCGACAGTGTAGGTTTCGGCGGACTACCGAGCATCAGTAGATACAATGCTATGCATCTAGTTTTGTGTCGGGTTGCCACCTTAGGATTTGATACACACTATGGTGGGACCAACACAAGTATCTACACGCAAGGTTAGGCCGATTGACACAGACACAAGCGAGTTAGTACATTAGAGAGCCGATCGAGTAAGAGATCGTTTCATGGTTAATACAGAACATATATTGGGACACTGGTACGGTGGTGTAGAGAATAGTTATCATGCGATGTTATACTTAGTTTATCTTGCCTATTGCTTATCCTATGTTCCTTATCATCATGCTTATGTCTTTATTCAGTTTAATTCATGTCATGTTGTTCTTGCTTGTTCATATGCTGAAAGTAACTGGACTTACCAGACTTATGTCTGACCTAGTTTTGTTTCGCCTCTTTTCTCCTGTTTCCCACCCCCTCAGGTTCTCAGGGAGGAAACACTTCGGCTTAGCTTGGATTTCTTGTTGGTTCAAGATCATCATGTATTACTTTGGACTCATTTCAGTTATGGCTTGCTTTGATTTATTGGGGAATAATTCAGTTTGTTTTTATGCTTCTTTGTTTTGAACAAGACAGATGTTTTATTTTCTATGTAATTGGGTATTGGATGTTGATGGGTTGAAAACAATTGTACCACTTGGTTTTACCGCTGCTATTAATAAATGATTTGAAGTTCTTTTACTTTATTCCTTTTCCGCTGTTTTTATATGTCTGTCTTGTAACATATCTGCTCCAGCACCCATAATACTCCATTGAAGTTAATGCATTCCTTTATGAGTGACCTTAATGAACGTGGGGTGTTACATTTCGTATCAGAGCAGAAGGTTACTAGACTGGGCAAAAGTTTTAAAATCCTTCTGAAATTATTTTCAAAACTGTTTACAAAGAAGCAATTTTCAAGAGAAAAGTTTTTGTTTTTAAAAGGCATATTCCCCAAAGCCATATGCACTATCCTTCGTTTCTTTGTTTGAATCTTTTTCTTTTCGTTTCAGCATGTCTGGGGATCTCAATCTGCTCGAGGGCGTGCAAGTCCCAGGTTGGTTCCGTAGGTACTTAGAGGCCACGACACTTGCCGAGGATCAAGCTAACGTCCCTCCTCCCCCAGCCGCATCTCCTTCTCCTCCTCCTCAACCTCCACAAGTTGATGCTTTCTCCAAGATATGTAAAGACTTTCGTGCCATGGGCGGAAAGAACTTCGTTGGAACCGAGACATTCGTGGAAGCACGGAATTGGCTGAAGGAAACCGAAGACTTGTTTGACATCTTCGAAGTAGAGGACCGAAGAAAGGTTCAGTTGGCGGCGTGGTTACTAAAAGAGGAAGCTTCATTTTGGTGGGAAGTCACCAATGCTACTAGGCCCGTTGAGACTTGGGTGGATTTTAGGGGAAGATTTGAATTAAAGTTTCTATCGCAAGCGGAGGAAAGCTTACAGATGGAGAAGTTCCTAGCGCTCAAATAAGGAAACCTATCAATCAAGGAATATGTCAACAAGTTCAACCAACTAGCTAGATTCGGACTGGAGTTAGTGAATACTCCGCACAAAAAGGCGCTACGTTTCATAAAAGGATTGAATGAGCCACTACAAAGCCTAGCTATGTCCCATGTACCTATGAACGCGACCTTTGAGAGCTTGGTTGAAATGGCGCTGCTTCATGAGGAAGAAAAGGGCGATAAGAAAGAGGTGAAGGTAGATGATAAGAGGACTGATTTCAAGAAAGGAAAGAACATCAACAACAATAATAATAACAAGTCACGTGAGAAGAGGAAATGCAATTTCTGTGGTATTGTTGGGCATGTGATCAAGGACTGTAGAAAGAAGAAGAGAAAGATGGGTGGATGCTTTCATTGTGGTGATGCGGGACATATCGTCAAGGACTGCCCTAAGAAGCAAGGGAAAGGGCAGAGGACTGGGTCTACTTCTGGAGGGCAGGTTCATGCTCTCATAGCACCTCTGCAAGAATGAGGCAGAAATATTTTTGTTGAGAGTTTAGTTTATCTTTTTGATCATCCTGTTCGCACACTTTTTGATTCTGGTGCATCGCACTCTTTTATATTTAATGCTTTAGTTGAATCTCTGCACCTAGACACCAGTATAGTAGGGGATCCCTTGGTTGTTTCAAATCCAATTGGGGGTTCGGCTTATTTGTCGATGATTTGCTTGGATTTGAATATATCTATCTTAAGCGTTGAATTTCGATGTAATGCTTATGTTCTCGGATTTATGGGCTATGGGTTGATTCTAGGGATGGATTGGTTGTCCAGTAATGGATCCATCCTCGATCGTGAAAGGAGAGTGGTTAGACTCATGACTCGCCTCGGTAACACTCTCGAAATCTCTTGTAATCCCATGAACTCTGTTATGCTTAGCTATCTAGAATCTCTGGATGCGTCTGTTGATAATTTGTAGTCTGTTAGAGTGGTCCGTGAATACTCGGATGTATTTGAAGAGGTGAAGGGCTTACCTCCGAAGCGGGAGATAGACTTCCGCATATACCTTGTTGATAATGCAAAACCTGTTGCTTTACCCGTTAGACACATGGCTCCAAGGGAGAGGAAAGAGCCCAGCAAACAAGTTAAAGAGCTGCTAGAAAAGGGGTTTATAAGGCGTAGCATTTTTGAATGGGGTGCTCCAGTAGTGTTCGCAACCAAAGCGGATGGTTCACTTCACCTATGCGTTGATTATAGGGAACTAAACAAGCTGACCAAGAAGAGCAGGCACCCACTTCCAAGAATAGATGACTTATTCGATCAGCTTGTAGGTGCATCGGTTTTCTCCCAACTAGATCTAGCTACCGGGTTTCATCAGCTAAGTGTGGCTGAAGACAGCATTGATAAGACCACGTTCAGAACCCTGGATGGTTTCTTCGAATGGCTTATCATGCCTTTCGGCTTGACAAACGCACCCGCTTATTACGTTGACTTGATGAGCAGGGTGTCCAGGGAGTTCCTTAATAAGTTTGTGGTGGTCTTCGTAGACGACATTTTGATCTTCTCAAAGAGCGAGGAAGAACATGCTATGCATCTCAGGGAAGTCATGGATACTCTTCGTGCACACCAGCTTAAGGCAAAGTTCTCCAAATGCCACTTTTGGAGGGAAGAGGTGAGGTTTCTTGGACACGTGGTATCCAAGGAAGGAATAGCTGTGGACCCCGCAAAAGTAGTTGCAGTGCAAGATTGGAAGGTTCCAAGGAATGCAACCGAAGTGAAAAGCTTTCTCGGATTAGCGGGCTACTACAGAAAGTTCATTAAGGACTTTGCTAAGATTTCAGCCCCACTTACTAGGTTGACGAAGAAGAACCTAACATTCGCTTGGGACATCGAGTGTGACGTTGCTTTCCAAAGGCTTAAGAGAGCTCTTACCACAGCCTCAGTTCTGACATTACCCGACGGAGGTAAGATGTTTACAGTATACACATATGCGTGCGGCATAGGGCTAGGCGCATTTTTGATGCAAGAAGGGAAAGTGGTATGCTACGGAGGAAGACAACTAAAAGTACATGAGAAAAACTATCCAACTCATGATTTGGAATTAGCTGCCATTGTTTTTGCGCTTAAGTCTTGGCGCCATATTTACTTGGAGAAAGGTTTGAATTATATATTGATCATAAGTCACTTAAGTACCTTTTCTCGCAAAAAGATTTAAACTTAAGACAACAACGATGGATGGAATTCTTAGCCTCATAAGATTTTGAGATTGCTTATACCCCTGGTAAGGGTAATGTTGTAGCAGATGCCTTGAGTAGAAAAAGGTTGACTTTAAGCATTCTATTTGTTGAAAGGAAAAGTCTATAATTTATTTCAACTTTGATTTTACATCTTATGTTGATTCATTGACTGGTTTGTTAGCATCACTAGAGTTGACGCCTACACTTATACAACAGATAGGGACTTCACAGAAAGAAGACCCTCAGATAGTCGAGACGATGGACAAGTTAATTAGAGGTGAGACCTCTAGTCACCTCAGCTGATATGCCATAGATGACAAGGGATGGCCGAGACGGGATGGAAGGCTATGTGTCCCACAAGTGGGAGACTCGGTAGAGAAAGTTCTCAAAGTGGCGCATCACTCGAAGATGACCATACATCCCGGAGGGGATAAAATGTACAAGGACATGAAGCGAGTTTTCTATTGGACTGGAATGAAAAGGGACGTAGCGGAATTCATCTGTAAGTGTTTGGTGTGCCAACAAGTAAAAGTTGAGCAAAGGAAACCCAGTAGGTTACTTCATCCTTTGGAGGTCCCGCAATGGAAATGGGAGAGTGTCTCGATGGACTTCGTAGATGGGTTGCCTAGGTCAAAGAAGGGCAATACTAGCATATGGGTAGTAGTGGATAGAATTACGAAGAGCGCTCACTTCATTCCTGTGAAGAGCAAGAGGACGACATCATGGCTGACATCCATATATCTTCGAGAGATAGTTCGTTTACACAGAGTGCCTTCTAGCATAGTAAGTGATCACGACCCTATCTTTACTAGTGAGTTTTGGAAGAGTTTGCAAGAGGCTATAGGTACGCGGTTATGTTTGAGCACGGCCTATCACCCTCAAACGGATGGACAGGCCGAAAGGGTGAATAGAGTCCTAGAGGATCTCTTGAGACTATGCATTCTTGACTTTGGAGGGACATGGGAAGATCACCTTCCTTTAGTAGAATTCGCTTATAATAACAGTTACCAAGCTAGCAAAGGTATGGCTCCTTTTGAAGCGTTATATGGAAGACCGTGCAAGTCACCAACTTGTTGGTGGGAATCGACAAATAAGCTCAAACTAGGACCCGACATGATTAGAGAAACTTCCGAGAAGATAGAGTTGATACGAAGACGGATGAAGACTGCTCAAGATAGGCAAAAATCCTATGCAGATAAGAGAAGGACCAACCTATAATTCAAGGTTGGAGATATGGTCTTTATAAAGGTTTCTCCTTTACGTAATGTGGTTCGCTTTGGAGCGGCGGGAAAGTTAGCACCGAGGTTAGTAGGACCATTGCCTATCATAGAAAGGATTGGACAGATGGCCTATAAGGTGGAGTTACACGAGATTGGCCAGAGTTCACAACGTCTTTCACGTTTCAGATCTCCGAAAGTGTTTACACGAGTCGGCAGAAGTAGTAGAGCCTAGCATCCTTGAAGGAGTGGAAGTGGAACGAGAAGCGACGATGAGGCGAGTTCCAACTCGTATTGTGTAATCTGAGACTAGGAAGCTACAGAATCGAGAATTCAAGCTAGTCAAAGTACAATGGAGTGAAGCTCAAGAAGACGCGACTTGGGAGACCGAAGACAAGATGTGTGCATTGTACCCTTTTCTTTTTGAGGGTATGTTCTCGATCTCTGTTTCCTACAAGTTTGTTTGCGTTTGTTATACATTTGATATCCATGCTTAAGTTTATCTTCTCGATCCTACCCTTAAACCTTAGGTAGAAACCTATGTATGCAAACATGTACTTGAAACATGTTATGATTGATGATTGCAAGTGGTTGCTAGTGGTTGCTCGTGGATGCATAAATACACATTAGGCACTAGATCGGCTCAGTCACTTTTCATATTGCATATGCATGAGTGCTTGTACTTCTATGTGGATGGAAATTTGATATGTCATCATATGGATGTTGCATTTAAATGAATGATTGGGAAATCATGTAGAAATTATAAAGCTTATTAGGAACGATTGCATACATGTTGGACTCATGACACAAACATAATTTGCATTAAGGACGTCAACTGAATCAGTAGATCGCCTGAACTTTGGCATTAGATAAGGGACATATACACACAATTTTTGCATATGTTCATACACCATTAGAAATCTTTTAAGGACAATGGTTGTTTGTGGATGATGTATGAGTAGGTGGATGATGGATGGTAGGATACATTCTTCTTAACTTGGAGATTTCGGGGACGAAATCCTTTGAGGAGGGGAGAATGTAATACCCTGTATTTTAATAACATGTTAAGGTCACAAATTAAAGTATACTAAATTTTTAAAAGAAGAATTAAGGGAAACAGGTTACGCCATTGCGTTCGTCTCGGAATTCTGCTTGGAATAGAGTCCAAGTTTGCGTAAACCGGACTTCGTATGAAGAAGTTATGGCATTTAGAAGTTTGTGGAATTTAAAATAAAAACCAGCCCGAATTCAAATTTAAAAGTTCGAAATTCAAAACACACACCCGGGGTGGGTGGGAAAATTCCCGCCCAAGACCCATGTCGACCTGGGTTGACATAGGTCGACCAGGAGGTCGACCTGGGGGTCAACCTCCCCCCTGATTACAGATCCGAGGCCTGGTTCATTTTCTTGCATTTAGACGCCCGTTCTGACCAGATTCGTTGACCCCTATGTTATATAAACACCCCTAAGGCTACAGTTTTCTCTACACAACTTCTTACGCCTATACTCTGTCCTAATTCATATCAAAATAAATCAAAGACGGGGTTATGCTGCTTAAGTTCTTCGTGGAGTCAAGTCAGAAACTTCGAATCAAATCAAAATTAGAGAATAGATAATCTACATTAAGGGATAACTATTCAGTATGAAAAAACAGATCCCAGAAAACAAGATTTGCCTTTGTTTTGTAAGTTCATGATTATTTTCAGATTTAGACAACTAATTATAATATGGACGTGAATTAAAATGAACTTGGACCTATGCTTGATTTTCTATTTGGATCTGTTCTTAGCCTTTGTGAATCTATGACTTTGGGTTGTTTCTATTAAATCGGATCTATACAAGTTGTTGAACCTAGTTTATTATTCAAGCCTTTCATGTTCATAATATTGTTCACAATCAGAACTATATGCCCGCAATGATTCTAAATCGGTTTATTCAGTTACACTGTGATTCTATTAGATCTGTAATTCTCGTGTTTTGGGACTATTATCTTATGCCTATCATTGTCAAGTTATTCCTGTTTATCCCTTTTTATTTATTAATCTAGATTGACCTATAATCTAGGTTGAATCGCGTTATACGTACGATGGGAATACGGGGAAGGATTGGGTTATTGGGGGCATAAACATGAAATTGACACTATTGGCATAACTTGAACATGAATATGCTTGTAAAGTTGGTATTTGCTATATGACACCTAAAATGGACATGAGTCGGTAATTGCCATATGACACCTAAAATGGACATGAGTCGGTAATTGCCATATGACACCTAGAATTGACATGAATTGTTAATTGGATAAAGATGGAACATGGCTAACTCGAGGTTAGAATGAATTTGCGGTGTAATTCTGCCCGGAACCGCCCGGCACATCCAGTGACTTCAAACAATAGGTTCTAATGTGAGAAGTTAGTCATATCGTGCTTGAACCCGAGGTTAGACTGAGTCGTGGTATAAGCCTGCCCGGAACCGACCGGCACATCCAGCAACCACAACAATAGGTCTAATGTAAGAGGTTGGGTGCATTAATAATTAATTAATGCTAATGACACGTGCTAAGTATGATAGGGTTAGGTTAACAACACTTAACCAATTAGACATGATATGTGGTTGGGTTAAGTCAACATGAACTGATAGTCAACACTTAACCAAATTTATGGGGTGTACGAGTAGACCCTAGGAAAACCTAGTAATGAGGACCCATGTCAGCAGTAACCCACATTAGGTATCAACGGTACCCTGAAACTAGGCAGGGTGGGGCACGATTACTGGGCTGATTGTAAGCGGTCAAAAGTAACGCAGGGGGTGCGGCAATGTAGGTTTCGGCGAACTACGGTCATGCACGTATTCCGAATTGAGAAAAATAAGGCATTGAGCATCAGTAGATATAACGCTGTGCATCTAGTTTTGTGTCGGGTTGACACCTTAGGATTTGATACACCCTATGGTGGGACCAACACAGGTATCTACACGCAAGGTTAGGCCGATTGACACAGACACAAGCAAGTTAGTACATTAGAGAGCCGATCGAGTAAGGGACCGTTTCATGGTTAATACAGAACATATGTTGGGACACTGGTACGGTGGTGCAGAGAATAGTTATCATGTGATGTTATACTTAGTTTATCTTGCCTATTTCTTATCCTATGTTATCCTATGTTCCTTATCATCATGCTTATGTCTTTATTTAGTTTAATTCATGTCATGTTGTTCTTGCTTGTTCATATGCTGAAAGTAACTGGACTTACCAGACTTATGTCTGACCTAGTTTTGTTTCGCCTCTTTTCTTCCGTTTCCCCCCCTCAGGTTCTCAGGGAGGAAACACTTCGGCTTAGCTTGGATTTCTTGTTGCTTCAAGATCATCATGTATTGCTTTGGACTCAGTCTCATTTCAGCTATGGCTTGCTTTGATTTATTGGGGAATAATTCAGTTTGTTTTTATGCTTCTTTGTTTTGAACAAGACAGATGTTTTATTTTCTATGTAATTGGGTATTGGATGTTGATGGGTTGAAAACAATTGTACCACTTGGTTTTACCGCTGCAATTAATTAATGATTTGAATTCTTTTACTTTATTCCTTTTCCGCTGTTTTTATATGTCTGTCTTGTAACATATCTATTCCAGTACCCATAATACTCCATTGAAGTTAATGCATTCCTTTGTGAGTGACCTTAACGGGCGTGGGGTGTTACAGCGAAGCTGGTAAAGATTTCTTGAAAATTTGACTGATTCAATATCATTGACGATGGTTGAGGCGAAATTAAGAAGATTATGTGTAAAGCACATAATTCATTTTACACAAGTTTAGGTCTTCGGCCATATAGACAAAGCTCACAATCCTCTGGCGGATTACACAGCATGCAACAGACATATGTCTATTGTGTCCCTTCGTTCGGTTCCAATATCGGAAATATCTTGTATCACATGAAGCTGGCGCCAATGAAATTGCACCCCTAAAGCTTATGCATACCTAGTCTTTATTCATGTCCTGTACTTAGAGAATATCCATTGAGTGCTAACTTTCGACGACATCCGATACCAATTCAACTTCAAGCAACAGAAATATGCTACATCGTTCACATACCTTGAAGCAACCCAAAACAATCAGATCCTAGCCAGTAGTTGGAGTAAGCTTAAGCCCAAAGATTAGGGCTTCACATTCGACTTCATTATTGGTTGCCTAGAAGTCAAGTCTCAACGCATAATAGATTGATCATTCCTTAAGAGTTATCAAAACAACTCCGACGCTAGAACATCGATCATTGTGGGCTCTATCCATAAAAAGTCTCCATCGGACATAAGGTGGCTCAACGCCTTCCAGTAGGTTATCTGGAGCTGTGAATTTGACAATAAAATTAACTAGTGCTTGTCGCTAGATGACCCTTCGAGGGATGTAAGTGATATCGAACTGACTTAGCTTAATATTCTAGTTGAGAAGCCTTTCAAGTGCCTCAGGCCGTTGAAGGACTTGTCATAGCGTTTATCGATGTAGACCTTAATAGGATGAGCTTGAAAGTAAAGACGAAGTTTCCTAGATGCAGTCAGCAAGAAACAAGACAAATTCTAAAGCTTATGGTAGTTTCCCTCAGCCTCCATTAATCTTTTACTTATATAGTACACCGATCTCTGAATTTGATGGTCCTCATACACAAATGCAGAGCTGATGGTGTAACGACCCGTATTTTACGTATCGGAGGATCGTAAAATAATTATATTTAATTCTTTACTGGTCGAATTGTTCCCATATTTTAAATATTTGTTCATGAGAATACGAGACATGTCCATGATTTTTACCAAACCTAAATGTCACCGTTTAACCCTTGTGAAAATATTTTTAACTATAATTCTTGATAGGGATCGAATCAGGTGCTGAAATTGGTCTCATTGGATCAGAATGCTGTTGACAATTCTGTAAAGTGGTTACATTAAAGATTTGGTTATGCAATTTGGGAGAAATCACTGTTTTAAATTTTTGTTTTTGCTAGGCAGACTTATTAGCTACTAATGGGTTGATTGATTAGTAAGGCCAATAGGCTAATGATCTGCAACTATATATATGGGGGTTTGAGAAGAGAATTAGAGTTTTCATCCCGTCTAAACATTTGATTGAGCGTTTGTTAACCTCCAGTTCAACCAAATCCCTGGAAACCCTAATTTTTTTCCTAATTATACTTTAAGACAATATCTACATCCGAGAAGGCTGGATCTCGCTACTTTGCATCAAATAAAGGATTTTCTCTGCTGCCTCTTCATTATCCAGATCTAGTTTCTTCAGTACTTCATCGGATCTATGTTTTCGGTGAGTGATAGATATCTCTCACGCGGATATTATTGATAATATGTGTTAGATTTGGATTATTTTATGTCGTGTATGTTAATATCACCTAAAACCTGATTGGTTATGCTAATTTTAATGTTAGAAACCCTAAGATAATCCGAATTGATCATATGAATCGCTAATTTGTTAGATTAATCATGATTAACACATGTTTCAATCATAATTATGCTAGATCTAGCGTTTTATGCAATAATTTATACATATTCTTGTTTGTATGATTGATCATATGAATGAATTATTGTCTGATTTATTAAATTGTATGATTATGATTAATTTGGTCGTTCAGAATTGTGTGTCGTAGGCTTAGATGCGTTAAACAAAGCAAATCGAAGGTTCAAATGATCGGATTCAGATGAAACTTGGCGGAGGAGCTCTGAAAGACGAAAGGAGGCGACACGAAAAATTTCGTGTCAAATCTCGCTAAGTACATGGACTGGTACCCCTTTTTGCTCGATGGACCGGTTCCGATCCATTCCTGTTGCTTGAATGATGAAGATTTTTGGGATGTGGTATCGTGGTGATAAATTGAGGGCTGCATGCAAATTTTCAAGTGATTCAGATGGGTCAAAGCTGATCACTCGAGCATTGGTCGATGGATTAGCATGAGAATTCGTTGAGAAGGAGTTTGGATTCGAGGATGAACCGGTAGGAAATTCTTAAGGATGGGATGGGTAAGATCTAACACTTAGCCGAATTTCGGCTAAGTTTATGGACCAGTACCGGTTCATAGCCGATGGACCGGTACCGATTCATCGGCTGTGAACCAATTCTAGTTCATAAACGATGGACTGGTACCGATCCATCGTATGAGGTGGTATGAAGCTCATATTTTACGAGTGTGATGGTGATGCTTTCTGAAGTTTGTCGGAGGAGTTTGGCAACTCAACGAAGATTGGAGCTTCGATTGTGAACTCAAGATAGAATGGTCAAAGTTTAATTAGTGATTGTTGATCGTGGGACGATGCAGAGAGACAATGGATCGACTCGAGTGAGACACGAACACGGGAGATAATGTACGTATGACGTGTAATAATATGACTAGAACCAGGGTTTCCATTAGCCCTTGATGGATGGCAACAACCAGTCATTCGATATTGATGCATTTTAAGACTGTAATCGGTGATAGCTAGGTTTTTGCTTGTTATATGTGTTATGATTGATTTGTGTGTTCTATTCTGTTTTATCTGGGTAGGCTATCACTGTAGGACATTGAAGAGAAGTGGATTTGGAATCCTATCCTAACTCATGTCGGTTCTATTTGTTTGTGTAGCATATTATAATGAGATTATTATCTGCTAACTCTTTGGATGCAGAGACGGCTCAAGTGAGACCTGAATTGTCTATTCTCATATTATCTTGTGTAACTGTTGATAGTTATTTTATCGCTCACTAAGACTATTTTATGCTTCAAGGTTTTATATCTCTTCTTATTACCTTGGGCTACTCATTGATGCTTCCAATGAGTAGACTAAGTAGAAAGTTACAAGATTAGTGCAATGACGTTGTACGGTGACGAGCAGAAGGCTGGCATACTACTTACTTATATCGTATTACTATTCTGCTGTTTTGTTGAGAAACTCCGAGGGATGTAGTAAGGAATTTTGTATTCAGATATTCATACTGGAATGTATTGTACTTGAGATTCTATGAATCTATGGAGATGAGGTCTTTAGCTTTATTATGCTTTACTACTATGTCATGTTGTATATTTTATTATTGTATGTTATCCATGCGTTGTGAGCTATACGACAGGTTTCGTTTTGAGACTATTTTGCTTGATGATCATCCTGTTGGTATCAAGATTTTGATTAATGCCAACAAAAGAAGTTGCAATGGAAATCATGTTATAGAGATAAGGTTTTTTTTATATATATATATATATATATATAAACTGAGTCGTGTTAGAATCATGTTAAAATCTATCCTCAAGTATAACACGAAAAGTAAATATATATATATATATATATATATTCATATGGCTTTAAAAAGGCAGAAGTGTACAAAATAAGCTCTACCAGTTGACTGGTCAGGCAAATTTTGTACACAACGGCTAGTTTTGAAATATGTTTTTATTTATACGATTTAAAGTTTAATTCAACCAGTCAACTGATGATTTTTTAACCAGTCGACTGATTCGACCTAGAAGCTATTTTATGAAGAGTCACCATTTTTCATGAAGAGATTCCTCTTCAATAATCAATGGAAATGGACATAACTTTTTATAGAAACTCATCATGAAGGAATGCTACTCTTCTACTATTATATAAACACTTCAAACATGTTTTTCAAATCACCAATTCTGAATATATTCTCTCTATTTTCTGAAATTAACTTCTATATACTTTGCAAACAAAAGCTCTCCAAATTCAAGTTACTTATTGAATCCTGGATAATACTTTCCATATCTTGATTCAACAAGTAACTAGCTTCCTTAAAATCTTTGCAAACATTTCAAATACTCGAGGATAAGATTATATGAAGGGTGTACTTAAACTGTTGACTATCCGTGTTGATCAAAGAACACAAAGCAGAAGTCAAAACACTTGTAATTGTAGAAGTCCTGTGTAGTTGCTCAGGCGAGAGGCATCCTTGTTGGGGCTCGGGTGTACTGACTTATTCCTCCGGGTTAAGAGAGGGCATGATAGTGAATTCCAAAGAGGAGCTTCGGGACTAGACGTAGGACGGGAAGTCTGAACCGGTATAAAATTCATGGTGTCGCTTTACTTTATTTACCGCATTTATTTACTTGTGATATATCATATCAACCCCTATTTATTTGCATAACTATTGTATATTAGCTAGTTAGTATATCATCTACATTTGTGCTATATCCATAAGATCCTACTTAAGTCGTACACACCGACTTTTCAATTGGTATCAGAGCAAGACAATCATTTAACTGTAAAACCAGTATCAGATACATAGACGTTATGGATAATAACACTAGTAGCAATAACACCGAATATTATGAAGGCCAATCCACTGCTAGACCACCTTTCTTTAATGGAATGAATTATAGTTACCGGGCTACACGAATGAGGATATACATGCAAGCAAATATTTTTGATGCATGGAATATCATAGAAAAGAATACACACAACCGACTACACTATTTACTGAATGGTCTGCATCTGAAAAAGCAGAGGTTAGTGCCAATGCTAAGGCTATGAACATGTTGCATTGTGCTTTAGATAGAAACGAATTTAACCGGATTTGTATGTGCAACACAACATATGAAATCTGGAGAACACTCAAAATTACTCATGAAGGTACTAACAAGGCTAAACAAAGTAAAATATATATGCTTAAGAATCAATTTCAAAATTTTAAGATGAATGAAAATGAATCCATAATTGATATGTATTCACATTTTCAAAACATTTATCACTCTTTATTAGGATTAGTAGAAAAGTATTTCGATTTTGATTTAGTGTCAAAAAATTTGAATTCTTTAATGGACGAATGAGAGAGAAAAGTATTAGCAATCGACGAAGCTAATGATCTCTCTGCCATGAAACCAGAAGAATTGATCGGTAATCTAATGTCTTATGAAGTAAATTTGCAGGCAAAGAAAGCACAGGTACAAGATAAGAAAATTTTAGCCTTCCATGCTGAGAAAGAAGATTCCGATTCAGATGAAGAAGATATTGCTTTTGTAGCTAAGAATTTTAGAAATTTCTAAAATACAGAAAAGGCCAAAGCAAAAATGTAAAGAAGAATTCATCAAAAGATCCTGACCTTGCACTGGTAGAATGCTTTAATTGTCACAAGACTGGACATTATCAAAAGAATTGTCCAGAGCTAAAGAAAAATCACAAAAATGAAAAATCAAAGAGACGAGCAATTTCAGTCACTTGGGACAACTCGGATTCATCTTCTGAAAGTGACAGCGACAGTGAGCAAACAAACGTATGCTTCATGGCTAAGGATAATGATGTAAGTGATTTTACTTTTGATGAATTAGTAGAAATTATTATTGAAATTTTGAGTCTAGGAAAATGTTTAAACGAAAATTTAAATAGGCTAATAAAGATAAAAATAAAACAGAATTTGAGAGAGATCTTTTAAAAGATGAGAAAGAAATTTTAGAAAATGAAACTAGAAAATTACAAGAATCTCTTTCAGTGGCAAATTCTCAAATATCTATGTTGAGTCAAAAATCGAGACTCAAAAGAATAAAATAGATTTATTAGCTTCTGAAAATCATGATTTAATACTAAAGTTAAAATTATAGAATTAGAAAATTCTAGTTTAAAAATTAAATTAGAAAGCATTTCAAAAAATGTTTACAATTTTAACAAAGGAAGAGAAAATTTATCTAAAATATTAGAAAATTCTCAACCGGTTTTTAGTAAAAAAGGACTTGGATATAATCAAAAAGTTAAATCAAAAAGGAAATCTAGCTTTAAAAATTATAATATTAAACCGAAAATTTCTAATAGCAACTCAAATATGTCTACTAAGAAAAATTATTCATAAAATATTAGAATATGGGTTTTGAAAACAAATAACATTCTTATTAGAAATAACATATTAAGAATTTTTTGATTTCAGTTCATAATAATATTGATTGTTTTCAAAAAGGATCCTGAACCCTCTTGGGTATGGCCTCCTAAGATTTAACCCTTAGGACCCTAACGAAGGAAGTGGGTACCAATGAATTTTTAAATTATTTTTTGTAGGTTCCACTCAACAAAAACAGAGGAAAATGGATACTGGACAGTGGTTGCTCAAAACACGTGACAGGAGACAAGGAAATGCCAATAAATATTATTTACTCAAAAGGAGGAACTGTCACATTTGGAGATAATTCCAAAGGATATATCATTGGCAAAGGCGATGTGAGCAATTACGGTATATCTAATTCACCTCTTATTTCGGATTTTTTATTAGTTAAGAACTTAAAACACAATTTATTAAGTATTAGTTAATTATGTGATAAAGGTTTTAAAATATCGTTTTCTGAAAATAATTGTAGCATATTTGATTCAAATCAGAATCTTATTTTTGAAGGAAATCGAGACAAAAATATTTATATTTTAAATATGGCAATTAATAATAATCCAAGTATGTGTTTATTAGCCAAAGACAATGATCCTTGGTTATAGCACAAGCGATTTTGCCATATTAATTTTAAAATAATAAAAAAGATATCTAGAAATGATCTTGTAAGAGGATTACCCAAAATAAAATTCATAACTGAAAATTTATGCGATGCTTGTAAACTTGAAAAGTTAACCAAATCCTCTTTTAAATCTAAAAAGGTCATATCAACTTTACAACCACTTGAGTTACTACACATGGATTTATTCGGACCAACTCTCAAGTTCAGTCTATAAATCATAGCAGATATGTGTTTGTAATTGTTGATGATTTTTCAAGACACACTTGGACTATGTTTTTAAAGAATAAAAGCGATACTTTTGAAATTTTTAAGAATTTTGTCAAATAAATTCAAATTTTTACTAATTTAAAAATAAAAAACATACGAAGTGATCATGGAGGAGAATTCGAAAATGAGAAATTTGATTTATTTTGTCAAAAGAAGGGAAATTTTCATAATTTCTCTTTTGCTAGAACTCCACAACAAAATGGAGTTGTAGAACGTAAAAACAGAACTCTTCAAGAATGTGCAAGAACATTATTAAATGGAAGTACACTGCCAATACATTTTTGGGCTGAAGTAGTCGCAACAGCTTGTTATGTTTTGAATCGTGTTTTTATCCGACCTCTTACTAAAAACACTCCATATGAGCTTTTTATTGGTTGAAAACCAAATATATCCTATTTCAAAGTTTTTGGTTCAAGACGCTTCATTTTAAATACAAAAGATCAGCTTGGAAAATTTGATTCAAAATCCGACGAAGGAATATTCTTAGGAAATTCTGAGCATAGCAAGGCTTATCGTATTTTCAATAAGAAAACCGGTAAAATAGAAGAATCACTTCATGTTTCATTTGATGAAATTTTTATTCAAAATGCATTTAACATAGATATTGTAACAAATAATTCTTCTCAAGATGACATTTTCATAGTATATAGAGAAGATGAAAACATTATTCATAATAATATAGAGAATAATACTACAAGAATTCAAGATAATATCAATAATTAAAATATTATTGTTAATGAAGTTAGATCTCCACTAAGAATATTGCGAGACCATCCAACTCAAAATATTATTGGAGAAATAACTTCAAACGTAAGAACAAGAAGTCAACTTAATTTAGTAAGTAATGTAGCATTCTTATCAAATATTGAACCCAAACACCCTAAAGAAGCATCTATATATGAAAATTGGATAATTGCAATGCAAGAAGAATTAAATCAATTTGAACACAACGAATTATGGGAATTAGTTCCAAGACCAACTGATCAAACTGTTATTGCAAAATGGGTTTACAAAAATAAAGCAAATGAATTTGGTAATATCACGAGAAATAAAGCTAGACTTGTTGCACAAGGTTACAATCAAGAAGAAGGCATAGATTATGAAGAAACTTTTGCTCCAGTCGCAAGACTAGAAGCAATTCGAATCCTATTAGCATACGCTTGTCATAATAATTTTAAACTATCTCGGATGGATGTTAAAAGTGCTTTCTTGAATAGCTATATTAAAGAACGAGTATATGGTGAACAACCACCACTATTTGCTCATGAACAATATCCTGATCATGGTTTTAAACTGAAAAAGGCATTATATGGTTTGAAACAAGCACCTCATGCTTGGTATGAACGTCCCAAAACTTATTTATTAGATTCAGAATTTCAAATTGGAAAGGTTGATCAAACATTTTTTACCAAGAAAGATAGTAAAGACATTGTAATAGTAAAAATGTATGTAGACGACATTATCTTTGGTTCAACAAATGATAAATTATGTCAAGATTATTCAAAGATAATGACAAATGAATTTGAAATGTCACATATGGGAGAATTATCTTACTTTCTGGGATTGCAAATTAAGCAATTGTCAGATGGAACTTTCATTAATCAAGAAACATATTGTACTAATTTAATAAAACGTTTTGGAATGAATAACACGTCAAGTAAACCTACACCAATGAGTACGACGACACATTTAGATAAAGATGAAAATAGTAAAAGTGTCGATCAATAACTATATAGAAGCATGATGGGTTCACTTTTGTATTTAACTGCAAGTAGACCAGATATTATGATGAGTGTTTGTTTATGTTCTCGTTTTCAAGCTAATCCAAAAGAATCACATTTGAGAGCAGTTAAACGAATTTTATGTTATCTTAGCAGTACTAAAGATTTTGGACTCTTCTATCCGAAAGACTGTTCCTTTGAATTAGTTTCATATAGTGATGCGGATTTTGGAGGATCACGGATGGATCGTAAGAGTACAAGTGGAACATGTCACTTTATTGGTAAATCACTTATATCTTGGTTCAGCAAGAAACAAAATTGTGTTTCACTATCAACATGCGAAGCTGAATACATATCTACTGCACTAGCATGTGCTCAAGTAATATATATGCAATAAACATTAAAAGATTTTAACGTAAAATTGTCTAATTCCACAATTTATTGTGACAATACAAGCGCATTGATATCTGACATCATTTCTTGAGAAACAATATTGAAAAACAAACAATTAATTTAGAGTTTGTAAATTCAGAAAATCAAATTGCTGATATCTTTACTAAACCCCTTTTAGAGAACTCATTTATAAGACTCCGACGAGAGCTAGGAATTGTATCTTTCAAAGATCTCTAAAATATTATTCGATTACTTTGTGCTTATCTGATTATTTACTTTTTAATCGATGACAAAGAGGGAGAAAAATCATTTAGTTTACATATATTCTATGCTCTTAATGATGAATTTATTTAGAATATATATGCTATGCTCTTAATATATTGAGAATACATGTGCTAACATTTTGTTGTAGGAATCAAAATGGTAAGATTATAATTTTATCGAACTAACAAAATGTTGCAGAAATTCAGGGGGAGCAAATACTCAGGGGGAGAAAATCAGATGTGTTGTCATCAATCAAAAAGGGTGAAAATGTTTATATCAAGATTTTAATTAATGCCAACAAAAGAAGTTGCAATGGAAATCATGTTAAGGTTTTATATATATATATATATATATATATATATATATATATATATATATATAGAGTTGTGTTAGAATCATGTTAAAATCTATCCTCAAATATAACATGAAAAGTAAAATATATACATATATACACACACACACACACACACACACATATATATATATATATATTCATATGGCTTTAAAAAGCCAGAAGTGTACAAAATAAGCTCTATCAGTCAATTGGTAGAAAATTGACCAGTCGGCTGGTCAGGAAAATTATGTACACAACGACTAGTTTTGAAACATGTTTTTTTATTTATACGATTTAAAGTTTAATTCAACCAGTCAACTGATGATTTTTTAACCAGTCGACTGATTCGACCCAGAAACTATTTTATGAAGAGTCGCCATCTTTCACGAAGAGATTCCTCCTCAACAATCAATGGAAACGGACACAACTTTTTATAGAAACTCTTCATGAAGGAATGCTACTCTTCTACTATTATATAAACACTTCAAACATGTTTTTCAAATCATGAATTCTGAATATATTCTCTCTGTTTTCTGAAATTAACTGTTATATACTTTGCAAACAAAAGATCTCCAAATTCAAGTTATTTATTGAATCCTTGATAATACTTTTCGTATCTTGATTCAACAAGTAACTAGCTTCCTTAAAATCTTTGCAAACATTTCAAATACTCGAGGATAAGATTATAGGAAGGGTGTACTTAAACTGTTGACAATCCGTGTTGATCAAAGAACACAAAGCAGAAGTCAAAACACTTGTAATTTTTGAAGTCCTGTGTAGTTACTCAAGCGAGATGCATCCTTGTTGGGGCTCGGGTGTACTGACCTATTCCTCCGGGTTAAGAGAGGGCGTGATAGTGAATTCCGAAGAGGAGCTTCGGGACTGGACGTAGGGCGGGAAGTCCGAACTAGTATAAAATTTCTGGTGCCACTTTACTTTATTTACCACATTTATTTACTTGTGATATATCATATCAATTCGTATTTATTTGCATAATTATTGTATATTAGCTAGTTAGTGTATCATCTACATTTCCGCTATATCCATATAGATCCTGCTTAAGTCGTACACACCGACTTTTCACATCCCTTATCGGCTTGACACTTTGGATTAGTGTAGGAGGAATGGGTCAGTCGTCACATTTAGTATCAGAGCATTGGTAAATTGATTTTACCCAAAGTTACAAACGTAAAAGCATATGAGAGTCGTATATGTAATTTTTTAATGGATGATTACTATATTATAATATATAGTATAACAGTTAGTAAGTACTTGAGCACCATTGTAGCCTTTCTCTAACGTTGGCTAATCATTCTTGTTCCAGAGTAAGAATGAGTTGTCAAACTTCGAGACACGCTGCTAGGGATGAGCCTGCTACTGAAGGGGCATGTGAGGGTAGCCAATCAAGCGTTGCAGCTGTTACATCCGATTATCCTGCTATGTTCGAGGCCACAATGGCAATGATTACGAGGAAGATGCCCACTCCAGAAGCGGCAGTAGAGGGTAGTGCTCTATGTAGGCACCTAGGGTTGTTGATTTCGCTAAGCTCTGCAAGAATTATACTTCTCTGGGTGGCAAGCCATTTGTTTGTACGGGACCGACCGATAAAAAATATTATATTATTTATTGTATAAAAAATTAGGCCAAAATCAATATTTATTTATTATAGTTAAAACTCGAAATTTATGTCCATTATCTCTTGGGAAATTCATAAAATATTTCTATTAATTTAGAAAATTATGAAATTTAAAACTCATCTCCAAATTAATGTTCGATGCAACATATCGGAAAATCAAAAAATTGGAGGTTATTAGCTACGATTTTGATCATAAAACCTACTATTTAATTTTATAAAATTTATCATCGTAAATCCATGTTTGCACAATCAATCATGGAACAGCATTGAAACATCAAAACAATTAATTTTGTTCTCTAGCCTAGATCATAAATAAAATAACAGGGATAATAGAGATGATTATCACAATTATTCACCTTAAATGAATAAGTAGACTTGAGATTTGATGTTTCCTCTTGAATCTCTAAGTTTTCCTCCTCTTTTCTCCATCCATATGGTCAAACCTCTTTTCTTCCATTGATAGTCCTTATGTTAGTTATGATGAAACGAGAATAGTAGGACGGAGAAAGAGGGTATAAGAGATAAAAAAATGAGTTTTCCTTTTTACCCTTCTCATGTATTAACTTTTATTTAAAGTTATAAAATAATGTTAATTAATTAAGGGCTAACCAAATGAATTATCAAATCTAAATTATCTTATCACACTACACATCACATTATTCTATTTGATTAACCTAATTAAATCTCTTGAATAATGTTAATCAAAATCAGGGTATTACAAGCTCTTCTTCTTGAAGAATTTAATTCTCGAAATTCAATAAGGACTATATAATAAGCATATTAAACATGCAAATATTTGTAACAACCAATGCATATTAAAGTAAAAATTCAAGATAGAGACAACCCATTAACACATAAGCAAGTATTTTACTATGCAATGCTTATGAGTATGTGCCCTAATGTCCCCCTAACATATCAGTTTTAAACTTGCTAGAGGGAGTGACCTTCTTAGCACATGATAGCGCCAAAGCCATCTCCGAGCTTGGAAGGAAACTTCCAGAATTAATGTCGGCAAAGCCAAAAGATGAGGTCTTAGCGGTATATTCTTTGAGCCCTTGAATGGTCCTTCCATCTCGATTGATGTAGTTGTTTCAATTGTTGTTGCGGGAGACACATATTTTTCAACTTCGCATATCTCAATCTCTATCGTCGGAGAAGGAACCATAGTAGGTGGTAATTTTTCTTTACTTACGGACTCTTCTTCACTGGCCTCATTTTTGCCTTCGATCCCCTCTTGAGATCCATCAAGTTCTTGCAAGATAGGAGACACGTTCAGATGCACGACAGAGGGAACGTGTTGGATCTAGATTAACCCTTGGGGGGGTGAATAGGGTTTATTGAAAATTAAGCGAGATATTAAAAATATCAGATCACAGAATACAGCAGAAAATAAACGTAGAAAGGTAAATGACACAAGATATACCCAACTTCGACAAAATCCTGCCTATTGCTGCATTCCTAAGGTTTCTAATAGATAATAGAATAGATCCCGCTTACAAGACCATGTAAACAAGCGAACCCATCGCTCCTATTCTAATCCTATGCTCAAAACCCTAGACTGGTCTATATCCCCTAGATCAGATTTCTCCTAGTTTTACAGACTCTAGTAAACTGCCTAATTTTACAGACGAAACTAGGAAACCACCTAGATTTTACAGACTCTAGAAACTATCTAGTTTTACAGACGAAACTAGTAAACCAATTGACGATTTACAAACAAAAAAATACAACAAAAAATAAACACAAAAAAAAGGAAAACCCTTCCCTTTCAAAATATAGACTAGGTCAAGTAAAAATGGGCCGGTCCACTTGTTGATTGCGTCCACATTTGTTTTCCCCGATCCCCTTTGCTCTATCGAAAAAGAAATGGCGGCGATGGAAAAATTAGATTTTCCTTGTGATTTCCCAAATCGAATCGATTGCTTTCTGGAGTTGATGAAATAACTTCTCTGATGCTCGAATCTTTGTGGCTTGATGCTTCGATTTGGAATTGCTCTCTCTCTCTCGATCGAAACTGTGAGTAATTTTTGATTTTGAATTCTTGTTTGAGTTGCATGTGGTTTCGATAAGAATTTCCTATGATGAAATTGGTTGTTAAATAGGATTAGAAATCCTAGACCAACTCTCTGATTTCGATAATTGACTGGTCTGATTTTGCGTTGCTTTCCCCTTTTGTTGTCCTTGTTATAATCGGCTTTGATGATTTGTGTGATTGTGCTCGATGAACCTTGTCTTGTTTTTGGCTCTTCTATGAATCTAGTGAATTCAATTTGCCTCAATGTTGCCTCGATTAAATTTAATCCCTTCGGCATGATAAACTGGAAACAAAATAAATGTTATCCTTGCGTGATTGAATATGTTAAAAAAGAAATTTACTTGCCAATCTTGACTCCTTAAACATGTTGATTACTTCATGCTTGAATTTCTAAAAGATTAAAAATGCTTGATTGTCGAAATGATTTCTTTCCAAAACATATTCATTTCAGAAAACAGTTTTGCTGGAAATTTATTTTTCTTGCCAACTTTGATCACTGTGATTTCTGAAATGCAGTACACTGTGAAATCCAAGGTGTTCATTTCTGGATATTCTTAAAATGATTTTGGAAAACAATGTTGATATAAATTGCATTCATGAAAAATTGCCCAAAATAACATATGCCGAGATTTATTTGATTGATTCTTGATCCCACTGTAAACTGTAATCTTGCCAAAAATTGATCTCTAATCTCTGGAAATAGATGACTTGATTTGTGGTCCTTTTTGATTTCATTGGTGCCAAAACTTATATTGTCCATTGCATATGCATGATCTAATTTAGGCTCTGATTACAAACTTGATCTTTGCAATTTCTAGAATGATTTGAATTGCAATTTATACTTATCCAAAAAGAACTGGAGACATTTTTGTTTACTTGTGCTAGCACTTGTGTTGCTCCTTTCTTCATATACAAAACACTGCACTTTTTATTGTGCCACTAAAACAGTTCCATGCATCCTACTGTATACACATGTGTATATATACACAAATGTGTGTGTGTATATGTTTGTATATGATGCTCTATTTGTATGTTGGCTTGAAACATGAATCAGACTTCATTGCTTTTGCAGCTTTGAACTTAAACCTTGTTACATTATATATATATATATGTGTGTGTGTGTGTGTGTAAATATATAACTCAGCTCGACCATTCTTTGATGTTGAACCATTGTTTCATCTGCACACTTGAATGACATGTCTGCAAACTTCCACTTTCATGTTGTGTAGACATTAGTACCCTGACATGTTCACTTCCCATTTGTACATGTTGGCTGCCTGACCTGTGTGTAGTTTCAGTACTTGTTTACATACCTGAACAACTGCCTTTTCTATCTCATCCATTTTGTACATATGACTACTTCTTGTCACTGTGTATTTGAACTGTACTTGTAAAGTAGTTGGTCTGGATGAACCATGGCTTGACCATGTAAATCTATAGCATCACTTGTATTTGTTATCACTGCATGTGTAAATCTGAATTGCTTTTGGACACTTTTGAGAACAGATGTTTCATTTAAAAGAATTTCTTGTGACTGAACCATTTGTCTTGTCCTCTTAACTGCTTGAATCAATGCTGCTCCACTTATGTTGTTCTTTATTTCTGCATAATGCTGAAAACTTGAAACTAGGTTGCACCACCTTGGCACTTGAATGTTTGCTGGTTTGAGCTCGACACTGTATAGACTGGATGTATACATATATGTATATATATACACACATATGTGTGTATATATGTGTGTGTGTGTATACCTATGGCAATTTGAATGAATATTTATATCAGTAGACCACTGCACTGTGTTGTGGCTGTTCAGAATCAGCTGGTTCTGATCAGCAAACTAGTGTGGTGTGTTGATGTGGATCTGCGAGCACTAGAGTATACAGTTTATATAAATCAGATTAAGACATGAAAAATGATGAGAAACACACCAAAAATCTGAGGCAAATAAAATTTATATCTGCATGTTTTAGTTTTATTTCTATTGCAGTGTACTGTGTATGTTTCTGTATATGACAGGTAGACCGATGATGACTGGACTGACTGTGAGCTGTGAAGACAGAAGACAGTGAAATGTATATAAGTGTATCTGTACATGAGTTTGCATAAAAAAAATATGAAATTGTATATGAGTGAAATGAAATTGAAATGTATTGCATTATAGAGATGTACAAATAGTGGAGTTATTAAAATTTGTACTGTTTGAAAGTTGAAATAAAATATTCTATTAAACAAAATACTGCGTGAATATTTGAATTTCTGTATAGTCATATTTTATTTAAATAGAAATATTATATTCCTGTCTGTTGTGTAGTATACCAGTACAGTAACAAACACATTCATAATAATATATATTTGGTTGTTATCATCAAACAAAAATCGTATAATTGTGTATACAACACCATTATATACAACAATCTCCCCCTTTTGATGATGACAAACAAATATTAAGATTTTGAATGTGTTTGACAATGAAGAACTGAACTCCCCCAATTTGAATGCTCCCCCTACAATAGAAACTCCCCCTAGATATGTGCATGAGTGAACATAATGAATTGAATGAATTTTCAATAATAAAATATTTATAAAATATTCAGTCATAAATCAAAATCTTAACCGATTCTCCCCCTTTTGTTGTCATCAAAAGGACACAGACATTAAAATATAGATGAAAAATGACTAAAAAAATATAATATCAGCTTAGGAGGAAGAACGATCATCATAAATCTCAATTAGTCAAACAAAAATCATAATATTCTAAGAACTAGTGGCATATTTCACATTGTAGAATGATGGATTTACGATGAATTTATAAAGAATGGAGAGAGTTCAAAACATGATTTTCAAAAGAATTTTTGAAACTGAACCACAAAACAGTGATGGATTTGGAGTATAATCATAATTTCAACTTAAGTAACAAAATCAAATAATCTCAAATCCTAATAGCTATCAATCAACAAATCATAATATTTCATAAGATATTAACACATTTCACAAATTAGACAATGGATTGATAGTCTGGTTTTTACACACCAAGGAGAATTTCTTATAATTTTTTTTAGCAATTTATTCCCTTTCCTTTTTCTTTTTAATTCAAGAGCACGCTGACCACGCATAACCCTAGCTTGGATTTTTAAATGAGGTCAGTCGCAACTTAAATTATAAGTAATCTCTTAACCATGCATGACCAGAGCTTGGATTTTTAAATGAGGCTAGAGAAACACTTATGTATAAATTATATATATATATATATATATATATATTTATCATTTTCTGTTCCAAAAGAAAAACTCCTCGGTATATAAAACCAATATGGATGATAGAAATGTGGTAGATAGAGAGATGGTTGTGAAATAAACTTCTAAATTAATCGTATTATGAAATATGCTCAACTGTATCAGAATTCTTGTTATCACTAATTCTGAAAAATAATATAACCACAATTCCATCACAAATATTTTCACTATTCATTTAAGATGTTTTACAATAAAATTAAACTCTCCACATTAATATAAAATCAGGATGGATGACAGAATAATGGAAGGTAAAGGAAATGTTCGTGAAATAATCGCCAATTCAAAGATATTATAATAAATGTTCAACTATCATGAAAATCTAAATAAAATCTCCACTTGTTGTGAAATATACTACTGTCACAATTCATCACAATTTCAAAATCTAATAATAATTTTGATGAATTATAAATACAGTTCAATTTGGATATTGATTTCAATTTCTGAATGAATAATCAATAAATAATTTTAAAATTGAAAATCAATTACAAGATGAATTTAGTGAGCTATATACAGGATGAGAATAAAATCAATAAAAATTTTTATCACTCCCTAATTTGATACCACTTGTTGTCTCTGCAAATGGGGATTTTAATACCACCCTGGTGGTTATCAAAGATATCTCAGACAACAATATCCAATCACAAAACCCAAGTAATTATATAATTCGGGTCCATTTTTCAAAGTAGCAAGACCAATTCATAAAAGATTTCACAAGGTGTTTAGAAAATTTTTAATAGGTCCAAGAGGTAAAATCATGATGCTATACAGACCTTTTTCTCAGAGTAGCAGATGATGCCAAAACAAATAGACATCAAAACTTTTCAAAATGATTCCTTTTATCAGAGCAGCACAACAAACAAATTCAAAGCAGACTTTTAAGAGGATTTTTCACAAATATTTCTAGCAGTCACAAAAGATGATTCATGACCCAAGATTGAAAATATAGTTTATTTTAAATCATTTGAAGGAATATGAAAATATCAGGATTCAATGAATCAATCACACCAGATTATAAATTTCAGATTCGAGATGTGTGTATGATTCAAGAAATCAATAATTTCAAAACAAACAAATATTTAAATCAAATAATCATGAAATGACAGTAAGTTTCAAGGACCAGATTTTTTTTCAAAGATTTTTTCACAAAAATTTCTGACAAGCACAAGAAATATTTCAGATTATTTACATCAAATTTGAAGATATATTCATGATCCAAAAATAAAACGGATTATTCGAAATCACTTGAACAAATGTAAATTTTGAGATAAACAGAATCAATCACGCAGGATTAATAATTTCAAATTTAAGAAGTGTGTGAGATTCAAAATATCAAAGAATTTCAAATGATTTCAAACGAATAATAAATCTAAACCAGACGATCATGAATAACAATGAATTTCAAGATGTAATCAATGATTCAAGTCAAAAAGTTTGCAGTTCAGAAATATTCAAGCCAATCTGAAAATCAATAAAATTATCACAACTGAAAAATAGTAGTGTGTTGTAATGAGTATAATATTTCAAACTTTTCTAAAATGAATTAGAAGAAACTCAAAACAACAGAGGTGTGTGAAATTTCAATTATTTTTCAGATCTTCAAAAATTTAGAATTCATATTAACAGTGTTCAAGATAGAACATGAATGTTTCAGCACTGTTAGGAATTCAGAAATCAGAAAATAAGCTTCAAAACAATTGCAGAAATTTACAGTTTTGAATTCAAGATCTGGAAAAGATTAAAACATCAGAGTTTTATTCAATTAAAGCAAATTTCCAGAAAATCATGAATTCTGCAATTTGAAGTAAAGAAAGCACAAGAGAAAAAACAATGATATGACAGTGACAAATCAAATCGTAAAAAAAAAAAAAAAAAAAAAAACAGAAGGGGTAGAAGGAGGAATACTCAAAGAAAAAGAATATTTACAAAGACGAGTTTAGAGGTTATACCTGAAATCGATGTAAACTAGAATCTCTAACTCATCAAATATTGGCTAAGGAACTGTGAATAATTCAATGGTATGAAGCAACTTGAATTCAGTTTCTTTTTTGCAAAGCAGTTCCTCAGCCTCCTTCGGTACCTAACAATTTAAGGGATCGAGTGGTCTGACAAAATTAGTAAAACCACTCACAGTTGTATTCATCTGTTTTGATACCCAGACTTGTTTGTCTAACAAACCATTAGAATTAACTTTTGAACCCTTAGGAACCCAAATCTGTTTGAATTTAACGAAGCCCGTTTTATTTCCTTTTGGGATCCAAGATTGTTTAAATGGTTTGTTATAAAACAAATTCACATCTCATTTATGATTTAAAAATCCCTTGAAATTATCAGAGTTTAAATTTTCAAAATAATCTTTTCCAAAACGGTTTGAGGGATTTTTTAAATCATTTGAATTACGTTTTTCAAAAATATTGTTTTTCCCAAAACCAAGACCTCGTTAATTTCCAACATAAAATTGGGTTTTCAATAACATATTCAAAGATTTTTCTCCATAAGAAAATTTACTCAAAATTGTTTCAAGTTGTTGAATTTCAATTTTAAGATCACCATTTTCTTTCATTAAATCTAAACAATGATTTTTAGTGATCTTACATCTTTCAAAATCAGATTTCTAAACCAAATTTTCATCATTAAGCAATTTAATTTTGGTTTGGGACTCGGCAATTTCAAATTCAAAATATTTTCGACTTTCAAATTCAAATTTCTTGAATTTTTCAATCTCAATTTCTAGCTCATTCAGAATAGACTCAGTTTTCAACAAGTTTTGTTTTTCAGCAAAAATATATTTGGAATTTTCAATCGTATTAGAATTTTCAAATTCTTTTTGCAAACAATTGTTTATGCTTTCAAGCTCTATCTTGTTATCCTTTAAAATCAATATTTCATTCCCAAGTTTTTGAATATTTTTATTTTGATGAACAAGATCATTTTTCAAATTAAAACAAATTTTGCAATTAAAATTTGAAGACTTCTTAACGTTTTTAAGCTTTGATTCCAAAATATTATTTTTGCAAATCAACTCAAGTTTTTCAGATTTCAGAATTTTATTTTTAGATTTTAGATTCTCAACAGATTTAGTTAAACCATTTAAACGATGAATTAAATCTTTACAAGAAAGACCTCCTGTTGAGTCTCCATATGAATTTCCATCTGTACAACCTGTTAAGCACAAATCTGAAACTGAGTTGACTGTTAAGGGTTTTGAGCAGTTATCAGATTTTTCGTATAGCATGTCGAGAGTTCTCCAGATATCCTGCGGAGTTAGACAATGGGAGATAAGGCTATATTGGACATCATCAATATAAGAATATAAAGTACGAATAGCACGAGAATTAAACCCAATATAATTTCTACTAACCATGTCATATCCATTAATAACAGTATCCCAACATTTAATATCAACAGATTTTAATATAACTCCATTTCAAATTTCCAATTTAAAAAATCTGTACCATTAAAAATAGATGAAATACGACTGGACTGACTCTCAGAGGATTGACAACTAGGATGACCCATTACTCTAGAGTTAATGAAATAACCTGCTCTGATACCACTTGTTGGATCTGGATTAACCCTAGAGGAGGGGTGAATAGGGTTTATTGAAAATTAAGTGAGATATTAAAAATATCAGACCACAGAATGCAGCAGAAAATAAATGCAGAAAGGTAAATGACACAAGATATACCCAGATTCGGCAAAATCCTTCCTACTGCTGCAATCCTAAGGTTTTTACTAGGTAATATAACAGATCCCGCTTAAAAGACCATGTAAAATCGTGAACCCCTCGCTCCTATTCTAATCTTACGCTCAAAACCCTAGACTGATCTATATCCCCAAGATCAAATTTCCCCTAGTTTTACAGACTCTAGTAAACTGCCTAGTTTTACAACGAAACTAGGAAACCACCTAGATTTTACAGACTCTAGAAACTGTCTAGTTATACAGACGAAACTAGAAAACCAATTGACAATTTACAAACAAAAAGCAAAATACAACAAAAAATAAACACAAAAAAAAGAAAAACCCTTCCCTTTAAAAATATAGACTAGGTCAAGTAAAAATGGGTCGGTCCACTTGTTGATTGCGTCCACATTTTTTTTCTCCGATACCCTTTGCCCTATGGAAAAAGAAATGGCGGCGACGGAAAAGTTATGGTTTCCTTGTGATTTCCTAAATCGAATCGATGGCTTTCTGGAATTGATGAAATAGCTTCTCTGATGCTCGAATCTTTATGGCTTGATGCTTCGATTTGAAATTGCTCTCTCTCTCTCTCTCTCGATCGAAATTGTGAGTAATTTTTGATTTTGAATTCTTGTTTGAGTTGCTTGTGGTTTCGATAAGAATTGCCTATGATGAAAATGGTTGTTAAATAGGATTAGAAATCCTAGAACGACTCTCTGATTTCGATAATTGACTGGTCTGATTTTGCGTTGCTTTCCCCTTTTGTTGTCCTTGATAAAATCGGCTTTGATGAGTTGCGTGATTGTGCTCGATGAACCTTGTCTTGTTTTTGGCTCTTCTATGAATCTGGTGAATTCAGTTTGCCTCGATTGTTGCCTCGATTAAATTTAATCCCTTCGGCATGATAAACTGGAAACAAAATAAATGTTATCCTTGCATGATTGAATATGTTAAAAAAGAAATTTACTTGCCAAACTTGACTCCTTAAACATGTTGATTGCTTCATGCTTGAATTTCTGAAAGATTAAAAATGCTTGATTGTCAAAATGATTTCTTTCCAAAACATATTCATTTTAGGAAACAGTTTTGTTGGAAAATTATTTTTCTTGTCAACTTTGATCACTGTGATTTCTGGAATGCAGTACACTGTGAAATCAAAGGTGTTCATTTCTGGATATTCTTAAAATGATTTTGGCAAACAATGTTGATATAAATTGCACACATGAAAAATTGCCCAAAATAACATATGCCGAGATTTATTTGGTTGATTCTTGCTCCCACTGTAAATTGTAATCTTACCAAAATTTGATCTCTGGTCTTTGGAAATAAATGACTTGATTTGTGGTCCTTTTTGATTTCATACTTGCCAAAAGTTATATTGTCCATTGCGTATGCATGCTCTGATTTAGGCTCTGATTACAAATTTGATCTTTGCAATTTCTGGAATGATTTGAATTGCCAACTTATACTTATCCAAAAAGAACCAGAGACATTTTTATTTACTTGTGCTAGCACTTGTGTTGCTCCTTTTTGCATGTACAAAACACTGCACTTTTTATTGTGCCACTGAAACAGTTCCATGCATCCCACTATATACACATGTGTATATATACACAAATATGTGTGTGTGTGTGTATGTTTGTATATGATATTCTATTTGTATGTTTGCTTGAAAAATGAATCAGACTTCATTGCTTTTGCAGCTTTGAACTTAAACCTTGTTACATGATATATATGTAACCCAACTCGACCATTCTTTGATGCTGAACCATTGTTTCATCTGCACACTTGAATGTCATGTTTGCAAACTTCCACTTCTATGTTGTGTAGACATTAGTATTTGACATGTTCACTTCCCATTTGTACATGTTGGCTGCCTGACCTGTGTGTAGTTTCAGTACTTGTTTACATACCTGAACAACTGCCTTTGCTATCTCATCCATTTTGTACATATGACTACTTCTTGTCACTGTGTATTTGAACTGTACTTGTAAAGTAGTTGGTCTGGATGAACCATGGCTTGACCATGTAAATCTGTAGCAACACTTGTATTTGTCATCGCTGCATGTGTAACTCTGAAATGCTTTTGGACACTTTTGAGAACAGATGTTTCACTTAAAAGAATTGCTTGTGACTGAACCATTTGTCTTATCCTCTTAACTGCTTGAATCAATGTTGCTCCACTTATGTTGTTCTTTATTTCTGCACAATGCTAAAAACTTGAAACTGGGTTGCACCACCTTGGAACTTGAATGTTTGCTGGTTTGAGCTCGACACTGTATAGACTGCATGTATACATATATGTATATATATACACGTATGTGTGTATATATATATATGTGTGTGTGAGTATACGTGTGGCAATTTGAATGAATATTTATATCAGTAGACCATTGCACTGTGTTGTGGCTGTTCAGAATCTGCTGGTTCTGGTCAACAAACCAGTGTGGTGTATTGAGGCTGATCTGTGAGCACTAGAATATACAATCTATATAAATCAGATCAAGTCATGAAAAATGATGAGAAACACACCAAAAATCTGAGGCAAATAAAATTTTAAAAATAAATTTTATATATTCATATTTTAGTTTTATTTCTATTGCAGTGTATTGTGTGTGTTTCTGTATGTGACAGGTAAACAGATGATTACTGGACTGACTGTGAGCTGTGAAGACAAAAGACAGTGAAATGTATATAAGTGTATCTGTACATGAGTTTGTATAAAAATATATGAAATTGTATATGAGTGAAATGTAATTGAAATGTATTGCATTATAGATATGTACAAATAGTGGAGTTATTAAACTTTGTATTGTTTGAAAGTTGAAATAAAATATTATATTTTAACAAAATACTGTGTGAATATTTGAATTTCTGTACAGTCATATTTTATTTAAATAGAAATATTATATTCCTGTCTATTGTGTAGTATACCAGTACAGTAACAAATACATTTATAATAATATATATATTTGGTTGTTATCATCAAACAAAAATCATATAATTGTGTATACAACACCGTTATATACAACAGAACGTTGCCTACTTCCTCTCCTCTAACTCTATTTCCTTTACATTCCTCTACTACTATCTCCTCGTCTTCACCACGATCGATTGAACGAAGCTCGTGTAATAAGTCCAATGTGTGTAGAATATAGACAGAAATCAGTGTTTGTGTGTTGCGATATTGGACACCTACTTCTCTCAAGGTTAAAATCCTATTTAAGTACTCTTGGCCTGATGGCCTCGAAGGGTTGTTTGCATAATTCAAATTTTACATTACTCTTGAGCTTAGGACTCGGTTAACTTGAAGTACTATAGGTGAATGTCGACACACTTACATACTTCTATGCAACACCTCGCAATCCCTGTCGGATAGTGTAGGTAAAACCAATCATGCTTGCAGTTGCTCAGCTTATTCCATGCCCTAAGGATGATGCAGCTATAGGGCAGTGCTTCCAAATACATAAGTAATGAAGCTCCCCTCCAATGCATGAAAGTGTAAATATCGAATATCTTCTTAGAACATCTCTCAACCTAAATGTTCTACATATAAAATGTATGTCCTTAGCAAAAAGGCGTAACTGTTATGATGGAGCAGTGGAGGCGTTGATCGCATAAAGAAAAGCAAATGAATGGGCATGCACCCGACGGAGCCCATATATCTGTTACAAGTAGTGTACCATTCCGAGGGTGGATGCACTTTATCATCCCGTCTCGGCCCCCCAACATCATTTGATGGTATGTCATACTTTATATAGATTCACGCCAACATGGACCCATCGATCCTAGATGTGATCGAATCTATCGAATTCTCCAAAATCACTACGTCCTCCAAAGTATCTAGAGCCGACAGAAGGTTTTCATGGTTTATCTCCATTTCGTCAACCCCTTGCGGGACTGCTTCTACTTGATGCAAATCTTCCTCATCGTTCACATCACAATCGAGTTGATCCACCCGCGGTTGCACTTCAAGTTGCTCCTCTTGATTTGACACCTCAAGCTGATTTACTTACTGAGATGGACTTGATTCTCCATAGGTCAAGTGGTTGTTAGATGAAGGACTCGATTCACTCGTAGAACGATTGGATTTTGGAGTTGCTTCAGAACTCTCAGCCTCTAAATTGTCTAGAAATTTGTGTCATCGTAACTTACCGTACTTGGAAACAATCACAGTTAGCGCAATTAACCTGTACCCCTCATGTTAATGCAAACTAACATGGAACATGTAGTGTTGTGTCATGCGTGCTCACGCAATCCAATTAAACATTACGGAACATGGTGACGATATTCAGTTCATAACTAGAGTGATCATCATCGTTGTCGCCTACTCGGTATCTAGATCGAATCATGTAGGATCGATAATATAGTCATGTCTCCACAACCTAATTTTATGCTTTATCCTATATGCATGTCTGAGTTATTGGTTTATCTTGATATTCAAGGTTTTATTTGTAAGTGAAACGATTGAGCTATCGATGCGACATTAATAACATCGTGAAATTGCCAAGTTAAAACTTATAAATGAATTTTAACTTAAATGTATACGCGATGATGCATGCAAAGTTGAACGTCGAATCGAGTAGCTCAATCACTACAAAGACTGGCCTCTTTGTTCATGCATAAAGTTCCCTAATCGATGCCTACTACACACCTAAATCCCCGATCTGATGCTTGCCTTACGCATCAGATCCCTGATCTGATCTACACTCCTCTCCAAAAAAATAATCTAACCCCTCTTGTTTTTATTCTTCCTTTTTCCTTCTTTTTTACCAATCTGAATTCCTCTGCTATACTTCTTCATCCTTTGTCCTCTTGACTCAAATCACTCGTCACCACTCCTCCACCAGGGCTTAATAACGTTTGTCTACATCCAATACCTATCAATGACCATCACCAAATCGTCATTAAAGCTCGAGCTTAAAACAAAATAAGGGTACGATCAAACCCACATATTGACTACGTCGATGACGAGAATTGGGTCTCAGGGTGGCAAAGTTAGGTCGTGGAGCTATAGCGCTTGGGCCATGGTGGTCAATAGTGGTCCGAAGGGAGGTCGCAAAATCCAAGAAAGCTCCAGGTCGATTCGAGAAAGTGAAGGAAGAAGGGAAATATATTTATATGATATGAGGAGTAGAGCACTAGTTTCTTCGTTATGCAATTTGAGGGGAAAATCTTCTAAGTACTTGATCGATACTGATCCCTCCAAAGGGATTGGTAGTCGGTACCGATCCAATAATATATTAAAAAAACTATTATGGAAGGAGGAGGGGACTGGATGTGTATACTTTCACTTTGATCGATATGTGCATGCTCGTACATGGCTAGGGTGCAAGTATATGGTCACCAACGCGATTTTGAATCGAGTATTGGGCATGCACTTACCCGTGCAAAACTTATCATTTGACTCCTGAATGTATATTCAATACTTAAATGCAGTCAAACACTAAACACTAAAATATGCAACCATATGCATATCTTATGTTTCATATGCTATATACAGAAAATTACCAGCGTATCGCACAAAATCACATGTGAGCGATGGAGCACGTATGCGACTCCAAATCGGCAATGACTTGCTTACACTTAGTTGTAAGCTGGAGTTGACAACTAATAGCTAATTTCTTCATTCAACAGAGATTAGCTATTCACCTAAGAATTCCAATAAAATCTAATTCAGATGGTTGAGTTCTGATGGACACATTAAATCGGTAACAAAGATGGAATCGTCCACTTATACCATTGGAGCTCGACCTAGCGTTGCATTTTTTTAGAAATGATGTACTCTTAGTATACACTACTCAAAGAAGGAATCAAGACCATTCACTAAGAGTAAAAGGGATTTCGTTCTTACTATTTAAGATAGTCCTGTAAACGGATGCAAACGGATGCGGATAGTGCTGTATCCGTATCCGGAAAAAAAAATCCGTATCCGAATCCGTATCCGCGGATATCTATCAAATACTATCCGTATCCGTATCCGAAAATATTTTTGGATATCCGAAAATATCCGTATCCGGCTTAGCGAATACGGATATTTACGGATATCCGAAAATATCCGAATCCGAACTTAAAAATATACAAAATACAATACAATGCAAATCTTATTTGATATTAAACAATAGGCATATCAACATCTCATTCAATCACACAAAAAAAATTGAAATAACACATAACCATATCAACATCTCATTCAATCACATAAAAAATAAAACTCAAATAAAAATATTTCATCATATAAACCATACGCTGACCTAAACTACTAAACATACATATTAAAGCAAATGCATAAACATTATACAATACAAATTAAAGCAAGTACCGTAGTTCGAGCCCATGTAATGCTAATACATGCGCTGATTCAAACACATATACAACACAAATTAAAAAGCAAGTACCGTAGGTCCGTAGTTCGTCATAATAATATAAGTACATAAACAAATTAAAACATGGCATTTTTTCTTCATGAAATGCAGAAATGGTTGAAGCTTCCAAAAAATGAACCTGCAAAAGAGACAACCAACAAATTCAATTATGAATTACATACGAACTAAAGTCAGTAAAGTGATCATGAACAAGTAAGTGTAAGTGTGTAACTTGGAGTTGCTGTGCACTAGGCACAGCAACTTGCTGTGTTGGCACAGCAACTTGCTGTGTTGGCACAGCAACCTCAAGTTGTTTTAGGCACAGCAACCTCAAGCTGTTGTGCCTTAGGCACAGCAGCTTGCTGTGCCTAGTGCACAGCAGCTTGCTGTGCCTAGTGCACAGCAGCTTGCAAGCTGTTGTGCCTTAGGCGCAGCTTGCTGCTGCGCCTTAGGCGCAGCTTGCTGCTGCGCCTTAGGCGCAGCTTGCTGCTGCGCCTTAGGCGCAGCTTGCTGCTGCGCCTTAGGCGCAGCTTGCTGCTGCGCCTTAGGCGCAGCTTGCTGCTGCGCCTTAGGCACAGCTGCTTGCTGCGCCTTAGGCATAGCTTGCTGCTGCGCCTTAGGCGCAGCTTGCTGTGCCTTAGGCGCAGCTTGCTGTGCCTTAGGCGCAGCTTGCTGTGCCTAGTGCACAGCAGCTTGCTGTGCCTAGTGCACAGCAGCTTGCAAGCTGCTGTGCACCAGGCACAGCAACCTGAAGTTGCTGTGTTGGCACAGCAACCTGAAGTTGCTGTGCCAAAGCACAGTAACTTCAAGTTGCGGTGCCAAGCACAGCAACTTCCAAGTGCGAAGCATCACATGTCTATATGGGATGATTAATGAAATGCACGATTGGTATCTAAATGCAATATAACTATAAGCATGACTTACCATACCCTCTAGTGCGAAGAATGTCTATAGCGTAACCATAGCATCGTCAACAAACTCAATATTGTGACCTACTAAAATAAATACAAAAGAATTATATAACATATGAGATGATTATTGTATTGAAAACATGTAGAAAAATATAAAAGTTTTACCAATATCGGACGGCAACCAATCCTTTACACAACTCAAAGCTTCAACAATATCCGAAGATAAAGAAGATCTACTCTCGGAAATCAATCTACCTCCACTACTAAATGATGATTCGGATGCTACGGTTGACATCGGAACGGCTAAGATATCACGAGCCATCCTTGCAAGGATTGGAAAAGTTGGACCATTGGTTTTCCACCACATCAAAATATCAAAATTATCCTCAACTTCACACATTGGTAACAATTCATCTTCTAAATATTTATCAAGTTCCCTTTTAAAAGCTTGTGAGCTACCAACTTTTTTGTCACGATAGTTCATATATTCTAAATCCATTCTTGATTTCTTCTTAGAAGGAGGATTAGAATCAAACGTATCACACGAAGAATTGGTAAATTGCCCCTTAGAGGATGCACATTCCATTTCATATAAAGAAAATAAATATTTCAAAGCTTCACGAATTTTTGCAACATAAACTTGTGCATGTTCCCCATAAACTCTTTCGAAGAAAAATTCAATAAAAGTCATTCTATAACGAGGATCTAAAACCATACCAATACTCATCATTAGATTGCAAGTGCTCCAATACTTGTCAAACTTGATTCTCATCTTTTGGGCCATAGATTGAATATACTCATGCTCATGTAGCTCCCAACTTAAAATGCTTTCATAAACATCACAAATGCTTTTAAAATATAAATTAGCCGTAGGATATTTAACTCCCGAAAATTTAAGTGTAACTTCATAAAATAATTTCAAACATTCACATATTTCTTTTCCTATTTCCCATTCTTCGTTTGATGGCAACCATTTGTAATCGTGGGTTAAATCAACCAATCGCTCAAATGCCGGACGCACTTCAAGAGCACTTTCAAGCATTAAATATGTTGAATTCCAACGCGTTGGAACATCATAAGACACTCCTTTCCCAACCAATCGAGTTTGAGCCAATGCATTTTCCCAATTTTGCTTTCTAATTTGCGATGATTTTGTATAATTCACGCTTTCTCTAATTTTTTCATTAAGACATTGCACCAATTTTAGTCCATCTTGAACAATCAAATTTAGGATGTGTGTGCAACAACGCATATGAAATAACTCACCACTAAGAGGCAACACATTCTTACCAATCAACCATTCTTTTAAATCTCTTATCATTACATCATTATTTGATGCATTATCGACCGTCAGTGCAAATAACTTCTTATCGATATTCCATTGCAATACTTTTGATTTAAGAGAAGTGCTAAGTGCGGACCCGGTGTGAGGAGGAGGCAAATTATAATAAGCAATGACTTTTTTTTGCAACTTCCAATCATCATCGATAAAATGACAAGTTATGCAACAATAACCTATGTTTTGGTGTTCGGAGGTCCACAAATCCGTAGTGAGGCTAACACGGGATGACAAACAATCAAACATCTCTTGTAGTTTACCTCTCATCTCATTAAAGAGTTTTAAAATATCGGATCGAACTGTATTTCTAGAAAAGAACTTAACGGATGGATTAATACTTCTAATATACTCTTGAAAATATGCATGTTCAGTCATGTTAAATGGATAATCATGCTTAGCAACCATACGTGCAAAACACATTCGGCTTCTATGTTGATCAAACTTCCAACTCGTTAATTTAATTGGCTTGTTGGGAGAAATTTTGGTAGTCAACATTTGTTGTCCGGATATTCTTAGACGATTGGGATTTTTTGGACATGTTTTTAGATGATTTTTCAAGTGGGTTGTTCCCTTTGTAGTAGCTCCATCAAATAATCTAGAACAATGTTTACAAGTGGCTTTAATAGCACCATCCACTACTTCCCTAATAAAATCTTTCCATACATCCGATTTCAAAATTCTTGTATTAGAGGGTGCGGATTTGTCTAGATCAATAGACTGATTTTCAGATACTTGTGTGATTGGCAAACTAGAATCTGTAGCTGTGTTTGAAGTGTTTCGATTCTCTTCAACAACTATGTCATTACCACAAATATCCTTATTACTACAGCTTGATGAGGCATTCGCCATTGTCAAAATTCTACAATGTTAAATAAAATAAACTTATTGAAATAGCTATATCAATGCTCTAACAATAAAATTAAAATAAACTGTTATATCATGCAAAAACCTATATGATATTTGCTGGAAAAAAAATCAATATTAGCACGCACTAATTCAAAATTTGATGTTGAATCAAAACTCGACAAAGTCATAACATATGCACTAATTCAAAATTTTGATGTTGAATCAAAACTCGACAAAGTCATAACATATGCACTAATTCAAAATTCTGAATATAAATTGGCTTATTTCAGTCAATAACATATGCACTAATTCAAAACTCGACAAAGTGAATCAATGTCTGTTTATAATTAAAGGAAAATAGAGTAAATTAATTAAAGAAATGTTTTTTTTTTGAATGATTTCATGTTAAAACATATTAATATTCATGTTGTCTATATTTAACTAATCATTGTTGTATGCGTGTAAGATGTAAAACTAAAGGAACTATTTTCCTATAGCAGTTTTTCAGTTCGTTTGGTTTTAGAGCTATACAGGTAAGTACAAACTAAAGGAACTATCTTGCATTGTTCAAAATAGCCTATTTCGTTTGAAACAAATATTCACGCAAACTTGTGCATGTTTTACTTATTGATCTGCTAGTTTAACAAAACCTAGGCAAGCAAACTTGTGCATGTTTCAAATTAGCAGATCAAACCTAGGCAAGCAAACTTTGAACAATGCAAGATATTTAAAATAGCCTATTTCGTTTGTTTCAATAAGTAAAGCATAATTAGCAGATCAATAAGTAAATAAGTTAGAAACTAAGTTATAAACTTCACCTTGAATATTTCTTCTATGCTCGAACGACGGATTCGAACTCTGGCGCTGGATATCTCACAAGACCTGGCACGGATGAGAAGACGATGGATCGAACTCTCGTCGCTCTCAAAGCTCGATGCCTGGACGTGGCTCTCGAAGACTGATGTCGCACTCGAACTCCGGACGGCGGACGAGCATGAAGGCTGGAGGCTGGAGGCTCGATGGCTGATGTCGCTCTCGAACTTCACCTTGAATTTCTCGCACTCGTCGCTCGTCGCTCAGTCGCTCTCGAAGACTGATGAGAATATGCGGCGCTCTTTTTTTTCTGAAGCTAGGGTTTCTTTCGTTCAGATTTTGGTTACACAGCAACAGCACGCTAGATAATTTAATCCAACGGTCAGGGTGCCCAGCGCTAGGTTAAGGAATAAGGACTAAGGAGTAACTGAGTAAGGGACCAAGGGTAGTAAGGACGTGTAAATGTGTAATGTAACTTGTAAGATTATAAAGGAAGGCTAGGAGAATATTTTATCCAACTATTTAAAAAATAATAAATTACTTTTTACTATAACCTAAATATAAAACACAAAACTATATATTCTTATAGCGGACGGATATTTATCGGATACGGATATTGCCGTATCCGTATTCGTATCCGCTAAGCATTTCGGATATCGGATATCCGTATCCGCTTTTCGGATATCGGATATTTTTAGCATTTTCGGATGCGGATACGGACGGATTTCGGATATTTCGGATATCCATTTACAGGCCTAATTTAAGACTTATTCGATTAAAATCATGTTTATATAAGACGTAGCCTTTTGATCTGGCTATCAGAAACTATCCGAATTGACACGACTCTATGATTTCCGAAACTAATGACTTATAAACATCATCCTAAATCCCTAAGATCAAGCTTGGATAGTACCATACGACGACAATCACTTTAACTCATCAGAACAATACTCGAGAACTTTTCCAGTGAAGGATTGACATAACCAATAATGACGGATCGGTACAACTTCGAAATGCACTGGTATGAGACGACCCAAAATCCCGTTCTCACGGAAACAGGGTTATCTTTGGAATATAACACTGAAACAGATAATAATAGAACATAATTAAATAAATACACCAGGTAATGAACAATAGAATATACTGGATAAAAGTAATCATCAGAGTTACACAGTATACATGATCTTACTTAGTATATACAGTTCAGCTATACATAAATGTCTACAGCGGAAATAAACAAAATATGTACAATAGGAGCTGAACAGCATAAAAGGAAATAAATGATAGAATCCATCTTCAGCTCCAGCTATCCAGAAATAACCAGCTAAACCTGAATACAAGGCTGCCCGTGTAGAAAAAGGGGCATACGAGTTTGAAAGTGAAACAAACTACGAGTCAGTCATGGGACTGGTATGAGAAATCCACTCAACACATATATAATTGGCCAATCACAGGACCACGCCACTTTCGTGGAACGGGTTTACTCCATTGGATTGCCAGTGCTTTAAAACAAATCTTTCTTTTAAAACATCGCTATGCTTTTTATAAAAATGAAGCCATTATAGGACTCAGTTCCCATCACACAATGCAACGCAAACCGGAGGATAGAGTTTTACCTTATAATGGCCAAAACATGATTGATACGAATAAAACAAAGGCAATTGATATTATTGCTAGTGTTTATATGTTTTGAAAACAATTTCAAATCATAACTATCAATCATAGACGGCATGGGTACCATATATCATGTCGCCATATATATATACAATCAAAACCGCACGATGTCGTATTTGGAAATTGGATTTCCGTCATGAACCAAGGCAAAAGATAGTCCTTACCGAATTCGAGACGCTCTAGCCCGTGTCCCAGGACCCAAACACAGGTGGGCCCTTGGAGCGACAGGGCCGGTCCACCGATGTGGATTAAAATGTCTGAACAATGCGTTTCCCCACCCTTTGGGGTGTAAATGAGCCAACGAATGACTCCATCGGACCCGGATCGTCCGATCAAACCGAGGCGCCTCGCAACAGCAACAACCACATAGGTGAAAAGTATATAAATGTCAGGGCTGGTAGGTCACTGACACCACCCTAGCTAGAAAGAAACGCATTCCCTCCCTGAGGTCCTTCTCCCGTTTTAGGTTCATACCGGGACGTGAGGCTCGCGAATTCACGTTATACACAAAGCTACGCCACACAGGCGGTGCTTTGATCATCACCACAAGACTTTGCTTTTCAACAGAAGCCCTGATCACTGCATCTTAGCATGCCACACAGGCAATTCATGCCATGCGACTGATGTCCGTCGATATACAACCTCTGAGCTCGTGCGTCTCAGAGAAGGGCGTTAAGCAAAAGAATAAATTCTCCGCCGCCAAACAGATGTATATTTAACAGAAATCAATCAACACAGAATAAACTCCAATGTCAGACACACAGTCCATTTACAAGTCCGTTCTGGGTCTGAACGAAACCGGAGGCACTAAATACCTCGCAAACCCTTCGATCACCACGTACGTCTGGACGATCACCGCTCATTATCCATATTTCGGGATGCCTCCCAATCAGGACCTCGGTTACCATCCAAACGAGGTGAAGATCTCCGGTCTTCGACCACCGTCTTTATCTTCGACTTTCAATCGTCGGTCAATTATTTGAAATGAGAATTAACTCGGCCTTCTTAAATAATTCACGTATATTTAGAATTTCAATTCAATTTATTTCAATGGTTAAATTATTCGACAACACCAATTTTGTTCTTTAATGTAATTTTCACACCAAACACATTCAACCATCAAATATCACATAAATCTAGCAAATTCAGTTTATTTCCATTCCATAACGTTTCCAATATTTTATAACGATTTATCGCTATTTTTATTTATTTTAAAATAGCTAATTTATTCAAAACGACGCTTCGGGCCATAACGCGGCCGTGGCGCTGTTTTTCTTCAGATTTGATTTACACATATCTGAAAATCTAACCGTTGGATCTTCACAAAATTTACATCATTAGAAAGGTCTTTTCAAAACGAATCCAACGGTTCCAGTTTCGGGAAAATCCGACGGTCGGATCTCCCGGTACAATCGTTTGAATTTTCGATTTCAAATTACGAACTGCAGCGTCGTTATTCGATTAAATATATAATTATATTTATATATATATAAATATAATCGCTTCTGGCGCTGTTTTTCATCAGTTTTGATTTAAACATTCCAGACAATCCAACCGTTGGATTTTTACAAGGTTGGTGCCGTTGGAAAGATTATTCCAAGGCGAACCCGACGGTTGAGGTTTCGGGAAAATCCAATGGTCGGATTTCCCGTACTAGTTGTTTGAAATCATGGTTTCAAAATACGAACTGCACGGCTTCGTTTCGTTTTAATTTTATTTATATTTATATAAGTATATAAATATAGTTCATTCAATGATTTCCATATCGTTTTCACTTCAAATATTTTTCTAACACCTTAAAATTTTGGAAAATTTCGCCATAACCTCCCCTGCACCGGGAGCATCGGGAAATCGCAAATAGCGTTCCCGGTCCTTCTAATCTCAAAAAGAAAAAGAAAAAGCCAAGCGGCTAGCCAACAGGCTCATAAAATCATCACCCAAACAAAACAGTAAATGTGTACCTATTTGTCGGGCACAAAATTTTATTCCTCTTCTCTAGCCCCTTTGCTATAACCTGTTCGATGAATATGCATGTACATATATATACAGTTTTTATCATTTATCATTTTCTATTCAACTTCATATTTGATTTCTGTTTGGTTTAAAAACACCATTCATTCTAATGTTACATAAATAGGTGCAAATCATTTCATTAGCTAATTAATGAATATTTCAACTCTTATATGTTTATTTTGAACAAGTGGCTATTTTTAACACTTCACATTTCAATGATTTATGCATACAATAAAAATGTGATTTTTATTGTAAAACAATTCATTTTAAAACACTATTTTTCTATATAGTTCATGTTGGTGATAAAAATGGGATTTTTATTATAAAACAATTTCTTCTAAAACGAGATTATTTTACACAATTCATATAGTCGATAAAAGGTGATTTTTATTATCAAACAATTTATTTCAAAATATGAATACCATTCAACACATGAATTTCTAATCAACGAATGAATATCAATTCAACACATGAATGTTTTCTATAGTTTCTATATATAAATAAAAATGTGATTTTTATTATCAAACGATTTATTTCAAAATATGAATACCATTCAACACATGAATTTCTAATCAACGAATGAATATCAATTCAACACATGAATGTTTTCTATAGTTTCTATATATAGATAAAAATGTGATTTTTATTATCAAACGATTTATTTCAAAATATGAATACCATTCAACACATGAATTTCTAATCAACGAATGAATATCAATTCAACACATGAATGTTTTCTATAGTTTCTATATATAGATAAAAATGTGATTTTTATTATCAAACGATTTATTTCAAAATATGAATACCATTCAACAAATGAATTTCTAATCAACGAATGAATATCAATTCAACACATGAATGTTTTCTATAGTTTCTATATATAGATAAAAATGTGATTTTTATTATCAAACGATTTATTTCAAAATATGAATACCATTCAACACATGAATTTCTAATCAACGAATGAATATCAATTCAACACATGAATGTTTTCTATAGTTTCTATATATAGATAAAAATGTGATTTTTATTATCAAACGATTTATTTCAAAATATGAATACCATTCAACACATGAATTTCTAATCAACGAATGAATATCAATTCAACACATGAATGTTTTCTATAGTTTCTATATATAGATAAAAATGTGATTTTTATTATCAAACGATTTATTTCAAAATATGAATACCATTCAACACATGAATTTCTAATCAACGAATGAATATCAATTCAACACATGAATGTTTTCTATTCAATGAATAAATATAGTTTAAGCATATGAAAATAATTCAAACACACGAATATTATTCAAAATTTCGGCAGCATAACGGCAGGGTAGTTAAACCGGGACCGTCCCTAGTACGGCTCCTCGCTCTACCTTAAAACCTCGCGGTTTTTGACAATGGGGATCATGCATCTAGTTCGCACGCAGGCGGCATGTATATATTTATTTCATTTCCACAAACTAATCCTATGTGGTTTCAACCAAATATTTCTCAACCACAAATGGGTATTTTTCAACCACAATCAACCAATATCAATCACAAACAATCCCAAACAATCATTCGCTATCAATCAATTTTCACAACCATTTCAACCAATAAATATCGTCCATGGTTTGTGGACGAGGGGCGTATATATATATAGATATATATTTATATATAACAATTCACTTTCATTTCACACATATATATATATATATTTAAGAAGAAATTGAAGAGTGAGAAATTCTCACCAATAGCTAATCAAACGCCGTGACTCTTCCTTTATAGAAATCTTCGCCTATTTCGCCTTCTTGACGCTTTCGTTGCCCGTATTCTCTACATATGTAAAAATCGAATTTTTTACTATGTTATTCAATAGATAAAAATCGAATTTCAAAAATATAGATTCCGCCTTTTCAAAAATAAAGATTATATCTTTAATATACCTATGATGTAAAAATTATATTTTTATTGCTTTAAAAATATAAATTTTCATATCTTACTTCTTTTACTTAATAAAAATTCCGTCTTTTCTATTTTAAAAATATGATCTTTTCCATTCTAAAAATCTGATCTTTTCTATTTTAAAGTTCAAACCTTTTCTATTTTAAAGCTCAAACCTTTTCTTTTTAAAGTTTAAATTAAAAATCAGTTTTTAAATCTGTTAAAAATCAGTTTTTTAACTTCTTTTAAAAATCAGTTTTTATAACCTGTTTAAAATCAGTTTTTAAATCTATTTAAAATCAGTTTTTAAATCTATTTAAAATCAGTTTTTAAATCTATTTAAAATTAGTTTTTCTTTTTTACAAAAAAAATCAGAATTTACTTATTAAAATAAAATCAGTTTTTAAATGCTTTTAAAATCAGTTTTAAATCTTTTGAAAAATCTGTTTTAACCTTTTTTTAAAAAAAAAACAGCTTTTAAATCATTAAAAATAAAATAACAAAACAAAAAAAACTTACAGAGGGGGGGGGGGGTTTCCGCAGTTCGTCTGAGGTGGCTTCGAGGGGGCGGCGCTGATGTCGGCAGCAGGAGGAAGAGTTGGCGAAGCGGAGGGTGGAGCGAGGCACGGCGGCTTGGGTCTTGGCGTCGCGCTGCTTCAGGGGGCTCGCGATTTGATTCGACCGGGGGGGGGGATCGTCTTCGTCAGAGCTGCGGTGGTGGCGGCGTTCGCTTTAGGGGGGCGGTCTGTCGATAGTTTTTAGGTTTTTTTCTTCTTCTTTTCGTTTGAAATAAAAATGAACGGGGGGCCAGAAAGGGAGATAAAGGAGGGAAATTAAAATTATTTTTATTATTTAATTATTTAATTATTTATATTTTGCAAAAAGGTTGACTTTTACATACCACCTCGAAACGAGGCCTACCGCCTGTCGCCCATAGCGTTTTACCCCCATTCCGAACACAATGGGATATGTATCGCAAGCTGATTTGATCGTTACAATCAGTTTCCGTTGAATTTACATTTAAATCACTATATTGAATTTTAAACGTACATTTCAAATTAGTGGAGCCACATACGAACTCGAAAAATTCCAGAAAAATATTTTCTAGCCTCGTATTGACGATACGGTCCTAACAAAACTAGTTTCGTCGAATTCTGAGACCGTTTGAAAAATGGCCAATTTCCAGTCGATTAAAATCAACTGAAACCGGTCAAACGCGTTTTCCTTTGCCACGCTCACATATTGATTCGAAAAATTATGAAATTTGAAACCTAACAATAACTTGACCCTGCGGATCCAACAAAAGTGGTTTCATCGAAATCCGAGGTCATTTGCAAAATGTCCATTTTTAAGGGCCTGAATTCCATAGCGACTATTCAGTATTTTCAACTGGACATATCTTTCGATTCCCGCTATCAAATTTCGATTGGTCAGATTCGTTAGAAAGATATTCACTAACAGATTTAAATATTTTTGGTTTCACTAAAATCCGGATTGTTTTGCACCCGGTACAGTCCGACAAAGTTTGAATTCAATTTTTGAAACTGCCACGCCATTTCAGGCCTTGTTTATAATTATAATCAATTATATTCGTTTTCAATTGTCGATTCAAACTCAGTTTTCATCGCCATTATTTAAAATATTTATTTTAAATATTTAAAATCCATTATTTTAGCCAATTTAAAAAAATTTAATTGGTTCAGATTTTCTGGGTCGTTACAATCTCCCCCACTTAAAACTTTTCGTCCCCGAAAAGGAATAAAGTCGAAAGTGGTTTGATAAATCTACAATCACACAACACAACAACCAATCCAATTGTTTTTAACCTTTCAAAAATATACTAACTTACTTTCATACTCCTTAAAAATCATTCAGACCATATAATTAAAAGTGTATATCTATGAAAAGAAAATATCAATACAGTAGAGAATTGAATGGTAATGCAAAGTAGGTTAAATGTACCTTGCACCGGAGTCAATCAGAGATATCTACTCAGCATCTGGGATAAGCTTTCTGAATGCTCTCCCCAGTTTCCCAAGTACAATCTCGCGGATCTCCACTCCATTGCACTTTGACTAAGTGAACCTTCTTGTTCCTCAGCTCTTTGGTTTCTTTGCCGATGATCTTTAGCGGCTCTCGCCTCACAGCTAATTCTGGAGTAATTTCAATATCTTGCTGAGCTGCTTCTTCCACGATCAAGTCTGGATCATGAACGTGCTTTCGAAGTTGAGATATATGAAATACATCATGCACTCCAGGCAACCAGTCTGGCAATTTGACCCTATAAGCGAGAGTTCCAATCCGTTCCAGAATAGGAAACGGACCAATAAATTTGGGCGCTAACTTTCCAGTTTTACCGAACCGGATAACTCCTCTCATCGGCGATACTTTCAAATATACATAGTCGCCAACTTCAAAGGATATATCTCTTCTTCTTCTATCGGCATAGCTCTTTTGTCGGCTTTGAGCGGCGAGTAATCGCTTCTTAATAAAATCGACTTTGTCGGCAGCTTCTCGAATCATATCGGGACCCAACACAAGTCTATCTCCAGGCTCGACCCAACAAGCAGGAGATCGGCACGGTCTACCGTACAATGCTTCGAATGGCGACATTGTCAGGCTTGCCTGATAGCTGTTGTTATAAGAGAATTCAACCAAATGCAGATGGTCTTCCCATAATCCACCGAAATCTATAACACAAGCCCGCAATAGATCTTCTAAAATGCGATTCACCCTCTCAGTCTGACCGTCTGTCTGAGGATGATAAGCGGTGCTCAAGTTTAACTTCGTTCCCAGCTCGACTTGAAATGCTTCCCAGAATTTACTAGTGAATATTGTATCTCTATCACTTACTATACTGAGCGGCACTCCATGCAGTCTAACTATTTCCCTGAAGTAAATCTGCGCCAGACTCTGAGCAGTTCTGTTTGATCTGACAGGTATAAAATGGGCGGTCTTCGTGAAGCGATCTACGATCACCCAAATATTGTCATTTCCTTTTCTGGTTCTGGGCAAACCATCAATGAAATCCATAGAAATATGTTCCCACTTCCAGCCAGGAACTTCCAGTGGTTGTAACAATCCAGCCAGTTTTTGTTGGTCGCTTTTGACTAGCTGGCAAGTAGGGCATCGGCTAACATATAAGGAAATGTCCCTTTTCATCGACTTCCACCAGAAAGTGCGTTTGATGTCATTATACATTTTTCTTACTCCCGGATGGATACTGAGTTTTGACTTGTGGCATTCATCCAGAACTTCTTTTCGAAGCTCAGGAATGTTAGGGACACAAATTCGACCTTTGAGCCTTAAAATCCCGTCATTGTCAACTTGAAAACTCGAGGGTTCGCCTTGTTGAATTATCCCTCTGATCTTCTGAATGAAGTGATCATCCTCCTGAAGAGCAGATATCTTATCTAGCAATGAAGTCGTGATGATAAAACTGGCGATCATTACATTCTTTCTGCTTAATGCATCGGTCACGACATTGGCTTTTCCTGGAGTATATATAATTTCAAAGTCATATGCTGCAAGAAACTCCAGCCAACGTTGCTGCATCAAATTCAAGTCCTTCTGAGTAAACAGATACTTTAATGACTGATGATCTGTAAATAGTTCGAATCTCTCGCCCAGAAGATAGTGTCTCCAGATTTTCAAAGAGAATATGATAGCCAATAACTCAAGATCATGAGTTACATAGTTTTTCTCGTGCGGCTTCAGTTGACGGCTAGCGTAAGCAATCACTTGACCTCTTTGCATTAACACTGCGCCAAGGCCTTCTCTAGAAGCATCAGTCCAGACTTTTAGATCTTGGTTGCCATCGATGATGGTTAATACTGGAGCTGTCGTTAATCTCAACTTTAGCTCTTCGAAAGCTTCCTCACTCTCTTGAGTCCATTTGAATTTAGAATGCTTCTTTGTAAGCTTCGTTAAGTGACCAGATATCTTCGAAAAGTCTTTAACGAACTTCCGATAATAGCTAGCCAATCCGAGAAAACTACGGACTTCAGTGGGAGTACTGGGCTGTTTCCAATTCTGAATGGCTGTGATTTTACTTGGATCCACAGCGATTCCTTCTTTCGATACAACATGGCCCAGAAATTTCACTTCATCTTGCCAGAATATACATTTGGAAAACTTAGCTTTTAATACATTCCGTCTCAGAATTTCTAGAACTTGTTCAAGATGCTTTTCATGTTCGGCCTTTGATTTAGAGAAGATTAAAATATCGTCAATGAAAACCAGAACAAATTTATTCAATACTCCTCTGAATACCCTGTTCATTAAATCGACGAAGTAAGCTGGAGCGTTACATAAGCCGAACGGCATTACTAACCACTCGTAGAATAAGTCGGGACCTCTGAATGCTGTCATTGGAACACACTCTTCGGCAATTCGAAGTTGATGGAAACCTGTTGCTAGGTCCATTCATGAGAATACTTGTGCTCCATTTAATCGATCCAACAAATCATCAATCCGCGACAATGGATATTTGTTCTTTATTGTCTGTTTGTTCAGATCACGATAATCCACACATAGACGTAGAGTACCGTCAGATTTTGGGACAAATACCACGGCTGCACCCCAGTCAGAGAAATTAGGCCTGATCAAGTGTCAGGTCACAGAAAAGATATTTTAAAACATAGAAACATATACTTCAAGTGTAAATGTGTCTATCGAGGTGTAATTTCATTCTGCTTTACTCATACTAGGATATTACTAATCCTATCTGTATAGAGTTACCCGTCCTAGAACACTACTGGTTCTATTTCTGACGAGTTCGTTCAAATGTTATATTCCAGAACTAAGCTTAACCAAAGCTCTGATACCACGTTGAGACGACCCAAAATCCCGTTCTCACGGAAACAGGGTTATCTTTGGAATATAACACTGAAACAGATAATAACAGAACAGAATTAAATAAATACACCAGGTAATGAACAATAGAATATACTGGATAAAAGTAATCATCAGAGTTACACAGTATACAGGATCTTACTTAGTATATACAGTTCAGCTATACATAAATGTCTACAGCGGAAATAAACAAAATATGTACAATAGGAGCTGAACAGCATAAAAGGAAATAAATGATAGAATCCATCTTCAGCTCCAGCTATCCAGAAAGAACCAGCTAAACCTGAATACAAGGCTGCCCGTGTAGAAAAAGGGGCACCCGAGTTTGAAAGTGAAACAAACTACGAGTCAGTCATGGGACTGGTATGAGAAATCCACTCAACACATATATAATTGGCCAATCACAGGACCACGCCACTTTCGTGGAACGGGTTTACTCCATTGGATTGCCAGTGCTTTAAAACAAATCTTTCTTTTAAAACATCGCTATGCTTTTTATAAAAATGAAGCCATTATAAGACTCAGTTCCCATCACACAATGCAACACAAACCGGAGGATAGAGTTTTACCTTATAATGGCCAAAACATGATTGATACGAATAAAACAAAGGCAATTGATATTATTGCTAGTGTTTATATGTTTTGAAAACAATTTCAAATCATAACTATCAATCATAGACGGCATGGGTACCATATATCATGTCGCCATATATATATATATATATATATATATATATATATATATATATATATACAATCAAAACCGCACGATGTCGTATTTGGAAATTGGATTTCCGTCATGAACCAAGGCAAAAGATAGTCCTTACCGAATTCGAGACGCTCTAGCCCGTGTCCCAGGACCCAGACACAGGTGGGCCCTTGGAGCGACAGGGCCGGTCCACCGATGTGGATTAAAATGCCTGAACAATGCGTTTCCCTACCCTTTGGGGTGTAAATGAGCCAACGAATGACTCCATCGGACCCGGATCGTCCGATCAAACCGAGGCGCCTCGCAACAGCAACAACCACATAGGTGAAAAGTATATAAATGTCAGGGCTGGTAGGTCACTGACACCACCCTAGCTAGAAAGAAACGCATGCCCTCCCTGAGGTCCTTCTCCCGTTTTAGGTTCATACTGGGACGTGAGGCTCGCGAATTCACGTTATACACAAAGCTACGCCACACAGGCGGTGCTTTGATCATCACCACAAGACTTTGCTTTTCAACAGAAGCCCTGATCACTGCATCTTAGCATGCCACACAGGCAATTCATGCCATGCGACTGATGTCCGTCGATATACAACCTCTGAGCTCGTGCGTCTCAGAGAAGGGCGTTAAGCAAAAGAATAAATTCTCCGCCGCCAAACAGATGTATATTTAACAGAAATCAATCAACACAGAATAAACTCCAATGTCAGACACACAGTCCATTTACAAGTCCGTTCTGGGTCTGAACGAAACCGGAGGCACTAAATACCTCGCAAACCCTTCGATCACCACGTACGTCTGGACGATCACCACTCATTATCCATATTTCGGGATGCCTCCCAATCAGGACCTCGGTTACCATCCAAACGAGGTGAAGATCTCCGGTCTTCGACCACCGTCTTTATCTTCGACTTTCAATCGTCGGTCAATTATTTGAAATGAGAATTAACTCGGCCTTCTCAAATAATTCACGTATATTTAGAATTTCAATTCAATTTATTTCAATGGTTAAATTATTCGACAACACCAATTTTGTTCTTTAATGTAATTTTCACACCAAACACATTCAACCATCAAATATCACATAAATCTAGCAAATTCAGTTTATTTCCATTCCATAACGTTTCCAATATTTTATAACGATTTATCGCTATTTTTATTTATTTTAAAATAGCTAATTTATTCAAAACGACGCTTCGGGCCATAACGCGGCCGTGGCGCTGTTTTTCTTCAGATTTGATTTACACATATCTGAAAATCTAACCGTTGGATCTTCACAAAATTTACATCATTAGAAAGGTCTTTTCAAAACGAATCCAACGGTTCCAGTTTCGGGAAAATCCGACGGTCGGATCTCCCGGTACAATCGTTTGAATTTTCGATTTCAAATTACGAACTGCAGCGTCGTTATTCGATTAAATATATAATTATATTTATATATATATAAATATAATCGCTTCTGGCGCTGTTTTTCATCAGTTTTGATTTAAACATTCCAGACAATCCAACCGTTGGATTTTTACAAGGTTGGTGCCGTTGGAAAGATTATTCCAAGGCGAACCCGACGGTTGAGGTTTCGGGAAAATCCAATGGTCGGATTTCCCGTACTAGTTGTTTGAAATCATGGTTTCAAAATACGAACTGCACGGCTTCGTTTCGTTTTAATTTTATTTATATTTATATAAGTATATAAATATAGTTCATTCAATGATTTCCATATCGTTTTCACTTCAAATATTTTTCTAACACCTTAAAATTTTGGAAAATTTCGCCATAACCTCCCCTGCACCGGGAGCATCGGGAAATCGCAAATAGCGTTCCCGGTCCTTCTAATCTCAAAAAGAAAAAGAAAACGCCAAGCGGCTAGCCAACAGGCTCATAAAATCATCACCCAAACAAAACAGTAAATGTGTACCTATTTGTCGGGCACAAAATTTTATTCCTCTTCTCTAACCCCTTTGCTATAACCTGTTCGATGAATATGCATGTACATATATATACAGTTCTTATCATTTATCATTTTCTATTCAACTTCATATTTGATTTCTGTTTGGTTTAAAAACACCATTCATTCTAATGTTACATAAATAGGTGCAAATCATTTCATTAGCTAATTAATGAATATTTCAACTCTTATATGTTTATTTTGAACAAGTGGCTATTTTTAACACTTCACATTTCAATGATTTATGCATACAATAAAAATGTGATTTTTATTGTAAAACAATTCATTTTAAAACACTATTTTTCTATATAGTTCATGTTGGTGATAAAAATGGGATTTTTATTATAAAACAATTTCTTCTAAAACGAGATTATTTTACACAGTTCATATAGTCGATAAAAGGTGATTTTTATTATCAAACAATTTATTTCAAAATATGAATACCATTCAACACATGAATTTCTAATCAACGAATGAATATCAATTCAACACATGAATGTTTTCTATAGTTTCTATATATAAATAAAAATGTGATTTTTATTATCAAACGATTTATTTCAAAATATGAATACCATTCAACACATGAATTTCTAATCAACGAATGAATATCAATTCAACACATGAATGTTTTCTATAGTTTCTATATATAGATAAAAATGTGATTTTTATTATCAAACGATTTATTTCAAAATATGAATACCATTCAACACATGAATTTCTAATCAACGAATGAATATCAATTCAACACATGAATGTTTTCTATAGTTTCTATATATAGATAAAAATGTGATTTTTATTATCAAACGATTTATTTCAAAATATGAATACCATTAAACACATGAATTTCTAATCAACGAATGAATATCAATTCAACACATGAATGTTTTCTATAGTTTCTATATATAGATAAAAATGTGATTTTTATTATCAAACGATTTATTTCAAAATATGAATACCATTCAACACATGAATTTCTAATCAACGAATGAATATCAATTCAACACATGAATGTTTTCTATAGTTTCTATATATAGATAAAAATGTGATTTTTATTATCAAACGATTTATTTCAAAATATGAATACCATTCAACACATGAATTTCTAATCAACGAATGAATATCAATTCAACACATGAATGTTTTCTATAGTTTCTATATATAGATAAAAATGTGATTTTTATTATCAAACGATTTATTTCAAAATATGAATACCATTCAACACATGAATTTCTAATCAACGAATGAATATCAATTCAACACATGAATGTTTTCTATTCAATGAATAAATATAGTTTAAGCATATGAAAATAATTCAAACACACGAATATTATTCAAAATTTCGACAGCATAACGGCAGGGTAGTTAAACCGGGACCGTCCCTAGTACGGCTCCTCGCTCTACCTTAAAACCTCGCGGTTTTTGACAATGGGGATCATGCATCTAGTTCGCACGCAGGCGGCATGTATATATTTATTTCATTTCCACAAACTAATCCTATGTGGTTTCAACCAAATATTTCTCAACCACAAATGGGTATTTTTCAACCACAATCAACCAATATCAATCACAAACAATCCCAAACAATCATTCGCTATCAATCAATTTTCACAACCATTTCAACCAATAAATATCGTCCATGGTTTGTGGACGAGGGGCGTATATATATATATATATATAGATATATATTTATATATAACAATTCACTTTCATTTCACACATATATATATATATATATTTAAGAAGAAATTGAAGAGTGAGAAATTCTCACCAATAGCTAATCAAACGCCGTGACTCTTCCTTTATAGAAATCTTCGCCTATTTCGCCTTCTTGTCGCTTTCGTTGCCCGTATTCTCTACATATGTAAAAATCGAATTTTTTACTATGTTATTCAATAGATAAAAATCGAATTTCAAAAATATAGATTCCGCCTTTTCAAAAATAAATATTATATCTTTAATATACCTATGATGTAAAAATTATATTTTTATTGCTTTAAAAATATAAATTTTCATATCTTACTTCTTTTACTTAATAAAAATTCCGTCTTTTCTATTTTAAAAATATGATCTTTTCCATTCTAAAAATCTGATCTTTTCTATTTTAAAGTTCAAACCTTTTCTATTTTAAAGCTCAAACCTTTTCTTTTTAAAGTTTAAATTAAAAATCAGTTTTTAAATCTGTTAAAAATCAGTTTTTTAACTTCTTTTAAAAATCAGTTTTTATAACCTGTTTAAAATCAGTTTTTAAATCTATTTAAAATCAGTTTTTAAATCTATTTAAAATCAGTTTTTCTTTTTTACAAAAAAAAATCAGAATTTACTTATTAAAATAAAATCAGTTTTTAAATGCTTTTAAAATCAGTTTTAAATCTTTTGAAAAATCTGTTTTAACCTTTTTTTTAAAAAAAAAAACAGCTTTTAAATCATTAAAAATAAAATAAAATAACAAAAAAAAACTTACAGAGGGGGGGGGGGGGTTCCGCAGTTCGTCTGAGGTGGCTTCGAGGGGGCGGCGCTGATGTCGGCAGCAGGAGGAAGAGTTGGCGAAGCGGAGGGTGGAGCGAGGCACGGCGACTTGGGTCTTGGCGTCGCGCTGCTTCAGGGGGCTCGCGATTTGATTCGACGGGGGGGGGGGGGGGGATCGTCTTCGTCGGAGCTGCGGTGGTGGCGGCGTTCGCTTTAGGGGGGGGCGGTCTGTCGATAGTTTTTAGGGTTTTTTTTTTTTTTCTTTTCGTTTGAAATAAAAATGAACGGGGGGGCCAGAAAGGGAGATAAAGGAGGGAAATTAAAATTATTTTTATTATTTTATTATTTATATTTTGCAAAAAGGTTGACTTTTACATACCACCTCGAAACGAGGCCTACCGCCTATCGCCCATAGCGTTTTACCCCCATTCCGAACACAATGGGATATGTATCGCAAGCTGATTTGATCGTTACAATCAGTTTCCGTTGAATTTACATTTAAATCACTATATTGAATTTTAAACGTACATTTCAAATTAGTGGGGCCACATACGAACTTGAAAAATTCCAGAAAAATATTTTCTAGCCTCGTATTGACGATACGGTTCTAACAAAACTAGTTTCGTCGAATTCTGAGACCGTTTGAAAAATGGCCAATTTCCAGTCGATTAAAATCAACTAAAACCGGTCAAACGCGTTTTCCTTTGCCACGCTCACATATTGATTCGAAAAATTATGAAATTTGAAACCTAACAATAACTTGACCCTGCGGATCCAACAAAAGTGGTTTCATCGAAATCCGAGGTCATTTGCAAAATGTCCATTTTTAAGGGCCTGAATTCCATAGCGACTATTCAGTATTTTCAACTGGACATATCTTTCGATTCCCGCTATCAAATTTCGATTGGTCAGATTCGTTAGAAAGATATTCACTAACAGATTTAAATATTTTTGGTTTCACTAAAATCCGGATTGTTTTGCACCCGGTACAGTCCGACAAAGTTTGAATTCAATTTTTGAAACTACCACGCCATTTCAGGCCTTGTTTATAATTATAATCAATTATATTCGTTTTCAATTGTTGATTCAAACTCAGTTTTCATCGCCATTATTTAAAATATTTATTTTAAATATTTAAAATCCATTATTTTAGCCAATTTAAAAATTTTAAATTGGTTCAGATTTTCTGGGTCGTTACAGTAAAATAGCTTTGCTCCATTAGTCAGATGACCATAACTCAAAAAACAATAACCCAAGTGACATGAAACTTCACAGAGCAGCTCGATACACAAGGCGGGACCCACAAAAGATATCTTAAGTGCATAGCCCTCAATATAAGGGATCAATATCAATTTTTATAAAGGAATCACGTCCGATCTTTCACTTAGCTCAATATAGGCTTGGGCCTCCTACAAACTTTTTACATTTGTCTTCCGACTTTTCTGGCTTATCTGCATCTATATATACTCGCTACATAGATGAAAATTGGATCTTTTTGGCATTTGTTTACCTTGACATATTCTATTCGGAGTCTTACCGATTCGATGATTTGTAACCTTGTAATTCAACAATAAAATGAACAAATCTTCCAAGTGGATGTAGGCACCACAACGCTGAACCACTAGAAATCTTCGTGTCTCTTTCTATTGCATTTCTATTGTTTATTTCCACATTTTCCGTTTATTTAGTTTAACTATTCGTTGAACTCATTGGATGTTGTGCCAAAATTTGGTGTTGACACTAACTAATGAAAAATAATCCTGATTAACAATAATTTACACGTTATAAACTGTCAGAGATCATTGCAGCTAATACATGTGCTAACGGATTAGGAAAAAAACCAATTCGAATTATGAATGCAAGTTTGACTACAACAATATGGCATGTGTGCCTAGAATAGAACAACCAATTGTTAAAGAGTAGATCTATGCCTGAGCTAGTGAGATCTGAATTAGCAAGATTCGACATTTCTATTCTACTGTCTAAATCTTATAAAATCAATTGACGTGAGTGAAACTTAGTTGGAATGGAGATCTTACTTTATGGCAATCTCCGATCGTTTCTGTGATTCGAATCGATTGCTTTTCTTCTTCTGCTACAGTCTTTCGCTTACTCGACAAATTGCAGTCTTTCGATTACCACAGTTTTCCCCCTTTGTTAAAGTTTCGTATTCTTCTTTTGAGATTTTCATGTTTTATTAGAGAAAAAGGGTATTTTGAGATCAGCGCGTGAAACAAAGATAATGGATCGAGTTTAAACTGAGTATAATAGATGTAGTGGTTTTATATATCAAATATGCAAACTACTATTATGATAAGGCAGTCATATTGGACATGGGCTTTGGTCATACGTGGGTCGACATTAATTGTACTTTTTAATCATAAAAGCGTTTTTTTTTTCTTTAGGTGGCTAGAGTGTAAGTTCACTTGGTTTGAGTATGTATAACTAAAGCCTTGTAACAATTTTGTTCAACTATAAAAAGTACCATTTTTCTTAAATAAATAGATAAATACACAATTTTCAAATTGTTGTAAAATAAAACAAAATAGATAAAAGAGGAGAAACCCTTAGAGAGAACATAAGATATTAGGGAGAGAATTTTCATTTCTATTGATTCAAATGTAACTTACAATGTAAACAATCCCTCTATTTGTAGAGTCTACATGTCGTGTAAATTGCAGTAAAGCCCATTAGCATATTCACCCTTGTTACTTTTACATATTATAACACTCCCCCTTGAATATGCGTATGCAAAGATGATAAAATTAATTTGCCTCATTAAAAACCTTTTTATGAAAAATCATGTGGGAAAAATCATAAACAAGGAAAAGAGTGCAATTTCATCTTTAGGTAACATGTTTTACAATGTTACAATGAGGGTTAATACTTCATAATAAAGATAATGTCTCATTAAAAACCTTACTAACAAAAACCCAGTGGGAAAAATATTAGTGAAGGAAAAAAGTATATTATAACATAATTTTATATGCTCCCCCTGATTTATAATGCATTATTTAATTAGTCTATTGACGTAGTCGATGGATGCCAATTTTGTATACCATCTTCTAAAATGTTGATTTGGAAATTTGCCTTTGAGAGAAGATCTACCCATTTTTCTTGAAACTGGATTTGTTTCTCCACTGTCTTGTTGTCCTTTCATATTTCCTGTGTGAAGAGAAACTTAGAAGTAATGTGCTCCGTCCTATCATCCTTGATGTAATTCACTTGAATCTGAGTCACGGCGGTTGCATTGTCTTCATATATAATAGTTGACTGCATCAAAAGATGTTTGATACTTTTGAATCAAAATGTTGTCTCATTAAAACCTTACTAATAAAAATCCAATGGGAAAAATTTTTGTGAAGGAAAAAGAGTACAATATAAAATGCCTTATTTCAATAATTTACTACGGCAAATGTAGTATGATGCATCCGGATCAATGTAACGTCTCATTAAAACTTAATAAGAAAAACCCAATGGGAAAAATCTTCTTAAATAAGGAAAAAGAGTACATTATAACTTACTTTCATATGTTACTGCTTGTGTTGATACTTCTGGATCAAGTACATTTTCATCATCTCCTTTTGGACGGTAAGGGTCCTTTTTAATATCTTGTGATCTGACAACCATATGCTTACTAAGTGGATATGCTTTCTTCATTCGAAAATGCTTCAGGATTTTCTCAATGTAATTTAATTGATGAGTTAGTATGCCATTTGTACTATGCTCAATCTATAGACCAGGACAATATTTAGTTTTGCCAAAATCTTTCATATCAAATTCCTGTTTCAAGTAATCTATTGTTTCGTCAATCCCTTCTGGAGTCACAATCAAAATTATATCATCAACATATACCGCTAAAATAGCAAATTCCTTTACCGATTTCTCTTTAAAAACACATGAACAAATGAGATTGTTTTATACCCAGCTTTTACCAAATATTCACTAAGAAGGTTATACCATATTCCTCTGCATTGTTTCAAACCTTAGAATGATCGTCTCGATTTCAATGAGTACATCGACTTTGATTTTGCTTCAGGCGACTTATATCCATATGGGATCTCATGTAAATACCGGCATTCAATTAGCTGTATAGGTAAGTTGTTACAACATCGGTTAATTTTATATCAAGCATCTCAGGAACTACAAGGCTTATCAAATTTCGAAATGTTATGATATCCATAATAGGAGAGTATGTTTCTCTAAAGTCAAAAACATGGTCTCTGCAGGAAATCTTGTGCAACAAGTCGTGCCTTAAATCTCACAACTTTATTTTTATCATTTCGATTTCTTAGTTAAAACGTCTTTCTTTTGCGATTTGTATGCTACTAATATTCATTTTTGAATACACTTCATGTACTTACAGTTTTGTGTTTCAATCAGGTTTGCATATTGTGATACACATTTGATGAATAAGACAAGTTTCATTACAACAACAAATGTTATTTATATTCTTTATGAACATATATATTATACATGTCATTCTTTATAACCACAAATGTTATTTATATTCTTCAGGAACATATATATTTTAATAAGTTGTGCATATCACAACTACCACTTCAATGGATACTAAGAGATTCATTACAACAGTTCTTGAAAGCAGGAAGTGATCTACTCATCATGAATTATATTAAGATTTTCATCACAACAATACTTAAAAGAATATTGTAATCTACATGTCTTGCTCTTTGCATTCTTTATCACTACCCAAGTTATTTAAATTCTTCCGAAATTTGTATATTTTCATCATTTATACGTTCAGGGTATTGTAAACGTTTTAAACACTTTCACTACTTTAATCAACTCAATTATCTATGAAAGTACAATGCTCAGGGCACATAACATGTTGTTGACACTGTATGGTACTTTAATAACTTTAGTATGCTTTTGTCATTTAGTATATTCCTAATTTTCTCTTACGGACTACAAATTCATATCTTGTGGACTACGGATCCATATATCCTATTTAGGAGAATTTCATGATGGTCAATCATGTTTCTATCTAATATGAGATTTTTAATCCATTTATGAATATAAGCACTTATTGTTTATTAATTTATCATCGATGATTATTTCTTGTCAGTTCTATACATGATTTATTGAGATCTAAAAAATTATCATGTTTTAGGTACCTAAACCACTTCTAGGGTTATTTGGCAATCATGTCATGGGATGCTTTCAATGCACCCTTAAGTGTTTCTTCAAGAACACTCGCCTTTTTTATTTGGCATTTTTATGACTTACTCCAAAAATATTTTGAACTGACTTTTATACCACATTTTCAGCAGTGATTTGATTCATCAGGGATTCAAATATATATTGGAGAAAGCCTATTAGGTACATCATTGATAATTTATGTAAGTTACATAATATTTTGCATCATTCTATATGTTAGCAAATATTTAACATCAATGATCATGATGGACTTATACCCCTTTATCCTCCCCCTCAATGTTGACAAACATTGTCACATTAAATAAGTCTTCTATGGATTCTCATTTTTGATTCATTATCACTAGAAAATACATTATATGTATCTTAATTGTAAGAGGATAATGCTCTTATTAGTCGATAAGATGCATTCATATTATATTGCTTATTCTCTTTCATTGATCTATTAACTTGGAGGAATTCTCTAATTATATAGATCATTTGAATGCACATACGACTTCAGATCATTTAATATTGATGTCAATCGACTTTTTGAATTACTAAATAATATATGTATAATCTATAATATGAGATCATAACAAGTTCAGGTTGTTAATTAAATATTCGCATAAATGTGTATATACGTGTGTCCGTGTATTACATATGTAATTGATTTGCATATTCTTTCTCATTCGAGTTATCGATTTTAAAACAAATTGTTTATAAGGTTCCAAATCGTTAGTTTTTGTTTATCAAGCAATGTCAATGTGATTCTTAAAGATCGCATTATAATGTCCAACACATCTGGTTTGGAACTGTATTAAAAATCTAGTTCAAATAAAATATTTAAACAACTTCAAGTTGTTAAAATCTATTCTTTAATACAGTATATAAATGTAAATATATGCGCAAGATACAACTCATTTTGAAAATTGTGAAATCTTTGGATGCATCATCCTTGCCCCATATGATGTAATTTCTTTAAGAAGTACAATGTTATTATTTCACACAGTTTCTATAAAGTTTGAGTCTTTTAAATTATGAATTATTTCAAGTTCATTGATTGATGAACTTTAGGTTCCTGTGCACACACACACACACACACACACACACACACACACACATCCACACACACACATACACACATACATACAAACATACGTATATCAATTTTATTAATTTATGATGAACTCCCGCTTCTCAATCTTTTTACATACTTCTAATTTTAAAGCTTTTTACATTCTTGATAATTGTCAAGATTTCAAACTTGTAAACTTTATTAGAAAGTTCTTTTTACATAATTCAAGACTTCAGGTTTTATACTTCGAGTTATACAACTTCTAGTTTTTTTTTTTTTTTTTTTTTTTTTTTTTTTTTTTTTTTTTTGCATAACTTCAGTTTGTGATTCAAACCTTTTAATTTCTTCTATTACATTAGATATTACTTGCTAAATACATCGAATAATAATACATATATTTATTATTATTTCAAACACAAACATGCATCATTTAGCTTACAATAATTAATGCATTTAATACATTTATGATAATATGGTAATATAATATATTACCATAACGATACATTTAATGCATTTATTGTAAAAACAATGAAAATAGTTGTTATGTGGTCCAAATATACGAATCAAATAAATAATTTTACTTAAATCAAAAGAATAAAATTTGGATCTAGCTAAAGTATTGATCAACGATAAAACTTAAATGAACATTTAAAGTTGTACTACATTTCTCAATAATCGTATTTTCTAAGATACCACATATATGCATAATCATAGAGCCAAGATTTTACATTCTTTAATATGACTAATTCGAATAACTTGCAGATTTGTACATAAAATTTACAAACATAAATATTACATGTTTTAGATTCAAATTATACAATCCATATAAAGATCTTTTAGATCTTTCTGTTTAACATCAAAATTACATCTTACAATTATAGAAACTACAAGTTCTAATTTTTTTCATTTTTATAACAAAAATTGCTTTTGCATTCACTTCAGGTGCGCTAAATTAAGATCAATATTCAGATCTTAACTTAATATGATTTTCGAGATGCATATTATCTTTATAACGGTTTTTCTAAGAAGCAATAAAATATTTCTTCTGGAAATATGATATGTTCTAAAATTACTATAATAAAACTTCAAATTTTGTCATATATATACTATTATTATTTTATAATTTAAATTGAAGCAAATTTTCTAGAAAGCGCTTTTGTTCACATATGAGAGTCATTTTACTATTTTTCTTCAAGAAAATAGTATTTATTATAAATGTAGTGATCTCTTTCAACGATAAATTTCTTCGAGAAATTATGTGTGGCATAAAATTGGAATGTAAGGCTTTTGCCTTTTATTGAAACTTTTCATTTCATTGCCTTTTCAAATTCTTTCCTATCGTTGAATTCTATATCCTTTGCTATAAGCAAATATCAAGCACACTTATATGCTTTGAAGCTTTATTTCAGCGAAGGCTTTAACTTTTCAGCCTTTTGTATACGAACTTCAGGTTTTTTTTTTTTTTTTTTTTTCAAATTTGAAAGGATCTGTTCATCATGTTTCAATTTTTCCTTTTTCAATTTCACTTCCAACGATAAATCAATATTGCTATTGAATTTAAATGCTACACCACTACATTTTATACCCATAATTTTGTTTGGTATACATAAAAAAATCATTTTTAAGAGATATTGCATTATAAAAATAAAAAAATTCAATAGATATTCCGTCTTCAGTCCTTCCAAAAGAATCACATATGAAAAGTAATACTAGATCGAAAAAGATAAAAATTACATCTACCTCTATATCATCAATAATGTAAACAATACATATATAATCAAATCTCCATCAAATTGGATTTGAAAAAAAATCAAAATTAGATCCGTAAAGAATTGAAAGAATGAATTTAGACACATATGTTGGATCAATGAAAATAATTAGATCTAAAAAATAGATCCATTATAAACTAATCTAGGTCTACATTTTTATTTTTATTTTTTAGAAAAACAAATCTAAAAGTTTGAATCGGATCTAGAAGAATATACGATATAACAAATTTATTGTTCTCAAACAAAAGAAAATAATTGTAGAATAAATCTAGAAATCCACGAATTAATAATTCAAATGAAAATTAATTACATGACAAATACATAGAAAAAAAAGGAGAAACCATTAGAAAGAACATAAGATATTAGGAAGACACATTTATTTCTATTTTTCAAATGTAACTTGGAATGTAAACAATCTCTTTATTTATAAAGTTTACATGTCATGTAAATTGCAGTAAAGTCCTTTAATATATTAGCATATTCATCCTTATTAAATTTACATATTACAACACAAATGTTATTTTCGTAATTCAAAAAGCGCAATCCTGATAGCTAAGATATTACTTGACATTTATGGAAACTCTATGATGGCTTATTAGAGGCTGAGTTTGTTCATATCTTTTTGATTTTTTTTTTTTTTTTTTTTTTTTTTTTGAAAAAAGAGTTTGTTCATATCTTTTAAGGTAGGTGAACAAAAAAGCGGAGCCTAATTGGTGGAAATTAGAAGGGTCGCATATGAGACCCACTGAGCTGAAAGTGTTTTGTTCATCTAGCTTAAAGGAGGTGAACAAAGTGCTACACGGCTTATTACCGCATACCAGGTATAACTGACCGGTCAGAGCATAATTTACTGTGTCCATCTCTTTGTTCGGAAAGTTCTGGGTGCACGTAATTGGTTGGTGCTTCGCAACTATGCGACTGCACGCTGAACAGACGAGCGCAAACTACGATTTAACAAAACAGAACTAAGAAAGAAGAAGAATAGGCCACGCTTTCTTCATTTTCGTTCCAGGGTAAACTCTTGATCATTAGCATTAATTTATTTTATTATACCAATTCTTCAATTCTAATCCCCTCTATCTCAAATTCTAGGGTTTCCCATCACGCAGCTCGGATAGTAGAGTTGATTGAGTACAGATGAGTATAATTTCGTAACTTGACTCGCCTCATCCAAAGTGAATCAGTTTTATAAATAGCTTTTTTCGTTGATTGTTTTGGTGGCTCCCATATTGGGAGTTGAGAAGATGAAACATTTACTGTAAAAACCGTCTTTTGGCATAAATGATGACATCAGAGAGAGAAATAGAGATGAATTATACTATAGACGAGATCAATTTAAGAAGACAGGCTCAAAGTCATCATTTAGTAGTAAGAGGAATAGGGGAAGAAATAGATTTAGAAATTGGACCAAGTGATGATGATCCTCTTGTAATGGTTCCAACACAAGGAGAGACTCCGACCATAGAGGAAGAGGAGCAAAAACTATTTTTGTCTGCTCAAAGTTTAATTGATGATCAGGAAGATGTGATTAAGTTGCCACAAGTGAAAAAGAAGAAGAAAGTGGTGAAGAAATGGAGAGAAGAGTGGGCAGATACACACAAGTGGGCATATGTGGCTACGATTGATGGTACAATGAGGGTATTTTGTTCAATATGCAAGGAGTATGGGAGAAAACATAGAAGAAACCCATATGGAAATGAAGGAAGTAAGAATATGCAAATGAGCGCATTGGAAGAGCACAATAGTAGCTTGCTTCACAAGGAGGCTCTCCGGCTACAAATGGCAGATGCAAAGAATAAGAATTTGGTGACGGTGGAGAGACCAATTTATGTCAAAGGTTTGTGTCCTTACATATCTAGCTATCACATGGCTTGATATTGACTAGTAGGTTGGGACATAATGGGTATGAAATTTGAAACTGCTGGATTGCTCAACTTGATCAACACATTTGTGTTTGCAATTCTGAATTCAGTAGCATTTATGACTAATGTAGCGGATAGGTAAAATTAATGGTTTGCCAATGGTTCTAAGCATAACTTAATTAATAGTAAGTACCAGAGAATAGTCCTGGACCATCCGATAATCTAAACTTATCTTTGACGTACTAAGTCAATTATTTCTAGTTCTATGTTCATTGTAGTTACCAGTAAATTACGGGCATATTCCTTCGCATGCTAAGCTATGCGCACAGTGGTATTGCACACACAAGTGCTACTGTTTCTCGGTATAATCCGACATAATGACCGGTGTTCCATCTCTTATTCTCTTGTGATTTGCTTACCATTGCCTTATTGTATAGATGAAGTTTTCTTGGTCTAAATTGTTGCCTATGCATGTGATGCTCATTACAAAATTGTAACGATCATGCACCATCACATAACAGTCGAATTTTGAGGCTATTAATCTTGACTTTCTAATAGGCTTATTGATGTTGTTTTAAAATAGATAGCTCAAGTGCCGATGCACAATTTTAGTACGTATGCAATAATCGATGTTGACCCACGGGGAATTTTTCTTCCCTTCCTTCTTTTTTCCCTTTTTTGTACACACATCAAATTAAGATAAAGTTTTGATTTTTATGGAATTGAAATAAAAACCGATTAAGAAAAATAGTATTTCAATAGTTAAGTTTTATAATGTTGATCTTTTTAGAACTATTCTCAGTATATAATAATTTTGTTTGAAAGGTGCATTATGTATGATTATTCAAGTAAGATAACATACATTTTTAAATTAAACAAGAGGACAAGAGTTGAATTCCACTAAAATAAATTAATATCTATCTTCAAGTGGATATTACAAAACATAAATATGGCTACAAGTTCAAAACTTTATTCCAATAGAAGTACAGTTTTCCTTTTATTTTTAGTGTGTTGCTAAAGACACTCATGTTTACTCTTCCTAATACCATAGATAAACATAATAACCACAATAAATTTTATGTACTTCCTAATACCAATCACATTTCACAAGGCAATCAACCATCGTACAAAATCGTTTTGTACGGTGAACTGTCGATCAACACTGTTTTCCATGGTCATAAACCGTTGAACTATTGTTGTTCTGTGGTTGATCGTCGTGGGAAACGGTGCTGGTTGGCGGTTGTTTGTCGTGCGGGAAAAAAATGAAAAAAATGTATTTGACAGCCCCTTAAAAAGTCTGGTATTAGGAAGAGTGTAGTGTAAAATTTTATGGTATTTTTTAGTAATGGTATTAGGAAGAAGAAAACGAGGTGTCCTTAGCAACACACTATTTTTATCTAACTAAGTAGAACATTTAAATTTAATAATTTATAAAGGGCTTTTATATGCCTGTGCGTTGCATGCCATAATATCTTGTTAAAAATAACAAACACATTACATCAGTAAATCAAGTATCTTCACATTTATATTATATTTTATATATATATAAAAAAAACTAACTACAATATGTCTCACTTTCATAGGAAATAGGATTGTGTTTATTAGTCAGTATGCAATAAGTCGTTGAACCTCTGGGCATTCTTAGCAGGATGAATGTTGTTTCACAAGGGGTTTCACGAATTCTAAACGGATACTAAACCAGAAATTGCATTTACAATATGAACTACATTTAACTTAATAACAAAGCAAAAAAATTGAAATTTAATTACTACAAATGATTCGATGTGATGTCTTCGATCCCTTGTCTATAAGTATTAAGAAAATAAAACTTGGAAATTATAATAAACGGTAAAGAAATCAAGTATGTTTATTAAATACAAAGATGTGATAAAAATCAACTATTATATGATCAATGCTTTGATTTCCATGTAGTTTAATCGGAAAATAGAGCCAGGGGGGGGGGGGGGTTGCTTAAAGATCCATTATCAATGAAAGAAGCCATTTTTAGAATTTAGTTTGAAAGACACTGAGAATTACATCAATATAGCATCAGATAAAATAAATGCTATAATAACTGCAAAAACAAATGTTATATGAACTTATCATAATTTGGCATTTCAATTAACTATGAAATAAATGATATATTAGTTTAATTAGTGTAGTTCATCCGAGGCTAGTTTAATTTAAATTCAACTTATTTGCTGCTACTTTAATGTAGCATTTTGTTGTATGATGCTATATGAATATAGCATACAGTGTCTTTCAGACTAAAATAAAAGCTTTTGTCCTTTGATTAAAATTGGTCCTTGGTTTTTCCTTTAGACTAATTCCCCCTAGTGTAATACTAATTAAATTCTTGACCATTAATGTAAATATCTGTAAAGTTGAAATCTTGTTTTTATTTATATCACAAAATTTAGTCGATGAAATTTGAAGCGTGAGCGTCTATGCTTTTGCAAAAATGGACTAGATGAAGCTGAAGCATCACTCGTTTAGTGTATATGTACCTGCATTTAAGGTAATTTAGATGAAACTGAAGCATCGCTCGTCTACTGCGTATGTACCTACAGTTAAAAGGTTTTTCGTGTATGCCAAATATTTTGGGCATTAACTCAAATGATTTTACATGCAAATTGCATGTTTTTTCATTTTTTTTAAGGGAGTAGTGTAAAATCATTCTAGCATTGACTAATTTTGAAATGAAAGAATAAGTTGTATGCTTTTATTTTTTTCAAAAAAAAAAAAAAAAAAAAAAAAAACCATTTTTAAACAATGAATCCAATCATCAAACTCTCAAACCAGCAACTCTCTCGTCAACTGGTCTAACATACTGGATCATTTGCCTAACTAACTTTGCTATCATTACCTGTATTTCAAACTTCTACATCAACCTTTATTGTCAGCTGTACATAAATTTGTCATTTCATCTTTGACTAATATATTAGGTAATAATGTTTTTTCATCAAATCTATTAGCATATGTGTGTTTATGTTTACGTATAGTGTCATACACGTTTCTACAAAATTGACTGTCACAAGATGTTTTAATTTTTTATGAAACAAATGCAAATACAAAAACAAAATGTTTTTACAAGCAAATGTGCTGACAAAACAAATATGTAATCCTTCCAATGAAGTTTGACTATTTCATATTCATTCCAAATTTGTCATTCCAGATCCAATGAATTTTCAAAAAAAAGTTGATGCATAATAATAAAATTGATCTAAAAACAAAGGTTTATTAAGAAAATTATTTACGTGTTGATGCATTACAATAAAATTGCTGTAACTTCTACAAACTCACCAAGGTTTGAAGTTCCATTTTGAAATTTCTTGATCTTTTCCAAAACCAAAATTATCATTTAAACTGCCTCATGGTGTGAGGATTGGAACCATGAGATTCTAGCCTACTCATATCGGTTTCTCCTAGTGGCGGGATGAGAGTAGGGCAAAATCATGTTTCGTTCAAGAAATCGAAGGAAACAAATCGGAATTGTTGTTATCGGAAGAAGAGGAGGGGAGCTACCAAAAAACACGCAAAATCGATCAATCGAAAAAGCCAAAAAAAAAAAAAAAATGAATCTAGCAGTAATTGAATTCTTATCTCGGTTATATCTGAGCATTCTTTTGCAGTTCTTTCCCAATTGGAGCTTCCGTTAGCGATGAGCTTCATTCTAGCCATATTTGAGCATCAGTAACATACTTCGAGCATCAAACTGCTTACCTCGAATTAGGCAGCTTGTTATGAGCATCATTGAAGCATCGTCTAGCAGCGACGAGCTTTATTCAAGCATGCGGCTTTGTTTGTGTTCTTATTTTTTTGCCCTAGTTGGCAATTAGGAAGTGGGAGACTAGCATCTTGAGATGGGAGAAGGAATAAGAGTCAGTTTTGGTTAACTTTGTTGAGCCACTTTATTTGTGTAAAAGCAATAGGAATTTAATATACATACATACATATATGGGGAACGTTCCGGGGAACTCCCCTATCCGTTTGTGAGCTACACCAATCCAAATCCAATAAATTTTGTAGATGTTCAATCCAAGGTTTAAAATTCCGATTTCCGGTTCCGTTCCGGTGATTGAAAATATACAATGTTCCGGTTCCGTTTCGGTAATTCCGGAAATTCCGTTTCCGGTTATTTTTAACCTTTTGGATGTTTTTTACATATTGGTATGTTAATTATCGTTCAAAATTCATATAATTTTTGTTGTGATATAGCAATTGTAAATGTAACTTTACCTAAGTGAAAAAACCTAGATTTTGACTAGCCTAAATAGAACACAATAAATACTTTAAAGTTTACATGTAGTATTTCTCCCGGAGCTAGAAGCCCAATTAACTAGCCCACTGCACCATCATTCACGCTTAGGGGTGAGCGTTTGGTTGGTTTGGTTTATCCGATGATGAAAATTGTCAAACCAAACTAAAACCGATCAAAATGAAAACCAAAACAAACCAACTAAATTAAGTTTGACTGGTTTGGTTGGTTATCCGATTTAACCGAACTGGAAATATTTTTGACCTTATGATTGTAATATTAACTATAATTTGAAATAAATCATAAGTATATGATTAGAGTGTTATTATTTATGATTCTTATGCTTTCTAAAAGTAATTTTGACACATGCACGATGATTAAAATTTACTTGAAAAACTAATCTAACTTAAAATATTTATTATAATATTGATAATTTTGAAAATATAATAAAAGTTCGGTTAATTTGGTTAAATCGATAACCAAACAAAATATTTTTCCGAACAGATTACAAACCGATTTAATTTCAAAACCAAACCAAACCGACCAAAATAAATTGGTTTGGTTAGTTTATTTGGTTTAACCAAATAATGCTCACCCCTATTCACGCTCATACTAAACACTCAACAACAACCTCAGTATTCTCATTATTAAACCCTAGAAACACGTTGCTTCAAAGAAATCGTTTCTCGCTCAAAGCCGGCCATTTCTTCTTGTCAATTTTGGTTTCTATTGCTTCCAGATAACACCTTAATTTACATTAATTTGAATTGTGTGCTGCTCTTTTTCCACACTTTTGTTTTGCTCGGTATTATCAACTCAATTACGAACAAGATTCTTTCTTTCCTCATGTATTTTCCTTCTTATACATAAACAACCACGGAAACAGAAATTTGACCAGATTTCGGTCCGGCCCCCACCGAAATGGCCGGAATTTCGAGGTGCCGGCCGGAGTCTCAAACCTTGGTTCAATTTCTCTCTCTCTCTCTCTCTCTCTCTATATATATATATATATATATATATATATATCATCTTTCCAAAATTTGACCTCGTTCCGACATTCGTAAAATAATATATTTGAAGTTTAAATTTAGCGGTCAAACGATGAATAATTGAGCTAAGATTTTGAAAATGTCACGAATGTTGGAACGAGTTCAAATTTTGGATAGATGGTAATATATATGTGGATTGGACATCTACAAACTTTTGTTGGATTTGGATTGGTGCAACTCACAAACGAGTAGGGGTGCTGCAAACAGGGTGCCCCAGAACGCTTCTCTATCTATCGCTCTCTGGGAGTTATTTGTTTAGCATCAGATTTATGTAGTAACTTTGTCAGGCTGCTTTATGTTTTATATAAGTGCGGTGTAATGTTATTTTACTTCTTAGAAGTATATGTTTATGCTTTGTAATTTATTTGCAATGACTTGTTACATTCCATTACAAAATTTGAAATGGGGACTGAAACCAAAACTTTGAAATTTCTGAAACTAGACGAAGTAAGAAAATTTAACTGATGAACCTAAGATCTAAACCGAGTTCTCAAACCTTGAACTACCTGACCACTATCGAACAATTCATCATTGAATAGTTCGAATTTTTTTGTTAAGTTAAATCTTTTTTAAGTCGTTGAATTTGTTACGTCCTTATTTAATTATTTGATCAACTTTTAGAGTTGATATTTGAATGATTTCTAACTTGGTAACAGTAGAAGTATCTTGATTCATCTACAATGCAAAATTTATTTCCAAAATTGACTTATTACTTTTAGTTGGATTTTACGAACTTGATTTTAAATTTTACCATACAAAATTAATCTACATTATAATTAATAGAAACGAGATCTATTATTTCCATGTCCCTCAAATTGAGTTAAATTACAGAAAGCTCCTATTTGATCTTTTTCATCCGTATTGATTATCCAGTTAAACTAATTTTGTTCAAAAAAAGTTCTCATTTGCTTATAGTTCAGTTATATTGAATGTGAATTTGGTCATTCCTAGAATCATTTTGATCAAAATCACAAATAATTTGTTTCTGGTTTGATTTTATCGAAAATCAAAATTATTACTCAAGTCATAGTAAAAAATCATTTCCATAGTTAAAAAAGGGAGCGAGGGAGGGGGCACGGGAAGTGAAATTGACTCAGAAAATTAACATGACATAGCTATACCAAAACGACAATTATAGTTAACTGCACTACATCTATGCCGTCAATAAAAAATTTTGAGATCTGAAGAAAACATATTCATGGGCCATGGCTTCCCGCGAAGATTAGTGAATAGAAACAAAATATCAATGCCTTCAACATTACAGAGCTATTCAAAACATGATACAAAGCTTTTACAAAAAAAAAATGAAAGAAAGGTTGCCTTCAAAATCATCTCCATCTTTTTGGAGGGAGCATAAACTGAAGATTGTTTTCTTAATCAGTATTCAAATGGTATGGTTTCTTCTCAACTGCTTCTCTTGTTCGTAAATTCTGAAGTATTCATGATTCTTTTGTGTTGTTTTGAATTGTTACTTGAATAAGATTTTGATATTTGAATTTGTATTTGAATCGGAACAGAAATTTATTGAATTTTTTTGGCGAGATAATGAGGGAAGGACAATGCATTCTGGTGTTTGGTCACTGGATGTTTGACTTGTTTCTTATCCAACTCCTGGTTGAGGTTCTAACTGAGTTTGAGCTGGTTGTTGGCGGTGTGGTTACAATGAAGAGATGTCAGGATGGAGGTGAAGATGTGATGTAGAGTCATGTTGAAGTAGTTGGATTGTTCGATGGAGATTATTGCAATGGATGTTAAATTGTGTTTTGATCCATGTGAATTGGCTTTTATTTGTTTATTTGTTATTAGATCATTTCTGTTTTTTTCCCCTCCTTTTAATTAATTGAAAACGAGTTTGAGTCATGTCGATGTATATCATGTCTGAAATCTGTTTAGTACAAAATCTGTAGAATTGCTACCAAACATAAGATTATTTAGAGACAACAAAGGAAAACATGATTGTAGCATTATATACTTATCATGTTAATCACTTCTAAGTCACAGTTGTTCATGGCTTATGGCTCACATGTAAAAATTACTCCCAAGTAATAGTATTTATATTGTTATCCTGGTGAAGCTTAGCACTTGACTGAGCTTCAAATCCATGTTTTTGCAAGTCGATAGTTGTTAACATTTTTGTATACTTATAAACTAGTCTGCGTGGGCCTTTATTAAACTATTATTATCATATGGCAAGTTGTGTTAGGCCGTTGCCTGTGTGTGTTTACTTGTGTGTATTACTACATAGGTATATCATAAGATGCATGCTGTATGCGACACGGGTTGCTTTGATGTAACTGTATTATGAGTTTTATTCACGCATTGTTCAGTTCGGTTTTTCGTGGGCTCTTGATTTGAAGTTTCAAAAATAATCTCTTCAGCAAAAGCATATAATTTGCCCACTGCAGACCCTGCTCAAGTAGGAGTCTTATTTACTGGGTAGTTGTTGATGGGTTGAATTTTGATGATAATGTATTGTTCATATCTCTATTATACTAATATTTAATTCACATTTTAAGTATTTACGTTTTAACGCTATTACAGGTTTAATGTCAAAGACGGCTAGTTCCATTATTGATTCTGTATTGAGACGAGATCCCCACGAAGTCGAGTATATACAGGCTGTGCAAGAAGTTGTACATTCTTTGGAACCAGTATTATTGAAGAACCCACAGTTAGTGAACTTCAGAAAAAATGGATTTTAACATCTTCAAGATATTTTAACCTCATGTCTTGTATACCCAGGTTTGCTCAAATATTAGAACGCTTGTTAGAACCAGAAAGAATGATTGTTTTTAGAGTGCCATGGATTGATGATAGGGGTGAAACACATGTGAATCGGGGCTTCCGTGTGCAGTTTAGCCAAGTGTTGGGGCCATGTAGGGGTGGTCTTCGTTTTCATCCATGCATGAATCTAAGCGTGGCCAAGTTTCTTGCTTTTGAACAGGTAAAATCACGGTTTTAATAAGCTTATGATCAGGATTCATAATAGGATGTAATCAAACGCCTGCATTTTAAGCTTAAAAAATGGCTATCATTCACTGGACTCTCTACTTCTGCTTAAAAGCAAACTTAATTTCCTGTCCTATTGTCATGTCCATCATATGTTGCCAAACTCCACAAAACTAATATTGTACTGATGCCATCAAATTCTTTCACTTGCTAGTGAAATCTAAGTATGCTTTTTGCAGACTCTGAAGAATGCTCTATCACCTTATAAACTTGGAGGAGCCGCTGGAGGCAGTGATTTTGATTCTAAAGGAAAGAGTGAAAATGAGGTGTTCGCTTTATACTCTGCATTTAATTTGGTGATTGTGATTAACTTCATAGAATGAATCAATGACTTTCCATAAGGCTTGTCTTGCAGGTAATGCGCTTTTGTCAAAGCTTTATGGATGAGCTATATAGATACTTGGGGCCTGAGCAGGTAATCTGTGATATATTTCTTTCCTGCTTTTAAACATGATTCCTGAAAATTACATTGATTTTTATTTACTTTGTTACAACAGGATCTTCCTGCAGAAGATATGGGTGTTGGACCTAGGGAAATGGGATATCTCTTTGGGCAGTACAGGCGTCTTGCTGGTCATTTCCAGGTATTTATGAAAATTCAGTAAATAAACAGCAATTGCCAATAAGACCACGCTATTTATGTTTATGTGATGCCATTTTGAAACCTGTCCTTTCATTCCATTAAAGAAATAATTTCTTTTGGTAGAAATTTTTGTTCTCGTATTTATAATATCAATTTATTAAATGTGGGGTCAAAGGAATATTGACTATTCGCTGCTTTAAGATTATCTAGAGGATGTGTACATGAAAGTACACGCTCATGTTTTATGTCTGTCAAAATACTAGTTCATTCTAGATGTAAAGATAAGTTTGATTGAAAATGATAAGTAATGCATTGATACATGACACATCAGCGAAGGAAGTCTCATCCACATGATTATCATGTTGATCAGACGCTTTTATATTCCATGTAGGCCAAACGATTCTATTTATAGGTCATCGCTTGTTTAGCTTATATTCTAATTTTACTGATACACCCTGCAGTTAAAGTTGATTATATTATATGTTACATTATGCTTCTGCAGGGGAGTTTTACAGGACCGAAGATCTTTTGGTCGGGCTCTAGTCTTCGAACTGAAGCTACTGGCTATGGATTGGTATGTTTTGATTTACCTATTTGTATGTCATTGTGAGGAATTCTCATACTAAAATGTGGCAACATCACCTTTGAGGCCTGTGACATAATTCTTTTAAATTTTCTTTTGCAAAAACCTGTGGAGTGAATTGGATTGCCTCTGATGTATTTTGCTTCTTGTGCTTTAATATTCTTGGTCACAATATATTTCAAGTAACTTCTTTGCCTATTGACGTTCCATACTTTTATTCTGTTAGGTTTTTTTTGCACGCCTTATACTTGCCGATATGAACAAAGAACTTAAAGGGTTAAGGTATGCAGCTCCTCCAGTCACTTCATATAGAGTAAATTGGTTGATCAAACGATTTCCTTAATCGAATAATGAACAAATCCATGCACAATCTATGGCTAGTTCATTAATTGGTTTAATCACATTTCTGAGCAATGGGTGAACGACCATCATTGAAGACCTTTCACATGTGCTGAAAAATAAACAACGTCCAAAAATCTGAATGATGAATGGATCAAATGACTCGTGCAGAGTTTCAATGAAAGTGTAACCTCTGCTAAATGATAACCCCTAATAATATGCCCAAAGGATTAAACTTTAGACATTTCACTTCACATTCAAAAGCTTACTAGTAAATTATCGGTGAGATCTGCTATATATCCTGGTTTGTGACAAATCATCAGGCTAGATGATCATTGTTACAGGAATGTTCTAAATCACACTATTTTTTTATTCTCTTACTAGACACATCATCTCACTATTTTCACATGGCAATAAGATATCCTATTGCATGCTCAAGGTAGAGTCTTTTGAAGCAATTTTATGAAGGGATAGTTGTCTGGTTAACTAGTTCGTAGACCCTTGCTCTACATGGGTAAATGTTTACCATCTGCATTTAGAGAATGAAATATTCTCGAAGTTTATGACTAATAATAAGCACAAAAATCAAATTGATGTTTTCCTTTGTCTTCTTATGCTATGAAGTCAAATCTAAAAGCCATCTTGTAATGGTTAAAATTTTTAAAATAGGAATACAGAAAAATAAATGTTTATTACTTTCTTATCATGGTTTTTGAAATTTATGACAAATAGTGAGTACAAAAATAAAATTAATGATTCCCTGTCTTCTTATGCTGTGAAGTCAAGTTTAAAAGCCATCTTGTAACGGTTAAAAATGTTGAAATAGGAATATAGACAAATAAACGTTTATTACTTTATCATGGTAATGCTATTTGTGTAGCCCTGTTGGCAATATTTGAAGCATTCAGTATCCGTAGACAGAATTGAAATAACAAATTATCTTCGCAGACAAAGTACCGAACAATTTTATTGTGAGTAAGAATAGCAAATACGATAACCTCAATTGATGGAGATAACAGTGGAAAGAAGAATCAAAAGATTGATTGGCTCTGAAGAGGAGTAATGGAGGTTTTTTTTCTCTCGATAAGATGGAGAGAGAAATCGAGGAAAATTATATTTCAGTGTGGTCTTATTGATGGAAGAGTGCATATTTTTTCCTGATAATGAGGATCTAAGCATGGATAAATAAGTAATTTAATAGTTAGCATATGGTTTAAAATCACCAAGTCTGGTCTAGAAACATAAATGAGATTCAAAGGCCTCTTAATTCGTATCTTAGTTGGATGATAATGTATTTATGATCAATTACTAACATTATCATGTGTAATGAAAATTGAGTCTTTACCGATAGTAAGCACTCTTCTTTGTACCACCTGTTATCGACCGAGGGGCAAATATATAACTTACATGTATACATAATATTAAGGTGTCATCAACCATGACGTGTGCTGTGACACACACACACACACACACACACACACACACACACACACACACTCTATAATTTACCTGAAATAAATGAAATCATTTCAGTCAGTATTGTTGTTGTTGTTGTTGTTTATTCATTCATTTTGCACATAAAAAATTTATGAGGGATAGAAAGGGGGATTAGTAGCAAAGGGGATCTCGAACGGGTGCGTATATGAGTGCGAACTGCCTATTCTTCTAACTTTGCAAGTTTACTGAATGACATACTTTGTCATCTGTAGGTGTGTAGTGAGTGGTGCTGGAAAGATAGCCATGCATGTAGTGGAAAAACTTTTGTCATGCGGCGCCATCCCCATTACTGTATCGGGTATATATTATATTTTATTCACACTTATACAGTCTAGGAGAAATTTTCATATAGCTCTGAAGATACCTTGAAATTAGATGGCATGTTGACCAATTTAATAGATAATAAGTATTAACGCCAATCTGTTCCTTTATGACAATTAACTGTTGACCTTATGGGTTTATCATTGTCAACTGTGGTCCTTGGGTGCCTACACAAAAATAAGTTTGCTCAGAACTATATTTTGATTAATATTTGTTCTTTTCATTCTAATTTTTTTATTCAATTCATTCTAATTTTACATGTTTGTAGTCTGCGAACGAACAAATACTTAGGATCGTAAAGCCACTGAAATGTCTTAACTGAGAAAATGCAGCTATCCATATGCTTGATGTGAAACAAGATATATTTGGTCATTGATGTCAATAATATACCTTTTCAATTTCTAGCAAGCTCAAACTGATTCAGGTAGACACATGAAAATTTAAGTATGGTTTTGTCAGTGTAAGTCAACATATATCAACGTTTCATATGAACAGGGGAAGAAACACACTGTTCCATCTTAAGTAGCAGCGTATAAGCTCCCTCTCCTTAGACTGTATGTGTAACGTAAGTTATTTTTCATCCTGCAACAGATACAGAGGGCTATTTATTAGATGAAGATGGTTTTGACTATGTCAAGTTTTCACTGCTTAGGGACATAAAGGCTCAACAAAGAAGTCTGAGGTGTTAAATTGTTTCCCTGTTGTTTACAAAATTTGAAATTGTAACCTCTCTTGCTCGCATCGTAAAGTTTGTATTATAATCAGAGACTACTTGAAAACCAATCCAAGGGCTAGATATCTTGATAAAGCAAAACCGTGGAATGAAAGATGTGACATCGCGTTCCCATGTGCTTCTCAAAATGAAATCGATCAACCTGATGCCCTAGCTTTGGTAAACTCTGGTTGCCATATAATCATAGAAGGTTGGAATGGGATATATTGACAAAAATGTGTTAAATTTTTATTGTTCCCATGTCATTTTCTCTTTCTGAGTATAATATCAAATAAATTAGGTTCAAATATGCCTTGTACGCCACAGGCAATTGATATTTTGCGGAAGGCGAAAGTCTTAATTGCTCCAGCGAAAGCAGCTAATGCTGGAGGGGTAAGAAATATCTTCTTTGACTGTTTGTTACCGTATAGTATAGAACTTTTTGTAGCTCGCTATTCAAAATATACAAGTGATGTTATTGCTATGTCTGCTTTTGCCATGTTGGCGCTGACTTACAATCTGCATTAGAGGGATTTGAGATTGCACCAACACAGCTTTGTCAATTTTCTTTTCACTCACGATTTAAAATTGTGTTGGTGCAAATATTTTTAAGAACCCAAAATATACTGGTGTGATTTGAAATCACATCAGTATGAAAAGCTTATTAGTGCTAATGTGACAGAAATTAGTCTACCTGTAATAAGTGTTGAAAGGGGTTTGTTTTTGTTATGAGTTTCGAAAATTGACCTAAACTGAAAACGTAACTACACCTGGAAACATTCTGAGTTTATGTTCAAAGATTGTCAAACTTCATTCTAAATTAGACATAACTATTCTAGTGACTTTATTATATTTCAAGCAGGTTGCTGTTGGTGAAATTGAAATGAGCCAGGAATATAACTTGCTCCAGTGGTCAGCAGAGGACTTTGAGACCAAGTTACAGGTAGTTGTCTTGTTATTTACATTCAAATCATTGTAGTTGTCTTGGTATTTAATTCCATACCATTGTCCTATACACGAATTTTGAGTATATTCTGGTTGAGTATAAAAGAATATAAACTAGATTTATGCATTAACTCTTAGTTCACCACTTACAAACTCTAGTTCCTGATCCTTTTTTTTTTGGGTGAATGGCACTAGAAACTAGTTTCTTTTTGTTATAAGATTCATATTTGTAGGAAAAATAATACGAATGCAGTGTAGTTGTCTCTTTGTGCTTCTTCTGATATCCTTAGAATTTCCCATTTTAAACATCAAATCAAATCAAAAAAAAAAAAAAAAAAAAAAAGGTAGAAGAAGAAGGAAAGAGAAAGGAAGAGAATGATAATGCTAGGAAGCCTTTACATAGTTCAGTAGTTTAATTTCCAGACTTCAGTGCAACATTAGTGAAAATTTCTGCTTTCTTGCGATGGCTTATAGTTCATGCTAGGAAGCTGTCTAAATTTGTCCTCTTGTTAGGAAACAATAAAGCAGACATATGAGAGGTCAATTAAAGCTGCTAATGATTATGGATTCATGAAGGAGAACGCAGAGTAAGTTTTATACATTCAAATATTTTGCTTACATATGCACCATGCATAAGTTCACCACTTACATGTTTTTGTTGCAGAGCTCTGGTGCATGGTGGAAACATATGCTCGTTTCTCAATCTTGCACAGGCCATTAGTGATCAAGGGTGTGTTTGAATATATATATATATATATAATCACAATAACTTTGCTTGTATATGTAGCTCAATTGGTTTGTTGTAGCATAAGTGTTTTTATATGTATGGATAAAAGCATTCATGTAGGTTGCTTCTAGTGTATTTATGTATCATGTTCAGCAGTTGGCTGTTGTGAAAAGGAGCAATGTTTACTGTCATGTATAAGATCAATTCGAGTTCAAAGTATATCGGACAAAAGGTCTAAAGCTGTTGAAATCAATTTTTTTTGTTTGTTGGCGCATTTTGATATAACTTCTAGAAGCTGTTTTGTTCTGCTTCATGGAGTAGGATGAAGAATTCGTGATAGAATTTTGCTACCGGTGCCTGGTTTTGACCTGAAATTTGTATGCCGATATAATTGCTGCGACCCATGGTTCAGAAGAATCATCTGTTGGGGTAGAGAATTGGCAGCAATACTCCAGATTGCCAATTATTTTAGGGTTTCAATATGGTTTGAATAGCAGTTTCGCCTGTGGTGCATTTAACCATATCTGATAGCGATACCCCCATGGGCAGTTTAATGAGCCATGGGGGAATGTAAAGGTTGAATCTAAACAGAACGGTAAATGAGATGTTTTATCAGTTGACAAGAGTTAGTTATGATACAAACTTTATTTCGTTTTTTTTACATGGGGATTGCCTATGTTTTTTAGTTTTGTTACCCAGGTCAATTTGTGAAAGGAAACTGTTTCAAAAACAAATTTTAAAAAACAGTTAGCACAAAGGCGTTCATTTTCAAATTTGGCTTAAGAACCAGTGACAGAGCTAGAGTCTGGAACGAGATAGGGTAACATATAAAAATTAGGTAGGGCAAACATCGAGAGCAGCTGTATTGTAAAAGGGAAGGTGATATTTGAGATGGGGCCTTAGCCCTATCTGACATCAACGTGGCTTCGCCCCTGCTAAGAACAAACTATTATTCACATCAAATCAAATGCTTACTTTATTTGTACTTATTATTATTGGTATTACTATTTAATTCACTTTACTGCAACTTGAAAATTACGGGTTTTCATCATTTTCCAATATGGATTGAATACCACCTATGGTCGATCCTAAACAACGGAGGAAGTTGCAAGTAATTGGAATCGAGGATGAACAAGATTCAAAGGTGAGGATAGAAGATAAAATGATGATCGAGACGGATTAATCTGCCAGTAAAACATTATTTTGCTCCAAACTGTACCCTAGACGCATAATATCATCTAAAAACACAAAAACACTGCAAAACTGTTATGTTCCTCTCCTAGTATGGAATGGACGATGCGCATGAAATCAACATGCACCCTCCTCCTACAAGCTAGCTTTTGAAATAATATTAGAGTAGACCATCATGATGAAAGTTCGAGGCACGAGAGAACGAATCCTATGGGATCAAATTAAAAATTACTGATTGGTGAGTGAAGCCCTCCAAAGTGAGGTGCAACCTCCAAAGGAAAAAAGCCTACAGCTGGGTCAATGTCGAAAGAGCGTGTCGACGCGGACATCGGATTTTCGAAAGGTGTGGAATGTTATGTCTCACATCGCCTAATATGGGATAGACGGTGCGTATAAAACCAACAAGGCACCCCCCCTCGGGCGCAAGCTAGCTTTTAGGGCGAGTTCTACCTAGTTTAAAGCATTATAGACCCTTATGCGGGTCTACATGATCCATTTATTGTAAAACTTTCAAATTAGTTTAGGGTATGAGGTTTGTTTTGAAGAGTGAAGAAAGAAAAGGAGGGTGTGGGGATTAGTCTCACATTATGAAAATAACAATTTGTTTCAAGGTACTTAAGTAGCCTTCTCAAAGGGATGTTGGAGCCTTGAGGCTCCCACATGTTTGCTTTGTTGTGAGGAGGGAGGTCATTCATCACTTCCGTCTGACCGGGCCGGTATTCAGGTCTAGATCGAATAAGAATATTTTTGGATAAAATTTCTAAACGTTAACAGATCGAATTTCGGCCAGTTACGGACCCGAATTCAATTCAAAAACTGGGCGGGCTTTGAACGTTAGAAAAGTGCGCGATGTTTTGAAATGTACAACACTATGTGATTGTTGCAAATGAATTGATGTTGCGTTTCGATTGGAAACAAATGTGACCGTTACAAATGGTCTCGACACCTGACCAACAGACGCCTCCTCTCGGCGCCTATAAATAATGACGCCCAAAAGTGTTTCAAAGTCACTTTTTCTATAACCATCTTCTTCTTCCTCTGATCTGCGATGCCATTAAAGCGTTCAAAACGGTGTGAATTTGTAACGAATACAAGGTGTTACAAAATCCAAAATCTTTGCAGGTTTGATCTTCTTCTTCTCCTTTTCATTCTTATTCTTTAATTGCATCATCAGTAATAAAAATCAGAGTGTTCTTGGTCGGATTAAAATTGTACAAACTTTGAATTCGATTTCGTTGTTCCAAGGTTTTATTGAATCCTGAAAGTCGATAGTTCGATAATTCTTTTGTACCTTATGGGTTGAACTATTGTCTGAAAGAATCTATCATAAAGATTCTTAAAGTCTGAAGTACGACAATCATCTTCCTCCAACAGTCTCAAACCACAAAATTCCCCAATAAATTTTCAAATAATATAATCAACCATGGAAGATTTGAGCACGCTACAAGTGATGAATCAACATTTGACTAAATTGGAGCGATTTGATAGCGAAAATTTCACTCGTTGGCAGAAAATGAAGTTCTTTCTGATCACCGTCAGATTGTTCTATATCTTGGAAAACGGATTGAAAGTGATACCGGAGGAAACCGATAATATGCCGCTCTGAAGGCAAAACGTGCAAAGCGCAATGAGGACGATTTACTATGCAGAGGACGCATTCTAAATGCATTGTCTATTTCAGTCTACAAAGCTCATAGGACCTTGGAAACTGCAAATGACCTCTACACTGCATTGGAGAACAAGTATCGCATATCCGAGGCAAGTAATAAAAAGTTTCTTATTTGTAATTTTATGAATTTCAAAATGGTCGCCAACCAGTCCATAATTGGACAAGTGAGTGAAATCTCACTATTGACGAATCAACTTAAAGATGTCGGAATTGAACTCCCTGAATCTTTTGTTGTTGAAGTTATTATTTAAAGACTCCCAAATTCTTGGAATGATTATAAGAAAAAATTAAAACATGCCGAAACGGATTATGATTTAGACGGTTTACAGCGTCATCTTTGTATTGAAGAGGATTCTCGTAAAGGCGAACTAGATGATAATCCGCAAACTAAGTTTCAATCTAAGACAAATAATGTTGAGATTACTGAAAAATTGAAGCCTAAGAATGAAACACAGTTTAAGAAGAAAAATTACAAGAACAAAAAAAAGAAGGGTGTCTATTACTATTGTAACAAACCCGACCACTATGTCCAAGACTGTCGTCTTCGGACGAAACAACAAAAAGGGAATGTGTTCCAAGAAAATTTTGTGGTTGTTGTACAAAGGGCGAACTTCGTTAGTGGCATTGGTAATGATTGGTGGTTCGATACTGAAGCAAACATTCATATTTGCAAAGAACGTAATATGTTCAAAACTTACGAAGATAATAATGGAGAATCCAGTGAAGTTACCAACGCAAACAAAGTTGCAAGCAAAGTTTTGGGAAAAGACACAATTGAACTTATATTCACCTCTAGGAAAGTTCTTACATTAGTCAACGTATTTTATGTACTCGATATGTGTAAGAATTTGGTTTCTAGATACCTTCTTAACAAAGGAGGATTCAAGATGATGTATGAGTCTGATAAGTTAGTGTTGTCTAAGGACAACAAATTTATTGGACAGAGATATTCTTGTAACGACATGATTAAGTTGAATCTATTAAAGAAATCTTCTGCTTATATTGTTGATTCTGTTAATTTATGGCGTGGTAAATTAAGATATGTTAATTATAAATCTCTTAAAAATATGCATAAATTATGATTAATTTCTGATTGTGAATTCGATTCTATCTCTAAATGTGAAATATGTATTCAAGCAAAAATACATTGGGAATCCTTTAAATCTATAGAAAGGAATATTGGTTTGCTTGATTTGGTATATAGTGATGCAGGTGACTTAAAAAGTCATATCACCTATGGTGGTAACCAATATTATATAAAATTTATTGATGATTATACTAGATATGCATATGTATATCTAATGAAATATAAAGATGAGGCTTTTGTTAAATTCAAAATTTACAAAGCAGAAGTCGAAACACAATTAGGAGTTAAAATTAAAATGTTACATTTAGATCGTAGTGGTGAATATTTTTCAAATGAATTTACCTTGTTTTGTAAACAACATGATATAGTTCACCAGTGTACCACCCCGTATACACGACGACAAAATGTTGTTGTTGAGAGGGAAAATAGAACTTTAGTAGAAATGGTTAACGTCATGCTCATAAGTTCTAATTTATCTTATAACCTATGGTGTGATGCTATGTTATCTGCATGTTACATTTTAAATAGAGTAGCACTTAAAAAGAATAATATTTCCCTTATGGATTATGGTTTAATAGAAAACCTAACCTTACTAGACTTAAAGTTTGGGGTTGCTTAGCATATGTTAGAAAACCGGACCCTAAACGACCAAAGTTAGGTAATAGGACATTTAAGTGTGTTTTCATAGGATATCCTCTTAATAGTTTAACTTATAGATTCTTATTCTTAACACCTTAGAAGTTATAGAATCGGTAGATGTAGATTTTTGTTTGAAAATCAAACTGCTGAGAATCCATTAAGATCATCTAGTCCAGAACCAACTGTGACTGATTATATCAATGATGATGAATAGCTCCTGCTCAAAACAGCAAGGAAGTGTCAGTACCAGATAATAAACTGAACACAGGAGAAGTAAAAGAGCGAGAATAGAGAAGGAATATGGTCCTAACTTCATAACATATCTCGTAGAAGGCAATAAGGACGAATTCCTTAATGTGACAAGATACACTACACCATATATGCTGATTAGACTATGTTTTTAGCCGTATCTAAAGCTCTTGGGCATGGTAAATAGCCGTATCAAAAAGTGGCGTGTTAAATTATTAGATATGGCTGCTAACCGTATCGCATTATTTTAAAATACGGCTATTAGCCGTATCTAAAGTCTAATCAAACACGGTCTTTGGCAGTGTCTAATTATATGTGTGTGTGCACACACATATATATATATATATACATGTATATATATATATATATATCATATATCTGTGTGTATATATATATATATATATATATATATATATATATATATATATAAAACCAGAATCTGTAGCATATTTCTTTCATATCCCAGAACATACATACCACAAAATATACACAGGAATAACACAATTTATACATATATACTCAAAGCATTACAAGGTTTTTCATAACACGATGTACATAGAAACATAAACATTAAAAGGGAACTGTATTAGATTTTCATCACATTACGAAGCAACAAAAATAAGGTAAAAAGATAACAGCTTGATAAACAGTCCAGTCGAGGCCGGGAAGTCCAGTCCAGTCGAGGTCGGGATATAAAGCCTGCAACTTGAGTTCCAGCAAAGCACCATAATCTCCAACAGGACTGCCTATAAAATAAAAGTTACAAATACTTCATAGCTGGACAGTAGATCGACATTGTAACATTTGGTGACTGAGATGCAAACATGAATACAACAATGGTTCTTACAGTGAAAGCTTCAGTTATTAAACCCATCCATGGTGACTGAGATGCAAACATTTGGTGACTGAGATGCAAACATGAATACAACAATGGTTCATGTTTGAATCTAACATGAGTACAACAATGGTGCAAACATAAATACAACAGTGGTTCTAACATGAATACAACAAGGATTAGAATGCGCCAATATTGAATGTTAATTCTGGTAGAAAAAGTGATAATAACAATGGTTCTAACAGTGAAGGATTAGATGATAATTTCAATATTTTGGACTCGTGTAATTTCACTGGACACCAATAATAGTGAAGTGCATATCGTGACGATCAGTGTGTTTGTGTAATTTAACGGTACGTACTCGATCAGTGTGCTTGTGTACAAATACTTCAGTGCGAACCAATAACAACCTAGTCGAATCGACTAGTCGATTGGTCGACTAATTTCTACCCATGCGGCCTAAATTCATACAACAACCTAGTTGATAGTCATTAAAAATGCAAACCCAAAAGAAGAATTACCTGAAGTGTAGTCCATATGCAACGCCGGTAGTTCGTATCCTAGCATACAGAACATCCTCCTATACACACAAAAAGGAACAAATAAACGAAAAGAATATTCATGATGCATGTGCACACAAGCACATGTCCATTCAATTCTTATGTAAGATATTGAATATACCTTCTCCAACGGCTAAAGATAACGAACGATCATCTTCGGATGACATACATACTCGACTTTCTGATTAAGAATTTACTGGGCGATCCACCAGGTGGCTGCATCTTAGCTCACGCGCAGGGTCAGTAATCCATGCTGATCAGCTTTATATAAATGTCGAATGCCGCTTCACTTAACCTTTGGAAAAAGCTGCTTTCACTTGCAACTTTCAGTTTCTTTGAAGCAGACTGCGTAGTGCAAGGTAACTTACACTACAGTCTTAGTTATAAAGTAGGGGAAAGTTGCTAGTGAAAGCAGCTTTTTACTAAGGTTAAGTAAAGCAGCATCAGACATTTGGATAAAGCTGATCAACATGGATACCCGACCCTACGCGTGAGCTAAAATGCATCCACCTGGTGGATCGCCCATTAAATTATTAACTAAAAAGTCGAGTAATCATCCATCTTCTCAGGTTTCAGCAAACCTGTTATTGTATTTTCAGTACACTTGTTATCTCTCAAAACAGAGTAAACTTGTTATAAGACAACCCAATTTAAATTTCAAGCATAAGGCAAACATACTCATTGTTATTTCTTTGTTTCATGGATATACCGCAATCTAAAATTGTACTATACATCCAATGGCAATTCTAACACAAATCATACCGCAATCAACTTTGATTTCATTGTTATTTCTTTGTTTCATGGATATAACGCAATCAACAAATTATACCATACACCCAATGGCAATTCTAACACAAATTCTAACACACTTACACAAACACACTTACACATTTACACAAATCCGTCCCTAACACAAACCAATTCAATCAATCGAAATAGCTAACACACAGATCCATCCCTAACACACTTACAATCGAAATGGCAATTCTGATTTCAGGGTATAACAACAGATCCGTCCCTAACACACTTACACAAACACACTTACACAAACCAATTCAATTGAAACAGCTAACACACGAAGTACTAACACAAAGTAGCAATCAACTATCACACAAAGATTTCAATTTGTTCCCTACTATCAGTCATGCATGCCAAAATTCAATTGAAACACATACCTGCGCTGTCGAAGGAGGGCTAGGGAGACATAGGGTTGCTGCGTTTCCGCCGAAGGAGAGGGTTGTTCGTCCCTGTCGAAGATGGAGGCACGATTTGGTGACCGAAAACTCTAATTTGGGTTTTCGGTCACCATTAAAGTGAAAAAGAGGGAAAAGGGAGCGGCCAAATTTTTAATCCGGAGTGCCTAATGGGGTGCACAATAAGATATGCATTCGATTTGGCGAAAATTCGTATCAAATTATCTGATTTGGAGCTTCATTGATGAACAGTCAGATTTAGGGTGTTTGGGGTAGTGCGGATCGCAAATGTAGTTTGATACAGATCTGAGCAGTATCAAATATGATACGGCTATAAACCGTATTTTACGTCCGCTTCCTAGTGTGCCAAATTGGCTGTTATGGTGTAGTGATATGAAATGAACATCGATGATGATCCCAAAACTTATTCTGAAGCTAGGAGTTTCAGAGAATCTAATCTCTAAAAAGAAGCTATCAATGATGAAATGAACTTCATAATGTTAAACCAAACTTGGGTTTTAACTGATTTACCTCCTAATGCTAAACCTATAGGATGCAAATGGATATTCAAGAAAAGTTGAATACAAATGGATCTATTGATAAATTTAAAGCCAAAATTAGTTGCTAAGGCATATAAACAAAGACAATGAGTATATTATTTTGATACATATGCTCCGGTGGCTCGCATATCTTCTACAAGCTATTTAATAGCACTTCAATCAATTCATAATTTGGTCATACATCAAATGAATGTAAAGGTAACTTTTCTTAATGGAGATTTAGAAGAAGAGATATATGGAACAACATGAAGGTTTCATAACCCCAGGCCAAGAAAAGAAGGTTTGTAAATTAGTAAAATCTCTTTATGGCCAAAACAAGCTCCCATGCAATGGCATGAAAAGTTTGATAAAGTTGCACTGTCATATGGATGCATTGTTAATGATGCTGATAAATGTATTTATAGCAAATCGAATAACAACAGTTATGTTATAATATGTTTATACGTTGATGACATGTTAATTTTTGGTTCCAATATATCGTGTGTGAATGAAACTAAGAAGTTTCTATCTTCGAAATTTGATATGAAAGATCTAGGAGAGGCTGATGTAATTGTGGGAATTAAAATCTTTAGGAAAGCGGGGGAGTTATTACTAACTCAATCTCATTACATTGAGAAGTTCCTAAAGAAGTATGGTCGGTCATTACGATGACAAACCAGCACCAACTCCTTTAGATCTAAGTATCAAATTATAAAAAAAACACTAGACGTACCATTTCTCAACTGAAGTATTCTAGTGTTATTGGAAGTCTTATGTACGCTACGCATTGCACTAGACCAGACATCGCACATGCTATAAGTGTATTGTGTTGATTTACAAGTAATCTAGGTTTCGAACACTAGAAAGTCATTTCCAGAGTTTTAGCTTATTTGAAAGGAACCACCAACTATGCTTTTATCTTATAAAGGATATTCTGTTGTGATAGAAGAATATAGTGATGCAACCTGGAACAATATAGAATCCAAATCCAAGTCTACGACTGGATGAATATTTACATTAGGAGTCGCTGTTGTTTTTTGGGCTTGCAAGAAGCAGACCTGTATAACTGAATCAATCATGTTTGCAGAATTGATTGCATCAGCAGATGCTTGTAAGGAAACAGAATGTCTTAGAAATTTATTAATGGAAATTCCATTATGGAAGAAGCCATCTCCAACAGTCTTGATTAACTGTGATAATCAAGCAATAATATATAATGTATCTAATAAGACATATAATGGGAAGTCTAGACATGTAAGTCTAAGACATCAAATGGTGAAACAGTTACTCAAAAATGGAGTTATAATTGTTGACTACATAGAAACACAGAAAAACTTGGCTAACCCACTTACAAAAGGTCTTCCAAAGGCTATGGTTTCTATAAAGTCAAAAGAAATGGGACTAAGGTCTGTGAATGAAGATTGATCATTCTTAACAGAAACTCAACTTATGTCTTGATAAGGATTGACAAAGTTCAATGGTACCAACAAGTTAAGAAAATGATTGTCGAACACTAAATCAATCATCCCATAATATTTAGTGTTGGATTCTGCAAGAACAAATGATGGATACATATCCTTAATAAGTCTAAAACCTTAAAAGGTGTATCGCTGAAACTCCTTAAGAGACATTTATATGAGTATCGAAATCAGGTCGTTTCCTAGGAAATTAAGACCGCTTTCTAAAGTAGACTCATGAATCAGGATTAAAGCATGGCCATTAACGTGCCGAGCAATACAAAATACTCTAACTAAGAAAATCAACATGTGTGATTGTTCTGGTTTTATCGTTAAGGGATACTTGGTTCAAGATTCGTTCACTATATAATCTCGATATAACTTTGAATGATTTACACTAAGTAAAAGTTCAAATGCAAAAGATTCATTTTATTTATGTGTTATTTCCACGATGATGCAAAACTTGATCTTAGAACTATATAGGCTTGATCCCACTTGGGTATGTAGGAAGTCACACTAGTGATTCAACCGTCCACTTTATTTTTATTTTTATTTTGAAAATTGGGGGAGATTGTTGTAAAATTTTCAAACTGGTTCAGGGTATGGGGTTTGTTTTGAAGAGGGAAGAAGGAAAAGAAGATGGAGGATGTGGGGATTAGTCCCCCATCATGAAAGTAAAAATTTGTTTCAAGGTACTTAAGTAGGCTTCTCAAAGGGATGTTGGGGCCTTGGGGATCCCACAGGTTTGCTTTGTTGTGAGGAGGAAGGCCATGCATCACTATACCATACACTCGCGCGCCGCATCCGCCATCCGACCCGGCCGGGTCGGGTACGAGTTTCGGGTCTACGTCCAATAAGAATATTTTTGGATAAAATTTCTAAATGTTAATGGACCGAATTTCGGTGCATCACGGACTCGAATTCAATTCAAAAACTGGGCGGGTTTTGAAACGTTTTCCAAACGTTAGAAAAAGGCGCGACATTTTGAAATTTACAACAATGTCTGTTGCAAACGAATAGATGCGACGTTTCAATTTGAAACAGATGTGACCATTAAAAATGGTCGCGACGCCTCCTCTCAGTGCCTATAAATAGTGACGCCCAGAAGTGTTTCGAAAATCACTGTTTCTATAACCTTCTTCTTCATCTGATCTGCGACGCCATTAAAGCATTCCAAATGCTGTGAATTTATAACGCCTACAAGGTGTTACAAAATCCAGAATCATTGCAGATTTGATCTTCTTCTTCTTCTCTTCATTCTTATTCTTTAATTGCATCATTAGTAATAAAAACTCAGAGTGTTCTTGATCATATCAAAGTCGTACAAACGTTGAATCCGATTTCGCTGTTTCATGACATTATTGAATCTTGAAAGTCGATAGTTTGATAACCCGTTTGTACCTGGTGGGTTGAACTATTGTCTGAAAAGAATCTATTATATAGATCCTTAAAGTCTGAAGTACGACAATCATATTTCTCCAACAGTCTCAAACCGCAAAATTCCCCAACATCATTTAACACGTCTGTTCCATATACCAATCATGCGCAAGTAGTTCTTGTAACGTCCCGTATTTTTGGTAGTCAGATATCTAATATATTTTATCTTTTTAAATATTGATTTGGAATTTTAAATGAGTTTATAATATATAATTCGTTTATATATAAAGAGGTTTGAGCGTTAAATTTATATATAATTATAATTCGAACTCGTAAACGTCGCGATATTTCGAAATTTACGTATATCGGTACGAATATAAAACGCTCAACGACTATCGACGATGAAATTTAATAATCATAAGAAATAGAACGTTTAAATCAATGCGTTGCTTACCTTATGATGAGGCCCGTGCTTCGCACACAGGAAATTGATCGATATATTATACAGGCCTTAGAAATAAATTTCTTTTCAAATGATCTCTGTTTTCGACGAAACAAATTTTATTGGAATACGTATTAATAATTATTGCTAGATTTCTAGTTTGGAGCCAATCAGAGTTGTTTATCGGTGTGTGCAATTTAAGGGTGAACCGATAAATTAAAATAATGATGTTGTGCAAATAGAGTCAGTTTTTAGCGAAATTGATTTCATTGGGACCAGACGTTGAGACATACCGGTGTGTTCATTTTCGTAGTGTTCGGAGCTCGCGGGTGGCGGTACGCTAATTTAACAGTTAATATTAAACACGTTAAGCGCTATAATAAAATTAACTGTATATAAATATTTTATAGTATATTTAAAACTGATTACTTGACTGCAAAGTTATTGGATATCACCTACCGTAAATAGGGACCAAAAACACAGATCACGTTGAATGATTGTATCAGGGACAACCTAGCTACATGGAATTGGAAAAGAAACAATACGCTGAAAGCCTAAACTACTCTATTTACTGTACTCGCCACAGCTATCCTAATTCTTTCCTTGACTTTTCCAATCAAGATACAATCTCAAGCCATCAACTGAAAATACATGCAGACCTCCCCAACCCTCTACAACTAATCTATCCTATCCTCTGAAGCCTACTGTAGATATTTATGTACAAGCCTAGCTTGTAAAATCTTTGTCTCGTTAATGCGAAAGGCAGAGTAATGGAAATGAAAACACACTAAAACAACTAGCATTTCTCGTTTCAGCTACAGTTTTCCAACACAGGCTACGTACCCTACTGCTTCCATCTTTTACTCTGGAAACTGCACATGCCTCTGAAGCACACAAAAATGACTAATCACGCAAGACACAACCTAATCTAACCAACGCTGTACCACGATGAAGGGACTTTGTTCTTATCTGGTGTATTCAGCTCACATATATAAATATGTTTGCTTTACCCATTCTTTTCGTGGTTCCAGGAAATGATCAGAAACTTAAATTCCCCAATTGTTTTTACTTTTCTTGCTTTGAAACCTTACAGCGAGCCTTAAGGGCATATATAAACATTCGAAGAAAAACACGCAGAAGCCACTTATATATACATCAAATCTTCCACTACATGAAGTAGTAACCATGCAGTATCCATTCGGATGATATCGCGTGTGTATGTATTTGCTTGTGTGGGTAGCAAACGTTGGGATTTAAAAAGAGAAACTGGGTGAAAGGCGTAGAGTGTTTTGAGGGTTGACGTTGTGAAGCATGTGTGTACGGAAATGGGGAGCACGCAGTGGATATTGGCGCCAGCAAGGTGTTTGAAGGACGTCAGAACGGAGTTGTCGGAGGCGTACAATTTGGAAGGTGCATGGGAAAGCTGATGGGTTCACATGTTTTAAAACAGGTTTCGGCAACATAGGGAAGAAGTATCAGGTGAGTGAAACAAATATGAATAGTATAATTATGATATGCCTAAATAACGGTTTAAGGTGAACAATGCATATACACACGTGGCTTGTAAATTTCGTTTATAACCTTAATGTGTATTAGTACTTGCCTAGTAATAAATATGAATAGTGCGCCTGGGGTATGTTATGTAAATAATTTGCCTAATCCCTTTAATAATGGTGTCAATAGCCTAACCACGTTTTGTTTGTTTAAGCAAAGTGAATTGAGTTAAATATTATTACCTTAAGAAGTTTGTATAACGTACAAGTGAAGATGTTAAAATGCCTAATCCACTTAATATTGTTTTTAAAGTAATGCCTAATCTAGTTTATGGTTCATCGCAGTTTGTATAACAGAAGAAAGGTTTAATTATTAATACAACATTGCCCGGTTATAACATTTTAATAAATTGTCTAATTAATATTATAATATGCCTAATCTTGTTTATTTGAAGAACCTAATCTATTTTGTTACCTGGACGCGATGTATTAACCCGTGTATTTTAATTAACATGAACATTGTACAGAGGAATATAATAACGTGCAAAATCCTTAGTTTAAAGGTACCAAATTCCTTTAACCGAGCCTAATCTTAATGATATATATATATCAGTAAAGGTTTAGCATTAATTTCTTACTATGTTAAGTTTTGTGTCAACTGGTTTATATTAGCAGTAAATAAACCGGAATCGGTGAAGCTCGAAAATTTTATAAGAGCTGGTAACAACGAAAATTTTGTTACAGTTGGCAACATAGGATAAAGATTTAGTACTACTGTTATGAAACGTGCGCACATGTGAACAGTAACATGGCCTATGTGGTATTTATACGCGCCTAAACTATTTTGGTAACGTGAAATGGTTGATAGTGCTCAACCTACAATAAATTAACAAAGTAACTCAAGTAGTAAGTTAAGTAATAAAATATTATTAAGTTAAATAACACTATATTTTTTTAGGTGAACAACAATTGTGTCTTACGTATCCAGAATCATACCAAAGCAGAAGCGTTGGACCCATATCAGCAGGCGTAATATTTTGAATTGAAACGGATGGGGTTGAATTCAGCTGGAAGCTTGTAAAACGAATCGTTTGGACAACGAACAAAAAAAAAATCAAGGTGAGTTCAACTCACTCAGTTTTACCCCACTTATATTATATATAAGTCGGGTTTAAATATTTGTGTGCTATGGTTTTTTGATGGATGTTGAATATATTTACATGCGGTGATTGAACTGATTAAGTTAAACATTCGTTTAATATAATCAATCATTATTTTTAATGGTTGGAACCGGTGGAGGTAACTTACCTCATTGGTCACGTTTATAATAATATAAACATGTTACATTTATAGATGAATGTTTGGATTTTTGTTTGATGGTTGAATATTATATCGGATTATTGAAATAAATGATACTGTTGAAATAACATATTTGGATGCAGGGAAAAACAGGTTGAAGGGATCTAATTGGATTCCTCAAATTTATTGTTTGTTTTCATATTGCAATTATATGAACTTTTTAACTGATATGATTGGATGATTGATTTTTGATCATTGATTGTTAAATCTAAATTCAACGTCTGTTCTGTTTTAACCAATAAACAGTACTGGTTGAGTAATTGGCAGCAATTGGCTCAAAAATATATTGTTTTATAAATATTGATTTACCGTCAAGTGAATCGATGGTAATGAAGTTATAAAATTTATTTTATAACTGAAAATAGATTTGTAAATCTATTATTTTGAATAAAATTTTAATAAAGAAAATTAACATTTTTAGTTAATTTACAAGCAATTATTAAATGGTTTTACAAATTGATCTTTTGATAAGATAAGTAGGCGAGTAGAAATTAACGTAATGGTTAAGAGTTGGATTAATTATTTTAAAGAGACAATTAAATGGAATGATTTAAATTAATTATATTATTGATTAATTTACAGGAAGGGCTAACTAGAGTGATTTTCTAGAAAATCATGGTTTGAGTTGAAGTCAACTAATTTAATTGAAATTAGTTATTTGTTTAATTTATTTTTATTTAATCTAATGAAACAGATTAATGAATATTTGTTTTAATTTAATAAGGTTTTAAAAAGAGATTTACTATTTAGTTAATAGAGAACTTAACTATTTCTATGGTCGTTAACGAGGAAGTAAATTATTATTGAAATTAATATTAATAATATAAGAAGTTAATGTTTTAAATGGAATGCTTTAATTGAGTTTAATGGAATTGAAATGAGATTTGCAAAGTGGATAATGGAACGTAGTGGGCTTTTGAAAGGAGTTGGGGAACGATTTATATTTAAAACTCGGTTTTATAATAAAATTATAAAAGGAGAATTTAAGCAAATGTGATCGCTTAAATGAATGTTTGAATTAAGTAAAGGGAAAACGGAATAAAAAGGAGGTGTATATTTAACCTGTATTTTTAAACGATGTTTATAAAAAGGGCGTAAGGCAAAGATGTTAAGTTAAAATTTACGTTACTTAACAAGGGAATTTGAAACGAGATTTTCAAAGCAGAAAATGGTTAAATGAATTAGAAATGGAATACAATGGAATGAAATTAGTGTAATGGTGAAGATGTAAAAAGGAATTTATTTTGAGAAATGATATTGTAATGTTAATTTTGGAAATATATACAATGGATTCCAAAACAAAAAGGAAATTAAAACGAGCTTGAGAAAATATAAAATGATATTTCCATAGAAAAGGAAATAAAGATGATTGGGGAAAATATAACGTTATTTTCAAAATAAGAAGATGAGATTTGGAATGAATTTATTCTAAAAAGGTAAATGACGATTATCGTATTCAAATAACGAAACCAAAGGAGACGTCGCAACGATTATTGTACAAGAGACAAGTTGAATCAATGATAAGTAATAAATAAGGTTGTAAATAAGTATTTTTAAATAATAGAAAAATAGAAATTGGATATGGTTATCAAATAATTCCAAATATTAGATTTAAAGGGTTTTGAGAAGATTAATACATTGAAATAAGAATCGAATACCATGTTTTAAAATACAGAATGTTTTTAGAAGTTTAAAATAAACGTTTATTAATTATTTATAATAAAATGGGCCAAGTGTTGCTGAGCACTGAACCAGTAAATCTATTTTTATTTTTATGATTGAATGCTTGTTTATTTGATAATTAAATAACCGACTATCAAATCTGGCCAATACGATTGTTGGTATGGAAAGATCGGGATCAAATTTATATTCGAAACCATTCCGACTAACGAATACGTAAACAGTTAAAGATATCAAATGTTGACCGAGACGGAGCAGTTGAAGACCGTGGATCTTCATAAAACGGTAGAGTTACTTATAATCTCTGGTTTAACGGTTGGAGATATACTGTGACTCTATCGTAGTTGAAATCAACGGATTTGCAAGGACTACTCGCTGCTGATCTATAGGGTGATTCGTAGGATGTGGTAGGAGAGTGCCTTCGGTTCATCCTGTTCCTGGATGACTTGTATAGACGGATGTCTGACAGAGTATTTCCAAAGGGATCACGTACGTTGATTTCTTCAAATGTATCATAGTTGGGTCGCTCCTGACCAGAGTATTTTTGTGGATGTCAATTAGTGATATTCAACGGATCTGATGATGTGGCATTCAAAGTGAATGGTGGCCAGATGTTCTAAAGGTAAATTCAAACCTCAAGCCGCACAACCGAGAAATAACAAAAATCAGGCAGACAACATGGCTATGTGGGTCGTACCTATTAGGGTGCATAATCACCTATCTAGAAAAATTCCTTTTTCTTCTTTAATCTATCGATGCTGTCCCTTTTCGGGAAACGGTTGCTGATCCCAACCGTTGGTGATATACATTCGGTACACTCCAGCGAAATGAGTGGTCGGTCATGTGTGGTCCGGGTTGCAAGACGTTCTTGTTGAACCCATTGCATTCGCCTCTAGAGATACACTATAGCTAGGTGGTTCCATACCTTGTCATAGTCGGAATCCAATCTCCAATAAACCCCAGTGGTTTTGATTGTATACTATATATATAGAGCGTGAGATGCAAGCGTTCTGCTAGATTGATATTTATTTGTATTTAGACACTATCATAATATCAGAATAAGATATTGATTTCAAAATATTTTGGGTTATCGTAATGTTAAAACTGTCCGTGTTTATGTGTGGATTTGGTCTTACGATTATCCTTTTCTTTCGAAAAGATTTTTGAACTTTAAAATCAATTTGGATGATCCCCTTAAACTTTGCGAGTTGTTCTCACTTTGATTCACCAGACTGACCCGGTATTTGTAATGCTCGGGTTAGACCGAGTTGTACAGGTCTAGGTTATCGGATGCTGCGAAGTCCAGAGAAGAGCTGGAGATGTTCAGAAGTATGATATCTAGTATTTATTCTGTTGTGTGATTGGATATAAGGACAAATTATTATAACTGTTCAGATGAGTGATGTACTCTGATGATTGTAAGTTTTATTTCAAGCTCTCAATAAAGATTTATTTATATATTATATTTTATTCCGCTGTGATGTGAGACTCTGGTTCTGTTGTGTTATCTTCTTCTTATTTTTTCTATTCTAAAAATTCTTTCTTTCATATCTCATTCTCTAAATTCTTTCTATTGGCATCTGAATTTCCAGTACAATTTGAGTTGGACTGGTGTTGTTTGGTCAGCTCAAAAGGCACCGGAAATTTGGGTCGTCACAGTTCTGCTTTTACAAACGTATGAATTGAAAATTTGCTGGGCACTCAAGGTTTGGCTTGATTTTGGAAGCATTTGGCAGTTGCCACTTTTTTTAAATTAAAAGAAATACAAAGAAAATGGTCAAAGTGGCAAGAAAAAAATATGTACCTTAAAGGTGCAATGAAGAATATACGAAGAATATAAGATATATATCAGTAGCATGCTGCTAAGGGTACCTCGTTTTCTTTTTACTAATACCGTTACTAAAAAAAAATCATAAATTTTTATACTACACTCTTCATAATACCAAACTTTTTAAGGGGCTATCAAATACATCATTTTTACTTATTTATGTTGGCGAACAACCGCCGACCAACATTGTTTTTCGCGGCGATCAACCACCGATCAACAGTAGTTCGTGATTGATGATTGTGGAAAACGGTGTTGGTCGACGATTGTTTTCCATGTAAAATGCTTTTGCACGGTGGTTGATTGCCGTATGAATTGCGTGTAGTAAATCCATAAAATTTATTGTGCTTATTATTTATGTTCATGGTGTTAGAAAGTGGAAAATGGTGTACCATGAAATGTATAAATTATTAAATTGTACGATTGTAATCAGTGATGTACGGTTGACGATATAAACGCGTGTTTTCTTATATCCAAAATTCCCAAATTGGTACTCCATAAGCAAAATTTCAAGAAATATCTACGCCACAAGAATCGAAGATTATGAGCGAAGAAGAGAAGAGAATCGCCCACCAGCAATACCAGTATGGAACGTTCCAGCAGCCGCCTTATTATCAGCCTTCAGCGCCTCCCAATCAGCCTTCAGCTCCTTCCATTCAGCCTTCAGCGCCTCCATCCACGACGGCAGTAGAGTTTCCTTATGCAGTTGCCCCACCTGTTGCTTCTGGAGGCTCACAGCCGCCGCCGTATTATCATCCATCTTATCCTCCTGCCCCTGCTTACTATGCTCATGGCTATCAGGCCATTCCAGGTATTGTTTGTTCACTTATTAATTTGAATTGCTAAGACTTTTTTTATGAACTGTCATTATTTGTTTGTGTGTTGGCTGTTGGTTTGAAATTAGTCCTGAATACTTGATTTTGGAATTGAACTCTATATGTTTGCTGATTTGATTTGTGTTGAATTAGCTGCCTCTGCTACATCCTTAGTTCAATGGAGAAACTATATGTAGGCAGGAATGTATAAGAATCAAAATGTATCATATACCTTTAAGCTAAGATAGGGAATCCTGAATAATCAGTATTATATAATTTCCTTATTAAGATTTTGGAACTAGAATAAATGGCTTGTACTAATTAATTCCATGTTTAGTTTATCCTGCAGTTGCTGAAGGTAGACCCGTATTGTTAAGAATGCAGCGCCTTCCATGCTGTGGGATGGGTATTGGCTGGTTTCTGTAAGTGCCTTTTAAAAAGAGAAGTTTTCCAACACATTTTCCATATTATTTTTATTTATATCTTTCAAATGAGCCTTCTTTTGTCCTTTAATATGTAGGTTTATTATTGGTTTCTTTTTTGCTGCTTTTCCCTGGTATATTGGAGCCTTTATTCTACTCTTTGTTAGAATCGATCATAGGGAGAAGCCTGGCCTTGTCGCATGCACAATTGCAGTAAGTAATTCTTAGTACAGTAGACATTTATATCTCACCATAGTGCATTTTGGTTGTAGTGCATATCCATTATGCATTTCGTTTCGTAATTGACACTTGATCCTTTTTGATCCACAGCTTGAAACCATCATATTATTATTATATGGTTACTATATATCTCAGGGTGATGTAAGAAAGCACTTTAAGGATATAATATCCCAATGATATATTGCTAGAGCATTTCAGCTCTTTAGTTGGAGAACAACTCTGAAAATGACATCGGATATTCAGTTTCGTATCTGAAGTGATTCCAATATGAAATTCAACACAGATGTTTGTTGTATTAGGCATCCATCCAACCAATGCTTATCTGTTTTAATTCTATTTTTGTATGCTCTCGGGCTGTCCAACGGGCATCCAACCTTTTTGACATCCTTTAATTAATTTTGAAGTGGCAGCTTAAACCTGAATAACCCTGTTCTTTCCGTTGAAGGAGGACATGCTGTTTTATTCGCTATTCTTCTGATTTATTTGTTTGCTACTTAAAGTGAAGTTAGATTAGTAAATCACTTCTAGCATTTTCATTAGTACATCATTTGGAGAAGTGTCTGATTGTCATTTGTGGAGACATGGTACAAAGCGGTTTGTTAATTCTCTCTCACAAAAAAAGAAAGAAAGAAAAGTATCTGACTATTATTGGTGTAACTTGTTAGTTAATGATACAAACTCCAATCTTGGTGGCATAATTTACTGATATCATTACTATACGTAGAAACATAGCAGATAACTTGCCATGTTATTGCACGTGCTTATAAACTATATAAAGGTGGCGTCATGTTTGTTTGTCAATGCACAAACTAAATATTTCTTATTTAATTCATTTGGTTATTCATATAGAAATTGGTTATAATGGTTGGGGTACTCTCGATCTAGAAATGTTTGTCAATATCCTTCCTATAAAGGAGAAGGTAAGGAGTTTAGAATAAGAAAACAAGAAATGATCTCATGTCCCTATTATAGATGCTCTACTGATAACGTGCTGCTGATTAAAACATGCAAGTTAGGTCCCGCTTTTTCTTCTTTTTCGTTATATTGATTTAAGGGTTCATTAAAAAACATGCAAGAAATACTTTTTTTTTTGGGGAAAACAATTTTTGATAGCGGATGGTTTTATTGGTTGGTTTCCACGGTATAATAATTACAAATTTAGCTAGACGGCTGTTACCGTGTTTTAAAGAATCAAACACTGGTCGAACTGCATACACAATCAACTTGATATTTCCTTTTATGCTATTTAACATTTCATGAAGGAGAGAAAGAAATACAGAGATTGAAATCTCCCTCATTATACTTCACACATATTCTTGGATTATGAAGTGGGAGTTTGCCTAAATTTAGAAATTATATTATCACATTTTCAATGCACAAACTCTAACTCTTTTTCGTATTTTCAGTATAACTTTGCTAGAATCCCATCGTTTCACGACTGTATTCATGCTTCCCTTTGTAGATTTTTACCTTCTATTAGATATGATAGGGGAACACTCCATTTTTTTTTTTGTTGATCTTTTCTCTTTTGATATTTTAGAATGCTTAGGTTTATGTGTAATATTTGGGAATGGTACAAAGATATTTGAAGGGAAAATTATCACATTCTTATTACAAACATTGGGCCTCTCTTTTGTAATTTTAATATAACTTTGCTAAATCCCCATGTTCCACAATTATGCTTCCTTCTGTAGATTTTCCCTATTAGATATGATAGCTGAATTATGTTTTTGTTTTGACCTTTTTTCTTTTGATATTTTGAACGTTTCGATTGATGTATAATTTCTGTAATTGGGAAATGATACATGATATTTGAAAGGTATTTTTGTCCTTTCAATATTTCATGATTGCTTGTAGTAATTTCAAGAATCGTCATAATAAATTCGAGTGTTGTGATATCCCCTATTAAAAAAACAGACATTAAGATTGGCCCTCATATAAGCCTGTCTAATCAACTTTAGATGTCCCTTCAATAGAGCTCTTCTACTACCCCAAAAAAGTTACTTAAATCCCCCATCAGTTTAAATGAATTATCGAATCTCACTTTTCAATTATAACACCTTAGTTTATTGTCATTTAAAGATTATTAAGCCCATTGTTGTTTGTTGAAAACAAGAAATTATGATATACTAAAAGAGAGACAAATATACCATTTATATACGTCGTGTCTTTCTTTTCCATTCACGGAAATTCTGCATAGGCACTAAAATTTTTGGGGACCATAAAGGAAAAATAGCCCCCCCCCCCCCCCCCCCCAAAAAAAAAAAAAGAGTTCCACTGTCATCATCGTTTGTAGCATTAAATTATATTACAGAAAAACAGTTTTACAAAAGGGAGCATGCATACAATTTGAAACAATGGGGTTCTAATGGAGTTATAATATTATATGCAAGTGAGGTTAAGTGTTTGTATTAAGAATTTGATGATTTAATTTGCAAATCAGGAAATTTTGGTTCATCGTGCAATACAATTTATGTAATTTATTAAAGTAGATTTCAGTTTATAGATCTTATTTCTCTTTTTATGAAATTTTAAAGCAACATAATCAGACTTCATTGTGTCTGTCCTGTTCAATTGATGTTTAAACCTTTATACAGCATAGTAATAGTTGAATTTCATTAATTGATTCTGCTTTGTACATGGTGCTTATTATTATTTTTGTATGAATCCGGATGTGTTGGAGGTACCGAGGAATAGTAGTTTAACTATTAGAGGAAAACAACCATCAACATCATCCCTTTTCAAAAACTTGTTTTAATTTTTTTTAAACCTCAGACACTACTATTTTAAGCAAGTACAATATTGCAAAAAGATACTCAAATTAAATTCTCCCTTTACACTATTAAGTTGTGATATTGTACATAGCAAAATAATTTTGCTTTTCAACTTCACGCCGTTCTATTTCATTTTACTTGCATTGTTACAGGCACATGGCATATAGTTTGGAGCTTAAATACCATCAATCTGACATTGGGCTGAGCACTAAGATTTCCTTATGTAATAATAATAATCATGATGAGAATTTGATGAAAAGTACAAAGTATATATTATAAAAATCATAACTTGATTGCATTTTTAGCACTCTTTATTTTTTCATTTGTCATTGTGTTCTAGAATCAATTATAAATAATTCTATCGAATTGAAGATTTTTAACATGGATTATAAATAGAAGACGATAATGGTGGTTAGAATATGAACTAAAGGAGATTATGATATTTGGATTGATAATTAGAGATTTCAATTCTAGGATTAATTGATATTCATATTAGCATGAAATGAGAGAGGAACAAATGAGAATTGTGTGAAAAGGGATACTAAAGAAGGTGAAAGAGAGCTGAGGGTTGTATCAACATTATTTAGGTCAACTATTCTTATAATGAGTTTAATCCAGAATCTGTTTAATGCCCCTTATCCAAATTTTAAATAATATGATTATGTTATTAAGCATTACCAACTCATAAACAAATCGGAATTGTAAATAACAATTTTTTTAAACCTTCCTTCATCAATGTTCGGCGTTCTTTTAGGAAATCCCATAGTTTATATCATGGTTTAAGGTTTTGGTTGGAATTTCTAAATCTCGGTCATTTTGGATCGGATCAGGAGACGACAACCCCAAACTGGCTTCAATTTTCGGTATTTCTCAATGAAAATACAACAGTAAAGTTGTAGATAAGATGCATAATACAGCCTTAAAGAAATAAAGTGCAAGTACAACAATGTTACATCCAGAGGCTAAATTAAATTAGAATTGATCAAATTTCATCCAAAATCTACTTAAATCATATCCAAAACCCTAAATAAGCAATTATCCAGCCCAGCCCATATCTACTAAACAATTAATTAACAAATCCCGATCCCGTATCTTCTAAACTTAAAGAACTATCCCATTTTTTTTGTAGTGAATCCAACAAACCCCCACCCTAACATTTCAACACCTCCACTCAAAGTACGTAACATCCTATTCATCAACTAAACTAGGGCTGTAAAAAAAGGATCCATAAAAGAAAATCTCGAATTTTATTGAAAAGTCTTGATTTTAACTAAGGAAGAGGTCCAGTTGGTGAAGAAAATTAAATTAAGGGACTAACTTAATGAAGAGAAACTCGGGTTTTTTGCAAGTATTCAGGCTTTGATTTTTCTGGATTTTTGGTACTTCTCACTTTAATTCTTTCGCTTACCTATACTGTTTCTTAACGTGCTGAGAATCTGAGATGACTAGATCCAATTATTGTAATAAATAAAAATCCGGTCAGCTCGGAACCGGGTTGCTTCACTGGTTCCAGATGTTGCTGAAAGATTTCGATCCGATAGCTTCGAAATTTCGGTGTACGACTGATACCTTATACCATGGTAAAAAATACAAAATGAATCATGTGGAAAATTAGGCACCCGCCCTTATTTTCTAACTTATTCCACTTCCGCTCTCTCCCAACAAATTTCACTGAACGCTCATATTATCATTTCAGTGAAAACTTGCAGTTGATATCGTAAACAGTTGCAGTAATTACTGCAAAATTTTGCACTTTTTAGTCCAAGTATTTGTTTTTCAATATTCATATATTTGCATTTTTATCCTGCAAATATTTACAACTAAAACCACATTACAATTTTTAGTACAAATATTCGCAGAGAAAATTGCATTATTTTTATGGAAATAATTTCATGGGTATTTAGTTAAACTTATTTTTTGGAAGGGGAGGAAGTGTATTTTGAAACTTACACATAAGGGTGTTTGACAAAATTTTGATTACTTACCGAAGAAAACTTATTGAAACTCATTTATATTATAAAAAGTTAGTGGAAGGTGAGAGAGTGAGTGGAAGGAGAGAGAGGGAGAAATACTTGGTGGATATCAGAGGGCAAATGGGGTGCTGCACTATTTGGGGTGCCATTGAACGCTCGCCATATATATATATATATATATATATATATATATATATATATAAATATAAATGAGTGACTGTAAGAGAGATGCAATTGGGGTGCTAAATAATTGGGGTGGCATTGAACCTGCCTCATATATATATATACATATACATATATACATATATATATACATATACATATATATATATATATATATATACATATACATATATATATATATACATATACATATATATATATATATGAGTGAACAGCTAAAACCAAATATTTGGACGATGCTTTAGCATTCACCATTCACATATTGCTCCCCGCAATAGTTAATATGTTAACTAAAGAGCTCCCCAACGGTAATTGTAGAAATATTTGGTAAGTATAAATGATTATAAGACAAAAAATAATAATGAAGTGCATCATAAAAGAATTTGGAAGATGAAAAATAAAGACAAAACAAATGTAAATATATTTTAGCTTACCTTCATAAGCCTAAGCAAACCATTTGATAATGTAGTAATGCGAGGGTTAATAACTGTTTACTTATAAAAATATTTCTTACAAAAATATTGGCAATATAGTAATGGAAACCACTTAAATATTTCGTAAGTATCAGTTGTCATAAAATTAAACTATAACTCATGCAATATAGTTATCTATATTATGCAACAATTGTAGAGAGGGTAAAATTTCAAACTTCTTTTTCTTACCTGTGTGGTCTTCCTCTTGTTCTTCTGTCACTACCACATCTTGGCCTAAACTTCTGTTATACAATTTAATTTAATATGATTATATGAAAACAAAGTAAAATTCAAACCTAAATAGGAGAAAACTGAATTTGCTAATTTAAACATAGAAAATAAAATAGTACCGTAATAAATAAATTAAGTATTAGGCTTGAATGATGCCTGTCAATTTGTTGCTGACTATAATAGCCAAGGTAAGGACTGCACAAAAAGATATACACAGAACAAAACCTTTCGTGAATTTAGGGAACCTTTTTTTTTTATGATGAAGGAATTCTTCGGATGCAACAGCTAAAACCGAAAATAACGAACAAAAATTAGCTGAGCAAAAACCAACCTTCCGTGTCAATATGAAGTTAAAACTTAAAACCTCTAAGTTTGCTTTTGCTGTATAGAAATCCTGAAATGGCTTGCTGCATAGTGAAAATATGAATATTTTCTAAAATGAAAATCTCAGATGTGAAGCAATAAAGCTTGGAAATGGAAATGAAGTCCCAAGTGCTTGAAGTTCAGCCAAGTTTTTACTTCCGAAAAAACGAAAAATCTACGTAATCGAAATGTAATTGACCTAAAGACGCAGGTTTCTTACCGATTAACCAATAATTTCTTTAGCAGACAGAGAGAGAGAGTTGAAAGGAAAAAAAAAAAAAAAACCATAGTTGTAGAATCCAGACTCTTGCTAATTCAGTGTAATTTGTCATGGTATTCGAAAATCCAATACGGAAACTGAAAAGCAGGCATAGCAGATATCATTTTCGCGAGAGAAACGGGAAGAAGAAGTAAAGAGGAGGACGCCGTGGAAACTAACTGACATGTTCATCGAACGTGGGCAAGCAAAATTACGAAGATAGGGTAAACCGTTTAAGCTCATTTCTTAGATGACATGGATATTTTGATCACTCCAGAAAAGGTTTCATTTTGACTGGTTTGACCAAGATAGAAGCTTTCCGGTGAATAGCAAATTGTTAAGCATTCAACTTAGGGCCAGTTTTATACGGTAGGTTGCCCTATTTGTGAAATTATCTGTTGCCCTTCACAAGCCAATGATTGAAAGGCAGCAATTTTATTTACACTATATAAAAAATTACATGTTTATAAACTGTACAACACTTAACAAAATTACAACTGTTAAAACCAAGTAGAAAAAAACCTCAACATACAAACACCTCTTTATCTATACAAGAAAAAACAATCAGTACAACAAGGCGATCACGTGTTCCCAATCATCCCAAGAATCAAACTCTTCGCCATGTTTGACTTCGTCAAACATTTCCAGATTTAAGACTGTATATGATCTTCCTATGTACTGCAGCATATAATTCACTAACGTTCAAAGCAACACTGCCAAAAGCTCGTCTATTCCTCTCAGCCCAGACTTAATAAATAAAGTGCTTTAATATCTTTAACAACAACTTACATTTTTCCTTTTCCATCGTGTAGCCTTAAAGATATTAAACCACTCTATTCGACTTACATTCGAGGGCCTGTAGAAATTTCCATTTGCCAGGATTCTAAACCATATCTGAAATACATAAGAGCACTCAAAGAACAAGTGTGTATTACTCTCAACTTCAGTTTTACACAAGACACATAAGTTTCAGGAATTATCCCCATCTGATGTAGCTTATCCTTGGTATTAATTGCATTAGACATCACTTTCCATAACAAAAAGTTAACTTTAGCAGAACTCCTCATATTCCAGACTCTGGAATGCCAAGGAAAAAAAGATTTATCACCATTCATATGCTCATAAACTTGTTTAGTGGAATGTTTTTTCCCCATCCAAGCTACATGCAAATCATTGCTCATTTTGAAACTGCTACCAATTTCTCTCCATAACCTCCTAACAGTAGATGAACTGCAGTGTGGCACACATAAAATCCCATCATGTATATAATCATGCACAAGAGCATTCTCAAGAATACCAGTGCCTCTTCTCTGATTGTAATCAACAAGCTCACTTAACATCATTCCCTTTGCAGCCCAAGGGGTGTGCCAAAAGGATAACTGTCCAATCTTAGCAGTATTACATTGAATAAGAGGAAGAAAAGAACTTCTTAACTTCAGGATGTGCCTCCAACTCCAGCTACAACTTTGGGGGATCACCATAGTCCAAAACTCTTTATTACCAATTAGATTGCACTTAACAAATCTTGTCCATAAACAGTTTTCATCAGAAAAAAGCTCATTATAATAGACAGAGATTGCAGCCTTGTTCCACTGCAATAGGTTTGTAATTCCTAGTTCCCCATGCTTTTTTCCATCATACAATTTACTGAACGAAATAGGGATTAACTTTTTTGCAAAGGGAACTCCATGCCACAACAATTTATTTATCACGCTTATCACCATATTTACTAGCTTAACTGGAAGAATATAATGCCTAGTACAATAGGTAGTCATAGATGTAACTATTGCTTGTAGAATAGTTAATCTTCCAGCTTGAGATAAATTGCAAGATGGCCACTGTTTTAACCTATCTATAATTTTTTCAAAAAGTGGCATACATTTTTCCTTAGTTACTCGAGAACTAAAAAGTGGAAGGCCTAAATATGTTGAATTATGTGGCAATTCTTGCAGACCAGACTTCAAAATAATTTCGATCTTGCTAAGCTTTGGCAAGCCCGCAATTTTAATGTGTGATTTGCTCACATTTATTTGCAATCCAGTGATCTCATAAAATGTTTGCAGAGTGGATAGAATACATTGGATACTATTAATCGAAGTCTTCGTAAAAATTATGAAGTCGTCTGCAAAAAGTGAGTAATAAGAGGATTCTTACATCGTGGATGCAACTCAAGCTTCTTATTTCTCACTTGTTCTCTAAGCAGTGAATTAAGCAACTCCATCACTATAATGAATAGAAAGGCGGATAACGGATCTCTTTGCCTCACACCACATTTACTCTTGAAAAAACCATGTAAGCCTCCATTTCTAGAAACAGAAAACAAAGGAGATGAAATGCAAGAGTAAATCCAAGCAAGAAACGGTTTAGGGAAGTTCATCTTGGACATAATTGCCAAAACAACATCCCAAGAAACAGTGTCAAACGCCTTCTTAATATCTAACTTCAGCACACAACGTGGAGAAATATGTTTCCTATCATACCCATGCAGAAGCTCCTGAGTTATGAGAATTTTATCGTTAATGGATCTTCCATTAATATAAGCAGATTGATTATTAGAAATCACTGTGGGCAGAACCGCTTGCAATATATTCACTATAATTTTTGATATCACTTTATACAGCACATTACAACAGGATATGGGCCTAAAATTTGAAACAACTAATGGATTGGCAATCTTAGGAACTAAGGTAATAGCTGTAGCTGACATACATGTAGGCAATGTATTATCCATATAGAAAAACTGCACAGCTTTCAAGACATCCATACTAATAGTTGGCCAACACTTTTGCAAGAAAAAAGCATTCCATCCATCACGACCTCCACTGCTTGAAAAGTCCAAACTAAAAACTGCAGCTTTTATCTCTTCATAAGTAATCTTCGATATTAGCTCAGATGATTGTAGATTTGTTATAAAAGGAGAATTAGGTTGAAAAGTGGCAGAACATTAACTTGATTGAGATCAGGTGGGGCTAGCATCATATTGAAGTATTTTACAAATGCTTCATTTATCCCAGATTCAGAATTAAAACAGGTGCCATCAGTATCTATGATCACGAATATAGATTCCTTAATCTTGTTACACTTTAATGAGTCATGGAAAAAATTGTATTCCTATCAGCCTCCAATACTTTCCTTAAAAAAGAGCTCTGCTTAGCAACTTGAAGTTCAAAATCCAGTATATCTTTCAACTTTAACTTCAACTCGGCCTCACATCTTTGTAGTTGAATATTAAAAGGATTCTTGTTCAATAACTCTTGTACTTTAAAGAGCTCAGATCTAACAGTAGATGGATTGCTTAGAACCTTCATCAAAAAGATGGGATGACCAAACCCTTAAATGAATTTTTAGTAGTCTCAATTTGTATAAGAGCCTATCCATAGGATTATTGCCAGAGCAGTTTGACCATACCTGTAACAAAATATTAGAAAAGTCCACATGTGAAAACCAAAATTTAAAAGAAGACTTCCCTTTACTAATAGCATCATCACTTCTCCAATTAAAGAGTAGAGGACAACGATCAGAAATTGAAGGTAGAATATGATAGTAGGATTTTGGCCAGAGGTTTATGAAGTGAGAATTAACGAAAATATGATCAAGCTTACATAAAGTAGGCCAACCCGTATGACTATTATTTGACCACGTGAAGTCGAATCCATAGCTATTTATAGAGATGAGATTGGATTTATTATGGCTTGATTAAGAGGAGCTATATCATTTAAAGATAAAGCACATCCACCCTGTTTTTGCAAGGAAATGTACATACAATTAAAATCACCTACTAATAACCAAGGATCAGACATTCTATGTAAGCTACTCAAGTTGTTAAGAAAAATCTGTCTCAAAGAACAAGCATTCTGCGCATAAACATATGTCAGGTAAAAAGATGAATTGGATGGTAAATGGACACATTTGAAGTGAAAATATTGATCAGAAGAAGATAATTTAGTTAGACTGAAGAAAAGTGGATTCCACAGTGTTAACAGTCGACCAAAACTTGCATCAGCAAGATTATGATCAAACAGCCAACCTCGTGCAATGAAAGAAACAACTTTTAAAGTAGATTGCAAGTCAAGCTTTGTTTCGGATAAACAAAGAAGATGAATTTTCTTTTCTTTATAAGGACTTTGATTTCATTTTGCTTGGAGGAAAGATTCATTCCTCTAACATTCCAAAAAGCTATATTTTGCATCATCATTTTATAGAGATAAGATCTGTTAAGGGTGCATGATGCTTTCTCGTATGCCTTTTGGATGGGTATTTTTGACTACTCAATGGTATAACTTCATCTGGCTTAAACTCATTACCCTCATCTAGGTGTTTCTACCGTGTTCAATTTTGCTTTATTCTTCCTTCCTTTCTTGGATTTAGCTTTTGGCTTAGATAAAGAAGTATCTTGTGTGTTTGCTGAGTTTGGAAGAGAACCATTGATACTATCTTTTTGATTGGATATAGACTGAGACGAAGATGGTTCATTAGGAACAATAGGAGGAGGGAGGATGATTTTAGAAGGAGTCAAGTGTGAATAAGGTGATGAAGATGATTTAGGAGGAGAATTTAACTTGTAGCCGAAAGAAGAGTTCGATGGAATATTGAAACTAAAAGAGGGAATCACTAGTGGATAAATGACTGGAGGAACATGACATGGTTTGATTATGTGAGGAAGAAGAGGCTGCGACACGTGATGATGAACATGAAATTCCTTCTCCACTGCATCCTTAACGATGGTTTCAAAAACTTTTTTGTCAACTGGGCTTTTTTCATGCTTTGATTTTCCTTTATCATCTGAAATTTCTTTAGTTTCACAACACAATTACCATTCTCATCAACTATCATCACATTTTGATTATTCCTATCCAGCAGAACATTATTTATGTCCATCTGTTCTTCATTATTCATTTCTTTCTCCGCAGCATAATTTCCTTTGCCTGTAATCTCAACCACTTCTTTCATAGCTTGATTAACATCACTTGCTACATTTGTATTATAACCATTCTGTTTTTTCCTCCGTACTTGCCTTTTTTTATTAACAACTTTATTTCATCCTTGCTGATTTCCTATTGGTTGTGGTTTTTTCCAATCCTTTCTCTCATAATCTTGCTCAACAGTTTGCCTTTGTTCAAGTTCTACATTCTCCTGAAAAGCCTGACTTTTCACTTCCTTTAGAAAGACTTCACACTTTCCAGTTTCATGGCCAAACACTTTGCAATGGGTGCAAATGCTTGGCCTCCAATCATAAGAAATCATAACAGATGGACACTTCTCTCTAAGCCCTCCCATATCAATACACTGAGGTAATTCATAATCATGAGATATTTCCACCAAGACTTTAGCATACTTAAACCGTTGCATTCTTTCTGTACTTGAATCAAAGCAAACCAGCTTACCCACGTGACAAGCTAACCAATTAATGCCAACCAAAGTCCAAAGCAATAGAGGTATTCGATGTAAGTGAATCCATATTGGAACCTTTTTAATCTGCAAGTGAGCACAACCTATGGTTGGATTCCACCTAGTTATGATAAACATCCTTCCTCTAATAAAGATTGGATCAAATTTCAATACTTCTTCTCTATCCAAATCATTAGAGAACTTTTGAAATACATTCCATCTGACTTAATATCCACTTCACCATGCAGTTTCCAAAAATTACGCAGTTTTTTTACCATAGAGAGGTACGATAATGTTCGATCCAAGAAAAATCTCACTAAGTAATTCTGCCTCTATTTCATATCTGCGACTTGACAATATCAGGAGGTGGCTTAGGTTGTCCATCTCTCACAATCTCAAAATCCAAAGGTTTATAGGAACCAACATTCCGAGGCAAGGAATTGAAAAGAGAGAGATAACCAGATTTGATTAAGGGAGGAGATGTCTTGGAGGTGCTCGGCAGATTAATATCAAAGGATTTTGAAGGATTTTCTAAGGACGTATCAGAGAGAGATTTTCTTTAGCACGGTAAGCAGTTTTAGGATTGCTAGATTTGTTTGCAACATCATATATGGGATATTAGGATTGATGTTCATAGTCTTTGATGAAACACCAACATTCGATTTATCAAGATTTGACTTGTTATTAGGAGGAAAAGCAGAAGTTGAAGAATTATGAGATACAGAAGATGAATTAACAGGATCCACAACTCCATCCCCATTACAACCCAATAATGATGAAGCATTATCAAGACAAGCTGAATCAAGATTAGCAGAAGCAATATTATCAAAGGGAAGATGATTGATATGAGTGTTCGATGAATTGTCAAGATTAGAATCAAATTTCAGAGCTGAATTTGCAAAATCAATAGCAGATGAAGAAAAAAGCACGATCTGAAATTCCATCAACAAAAGATCCCAGTGTTGACGCAGTGACATTTGAAGATGTAGACAAGGGTGGAGGGTCAGGAGGATGGGGGGGGGGGGGGGAAGGGTTGGGAAAATAGACGAATCAAGAGAGAGCGAAGATGACGAGGAATGGGAGGAAGAGGATGGGAAGGATGCCGCCATTAGTAAAAGAAAGCTTTCTCCTGGATTTAGAATTTATTTTCTATATCTCACAAGCCAAAGATAATAGTAATAATGTTGTGAACATCATTTCATTAACATCACAAACGTGACAAGACACCCTCAACATGCATAATAGATAATAACAAAAAATGTAGACAAGTTACAAGCTCCCCTATCAAGTTATATATTCAGGTATTCGACCTAAAAATTTAAATAATTAATGACCAATTATCAGTTGAATGGAATGTAATCACTGAACCACCCCCCCCTCCCCCCCCCCCCCCAAACCTTCCTTTTGGTTGACCTCGGTTGGCGGGTTGCCCCGTTCTGTAGCCTAGCCCAATAACCGGGCTGGTTCAGTTATGAACCCCTTTAAACATTCTTGATTAAGAAATAATTATAAGCTGGGGATAAATAATATCCAGATGTAATTCTGCTTGTATACATGTGCATATTGGAAAATATTAGCTAGCGTTCCAAGAGCATAACATATTATGTCCAATTCAATTTCAAATATTCAATGTTATATAAATACAGCTATACAACAGATTTCAAGGTATAGACTTCCTTAACTTACTTCACATGATCTATACTTGAGATTGGTTTAAGTGATCGTCCATAGTCGAACAAGCCCTTATGTCATTATTTCTGTTTCAGTTATAATGTCATGCGTCAGTTTTACAAAATATGTTTTGCCCATGGTATATGAGAATAAAGTGAACATAATATTATGGTTCGTGAAAGCTATTCTTGCTATGCAATTCTGTTCCATTTCTTAGTCAACTAAATACTAAATATTGCGTGCGCAGGCAGTTCTTACCGCAATTGCTATTCTTGTTGGAGCAACAAAGGAAGGAAATGGTTTCTGGGACTATGGCGATCAATGAAAAGATGTACAAAAACGGTGTTATGGTTGTGCTGTATGTACATACATAAGATGCTCTGTATGCTCAAGGAAACATTATTCTATATCTGTAAACGTAACGTTATGTATTTTCAATTCTTATTTGTAATTTAAGTTGATTTCTTGGGATCTACATGTCATTAAGTAAGACTGTTTTATGTCATCAAGGTTAAGGAGCCAGGTGTGAAATTAATGAGCGTTCACCATGTTTATTGATGGTAAACATGTCTACACCTCAATAAGGGGCAAAGAATTGCAAAGGCATAGTGGGGTTGGTCCATAGTTGCCATGTCGAGACCTGCATGTGACCCATGATCTAATATTTAATTGCATGTTTGTTTGGAATTGTACATTTTGGATAAACAGCTATGTTGTTCTCGATTTTTGTAGTTGACTCTCTTATTGCTTCATTTTCTCGCATCTCACGCTCTACAAAGATTTTATCCCTAATAAATCGTATGTGAATATCAACACATAAGTCTGCCAATAGTCTTTCGATCCAAACAAGCTATTCAGTAGTGTAACTCATACATCTGTATTCAACTTTAGAACTGCTTTTAGAAACAACCTTTTGTTTCTTAGTTTTTCAAGAAATTAATGCATTATCAAAGAAAACACAATAATCAGATCCAGTATCATCGCACAAACCCCAATCAGCATCGAATTATGCACTAAGAACTAAATCAGACTAAAAAGGAAAGGATAAACCCAGATTAACAGTACCTTTCAAATACTTTAACACATGAAATGCAACATCCAGATGAGGAACCCGAGGAATTTAAAGAAACTGACTCGATTGTTGTACCAAATATGATATGTCAGGCCTAGTTAAATTCAAATAAAGCAATTTCCCAATTATTCTTCTATAAATTTCTAGATTTGAAAGTATATCACTTGGTTTACATTCTTCCATATTATGATCTCTTAAAAGAACCATAATATATTTTCTTTGATTTAGAAAAATTCCAGAAGCTGATTTAGACACTTCAATCCCCAAAAAATATTTAATTTGCCCTAATCCTTGATAGTAAAGGCCTTATGCAAAAGAAGCTTTAAATCAGAAATAGTAGAAGAATTATTTCCAGTAATCAATAAGCCATCAACATAAGCCACCAAAACAGTGAAATGGTTACCTTTCTTCAAAGTAAACATAGAGTAATCTTGCTTAGACTGAATAAAACCCAAATTAAGTAAAAACTTACTTCATTCCTGATTCCAGCATCTAGGCTTGTTGTAGGCCATAAATTGACTTCTTTAATTTGCAAACTTGATCTGAAGTTGCTTTATCATACCCTGCAGGAGGAGTCATATACGCTTCTTCTTTAAGATAGCCATGTAAGAATGCATTATTTATGTCTAATTGTTGAATATCCCATCCTTTTGCAACTGCTAAAGCCATCACAACTCTGACTGTAGTAAATTTAGCAACAGTGCTGAATGTATGTTTATAATCCTTGTTAGAAATTTGCCTATCTCCCCTTGCAACAACACGAGCTTTGCATTTATCTACTTGACCGTTGTGTTTAAACTTGGTTTTAAAAACCCATTCAGAAGCTATGGGCTTTTTTCCAATAGGAAGTTCTACTAGATCCCAAGTATTATTATTTTCCAAAGCTTCTAATTCCTTGTTCATAGCTTCTGCCCACTCAGGATGAATCTTTGCTTGATGATAGTAAGAAGGTTCAAATGAAGACAGTACATTTGAAATACTATGCAATTCATTAGGGTCAAAGTGAATAGGAGATGGCTGAGTAAAAATGTTGGAAGAAAAAATATTTTCTATTTGTGAGTTATTGATTTGTCTGGAAGGCAATTTTCCAACAACAAAATCATTATACTTCTTTGGTAACTGACAAGTTCTAGAGGATGTTATGGTTGGGACAATTTGAGGAGGAATGGAATCATGAATTGAATTCGAAGAAGAAGATTGATTTTTAGTGGATAATAAAAGCTGCTCATTTGAAATTGAAGGTGATTTTGAAGGAGATACATTTTGTGGAGAAGCATTAGAAAAATCAGGACAAATAATTGAAGGGGAACTTTGATCTAATGCTGGATTGACTAGCAGTATTTCTTGAGGTGTCTGATTTTCAGTTGGAAGAACAGCTGATTTTAACTTGAAAGGATAAACATTCTCTACAAAATGAACATCTCTGCTAAAAACAATTTTATGAGTATCCAAATCATAAAGTTTGTATCCTTTTTGACCACGAGGATAACCAATTAAAACACACCTTTTTGCTCTTTCTGCAAATTTATCATTCAGTTTTTGAAAAGGAAAAGATAAACATCCAATGACTCGAAGATGTTTATAATCTGGAGGTTTATTCATCAATAACTCAAAAGGTGTTTTCCAGTGTAAAATTGTACTTGGCATAATATTGATAAGAGAAGTAGCAACCAGTAAACAATCACCCTAAAACTTGTAAGGCAAACCTGAATGAATTCGAATTGTTCTTGTAGTCTCTAGCAAATGTTTGTGTTTTCTCTCCACTCTACCATTCTATTAAGGATTGCCAGGTATTGACCTTTGATGAACTATTCCTTTTGATGCAAATAGTTGTGTACAGGAATTTTGAATTATTTCAGTTCCATTGTTAGATCTGATCATTCTAATCTTCTTGTCAAAATGAGTTAGCACATATTCAATAAATGCAGGATGCATAGAAGCAACTTGAACTTTAGAATGCAACGAATATGTCCAAGTATTTCTAGTATGATCATCAAGAATAGTTAAAAAATAAGTTTCTCCGCAAAGTGCTGGTCTACGATATTTCCCCCATAAATCAACATGTACTAAGTCAAAAGTAGATTCAACATAAGATTCAGATTGACAAAATGGAAATTTATGATGTTTTCCTAACACACATGCTTCACAAGTAAAATCTTTATTAAATATGTTGCCTCGTACAAAGTTCTGAAAGTGTTTCATCTTGCTAAAAGAAGGATGTCCTAACCTAGAATGTAGAATATCTATGCCAGGTGCATTACAAGAAGTTATAGTATTGTTAACAGAAAAAAGAAAACAATTATTAGTAGGTGAAGAAAACAAAGTAACAGGAACATTGTTGAGTGTGGATGAAAAATAAAGTTTATAGAGACCAGAGATCCTTGTTCCAACAGCTTGAAGTTGCCTTGCTTCAAGGTCCTGAAAATAACAGGAAGATTGAGTGAAATTTGCAACAATGTTATTTTGGTCAAGATATTTCCTACAGATAGAAGGTTATTTCGAAATGTAGGATCATACAAAACATTTTGTAGTTGCAAACTTGAACATAAATTGACAGTTCCAAAATGATTAACATGAACTTTTGATCCATCAGGCAGACAAACTTTTATAGGATTTTTACCTTTTTTAAGTGAAGCAAATAGTGTTAAATCAGAACTCATATGATCAGTAGCACCGCTGTCAACTATCCATGATTTTTGATGGCAGAATTTCTCATTATTATTTGAAAGACTGTTACCTGCATAATTGATTGAAAAAACAAGCGGATTATCTTCAATATTAGCAGTAGAATTCGAGTTTTGCATCATCTTCATGACTTGATTATAGAAATTGTTAACCAACACTGGATCAAACTGATCAGTCCGAGAAATGGCAGAGTTCATTGCAGTAGCAGAAACATCAGAAGATTCAGGTTTAACACCAAGTATTCCTTGACTTGAAGAAGCTTCTGCCATATTAGAGTTTTTCTGAACCACTTTTCCCTTTCTAGTACCTTCCGTAGTCCACCAATCAGGATAGCCAACAATTTTGAAGCACTTTTCAGTTAAGTGTCCTTTTCTTTTACAACGATGACAGAAATACTCACTCTTCTGTTTCTTGCTCTCTCTCACTGTTCCTTGAAAAATTGACTTAGAAAAATTCTTCACAGCATTGAAGGCATTCGTCACAGGTTGATTAATGCCTTTATCAACAAGTTTGTTTTGATGCTCAACTTGTTGTAAGGTATAATACGCTTTATGAACTGTTGGCAGTGGATTAGAACTTAAAATGTTTGTTGTGACTTGATCATATTCTCTTGTGAGTCCAGAAATCGGTTGCATCAGCTTGTTTCTCTGATCATTTTCAATAATTTTCTTAAAAATTCCACAGGAACAGTTCTTCAAAGCTCCACAAGAACACTCAGGAAAACCTTCAAGCATTTGTAGTTGACCCCAAACACCTTTGAGACGAGAATAGTATTCAGCAATACTTAGTTTGTTGTGATGCATTGAAATCAGAGTTTGATGCAATTCAAAATTTCTTGGTGCAGTTGTTTGGACAAATCTTTACCCTAACTCTTTCCACAATTGTGCAGAAGAATCGACAAACATGAAACTCTCGGTCAAAACATTATCCATCGAATTCAAAATCCAAGTCATGACCATATAATCGTTTCTAATCCACTTCTGATAATCAGGTGAATTAACAGAAGGCAAAGGTAGGGTTCCATCAACGAATTGAAGTTTATTTCTAGCAATTAAGGCCATCTTGACTATTCTAGACCAATTAATGTAATTCGATCCAGTAAGAATACAATTTCCAAGTTGCATACCTGGATGATCTGAATTTGAAAGATAATACAGATCATTGAAGTTCACTCCCTGATTATTTAGAATCGGGACTTCAGTTCCAGTTGAACCCGAATTAGAATTCGTCATTGCAGATAAATATAGATCTGGACGATTGAGGAAGAAAGAAGAGAAGATCGATTGAATTGAAGAACAATCGATCTATGAAAAATTGAGCTACAAAATCGCCTGCTCTGATACCATGAGAAAATGGATCTCGATAAAAAATTTCCTGAATTTTATTATCACCTCAATTGGTAAAGTTACAAATAGAAAACTTAGTACATATATCAATACATGGTACCAAATACACTAAACAGGCCGAAGCCCAGTAAGAAATACAAATATTATGTACATCTCTACATTCACATTTTCTGAAGTATATGAGGATATTACATGTATCATTTCAAATATTAAGACTGATAAGTTGGTGGTGGTGGAATCGATGGTGGACACGGTGATAGCATTAGGGAAGATGGAGCAAGCTCAAGTACTTTTAAAAGGGTAGGTGATGGAACCAACATTTACCGAAGGAGATAAATTAGCGCAGTCTTGAAATCTATCACTTTGGATTCATATATCGACCCAAATTTATGATAGACAAGGAGCTGATGAATTTCCATGTTCTTCCCAACAAACAAGTACGCATTTCCGTTTGTATTGACGACACTAAGTTTGATTTATACTCAAATGCACTATTATAAAGTTAGTTTGTATTTCATTTAAATAGCAATCAATAACAAAACATTTATTAACATTCATTGTAACAAAATAATCATTTAGTGGAATTGTATTGAATATAATTGGTTTAATTGTAGAAGAGGATAAATAGTATTGACATATTTTTTGGACAAAGTTGTCACACGTCAGGATTTGGTTAGTGACACGCTAAAGCGTCAAAAACATCGTTAGAAAACAAAAAGCGATTTGGTCAAAACCACGACGTGTTTGGAATAAGGATTGGAAATGACGTCGAATCGTAAAATCATCGTCGATAGACTCGGAAAAGCTGACTGTAAAAACCCGTAACTTCCCCGTAAAGGAAAGTGTCGGATAGTTCGAGGACAAGCCACAACAGAACACATATAGAAGAACATTTCACCGTATATTACAACAATGCATCAGATTACAAGAATATACAGAGTATAAACAAATAAATATTACACAGAAATATCAGAGCTTTAAATTACATTTAAATACATCGCAGCGGAAAATAATACAATACACAACTAGAAGGAGATATACGGATACAAAGCTTTCCGGATATCGTTCCAGCTGTAAACCAGGACCCTATGAATATAAATCTGCAAAACCAAAACTACTAGCTGCCCGTGCGGAAAATAGGGGCACCCAGAGTTTAGGTTAAAACAATAAACTCCAGGTCAGTCATGTGACTGGTGTGAGAACTAAAACAGTTATTATTCTTTATTTTAAATCATTAGGTAAAACAAGGGACCACGCCGTATGACACGGAACGGGTTTCCTCCCAAGAATACCAGTGCATAAAACAAACAGCGCAATGCTAAATAAAGAAAATGAAGCTGTTATAAGACCCAGGTCCTATCACACAATGCAACGCAAGCCGAGGGATAGAGTTTTCCCTTATAACAGCCAAAGAATGCTTGATACGTTTAAAACAAATCATTTGATACTATTATAAGTGCATAATGTATAAAACAACTTCAAATCATGAGTATCAATCATAGGCGACATGAGCGTCCCATGCCACTATGTCGCCATATATAGGTTTACAAATAAAACCGCAAAGTTACGTATTTGGAAATTGGATTTCCGTCTATGAACCGAGGCAAAAGATAGTCCTCAACCGATTCGAGAAGCTCTAGCCCGTGTCTCAGGCAAGCGCGCAGGCAAGCCTTGGATCCTCAGGGCCGGTCCACCGATGTGGATTATTATGCCTGAACACTACGCCTCCCCACCCTATGGGGTGTAAGTCTGGTCCGTCAGCCGACCAGAATGCATTCGGCCGAAACCGATATAACCGAGGCGCCTCGCAACAGCAACAACCACAAAAGTCAAACTCGTCAGGGCGTGTAAAACCACTGACGCCACTTCTAGCTAGAAAGAAACGCATGCCCTCCCTGACGTCCTCTCCCGTTTTTGGTTCATACCAGGTGTGAAGCTCGCGAATCAAACGTTACACAAAGCTGTGCCACAAAGGCCGTGCTTTGATCATCAACCTCAAGACTTTGCTTTTCAACAAAAGCCTCGATCAATTGCCACTTAGGCATGCCACACAGGCAATTCACTCCATGCGTTTGATATCCATCAATATATAACCCCTGAGCTCGTACGTCTCAGAGAAGGGCGTTAAGCAAGAGAATAAATTCTCCGCCGCCAAACAGATATATATTTAATAGAGATCAATCACACGGACTAAAATCCAATGTCAGACACACAGTCCATTTACAAGTCCGTTCTGGGTCTGAACGAAACCGGAGGCACCTAGTACCCCGCATATCCATCGATCTCCAAGTACGTCTGGACGATCACTAACTGTTTCCATCTTCTTGGGTGTACAGCCCAATCAAGATCATCAGTAATTACCCAAACGACGTGAAGACTTCCGGTCTTCGACCATCGTCTTCATCTTCGACTTATCGTCGTATCAGTTATTCAGAATGGGATAAACCCGGTCTTTCCGAATAACTCGCGTATATTTTAAATAAGTGTTACACAAACACAACATACGCCTCATTCCAATTCATTAGTCACTAACCGTAAATTAATCAAGAGAATAATTTCCCAAATATTAACCCCGAAGGCCGAAACCAACATCAGATCAATATCCAGAAAACCATTCTGCTTGGCCAACCGACAGTTAGTTTCTAAATTTCACATTCATAGGGAAATGTTCCCATTAATTTTATCCAAGATAAATTCTTTGAATTTATTCTTTATTCTATTTTTGAATCTCAATTCAAACTAGCCGGGATTAGCGAACCTTACCGAAGTAATCATTTATTTTTAATTTCCCAATCCCAACTTATTAATCCCATGAAGTAAAACTGGTAATACTTCATATCTAACACCACAGTGTTATCGGTAATTCAATTACCATTTCACGTTCAAATCTAATTAAAGATTTAACTATCGCCTAGAGCAAAACTGGTAATACTCCATTCTCGATCATTTCAATCTAATTAAAGATTCATTAAAACTCCACTTAGTTTTAATCGTTAACTGGGTTAAAGAATCAGTGTCATTTAAAACACGGTTCACGATAAACCCAAAACCACATTCCATTAATTATCGGATTAAAGAACGAGTGTTATTTAAAAACACCATTCACGATAAACCCAAGAATCAATATCAATTCTATTCCAATTAAATATCATTTAATTGGTACACTTCATTAAATCTAAATAAAAAGATTTAATCTCTTCTCAACTGGGTTCAAGAATAGTGTTAGTGAAGACACCATTCACGACAAACCCAAATCATACTTGATATTCAATATAAGGCTCTGAATAGAAAATATATCGGCTTATATTCAATATCAAATTCTACGATTAACAAATTGCATATTGGAAATAACGATATAAATATATATCTTTCAAATTTCCATAACAACACCTGTATAATCACGAATTCCAACATCGAAATATTCCGAAGATAATTTCGATTCAATTCCACTCCAATGCAACCATTGGATATTCTGGTTATTTTCAAAACCCTTTTTAAATTCAATTTATTTAAAAATAAATAGAATTATATTTCTAGTTCAAAACTAGTTCATTTCGATAAAAATCTATTTTTATCTTTTCAAATATGGAGTTTTTCATCCCAAATCTTCACAAATCATTTCTTATGATTTTACACAAATTATTACTATTTTTAATAATTTCATCAAGGCCCATACAGTCGATTTTCAACAATGGCCATCGAACTGCACTTATAGCGACCTTTTTCAAATTTGATTTGGACGTAACTCCAAATCCAACCGTTAGATTTCTAATTTCTAATATTCCTTAGAAAGCTCTTTTCGATACGAACCCAACGGTTCCGGTTTTAGGAGAATCCGACGGTCGGATCTCCCGCAATGTCCATTTGAAATAAATGGTCGAAATTCACGAACTGCCGCGGCGCGGCGCGTTCTATTCAGGCCATTATATTATATATATAATATATACTTCGTCGATTTCTATTTAAAACGAATTATATAAATAGTTTTAAATTCGTTTCAAAAGCAATTTCAACTTCCTTTTCAATTCAAATCAAAATTGAATTCTTCTTTATAAATTCGTTTCAAAATTCATTTCTATTCAATTCAAATTTCAATTCAATTTGAATTCATTTCAATTCACTTTCAATTCAATTTGAATTCGTTTTCAATTCAATTCATTTCGAAATCGTTTTCAATTCAATTCATTTCGAAATCGCTTTCAATTCAATTCATTTCGAAATCGCTTTCAATTCAATTCATTTCGAAATCGCTTTCAATTCAATTCATTTCGAAATCGTTTTCAATTCAATTCATTTCGAAATCGTTTTCAATTCAATTCATTTCGAAATCGTTTTCAATTCAATTCATTTCGAAATCGTTTTCAATTCAATTCATTTCGAAATCGTTTTCAATTCAATTCATTTCGAAATCGTTTTCAATTCAATTCATTTCGAAATCGTTTTCAATTCAATTCATTTCGAAATCGTTTTCAATCGATATAAATATCGTTCACGTCAAAATGGCGTCAATCTAATCAACACGGCTTCATATATTCCTTTATTTTCAAATATTCTATTTCAAATATTTTTTTTTTCAAAACTGGAATGAGGCCCAATCAATTACCATATAAAATTAATTATATGGATTTTCATACAATACATGTATGTAATAGCATTGAAAATAATCAACCATCAACCAAAGTGCACTACACTGTATAAGCATCAAATATAGATATTCAACGCTTATAACAGCCTGTCAATCAATCGATCGACATATTTAATCAATCAGGATGAGTGAACTTCAAATTTCATCCCAACACCCGTGTGGGGTTTCAAACAATCAAACACAGATTTTATTTGTGCAATTGGGCGATGTGTAAAATTTATCGACCCAATCAATGTCCTTCAAATAGGTGTACATAAACAAACCGTCCGGTTCGTAAATGAATATTTATTTATTCACATTCACGTCAAAAATTATATTTTAACGATAAAACATTTTATTTCAACACATGAATTTCTATTCAATTCATTTATTCAATAAAATGGTATTTTTATTTTTCTAACTTATTTTAGAAAATTTCGGCGGCATAACGGCACGATACTAGAAACGGGACAAGGCCTAGCCTTATCCCCGGTCTAGTGAAGGCCCACGCCATTCACACATCAATCGAAATCAATTCATTTCACCAAACAACTCAAATTTCAATCAAATAATTTAACCAACTACTCAACCAAACAATTTAACAAACAAGCCATCCATGGTCTGTGGATGACGGGTGTCGGGTGCTACTAAGCACCGTCTACATCCTAGTATATATATATAACTAGAAAATTTAAATTGAAAGGTGAGAAATTCTCACATATAGCTATCCTAGCTCCACGGCACTTCTTTTGCAGGAAATCTTCATCGCTATCGCATCTTCGTCATCTTTATTGCCCGTAGCCACTACATATATAAAAATCACATTTTTATATTTTGATGTCTTTAAAATAAAAATCACATTTTTATTTATTCACTTTCAATTTAAAAATCATATTTTTATAATCACTTCATATATTTAAAAATCGAATTTTTATTATGCTATTCAATATATAAAAATCATATTTTTACTATCTCGTTCTATGGATAAAAATTCTATTTCTACATTGCTACTATATAGACAAAAATTCCATTTCAAAAATAAAGTTTTCGCCTTTATAAAAATTACCACTTTATCTCAACGTATATAAAATAAAAATCAGATTTTTATTTCGCTACACATACAAAGATGATATTTTTATATTCTCTACCCTATAAAGATTATATTTTTAATACTTTAAAAATATAAAAATCATATTTTTACTTCTTCTACCCAATAAAAAAATTCCGCCTTTTCTATTTTAAAGTTTAAACCTTTTTTTCTATTTTAAACCTTTAAAATAAAATCAGTTTTAAAATTCCTTTTAAATCAGTTTTTAAATCTTAAAAAACCAGTTTTTAAAAATCCTATTTTTATTTACAATTTTACAGTAGGTACATATATAAACTAAGAATCGAATTTAAACAACATATTTAAATTAAAAACTGAATTTAAATTAAAATAGAAAAAAGGGGAAGCTCACTTTTCACCGTTCGGAGGAGGGGAGGGTCCGCTGCGTCGCTGAGGAGGTGGGTTCAGGCGGAGGTCGGTGCGGATGGAGGCGCTGGAGGCGGGGGTGGATCGGTGATGAGGGCGGGCGCTGACATCGAGGTGGAGACGGCGGCCTGTGTGCGGTGGCGGATCGGGGATGAGGGAGGGCGTGACCTGGCGGGGCTCCACCTGGAGGAGCGGCGACGAGGACGACGAGCCCGTCGTTCTTTCCCTTTCCTCGTTTTTTTTTTATATTCTGAATTTTATTTTTGAACGGGGGGGGGGGGGGGGGCTGAGCAATGATAAAGGGAAGGAGAGAGAAATTAATTTTTATTTTTAATTATTTAATTTTCAAAAAGGTACTTTTACATACGACCTCGAAACGAGGTCCACCGCCTGTCGTCCATAGCGTATTACCCCCATTCCGAACACAATGGGATATGTATCGTAAGCTGATTCGACTGTTTCGATCAGTTTCCTTTGAATTTACATTTAAATCACTATATTGAATTTTAAACGTACATTTCAAATTACCGGGGTCACATACTAACTAGAAAAATTACAGAAAAATATTTTCTAGCTTCGCATTGACGATACGGTCCTAACAAAACTAGTTTCGTCGAATTCCGAGACCGTTAGAAAAATAGCCATTTTCCAGTCGATTAAAATCAACTGAAATGGTCAAAACACGTTTTCCTTTGCCACGCTTACAAATTGATTCGAAAAATTATGAAATTTGAAATCTAGCAATAACTTTATATCGCGGACCCAACAAAACTGGTTTCGTCGAAATCCGAGGTCGTTTGCAAAATGGCTATTTTTAAGGGCCTGAATTCCATAGCGACTATTCAGAATTTTCAACTGGACATATCTTATCATTTCTAAGATGAAATCTCAGTTTGTTAATTTCGTTACAAAGATATAGTTATACAGATTCAAATATTTCTTGTTTCGTTCAATTCTGACTTATATTGAATTCTGTATATTCATTTGAAATTAGAAATCGAATTTTCGAACTACCGCGCCATTTTCAATTCCTTTTATAATTATATATAATTATTATATATTCTAACGACGACGTATATAATATATACGTCGATTTATATTCGAAATAAATTTCTCGACAATATTATTTAAAATAATTCATTTTAAATATCAAATTTCGCTAAAATTGCCAAAATAAAAATTTCAAACTGGCTCGCATTTTCCGGGTTGTTACAATCTCCCCCACTTAAAACTTTTCGTCCCCGAAAAGGAACAAAGTCGAAAGTGGTTTGATTATTCAGCTCAACTTCCATTGTTTTGATTACGGCTTAAGTTCTTCAACTTTTCAGTTTCTAAGAACTTTTCAAAAATTTCAAAAATTTGGCTAACACCCTAAATTTTTGAAAAATTTCGCCATAACCTCCCCTGCACCGGGAGCATCGGGGAATTTCAAATAGCTTCCCCGGTCCTTCAGATCTCAAAAAGAAAAAGAAAAAGCCAAGCGGCTAGCCAATAGGCTCATAAAATCATCATCACCCAAACAAAACAGTAAATTATGTGGTAAACATGTACCTATTTGTCGGGCAAACAAATTTTATTCTCTGCTCTAGCCTCCTTGCTATGACCTGTTCAATGTAAGTATATGTATATGCAAACAAATGCGACCAAATTTCAATACAATTCAATATTCGATTCAATTAGGCTAAATGGCTAAAAATTAGCAAACAAATAAACAAACAACACAAACATCAATCATTTAGTGGATTAACGTTTCAAATTCATAATTTTGATACATATACAAAAATCAGATTTTTGATGCCAAATCACAACAATAAGCCCTATCTAATTTTGGTTCTCACACCAGTCAATAGGAAGTATATAGATATTACACGTTCGTCACTCGAATATAAATTCTAATGATGGAGCTCCATCGTCAAAATCATCTCCGGGCGATTAGAGTGTAATTCTATATCTATCCAATATATCAAAACTTCGAATACACGCTAGCTAGGTGCATACGTAAAAATCTTTATATTTTGGATTGTCCTAATCAATATAAAATAAATAATCAAATACGGATAATTGATTTAAATTTTCAAAACAAAAATTTGTTTTCATTTTAAAAGTATACTCTTTACACCCGTTCTAGGATACTACTGATCCTATCTCTAACGAGTCATTCTAATTGGATATTATTAATCCAATATCTGATGAATTCTTTCGTAAGGTTCTAATGTGTCTTATTCTCTGCTTTGTAAACCAAAGCTCTGATACCACGTGTAAAAACCCGTAACTTCCCCGTAAAGGAAAGTGTCGGATAGTTCGAGGACAAGCCACAACAGAACACATATAGAAGAACATTTCACCGTATATTACAACAATGCATCAGATTACAAGAATATACAGAGTATAAACAAATAAATATTACACAGAAATATCAGAGCTTTAAATTACATTTAAATACATCGCAGCGGAAAATAATACAATACACAACTAGAAGGAGATATACGGATACAAAGCTTTCCGGATATCGTTCCAGCTGTAAACCAGGACCCTGTGAATATAAATCTGCAAAACCAAAACTACTAGCTGCCCGTGCGGAAAATAGGGGCACCCAGAGTTTAGGTTAAAACAATAAACTCCAGGTCAGTCATGTGACTGGTGTGAGAACTAAAACAGTTATTATTCTTTATTTTAAATCATTAGGTAAAACAAGGGACCACGCCGTATGACACGGAACGGGTTTCCTCCCAAGAATACCAGTGCATAAAACAAACAGCGCAATGCTAAATAAAGAAAATGAAGCTGTTATAAGACCCAGGTCCTATCACACAATGCAACGCAAGCCGGGGGATAGGGTTTTCCCTTATAACAGCCAAAGAATGCTTGATACGTTTAAAACAAATCATTTGATACTATTATAAGTGCATAGTGTATAAAACAACTTCAAATCATAAGTATCAATCATAGGCGACATGAGCGTCCCATGCCACTATGTCGCCATATATAGGTTTACAAATAAAACCGCAAAGTTACGTATTTGGAAATTGGATTTCCGTATATGAACCAAGGCAAAAGATAGTCCTCAACCGATTCGAGACGCTCTAGCCCGTGTCTCAGGCAAGCGCGCAGGCAAGCCTTGGATCCTCAGGGCCGGTCCACCGATGTGGATTATTATGCCTGAACACTACGTCTCCCCACCCTATGGGGTGTAAGTCTGGTCCGTCAGCCGACCAGAATGCATTCGGCCGAAACTGATATAACCGAGGCGCCTCGCAACAGCAACAACCACAAAAGTCAAACTCGTCAGGGCGTGTAAAACCACTGACGCCACTTCTAGCTAGAAAGAAACGCATGCCCTCCCTGACGTCCTCTCCCGTTTTTGGTTCATACCGGGTGTGAAGCTCGCGAATCAAACGTTACACAAAGCTATGCCACAAAGGCCGTGCTTTGATCATCAACCTCAAGACTTTGCTTTTCAACAAAAGCCTCGATCAATTGCCACTTAGGCATGCCACACAGGCAATTCACTCCATGCGTTTGATATCCATCAATATATAACCCCTGAGCTCGTACGTCTCAGAGAAGGGCGTTAAGCAAGAGAATAAATTCTCCGCCGCCAAACAGATATATATTTAATAGAGATCAATCACAAGGACTAAAATCCAATGTCAGACACACAATCCATTTACAAGTCCGTTCTGGGTCTGAACGAAACCGGAGGCACCTAGTACCCCGCATATCCATCGATCTCCAAGTACGTCTGGACGATCACTAACTGTTTCCATCTTCTTGGGTGTACAGCCCAATCAAGATCATCAGTAATTACCCAAACGACGTGAAGACTTCCGGTCTTCGACCATCGTCTTCATCTTCGACTTATCGTCGTATCAGTTATTCAGAATGGGATAAACCCGGTCTTTCCGAATAACTCGTGTATATTTTAAATAAGTGTTACACAAACACAACATACGCCTCATTCCAATTCATTAGTCACTAACCGTAAATTAATCAAGAGAATAATTTCCCAAATATTAACCCCGAAGGCCGAAACCAACATCAGATCAATATCCAGAAAACCATTCTGCTTGGCCAACCGACAGTTAGTTTCTAAATTTCACATTCATAGGGAAATGTTCCCATTAATTTTATCCAAGATAAATTCTTTGAATTTATTCTTTATTCTATTTTTGAATCTCAATTCAAACTAGTCGGGATTAGCGAACCTTACCGAAGTAATCATTTATTTTTAATTTCCCAATCCCAACCTATTAATCCCATGAAGTAAAACTGGTAATACTTCATATCTAACACCACAGTGTTATCGGTAATTCAATTACCATTTCACGTTCAAATCTAATTAAAGATTTAACTATCGCCTAGAGCAAAACTGGTAATACTCCATTCTCGATCATTTCAATCTAATTAAAGATTCATTAAAACTCCACTTAGTTTTAATCGTTAACTGGGTTAAAGAATCAGTGTCATTTAAAACACGGTTCACGATAAACCCAAAACCACATTCCATTAATTATCGGATTAAAGAACGAGTGTTATTTAAAAACACCATTCACGATAAACCCAAGAATCAATATCAATTCTATTCCAATTAAATATCATTTAATTGGTACACTTCATTAAATCTAAATAAAAAGATTTAATCTCTTCTCAACTGGGTTCAAGAATAGTGTTAGTGAAGACACCATTCACGACAAACCCAAATCATACTTGATATTCAATATAAGGCTCTGAATAGAAAATATATCGGCTTATATTCAATATCAAATTCTACGATTAACAAATGTCATATTGGAAATAACGATATAAATATATATCTTTCAAATTTCCATAACAACACCTGTATAATCACGAATTCCAACATCGAAATATTCCGAAGATAATTTCGATTCAATTCCACTCCAATGCAACCATTGGATATTCTGGTTATTTTCAAAACCCTTTTTAAATTCAATTTATTTAAAAATAAATAGAATTATATTTCTAGTTCAAAACTAGTTCATTTCGATAAAAATCTATTTTTATCTTTTCAAATATGGAGTTTTTCATCCCAAATCTTCACAAATCATTTCTTATGATTTTACACAAATTATTACTATTTTTAATAATTTTATCAAGGCCCATACAGTCGATTTTCAACAATGGCCATCGAACTGCACTTATAGCGACCTTTTCCAAATTTGATTTGGACGTAACTCCAAATCCAACCGTTAGATTTCTAATTTCTAATATTCCTTAGAAAGCTCTTTTCGATACGAACCCAACGGTTCCGGTTTTAGGAGAATCCGACGGTCGGATCTCCCGCAATGTCCATTTGAAATAAATGGTCGAAATTCACGAACTGCCGCGGCGCGGCGCGTTCTATTCAGGCCATTATATTATATATATAATATATACTTCGTCGATTTCTATTTAAAACGAATTATATAAATAGTTTTAAATTCGTTTCAAAAGCAATTTCAACTTCCTTTTCAATTCAAATCAAAATTGAATTCTTCTTTATAAATTCGTTTCAAAATTCATTTCTATTCAATTCAAATTTCAATTCAATTTGAATTCATTTCAATTCACTTTCAATTCAATTTGAATTCGTTTTCAATTCAATTCATTTCGAAAACGTTTTCAATTCAATTCATTTCGAAATCGCTTTCAATTCAATTCATTTCGAAATCGCTTTCAATTCAATTCATTTCGAAATCGCTTTCAATTCAATTCATTTCGAAATCGCTTTCAATTCAATTCATTTCGAAATCGTTTTCAATTCAATTCATTTCGAAATCGTTTTCAATTCAATTCATTTCGAAATCGTTTTCAATTCAATTCATTTCGAAATCGTTTTCAATTCAATTCATTTCGAAATCGTTTTCAATTCAATTCATTTCGAAATCGTTTTCAATTCAATTCATTTCGAAATCGTTTTCAATTCAATTCATTTCGAAATCGTTTTCAATTCAATTCATTTCGAAATCGTTTTCAATCGATATAAATATCGTTCACGTCAAAATGGCGTCAATCTAATCAACACGGCTTCATATATTCCTTTATTTTCAAATATTCTATTTCAAATATTTTTTTTTTCAAAACTGGAATGATGCCCAATCAATTACCATATAAAATTAATTATATGGATTTTCATACAATACATGTATGTAATAGCATTGAAAATAATCAACCATCAACCAAAGTGCACTACACTGTATAAGCATCAAATATAGATATTCAACGCTTATAACAGCCTGTCAATCAATCGATCGACATATTTAATCAATCAGGATGAGTGAACTTCAAATTTCATCCCAACACCCGTGTGGGGTTTCAAACAATCAAACACAGATTTTATTTGTGCAATTGGGCGATGTGTAAAATTTATCGACCCAATCAATGTCCTTCAAATAGGTGTACATAAACAAACCGTCCGGTTCGTAAATGAATATTTATTTATTCACATTCACGTCAAAAATTATATTTTAACGATAAAACATTTTATTTCAACACATGAATTTCTATTCAATTCATTTATTCAATAAAATGGTATTTTTATTTTTCTAACTTATTTTAGAAAATTTTGGCGGCATAACGGCACGATACTAGAAACGGGACAAGGCCTAGCCTTATCCCCGGTCTAGTGAAGGCCCACGCCATTCACACATCAATCGAAATCAATTCATTTCACCAAACAACTCAAATTTCAATCAAATAATTTAACCAACTACTCAACCAAACAATTTAACAAACAAGCCATCCATGGTCTGTGGATGACGGGTGTCGGGTGCTACTAAGCACCGTCTACATCCTAGTATATATATATAACTAGAAAATTTAAATTGAAAGGTGAGAAATTCTCACATATAGCTATCCTAGCTCCACGGCACTTCTTTTGCAGGAAATCTTCATCGCTATCGCATCTTCGTCATCTTTATTGCCCGTAGCCACTACATATATAAAAATCACATTTTTATATTTTGATGTCTTTAAAATAAAAATCACATTTTTATTTATTCACTTTCAATTTAAAAATCATATTTTTATAATCACTTCATATATTTAAAAATCGAATTTTTATTATGCTATTCAATATATAAAAATCATATTTTTACTATCTCGTTCTATGGATAAAAATTCTATTTCTACATTGCTACTATATAGACAAAAATTCCATTTCAAAAATAAAGTTTTCGCCTTTATAAAAATTACCACTTTATCTCAACGTATATAAAATAAAAATCAGATTTTTATTTCGCTACACATACAAAGATGATATTTTTATATTCTCTACCCTATAAAGATTATATTTTTAATACTTTAAAAATATAAAAATCATATTTTTACTTCTTCTACCCAATAAAAAAATTCCGCCTTTTCTATTTTAAAGTTTAAACCTTTTTTTCTATTTTAAACCTTTAAAATAAAATCAGTTTTAAAATTCCTTTTAAATCAGTTTTTAAATCTTAAAAAATCAGTTTTTAAAAATCCTATTTTTATTTACAATTTTACAGTAGGTACATATATAAACTAAGAATCGAATTTAAACAACATATTTAAATTAAAAACTGAATTTAAATTAAAATAGATAAAAGGGGAAGCTCACTTTTCACCGTTCGGAGGAGGGGAGGGTCCGCTGCGTCGCTGAGGAGGTGGGTTCAGGCGGAGGTCGGTGCGGATGGAGGCGCTGGAGGCGGGGGTGGATCGGTGATGAGGGCGGGCGCTGACATCGAGGTGGAGACGGCGGCCTGTGTGCGGTGGCGGATCGGGGATGAGGGAGGGCGTGACCTGGCGGGGCTCCACCTGGAGGAGCGGCGACGAGGACGACGAGCCCGTCGTTCTTTCCCTTTCCTCGTTTTTTTTTATATTCTGAATTTTATTTTTGAACGCGGGGGGGGGGGGGGGGGGGGGCTGAGCAATGATAAAGGGAAGGAGAGAGAAATTAATTTTTATTTTTAATTATTTAATTTTCAAAAAGGTACTTTTACATACGACCTCGAAACGAGGTCCACCGCCTGTCGTCCATAGCGTATTACCCCCATTCCGAACACAATGGGATATGTATCGTAAGCTGATTCGACTGTTTCGATCAGTTTCCTTTGAATTTACATTTAAATCACTATATTGAATTTTAAACGTACATTTCAAATTACCGGGGTCACATACTAACTAGAAAAATTACAGAAAAATATTTTCTAGCTTCGCATTGACGATACGGTCCTAACAAAACTAGTTTCGTCGAATTCCGAGACCGTTAGAAAAATAGCCATTTTCCAGTCGATTAAAATCAACTGAAATGGTCAAAACACGTTTTCCTTTGCCACGCTTACAAATTGATTCGAAAAATTATGAAATTTGAAATCTAGCAATAACTTTACATCGCGGACCCAACAAAACTGGTTTCGTCGAAATCCGAGGTCGTTTGCAAAATGGCTATTTTTAAGGGCCTGAATTCCATAGCGACTATTCAGAATTTTCAACTGGACATATCTTATCATTTCTAAGATGAAATCTCAGTTTGTTAATTTCGTTACAAAGATATAGTTATACAGATTCAAATATTTCTTGTTTCGTTCAATTCTGACTTATATTGAATTCTGTATATTCATTTGAAATTAGAAATCGAATTTTCGAACTACCGCGCCATTTTCAATTCCTTTTATAATTATATATAATTATTATATATTCTAACGACGACGTATATAATATATACGTCGATTTATATTCGAAATAAATTTCTCGACAATATTATTTAAAATAATTCATTTTAAATATCAAATTTCGCTAAAATTGCCAAAATAAAAATTTCAAACTGGCTCGCATTTTCCGGGTTGTTACAATCTCCCCCACTTAAAACTTTTCGTCCCCGAAAAGGAACAAAGTCGAAAGTGGTTTGATTATTCAGCTCAACTTCCATTGTTTTGATTACGGCTTAAGTTCTTCAACTTTTCAGTTTCTAAGAACTTTTCAAAAATTTCAAAAATTTGGCTAACACCCTAAATTTTTGAAAAATTTCGCCATAACCTCCCCTGCACCGGGAGCATCGGGGAACTTCAAATAGCTTCCCCGGTCCTTCAGATCTCAAAAAGAAAAAGAAAAAGCCAAGCGGCTAGCCAATAGGCTCATAAAATCATCATCACCCAAACAAAACAGTAAATTATGTGGTAAACATGTACCTATTTGTCGGGCAAACAAATTTTATTCTCTGCTCTAGCCTCCTTGCTATGACCTGTTCAATGTAAGTATATGTATATGCAAACAAATGCGACCAAATTTCAATACAATTCAATATTCGATTCAATTAGGCTAAATGGCTAAAAATTAGCAAACAAATAAACAAACAACACAAACATCAATCATTTAGTGGATTAACGTTTCAAATTCATAATTTTGATACATATACAAAAATCAGATTTTTGATGCCAAATCACAACAATAAGCCCTATCTAATTTTGGTTCTCACACCAGTCAATAGGAAGTATATAGATATTACACGTTCGTCACTCGAATATAAATTCTAATGATGGAGCTCCATCGTCAAAATCATCTCCGGGCGATTAGAGTGTAATTCTATATCTATCCAATATATCAAAACTTCGAATACACGCTAGCTAGGCGCATACGTAAAAATCTTTATATTTTGGATTGTCCTAATCAATATAAAATAAATAATCAAATACGGATAATTGATTTAAATTTTCAAAACAAAAATTTGTTTTCATTTTAAAAGTATACTCTTTACACCCGTTCTAGGATACTACTGATCCTATCTCTAACGAGTCATTCTAATTGGATATTATTAATCCAATATCTGATGAATTCTTTCGTAAGGTTCTAATGTGTCTTATTCTCTGCTTTGTAAACCAAAGCTCTGATACCACGTGTAAAAACCCGTAACTTCCCCGTAAAGGAAAGTGTCGGATAGTTCGAGTACAAGCCACAACAGAACACATATAGAAGAACATTTCACCGTATATTACAACAATGCATCAGATTACAAGAATATACAGAGTATAAACAAATAAATATTACACAGAAATATCAGAGCTTTAAATTACATTTAAATACATCGCAACGGAAAATAATACAATACACAACTAGAAGGAGATATACGGATACAAAGCTTTCCGGATATCGTTCCAGCTGTAAACCAGGACCCTGTGAATATAAATCTGCAAAACCAAAACTACTAGCTGCCCGTGCGGAAAATAGGGGCACCCAGAGTTTAGGTTAAAACAATAAACTCCAGGTCAGTCATGTGACTGGTGTGAGAACTAAAACAGTTATTATTCTTTATTTTAAATCATTAGGTAAAACAAGGGACCACGCCGTATGACACGGAACGGGTTTCCTCCCAAGAATACCAGTGCATAAAACAAACAGCGCAATGCTAAATAAAGAAAATGAAGCTGTTATAAGACCCAGGTCCTATCACACAATGCAACGCAAGCCGGGGGATAGGGTTTTCCCTTATAACAGCCAAAGAATGCTTGATACGTTTAAAACAAATCATTTGATACTATTATAAGTGCATAGTGTATAAAACAACTTCAAATCATAAGTATCAATCATAGGCGACATGAGCGTCCCATGCCACTATGTCGCCATATATAGGTTTACAAATAAAACCGCAAAGTTACGTATTTGGAAATTGGATTTCCGTATATGAACCAAGGCAAAAGATAGTCCTCAACCGATTCGAGACGCTCTAGCCCATGTCTCAGGCAAGCGCGCAGGCAAGCCTTGGATCCTCAGGGCCGGTCCACCGATGTGGATTATTATGCCTGAACACTACGTCTCCCCACCCTATGGGGTGTAAGTCTGGTCCGTCAGCCGACCAGAATGCATTCGGCCGAAACTGATATAACCGAGGCGCCTCGCAACAGCAACAACCACAAAAGTCAAACTCGTCAGGGCGTGTAAAACCACTGACGCCACTTCTAGCTAGAAAGAAACGCATGCCCTCCCTGACGTCCTCTCCCGTTTTTGGTTCATACCGGGTGTGAAGCTCGCGAATCAAACGTTACACAAAGCTATGCCACAAAGGCCGTGCTTTGATCATCAACCTCAAGACTTTGCTTTTCAACAAAAGCCTCGATCAATTGCCACTTAGGCATGCCACACAGGCAATTCACTCCATGCGTTTGATATCCATCAATATATAACCCCTGAGCTCGTACGTCTCAGAGAAGGGCGTTAAGCAAGAGAATAAATTCTCCGCCGCCAAACAGATATATATTTAATAGAGATCAATCACAAGGACTAAAATCCAATGTCAGACACACAATCCATTTACAAGTCCGTTCTGGGTCTGAACGAAACCGGAGGCACCTAGTACCCCGCATATCCATCGATCTCCAAGTACGTCTGGACGATCACTAACTGTTTCCATCTTCTTGGGTGTACAGCCCAATCAAGATCATCAGTAATTACCCAAACGACGTGAAGACTTCCGGTCTTCGACCATCGTCTTCATCTTCGACTTATCGTCGTATCAGTTATTCAGAATGGGATAAACCCGGTCTTTCCGAATAACTCGTGTATATTTTAAATAAGTGTTACACAAACACAACATACGCCTCATTCCAATTCATTAGTCACTAACCGTAAATTAATCAAGAGAATAATTTCCCAAATATTAACCCCGAAGGCCGAAACCAACATCAGATCAATATCCAGAAAACCATTCTGCTTGGCCAACCGACAGTTAGTTTCTAAATTTCACATTCATAGGGAAATGTTCCCATTAATTTTATCCAAGATAAATTCTTTGAATTTATTCTTTATTCTATTTTTGAATCTCAATTCAAACTAGCCGGGATTAGCGAACCTTACCGAAGTAATCATTTATTTTTAATTTCCCAATCCCAACCTATTAATCCCATGAAGTAAAACTGGTAATACTTCATATCTAACACCACAGTGTTATCGGTAATTCAATTACCATTTCACGTTCAAATCTAATTAAAGATTTAACTATCGCCTAGAGCAAAACTGGTAATACTCCATTCTCGATCATTTCAATCTAATTAAAGATTCATTAAAACTCCACTTAGTTTTAATCGTTAACTGGGTTAAAGAATCAGTGTCATTTAAAACACGGTTCACGATAAACCCAAAACCACATTCCATTAATTATCGGATTAAAGAACGAGTGTTATTTAAAAACACCATTCACGATAAACCCAAGAATCAATATCAATTCTATTCCAATTAAATATCATTTAATTGATACACTTCATTAAATCTAAATAAAAAGATTTAATCTCTTCTCAACTGGGTTCAAGAATAGTGTTAGTGAAGACACCATTCACGACAAACCCAAATCATACTTGATATTCAATATAAGGCTCTGAATAGAAAATATATCGGCTTATATTCAATATCAAATTCTACGATTAACAAATGTCATATTGGAAATAACGATATAAATATATATCTTTCAAATTTCCATAACAACACCTGTATAATCACGAATTCCAACATCGAAATATTCCGAAGATAATTTCGATTCAATTCCACTCCAATGCAACCATTGGATATTCTGGTTATTTTCAAAACCCTTTTTAAATTCAATTTATTTAAAAATAAATAGAATTATATTTCTAGTTCAAAACTAGTTCATTTCGATAAAAATCTATTTTTATTTTTTCAAATATGGAGTTTTTCATCCCAAATCTTCACAAATCATTTCTTATGATTTTACACAAATTATTACTATTTTTAATAATTTTATCAAGGCCCATACAGTCGATTTTCAACAATGGCCATCGAACTGCACTTATAGCGACCTTTTCCAAATTTGATTTGGACGTAACTCCAAATCCAACCGTTAGATTTCTAATTTCTAATATTCCTTAGAAAGCTCTTTTCGATACGAACCCAACGGTTCCGGTTTTAGGAGAATCCGACGGTCGGATCTCCCGCAATGTCCGTTTGAAATAAATGGTCGAAATTCACGAACTGCCGCGGCGCGGCGCGTTCTATTCAGGCCATTATATTATATATATAATATATATAATATATACTTCGTCGATTTCTATTTAAAACGAATTATATAAATAGTTTTAAATTCATTTCAAAAGCAAATTCAACTTCCTTTTCAATTCAAATCAAAATTGAATTTTTCTTTATAAATTCGTTTCAAAATTCATTTCTATTCAATTCAAATTTCAATTCAATTTGAATTCATTTCAATTCACTTTCAATTCAATTTGAATTCGTTTTCAATTCAATTCATTTCGAAATCGTTTTCAATTCAATTCATTTCGAAATCGCTTTCAATTCAATTCATTTCGAAATCGCTTTCAATTCAATTCATTTCGAAATCGTTTTCAATTCAATTCATTTCGAAATCGTTTTCAATTCAATTCATTTCGAAATCGTTTTCAATTCAATTCATTTCGAAATCGTTTTCAATTCAATTCATTTCGAAATCGTTTTCAATTCAATTCATTTCGAAATCGTTTTCAATTCAATTCATTTCGAAATCGTTTTCAATTCAATTCATTTCGAAATCGTTTTCAATCGATATAAATATCGTTCACGTCAAAATGGCGTCAATCTAATCAACACGGCTTCATATATTCCTTTATTTTCAAATATTCTATTTCAAATATTTTTTTTTTTCAAAACTGGAATGAGGCCCAATCAATTACCATATAAAATTAATTATATGGATTTTCATACAATACATGTATGTAATAGCATTGAAAATAATCAACCATCAACCAAAGTGCACTACACTTTATAAGCATCAAATATAGATATTCAACGCTTATAACAGCCTGTCAATCAATCGATCGACATATTTAATCAATCAGGATGAGTGAACTTCAAATTTCATCCCAACACCCGTGTGGGGTTTCAAACAATCAAACACAGATTTTATTTGTGCAATTGGGCGATGTGTAAAATTTATCGACCCAATCAATGTCCTTCAAATAGGTGTACATAAACAAACCGTCCGGTTCGTAAATGAATATTTATTTATTCACATTCACGTCAAAAATTATATTTTAACGATAAAACATTTTATTTCAACACATGAATTTCTATTCAATTCATTTATTCAATAAAATGGTATTTTTATTTTTCTAACTTATTTTAGAAAATTTCGGCGGCATAACGGCACGATACTAGAAACGGGACAAGGCCTAGCCTTATCCCCGGTCTAGTGAAGGCCCACGCCATTCACACATCAATCGAAATCAATTCATTTCACCAAACAACTCAAATTTCAATCAAATAATTTAACCAACTACTCAACCAAACAATTTAACAAACAAGCCATCCATGGTCTGTGGATGACGGGTGTCGGGTGCTACTAAGCACCGTCTACATCCTAGTATATATATATAACTAGAAAAATTTAAATTGAAAGGTGAGAAATTCTCACATATAGCTATCCTAGCTCCACGGCACTTCTTTTGCAGGAAATCTTCATCGCTATCGCATCTTCGTCATCTTTATTGCCCGTAGCCACTACATATATAAAAATCACATTTTTATATTTTGATGTCTTTAAAATAAAAATCACATTTTTATTTATTCACTTTCAATTTAAAAATCATATTTTTATAATCACTTCATATATTTAAAAATCGAATTTTTATTATGCTATTCAATATATAAAAATCAGATTTTTACTATCTCGTTCTATGGATAAAAATTCTATTTCTACATTGCTACTATATAGACAAAAATTCCATTTCAAAAATAAAGTTTTCGCCTTTATAAAAATAAAGTTTTCGCCTTTATAAAAATTACCACTTTATCTCAACGTATATAAAATAAAAATCAGATTTTTATTTCGCTACACATACAAAGATGATATTTTTATATTCTCTACCCTATAAAGATTATATTTTTAATACTTTAAAAATATAAAAATCATATTTTTACTTCTTCTACCCAATAAAAAAATTCCGCCTTTTCTATTTTAAAGTTTAAACCTTTTTTTCTATTTTAAACCTTTAAAATAAAATCAGTTTTAAAATTCCTTTTAAATCAGTTTTTAAATCTTAAAAAATCAGTTTTTAAAAATCCTATTTTTATTTACAATTTTACAGTTGGTACATATATAAACTAAGAATCGAATTTAAACAACATATTTAAATTAAAAACTGAATTTAAATTAAAATAGAAAAAAGGGGAAGCTCACTTTTCACCGTTCGGAGGAGGGGAGGGTCCGCTGCGTCGCTGAGAGGTGGGTTCAGGCGGAGGTCTGTGCGGATGGAGGCGCTGGAGGCGGGGGTGGATCGGTGATGAGGGAGGGCGCTGACATCGAGGTGGAGACGGCGGCCTGTGTGCGTTGGCGGATCGGGGATGAGGGAGGGCGCAACCTGGCGGGGCTCCACCTGGAGGAGCGGCGACGAGGACGACGAGCCCGTCGTTCTTTCCCTTTCCTCGTTTTTTTTTTATTTTCTGAATTTTATTTTTGAACGGGGGGGGGGGGGGGGGGGGCTGAGCAATGATAAAGGGAAGGAGAGAGAAATTAATTTTTATTTTTAATTATTTAATTATTTAATTTTCAAAAAGGTACTTTTACATACGACCTCGAAACGAGGTCCACCGCCTGTCGTCCATAGCGTATTACCCCCATTCCGAACACAATGGGATATGTATCGCAAGCTGATTCGACTGTTTCGATCAGTTTCCTTTGAATTTACATTTAAATCACTATATTGAATTTTAAACGTACATTTCAAATTACCGGGGTCACATACTAACTAGAAAAATTACAGAAAAATATTTTCTAGCTTCGCATTGACGATACGGTCCTAACAAAACTAGTTTCGTCGAATTCCGAGACCGTTAGAAAAATGGCCATTTTCCAGTCGATTAAAATCAACTGAAATGGTCAAAACACGTTTTCCTTTGCCACGCTCACAAATTGATTCGAAAAATTATGAAATTTGAAATCTAGCAATAACTTTACATCGCGGACCCAACAAAACTGGTTTCGTCGAAATCCGAGGTCGTTTGCAAAATGGCTATTTTTAAGGGCCTGAATTCCATAGCGACTATTCAGAATTTTCAACTGGACATATCTTATCATTTCTAAGATGAAATCTCAGTTTGTTAACTTCGTTACAAAGATATAGTTATACAGATTCAAATATTTCTTGTTTCGTTCAATTCTGACTTATATTGAATTCTGTATATTCATTTGAAATTAGAAATCGAATTTTCGAACTACCGCGCCATTTTCAATTCCTTTTATAATTATATATAATTATTATATATTCTAACGACGACGTATATAATATATACGTCGATTTATATTCGAAATAAATTTCTCGACAATATTATTTAAAATAATTCATTTTAAATATCAAATTTCGCTAAAATTGCCAAAATAAAATTTTCAAACTGGCTCGCATTTTCCGGGTTGTTACACTGACACAGTAAAAATACATGATCGACACGGCCCGATCGGCTCAAAATGCTTGTGTGCGTGGGTCCGATCATGTGATAAAACTCATCGCACAAAAATATATGATTTTGGCGAGAAACAATGTTGTGCACTTAAAAATAACTAATCGGCGTGGCTCGATCACGAAATATGGCTTGCGCGACTCGCGACATCAAAATATGGTAAACTGACAAAAACTGATTCGGCACGTCAAAAATGCCTGATCGGCATGGGAAAATCACAAAATACCATGGTCAATAAATCTGGTAAATTTGACATATTTGGTAAATTTGGAAAGCTCAAAATCAGTGGATCAACATGTGAAAACGACTTAGATCCACGTGCACAACTAGGTAGATCACCTTGGAAAATTTGGCATGAAATCGTGGCTTGGCAGATCATTTTGGAAATTTGGAATCCCTCGGGGGATTCGAAATCACGTGACGGGCATTTCATCATTTCTTTTCTAATTTTCAAGCTGCTCTTTAAATCTTTAATGGGGTCTAGTTCCTCTCCACTGCTTTCTCACTTTTTTTTTTAATTTCCTCTGCCTTCACCTTCCCACTTCGCCACTTATCTTCCCAACGATTCTGTCCCTCTCTCTTCTATTCTCGAACTAGCTTTCCCCATTTCGGCTTATTGGTTGCTTGAGGCATTTTCAGATCCACGATGCTCCTCACTTCGCCCATTTCAGATCTACTTCTATTCGAGTTCGCTTTCCTATGCATACGCGGTGTTCGCTATTCTGACTCCCTAACATTCAAATCTACAACTAAGGCGTTATTTTCACGAATTCCTTACTTAGATTTCTTTGATCTGTAGCCAATGCATGGTATGAGCTTGCTCAACAACTATTGGAATTTTGGGTTGTTTTCTGGTTTTTGAATTGTGTAGCTGTGCTTGTTGGGATACTGTTTTGGTTCATTGGCTTTGGCATTGGGTTAGTTTTGATTTTTAATGATTTGACTTGTGTATGTAGAGTTGTCCTCTTTGTTGTGGTATCTGTGGGTGCTATAATCTTTGGATTTGCTTCTGGCTTGAGTTGGTATTTCGGTTTGGGCGTTTTTCTTCTACAATATTCCTCCTACATACGCAGATGACCATGGCGAAAGCATCTTGCTTCGATGGTCTTTGTGTTCTTGTATCTTGAATGTTATCTGCTCAAGTAAGTTTGAGGGTGATTTTTGCTGCTTGATCCATGGTTTTTCTTGTCTATCAGCACAGGTTCGAAGTCTAGATTAGCCTTTCATGTTATGTTCTACAACGTCAATTTGCTTTTGGAGCAAGCTAGTGGTTCGTTTCGATGCAATATTATCTGGTCATTAACTTCCTATGAAATCTTGCTGTATATTGTAGTGGGCATTCATGTTTTTACTCATGGTATGTCTACTGCACTTTACATGTCAATATCAACTTACAAGTTGGACTTTCATGGAAGATGTTTTGGTGTAGCATGCTGCTGTGATGTCCCTTAATGGACGCGATGTACCTTTGTGTACACTATTCTAGCTTCTTATACACTGATATGTGGTACTTTTGTTTTGTAGCTAGGCATGTGACTTTGCCAGGGTAGTACCGTTTAGTGTTTGTATCCATATATGTTTTTCTCAATGTAATTGTACATACAGCTTTTTGGGTGGTTGTACTTGTACTTATGTTATCTTTCCAAGGACTTTATTATCGACTCCTAGCGTGGAGTCCGAGGCGTGAGTTGACTCCTGCGCGGAGTATGTAATTTTATAGTAGTCTAGAAAAAGTGTTCAGCTCCTGTACGGTAGTTTAGATAGGATGACGGTGGTCGGTCCACCTTAAAAACCGAATTTGTAGTAAGTTGGTAACCGCAAACCTCCTGTTTTACTTGTACTTAGTATTGGTAATAATTAAAGTGTTTGCGGTCACTTTAAAAACCGGTCGGCTTTGCCCAAATAAAAAAAATCACGAGATGCGCCTTACCTGAAACAACCCGGAATTTGGCCATGAAACTTTGACCGATGCGTTCGTCTCAGAATTCTAGTCAACTTTCATGTCTGGAGTTTCTCAAACGGAGTCTGTATGAAAAGTTCGGACGAAATACGAAAACGGATGGAAAATAAATAAACCAAAATTTATAATTATAATTTACCTAATTTGACCAAGCCGACCTAGACAATATGATGCCCAGACGGTCGACCGCCACGGTCGACCTACTAGGTGTCAGGCTGCCCAGTGGCGGCTAGGTCTTGAGTGGTTAGGTTAAACTATTTATATAACGAATGGACGAATATAACTTAAAACTAATCCAACGGTTCTAGACCATTTCCACCCCTATAAATAAAGGGGTAAGGCCTCATTCTTTTTCCATATAAATCTGCAGAGGCAGCGAAACTCTGCCATTTTCCTCCCTCTTCAAACCTAATTTCTAAAATAAAAATATATTCATACATAACCAATCAAATCCAATTCATATGAAATAGAGAGGATAATCAGATCAAATGGAAAAGAATGCAAATTGACGCTCCAAGTCATATTCTCTCCTCTTTTCTTGTTTTCTTACATTTCTACAGATCTGGAATTTTCCCCTGTCCAGTTAAATTGTAGATTTGTAAGAATTTGGGGATTGCAGGCCTGAAGGGTTCAAACTTTGAATTTGGAGGATATAAGGTGAGTGGGAAATTTATGACACAGTTATAATGACTTATTTATTTCATTTGAATTGAATCTATGCTTTTATGCCTATCGGATCTGTTCATTTAAATATTGTGAATTTGTTGATAACCATCATATCTGATTATAAATATGGTTAAAACTTGTGAATTATAAGTTGTGGTTATATATAACATGAATTGTAGGATTTTTAAACTTGTTCACACATATTGTTCCCACAGTTATGTCATGAAATATGTTGTACATATTGCATAACACTGTGGATTTGGAAATCAGTCCCATTAAACACAAATTAGATGTAGTAACATTCCAGATCTTTAGTTCAGTGTTGAATAATGAAATATGTGAATTTGGGTAAAAAGATGAAATCGGTGGATAATGTGATTGTAAGAATAAAAGAAATATTGTTGTTTTTAGTCAATATTGTTGGGCTTTTGGCTTAATCAACGTAAACATGCCGTTTTCCTCCTTTTGAATAAAAATGCATTATTTTGAAATCACAAGTGGTATGAAAAAAAAGATTAAAAAGGGAAAAGAGGTGCAAATATACGTATAAATATAAATTCAAATATTTGTATGTAGTTCGCATCGACTATTCCAAAACATGTATTTACATATATTTCTTGTGATTTGGAAGTATGTCAATTCCACTAATCATGCATTATTAACAATGATTACGGTTAATGGTCTTTTGTGAGATTGGAAATCTTTTTGGCAACATTGAATATAAAAAGGAAATGTTTGGTAAATTGATTATACCAAATCATTAAGAATAAGAATAATAGTATAAATAATAGTAACTACGTTGACCGCACGAAAACATAAAAGTGAATATATATATATATATATATATATATATTATCCGTCCAAATCAGCGTAGAACGGTAAAATATACATTGCTTGGAATGTTTGGATAAGGTTCAATTATGGAATTATATGTAAATGTAATCCATTTTGAATTAATATTTTTGTGGTGACCATTTGTAGCAATCAATTTAATTAATTGCTATAAATAAGACCGCAAATGTATAAATAACTGTTGGAACCAATATTGATTGAGGGAAATATATGTGATAGGAAGATGGTTACAATTCCTAAAATCAATTAAGATAAATGTTGTAAACCCCAATTAGGAAATTTGAATTATAGCCGCATTTAGACACGAGGTTAAGCTTAACTTGTGGAATAAGCGTGCCCGGGACTGACCGGCAAATCCAGCAATCACAGGTAGTCAGCTTAATGTGAGGGATCTAAAGCGTAAATATAATCATATTAAGGCATGTGGTTAAGTTTAATTTGTGGTAGAAGTCTTCCTGGAACCGACCAGCAAATCCAGCTTCCATAAGTTGTCAACTTAATGTGAGAGGCTTAATACGTAAATATATATAAAAATAAATAAATAAAGGAATAAGAATAGAAATTGCCGGTTGGGTACAACAAACAAATAACTTGGGACAGATAAATAGTTGCCTTAGGAAAATATGATCGTTATGGACATAAAAGGGAGTAAAAATGAAATGGATGTCATAAGGGAATTTATGATTGTCATTTAAACACTAAGTCCAAATGAGGGAAGGTATCGAATAAACAACCTAGGAAGAAGGGAATATAACCTTCCTTATTTATATTATTCGAAATAGAAAATACAGTTGGACTTAGTAGGTTAATAATGCAAAAATATTATTAACCATATAAACACGTGATGAAAATGAATCGTATAAGTATAGTATTTCCGTGTAGAAGGACTAAACGGGAATGACTTAATAACGTAGCTATGACACCCCACGTCGTTAATGTCACTCATTAAGAGAATTCATTAAGTTTCGTGAAGCGTTATAGGTAAATAAAACATAGCCATGGTAGCAAAGATAAGAGCTTGAGCAATACATCTAACCAGCTCCAACAAAATGATAGCAGAATCCTGATCAAGCTTCAGTATTCCCACCCTGAGAACCTGGGGGGGGGGGGGGGGGAAGAAAGAAGAGGAAACAAAAAGGGTCAGACATAAAGTCTGGCGAGTCTAGTTACTTTTAGCAAGTAAATAAGTAAAAATATCATGACATGCATATAAAGTGGATAAGAAGGATAATATCACAAAAGGCAGGTATGACAAGGTAAACGTTATAGAGTGTATACGCTTCTCTAATGATTACTCTGCACCTATACTTGTATAACTAGAATGAGATGATCCCAACAACTACCATATGGTAGACTTAAGTATACGTCTAGATGTACCCTAATTACTACCACAATCGATCGGCTCCCTACTCCGTAGATACCTTGTACCGGTCCCACAGTAGGAGGTTTGACTTCCTAAAGTGGCAACCCTTCGTTGATGTGCACAACCATATCTACTGGTGTCACGGTCGTCTTATCCCCCTCTTCCCGGACCATGCACGCACATGGCCCCGGTCGGTTTGCACTGCCCACACCGTCCTCTACGTTTGGATCTCTTACAATCAGCCCAGTAAGCGTGCCCCGATTTCGACCTAGCTCGGAGTGCTCGTTTGATACCTATATATGGGTTACTGACTGAAACGGATCCCACACACAAGATGATACAAGCTCCTCTCTTTGTCTTGTATCCCCACTAGGATTTCCATAAGTTATGCTTACGTAACGGTGTCTTTAATTACATAACCTCATCACTTCCACAGGTTATGCTTACCTGTTGGTGTTTTTAATGAATAACCCCAATAGGTTAAGTTTGTGGGCCTATATATAAATATTACCCAACCAACCCAGATTTACTTAACCCACCCCCTGTTTCAAAAAGTTTACTTAACCCCTAATAAGGTTCATGTTCATACAATCCCTATGGATTTAACTAGGTTAAGCATTCCAATTCATTTCCATGTCCATCTATGGTTATAATGTGCTGGACCTCTCACATTAAGCCTATCACTTGTGGATGCTGGATATGCCGGTCCATTCTAGGCATACTTTTTCTACAAGTCGGGCTTAACCTCGTGTCTTAGCACGTCTCGATTTGTACACCTAGACTCCTCACATTAGATTCACCACTTGTGGTCGTTGGATATGTCGGGCGGTTCCGGGCAGGCTTCCACCACAAGTGTAATCTAACCTCGTGTCTAGGCGCAGTTACAATTTCTAATTACTGTAATCAGTACAACAAAATATGACATTAAGAACGCTATTTAATAACATATTAATCTAAATTGTTATTATTTACACTTAACCAGCTAACTTTGTTTTGACCATATAACGTGTAACGCTCCTTTTTTCGTAGAAATTATTCAGAGGTCATCACATCATCGCAAAATTTTTACCGTCTCCCTCTAAAACCATTTCCCTTCTCAAAAAAGCAAGTCGTTTCTCTTCAATCTCCTCACCCGATTAAAGAAAGCATGATCTGTCGAAGCTAGGGTATTTTGGATCTAATTTTCGATTTAGATTCTGGTAAGCAAATCCATATTAATTTAACGAATAATGTAAATTCCTAATTTTTATGTTTTTGGTATGTTTCTTATACCAGTTCTTTGATAGAATTGGTCTTCTTTGGACCGATTCGGTATTGCTGAATAGAATGTGTCGTTCCTTCATTGCTGGCATCACAGGTTGTAGCAGACATTAGTTATTTTCCACTACATCCAAGATGATACAAATTTTCGGATCCATTTGTTAATAAGGTGAATTATTCCAAACTATTTCCGCATTTTAGTGGATTTGTATTTTTTGACTTACATTTCTATTTCAAATTGATAGTCTACTGACAGGTTCTCCCAAATTTAACAACTAACTTTCATTTGCTAAACAAAATGATACTATTGATTTACATTCTAAACACATTGTACTTTGCCTAGCTATAATTTAATTTCTGTTTTGTTTATGTGTTGGTTGCTGAAAGAGTGGTTGCTGCAATTGAAGGGATTTGAATGTTGACGTATAAGAAGAAAGTATATAAACATATTAGGAAGTTCCAGTCTTCCGTTGTTTAGTTAATTATTGGAAAGTAGATGTTTGCTTGGGTCTTTTTGTAGATGATATTATACTTGGAAGCTGTCGATTTTTATTTTCTTTCTTCAAATTGATGCTTATGATTGTGTTCATGCTCATTGGATGCTCGTGCATTTTTATATTATACCAGTTACATTTATTCCGTGCATTTTGCATTTGAATAAAAGAAAGTATTTAGAAAGATCAAAACTGGTAATGGCATTTCCTGTTTTAAACTTAAATCAAATATAGGTGCTAGAAAAATATTCATATAAGTTTCCTCTTTAATGTATAATCTTGATTTTATTTCATTTTTGTTTAATGATTTAGTTCAACATCGTACTTTATTAATTGCTATGACTATAGAAGTATTTAAAATAAAAAGGGTAACAGTTTTGGGTTTTCACTTTAGATGATATTTGCTAGCTACTAGCATAAACAATAAATAATTCTAATTATGATACTGATGTAACTTGCCTTTTGTTCATTAGCGCTCCTCTTGTTATATTCATATTTCCACTCGATTATCCTACTGTTGTTATAGTTATAAAATGGTTTTATGCTTTTATATGTAGAAGATACACAGTGTTTGATTCCAATAATACTTACAGACCATCGTGTTATTTTTATATCGGTTATTGTTAGTGTGCCTACTTAAATTTTAAGTCAACTTTTTCGTGTTAGGAGGGTATGTTAAACTTATTAGGGAACATTCAGTTTACGTGAAACTGTAATCAAATCGAACTACAAGATTTGTTGATTATTGCAATTCTGTCAAACTTGATATATTTATTTTTGAAAACATAAGACAGACCCAGTTTGCTTTGAAAAGTCACTGTTAGGTTCATTTTATTTTCCTTTCTGGTGAGTAGGATTTGAAGGAAAAGAGATTGTAGCTAATAGAAGAAGCCAGAACTTATGTTATAAATCTATCTACAGAAGCCCACTTGTGTTCAGCTGTGCCACAAGAAAGGACCAAACTTGAGGTAATCCATTAGTTTATTATTATACAATTCTAGCTGGCTTTTTGTTGAGTAATCAAAGATTACGATTGTTATGTTCTGTTTTTACTAAAAAAAAGTAAGATGGTATGATTCTGAGAATGTGTTCATCTTAAGCAATTAAAAACAAATGGTAGGTAAGAGATTGTAAAACATCTAGTACCGAAGATGTTAACACATTTGCTTGTATTCTTTTTTTTTGCGCAAACAACAAGAAATACCAAATAATCTACATAAAAAGGAAGAGAAAGAAGGGTGGGGGTTCCAGTATTCTCATTTACAACAAAGATGCTAGCATGTACACAATACCATAAAACAATCTTTAGGCTTCAGACAATCCCAATTTTTCGAACCCATCATAATGTTATTCTAATTGACATTAGCTATTCATATTCACAAAATACAGTTGCACACACTGTTAAATCTACCGAGCACGGGTTCAGGAATCCTTTGAAATATTGCATAAGAATTGGGACATGGATTGAATCATAGGTAAATTCATCAATAGCTCACCGTAAGATTCCTTTCTCGATATACTAAGCTTGTTTTCTTTATCCTCTTCTTTACCATCATCTGCTCCACTATCGCTGCTCTCATCATCACTGTCACTAGTATCAACATCAACTACCGACTCTTCGTGCTGTATTAGACAACAAAATGAGTTGATTATTGACATTAAAGATATCTCATCAGAAGCTGAATTTAGTTGGACTCGCTTAGAAGCCTCTATGTTACCTCTTCTAAAGTGCATTTGCTTTCAGAAGAGTCAATTTCAAATAATGGATTGCCTTGGGTTGTTTTGTCAGAATTACAGTCTACTATGTTGTTCGTTAGATCACTTGTTGAAGTCGACGAGTTATGGCTAGAGATTTTTATCTGATCCCTATAACTGGGATTAATTGACTGGTCCTTGATTTTGGTAGCTGTTGAGTTGGTTTCTGAGTTGAGTGGAAAAAAAATCCATTGGCAAGTTGTCTGATGTTCTGGCTGTAGGTGTAATTATTTCATAATTATACGAAGCCGATGGAGTAGGTGAGGCCAATACATTATCTTGCTCACAAACGTGCAACTTTGAATCAAAACCACCTTTTAGATCTTTGTATCCATGACATTTCTTGGATTCATCGTGATCCTCAAACACGGAAGATCGTGGATCAAAATATGGGGATTCTAAAATGATTTCTAATTGTTGACTCGGCAATTTTAGGCGTGCATCACACCGTATAAACTTTTTTCAAAATGCCTGTTTAACATGCCAAGAGAGCACTTTAAGAAGTGCTTTTTATGTATGCTTGCTTGTCCATTAGCAAAATCTGAAGTAGCTTGCCACAAAGTATCTTTCCTAGGTTGTGGATTGATTTCTCTAAAGAAAAGAGGTTGTCGAGCCAACACTATGCTCAATGTCTCTGGTATGTTATCAGATTAAGTTGCCTTAAGAACTGTAATATCAGACCATTGAATTTCTATCTTGCTCTTAAGACCTCCATTGAGAATTTCCCACATGAGTTTATGTTTTGCATAGTAGCACATGGCCACTAAATCGCCTTCATATCTTGATACACACTCCCAAGAGCCAATTCTCAACATAGATGCAGGAAAATTTGATGCCTTTAACTTGTCGGTAGTTCCAGATACAGCAGTAGATTTCAAATCCTTATGTTTTCCAGCATCGTGCCAAAGATTACGTGTAGCACACGAAGATGTAGTAGAATTTTCTTGAGAGGGCCTCATCTGAATCAAATCTAATAAAGATGGGCTTTTACGCAGCCGTGGCGTAAACCAAGCGGACTAGGTTCTACAAGCAAAGTGGTTTGTACAGACTGCATTGGTGCTATTTCGACAACATTATTTCCCTCTTTTTTCAGCTTCTTGTTAAAAAGGCCGTATACTTCTTAAAGCTGGTCTTCGTCCTCTAATTTCACCATGACATGGCAACAATTCTAATTATCTCCTATACCTACTGGTTACCAATATTGATATTTCAGACTACATTTTTTTAATGTTCGACAATGCTAAATACAAAATTACCTTCAAAGCAGGATGGACTTCAATTACTCCTTGTGGGAAGATGCGGCATTTAGTCAAAGTACAAAATAATAATAATAATAATAATAATAATAATAATAATATCATGTAAATAATTACAAACAATGTATAATTGTTTATGCTTGTATGATATATTGACAGGTTGGGCATGTCAGTGCCCTTGTCCTTTTATCCACTTTGATAAATGAATCTTTTGAGGCAAAAAGGAAAAGAGGTTGAAGTTTTTGGAATGAACTGAGATGGAGATGACGATGCTTTTGCACTGAAAGTGGCTATGTAATAGGAATTGCAAATAAAACAAGGTTAGTAATAATCCAATGATTTACACATATGTCAATTCTTGTTGAAATAAAGGTTAACTAATTATATATATATATATACATATACATATATATATATATATATATATATATATATATAAAATACCATATCAAAGTACCGTTTCATTACTATTTTTCATGAGTAATGGGAATGAAAATTACTGGTTTAGTAATAAAAGAAAACTGTTAAGCAGTAGCAAAGAGATGACGATGCTTTTTCCCTGAAAGTGACATTGTCTTCTTATATTAATTTTATTTGGGTTACTCATCTGAAAATTCATAACTGAATTCTTATGAGTTTAAGTACTAAATATCAAACAATATGGAATTTTGATTCACTTCCAATTGGTGTATTACATGCTGCAAGCAACAAACCCACCATAATATTTCCATTACACGCTTATAATTGTAGTGTATATAGTAATTGAAAACGGAGTATGCCCACAAAAATGCAGGCATTCCATTTTGCAAGTTTAACCTCCGTATCTGCTTTTGCATGATTCAGGCTGCACTTCTTCTATGATACCTGCACTGCACCTCTCGTATTCAGATATAGTAATTAAAAATAACAATATAACAATTTTTCTTGCTCAACTCAGGGTCCATGGATGGTTAGAGATGTTTTTTTTGGCTAAGGAAAATGCGCGTGCAATTATACTTATCGATGAGGTTGATGCTATTGCTACAGCATGTTTTGATGCTCAAACTGGAGCTGATAGGGAAGTTCAGCGCATCCTTATGGAATTATTGAATTAGGTATGTCTGGGTAAAACGCAGAGGTTAGTCCTAAAATGACATACTTCTGGTGGAATAAACTGAAGGAATTTTTTAACAAGTTGGGAAATAATTTCAGAGATATACAAAATTTGTTAGATTTGTTTATAAGGGTATTAATGTCCTGTTCAAGTGCAAATTTAATTTTATCATGTTTATGTTATTAATATGCTGTAGTATACTTATGAAATAGAACTCTTCTTTTTCCCATCGAGCTTAAAGCATGCTTCACTTTGTTATTGTGAAATTTGAATAATGTGTTTTCATCATTTTTTGCTTTGCTAATTTCTTTATAGATGGATGGGTTCGACCAAACTGTGAATGTAAAGGTTATCATGGCAAGTCTGCCTAAGATAAAATTGGTCCCCAATCAACTGAATAAGAGTTGTTTTGGGCTTGGCCTTCGGGGATAAAGGTACAAACCTGCAATATTTTTGCCTTTAGTATTTTAAACCTTGGTAGTGTAACCTGCAAACTTTGAACCGAATGGACTACAGTTTATTACTTGTTTGTAAAGCATGTCTTATTTTATATTTACCTATTTTTCCTCTTATGGTGTAGTTTTTTTCCTCTAACATTGACCATGGGTTTTCACTTAATAATTTTATGCGCAGTACTTCAGATGAAAAGTCTCCCGATGAAAAGATAGACTTCAAACAAATTACAATGATGAGAGGTGATGTATCAACTGCTCTTGATTAAAATCTGGTTAGCCTTAATGCTTTATTTTGTTTATAATTTTATTTTTTACACAATGATAACTATATTTTGATGAATATGCAGTTCAAAAATTCTAGTCGTAATACTGAACTACACCGATGGAGTGAAATCATGATTACAATTACTATCACCGCTCTCTTCTGCACAATGGTATGATACTACGTACATTTCATAATTTACAGCACAAAGAATTTCTTACAATTGCTAGATATTGGTGTATGGACTTTTGCTATGTTTGTTTGATGCTTGTTCCGTTCCGACTTTTCTGTTGGAATGGAAGGAAAAGATGAAATGAAATATCATCCTCTTCAGAGTTGCTAGGTGCTGCTCAAAACTTCCATATTTATTGTATCAATTAACTTAATAAAGTGTACATATTTATTTTGCAGGTGATAGAAAAAGAATGAAGAGGGAAAGTGAAAAGAGAAGAAAAAGAAGGATGGCTAGGAACTCTCGTGAAGAGTTACGTGATGGAGAAACAAAATGTATGAAGATAGCCCTTGCTGTTGATACGCCAATTTCATTACTCGTTCATCATCATGTCAAGGTGAGTGTCTAACGCCTAGACAAATTGATATTTTCATGTTAGTAATAAATCAAGTTTTGCGTAAAGTTTGCATATGTACATGGGCTGCCATGTAAAGAGACATATAGGTTTACAAGAGTGAATTTCATGAACATATATCTTTGGGTTGATACTGCATTGATATATGTCTAATTTCCTGAAGCATTATATATATAGTGGCCTGAAATATTTTATGCATAAATGCCTGAAACATCTGGAAGCTTTATTTATATAGTTTCCTGGACTTTATTTATATCGTCGCTTGAACATTATTTATATGGTTGCCTGAACCTGGACATATATACAAAGCTTAAAAATGCTTGGATTGCCTGAATAGTATTTATATAGTGCTATGAGTATATTAGATTGCCAAATATTTATATAGTACATGAACGTTATGTCTAGTTCATGGTATGTCAGGCATCTCTTTCCTATTCACAAATATACATGTGATTGATCGGAAATTTGAACATTTGGAAATCATGAATGACTTGTCTAATATCAGTATGCAGATTTAAGGAAAGTAGCAATAAAAGAGACTCTGGCATCCGTTCTACTTTGAAATGCACTTCTGTTAACTAATCTTCAAAAATTTCCCTCATCTTCTCATTGATCTCAACTTGTGTGACCATGTAGTGGCAAGGCATGCCTTCTTTGCATGCTTATAACACTTGTAAAGACCTGGACATAGTCAACAACAACCAATTGGTCCGCTACATCTGATGCGTCAATATCAGGAATTGTATCCTTGAGTTTCTTCTTAATCTCACAAGCGGCCTTGCTACGAGCTGTTAGGACTTGGCTCATAGTTCTAACTTTCTTTTTTGTACTCTTCTCGCTTCCTGATCTCTTTATAACTTTTGCAACAATTTTTGGACTAATCTCACAACAGTAGGTTTTGGATTGACCACTACCCTCCCTTTATCTTCTTTGGTGCAGTCAATAGGCTTAGGATGGGTTATCCCTTTATCGTCGTTGTTGCAAATAATAGGCTTACGATTATCTACCTCCTTCGCATTGTCTTTTTTAGTGAAAACATTAGGCTTCATATTGGCTACTGTCTTCCCTTTATCTTCTTTGATGCAAGCTTTTCTAGCTTCTCCTTCAGACCTTTGCCATTTAATAGTTTTAGGCTTTTTATTAGGAACAGCTGCAGCTTGAGCATTAGCAAGGACTTGAGAACCAAAACTTCTTGTAATAGGGGCAACATTCATTCTTTCCCCTCTTGGGAAAATTTGCCAAAAAACGGTGGTATGAAATATCCATTGTTGTGGAATGCATGATGTAGGGCGAACTGAGCGTCTGGGTTGTCAGCAAGTCAGACTATATGGCCTGTGATTCAAGGGGGTGTGTGTGTGTGTGTGTGTGTGTGTATATATATATATTGATTATGGGATATGCAATAACGACCGAACAAAAAGCGGTGGAAAATGTCGGATCTGTGGATAAGGGAGAAATGATTGCACGGTTGAATGGTGGAGATTAGCTGATGTAAACGAAAAAAGAGGAGGAAATACATGAGTCCATAATCTATTTCTACACCATAAATTTTAACCGCTTTTGAAGCGGTCGATTCAACATTTCCCATTGATTATTTAAAGCATTTTATGCTCTACTATGGCATTCCAGTGTAAGTTTTTCTGTGATGTAAACTTCCATTTTCATTCATTTTGTGTCTGTTTTAACTCCTTTGGTGTGTCTTCCTAAAATTTTACCTAAATTATGTACCGTCTAATGTGATTTCACAGATCCTCATTATCAAACACAATACATTTGAATGATATTAGTTAGTAGTTGAGCATCCTGTGCTATTTACTGTTCATGTGTACCCACAAGTAGAAATTGCCAAGGTATGTTAACAGCTTTTTATTTTTTGCTTAGCCGCTTATTTAGATCAATGTATAGTCTGATTTTAGCTAGGAAGATATGATTCATTTAGATAACTTTGCATTATCACATTGTAAAACATGTGGTCAGTATATATATTGTCAAGACTAGAAAGTTGATAATGTATATGTCGTCTCCGTCCCGTCTTAAATAATTCATATTTTTTAAAAATTGAGCATCAGTTATAGCACAGAATGAAGTTTATGAGTACACATGCTTTAGTGGGATTTCTGTAATATGTTTAAGAGTGGGGTTAATTGCATCCCAACACTCTTTTCTGCCCAGATCAAAAATGAAAAGAAAAATCGAGAATGAATTTCATTTAATGAGAGTGAATTTCGTTACCAAATTGATTGCTAATATAATCCCAATTGGTAACATATAATGGTTTTTGCTGATCAAGAATTATGATCAGCATTCAACCATTCGGATAATGAAGGTTTTTTTTTCTCTTTTCTTTCTAATTTTCTTTTTTGAATTAGGTAATATGGAGCAAATTTCAACCAAGGCTCATAATACAAGCAACAAACAAAAGGAGATGACAACTCCAGTTACAACCAGGAAGGCTAAATTAAAAGGGGAGAAAATGAACATGACATCCCCCATGGAGATAACGGAGCAGGGGATAGCTGACAATCTAGTTTGTGATGCCTTCAAATTATTGTGATAACTTGTTGATATCAGAGTATTCGTATGTAAGGATAATAAAGGTTCTGCAAAAGACTTGCTGAGGTTGCTTTCTTAGCTTGTCTACAGGTAATTAATTTCTTCGAAGTGAAGACTCTAAGCTTGTTTGTGAATGTTCGTGGTATGACTTCAATTGTTGGATGTATTATGATATTTTGTTAACATTATTTTTGTAAACTTGTTTCTGAATGTTATTGGTATATGATTTATTTATTTTTATTTTAAAAAAATCAATATGCAGATTTACCACAGGATCCAAACCTTAGGTTGTGCTCGGAAACTCATACCGACGGTCTTGAAGAAGCCTGTACACACAATGTGGTGAATACAAAGTTGAAGTACAAAAGTTGGATGGAGGAGAGTGGTTGGTTAGGGTTTTATTGTAGAGTTTAAATTTGAACTATGTTTTATTTTTTGTTAACTTAAATTAACATCAATATGAAATTGAAAACATATATATTGAACTTATTTTTATCAGTTGATCCTTTATCTCGCTATCATGAATGTGTTACATTTGTTGAGTATTATAATTTTTTGGGTCATGTAGTGCTTTTGAATTTGTTGTGAAGATTCATTTGATTGCTATTATTATAATATATTGAAAAACGTTATAAAAGATAATGTAATACAGGAGCTATACAGTGTTATAATGTGATAAACCCACTATTGAATTGATATTTTATAGCGGTTATACAATGTTATAGAAATTTGTTATTTTTATGAAGAACGACATGTTTTATAGCAGCAATAGCGAGCTATTATCTTTAAGTTTTATAGTGGCATATAGCCGCTATAAAATCATACTATTTTATAACGGCATTCCCTGTGTTATAATTATTCAACGGTTTTTTATAACATGTCGATATATAGCGTTTTTCGGGCCGCTATACTATTGTTTAATAGCGGCTATATGCCACTATAGATGACTGTGTCTGTTGTAGTGAATTCTAGGCATTTCATTATTAGCCAATTCTACCTATGTCGTTATAGGTTTTCATGCCTCTTTCCTAAGTTATGTTCGTAATGAACCATATGCCCCAAATTATAACATTTTATTCAGGTTATGCCCAAATTCTCAACTACAAGTTATGTCCAATTTCAATGTTTTTCCCCTCGTTCCCTGTTTAACGCGTTCGCATATTTCAGCGGCATGCCTAGGCTCGAAAGTAGCTAGGCTATATAAAATAAAAAGGGAAAGATGAACGGAAGATGACAGAAATGATCATACTAACTAGGTTTGACATATAATGGCATAAGCATATAGTGGTATAATGACAAGACAGGCACAGAGGAACAGACCTGATGAACATATGATGATAGAACTGATTCTAACATAGGCATGATAAGATCTAAACAATGGTTTAGATATCCAACTAATAACAGATCCAATTTAACCACAAACATGATAGGGACAAGTATAAAGTGACCTAAATAGTGAAATAATGGAAGATCTGACATGATAAATAGGTGAAGGTTTAGATCTAAGTCACAGTCATGTCATAACATCATAGATACACATGTTATAGCAGATCTGATTTGATTCAAATAGGCATAGTCCAAGTTAATGTCATACCAGGTTTTACTTTTAATTATTCAGATCTAAAAGTAACTTAAACTCACAGTGTTTAGATCTAGAAAAATAGAAGAAAGATTGTAGACGTTTGAATCGCATATCTCTAAACTTGAATTACTCTAAACTTGGTTGCAGAAGAAGAAAAAGGTTTGATTCAGTCTGGACAGCGGTAGCATCTAGTCCTCCATTATTTTTGGTGTGAAGAAACTAGAGAAATGAGGCCATATTTATAGCCAAAAACCCCCATAACCCTAATCTGCTCGGTTTGCCGCAGGGGGGACGACCCCCCCTTGAGGGGTCGACACCCGCCTTAAGGGGTCGACACCCCTAGGGCGGGAAATTTGCCGCTCACAGAAATTCGATTTTTGAACTAAAATTTGATTTTCTGATTTAATTATATATATAATTCTCTTACGCGTATACAAACTTCAAACGTTCATAACTTCTTCACACGGTGTCCGTTTTACGCAAACCAAGTGTTTATCTTGACCAGAATTTCAAGATGGACGCAATGGCATAGTCCGATTCCCTTAATTCCGAATATTAAATTAATTATCCTTTAATTTGTCTTCTTTAGGGTTGTTAAAATTACGGGGTGTTACATTCTCCCCTACTTAAAGTATTTCGTCCCCGAAATCTCTAAGTTAAGAAGAATGTATATCCTACCATCCATCACCCATCTACTCATCCACCAATCATAGGCATCCGTTGTCCGTAAAGATTTCTAATGCTTATATGAACATATGCAAAGGTGTGCGTATATGTCCCAATACTAATGCGAGGATCATGCGGTCTACTGATTCAGTTTACCTCCTTAATGCAATATGTGTTAGTGCCATGAATCCAATATGTATGCAACAATCCTATTATAACATGTAAGTTCTATATGTGTGCACAATCATCCGTCCAAATGCAACATCCATATGAGGATACATCCATTTCCATCCATTAAAAGAAGAAAGATGCACGCACATCCATATGTAGTATGAGAGTGATTGAGCCGATCTAGTGCCTAATGTGTGTGTATATGCATCCAGGAGCAACCACTAGCAAACACTTGCATCCATCAAACAAAACATGTGTCAAACACATGTTTACATCCATGGGATTCCTACCTAAAGGTTGAAGATTCGATCGATAGGACATACTTAAATGATATAAACAAGCATAAGTAAAAGTTTTGGAAGGGAAGTTAAGAACATATCCTCGAAAAGAAAAGGGTACGAAGAACAAATCTTGTCTTCGGTCTCCCAAGTCGCATCCTCTGGGTTATCTCCTCACTGAACCTTCATCAAGTTGACTTCTCAATTGCGTAGCTTCTTAACTTCTGTTCCAAGAATACGGGTAGGAACTCGTCTGACTGTCACCTCCCATTCCACCTCAACTTCTTCCAATATACTCGGCTCAACTACTTCTGCGGTATCATGCAAGCACTTCCGCAAATGAGAAACGTGGAAAACATTATGAACTCCAGATAGTCTCTCTGGTAGCTTTACTCTGTAGGCCTTCAGCTGTTCTTATAAAAATATCTTTGAAAGTAAAATCATGCAAGAACTTCCGCAAATGAGAAACGTGGAAAACATATCTTTGAAAGTATACTTTTTATAAAAATAGTTTTTGAAAGATAATTTTTCAAAATTTCTTATCTGTTTTGGTAACCTTCAGCTCTGATACCACGTGTGACACCCCGCCTCCATTAAGGTCACTCACAAAGGGAATGCCTTAACTTTGGTGGAGCGTTTTAAGTGTATAGAACAGAAAATAAACAAGACAAATAACAAATATTGTTACTTGAAAAAAAATGCATAAATAAAAACAACTTTCGTTGCAGCGGAGAAATAGTTTGGTTACAACCTTTCAAAAAGAAAACCAATTACAATACCAAATACACTTATTATCCATCTTGACAAATAAGTTTACTGAGTACATAAAATAAAAGACATAACCCCAACATAAAATAGCCATAAATAAAGAGAGCTGAACTTTACTTCAGCAAATCCAAGTGCTTCCAAAAAGAGAGAGAAAGCGGTCCAAATCAAGCTCCACTAGTACTAGTCCCACCCTGAGCACCTGGGGAGGGGGGGGGGGGAAGGAAGAAAAGAGGTGGAAACAAAGGGGGTCAGACATAAAGTCTGGCGAGTCCGATAACTTTAACAATACAATTATTAAAGTAACAAGGATAAGGTATAAACTGGTAAATAAGGAAATGACTGTGAAACAATTGGGTATGACAAAGCAATCAAAGGAAATAAAATAACGTTAACTGCGCATCTAATCACTAAAGGATAATTACTATACTGCACCACACCAAACACCCTAAAGGTTTGATCCCACCTACTGAACTTAGTAATAATAATAGTTTCGTAAACCCCTAGCTGACTACATAGGTGTCTCCTGCCCCTATCTCCGCTAGGTGTACCCACTACTACCCCCATACGATCGTCTCCCTAACTCGTAGATACCCATGCTGGCCCCACAGTGGGGTGTATCATGCCCCAAAGTGGCAACCCGATATAACTAAGTACGCACGGCTTATACCTACACGATGCAACAACGACTTACCTACCAGCCCGGGCCCACGCACACACATGACCCCGTTGGACTTGCGTTGCCACCGCTAACCCGTTTTGACCTCTAACAATCAGACCCAGTATGCGTGTCCCGTCCTCGACTTGTGTCGAGCTCACAAAGATACGTAATGGGCTACTGGTCTGAAAAGGGCCCCCATACTTGACTCAAGCTTACCACCTATGCTTGGTCCCCTTTAGAATTTCCCACTTAACCCCATGTCCACTTACATGTATAAATTTGGTTAAGTATTTCTATTCGTATTTCCACATGTCACCCACATGTCACCCACTTAACCCCCATGTCCTACTACATGTTTACTTTGGTTAAGTGTTACTTAATTTATTACTACCGTAACCCTATAGGACCTCTCACATTAGGCCACCCTTTGTGGTTGCTGGATTTGCCGGGCGGGTCCGGGCAGTCTTACACCACAACTGGGCCTAACCTCGTGTCCATACAATTGTCACGCATTTAATTTGGGCCTATGACATCTCACATTCGGCTACCATTTGTGGTTGCTGGATTTGTCGGGCGGGTCCGGGCAGTCTTACACCACAAATGAGTCTAACCTCGTGTCTTAGGCATTGATTATTAAACATAATCTTTTTACCCTAATTTGAATTATTATCCCTATTCAAATATATCAATAAATTCCAAATTATCTTATGTCCATAATTGTCATCTAAATTATGTCCATAAATGTCAGGTATACAAATCATACCAATTACAGTCTTAAATTATAATATGCCTTTTAAGGCCATTACATGCCAATTCACAATTATGTGTATAATCAATATTTCCCCATAATCCCCGCGTCGTTCGTTCGCTTGACATAAAATATAAGTGATAGACTAGCAAATAGACTAACACATAGAAAGGAAAGAAACATCACATAACACACAGAAATAAACATAAACTTGCATAACCAAACTTGCATAAACAATGTATTGTCATGGATCTAAACATAGACCTAAAAGGTGTGAACTTGCATGTATGAATTATGGGTTTCCAACCAAACTTGCATAGACGGTAGTCACAAACTTGCATAGACAATAGTCACAAACTTGCATAAATTATGTACGTCATAAATCTAAACATAAAGGTGTCAACTTGTATATATGGATCCAATTAAAACTTGCATATGAATATAATCCCCATACAACTAGCATATGATTCTCATACAAAACTTTGCATATAAATTGGTGTCATAAGATGAACATAGGTGATTTGGGCATATGAAAAGGGATCCACAAGTTAACCAAACTATCATATGTGCCAACATTCATGAACAACTAGCATAGATAATATCACATTTTTCATAGGTTCACAAGCATAATCTTATCGTCCCAAATTACAACTTAACCTCATTAATTTGCTAATTATCTTGTTAAAGAAATCGAACTCACAACTTAGAGAAGGTCTTGAGTTATGGGATCTGTATTCTGTAGTTGAATTAGTTCGCCTTTGATGTAGACGTTGTTGTAGAATTGATTAGAGTTGATTAGAGTTGAGTTGTTGATGTTGATTAGCTTCTAGTTGGCGGCGGCTACTCTAGGTTGCGAAGAGGCAACATGACGACCATTGATTAAATTTTGATTAGGTTTAGGGTTTGAGTCTACATGTGTTTATATAGAGTTTAGGATTAATTTAGGCCATCCGATCAACCTAGAAGCAACCAGACCGTCAAAACAACCAACTCAGCCCTAACGACCAAGCAGCAATCAAAGCTGGGTCTGTTTTCAAAACTGCCCTGGGGGGGGGGGGGGGGAAGGGGGGAGAGGTCGACCCCAGGTTGACCTGTGGGTTAGGTCGACACTAGGGTCGACCTGGCCTGGGCAGGAAAATTTTCCTGTCCTGCCCAGTTCTGAGTCTGAATCTGATTTTGATTTTGAATTTCTGAAACTTCTTATCGCCATAACTTCTTCATACGAAACCCAATTCACGCAACCTCGGACTCTATCTCAACTAGAATTCTGAGATGACCACAATAGCGTAACCCGTTTCCTTTAATTCCCACATTTATAATTAAATATTCTTAAGTTTGTAACTTTAGTGTTAACAGAAATACGGGTTGTTACAATCCTATAGTGGGCAGTGTTAATCGTTGTTGTTGTTTTGCTAGAACATGCTTTGTACATGTCGTATCTTGTATCGTGTGTTTCCCGTTCCAGCATTTTTCTTTTCCTTTTATGTAGCGTTGTGTTTGAAATTGCTAGTAATGAAAAATTCGTACGACTTTAGTAATGATATTTCTATGTTGAGAAAAAATGTTTTGTCATTCACGCACGATTAATTGAATGAAATCTTATTTATTTACTAGCACTTGTCCTAGAGCTGGAAAGAATAAAATTCTATGTTGGATAAATTTTGGGAAAGGAATGGTTCTATGTCACGGATATATAAATAAATAAATCACCGTTCCTTGTTAATACTAAAATTTATTTTGGTCTTTGTGTGCGATTTCAGTTTTCGCTTTTTTGGCATAACTGACTTCCTTCTTCACCAACATGTGACTTGAATCATTTAGGTTCTAATAAATACAATTTTCAAAGATTTTGGAAAATGTTGTTTGAAAAAAAAACAATTTTTTTTATCATTTTCCTATTTTTGTAGGAAAGTGAAACGGTTTTGGAAGGAAATTTACAAAACAAACATGACCAGGAGCGAAAATTTATTTTTGTGAAAAATTTCAATTTTTGGTCACATGAACGGTGTAAGGAAGATTTTTGGATGCTTTGCGTGCACGTTTTAACGGTGCAACAGGACCGACGATACGATTAAAACGTTAACAGTAACAAGGAAGAGGCTGTTTTAGCCTTGGAAACGCAGTTTCCATACCTTGTCGACGATGCGTGCAGGATATTAATCAACTTATTTTACGTTTTAGAGCTTGCTTTAAGCCTCTTTTACAGTCTACAAATGGAAAATTTTGGAGTATTTTGGGTAAGTGAGGTGAAAATTCCACTGTAGGATGGGAAATGAAATATTTGGAAGCGAAGGAAATGTTAAAAATCTTCGTCTTAATTTCCTTTTTCTGGTTTGGGAGGAATTTAAATAGGAAATGATTAGATTGTACGATGTTTTGGATGGTAGGGTTTGGATGCAAAAGTGGTTGCTTCACACTTTTATTCATAATTGTGTAAGGGTAATGGATGAAAAAGGATTTTTTCAAAATTTTCATTCATATAGAACTACCAGTATATTTAGGATGTTCGACATCATGTTTTCAAAAATATTTCAAAAATTTAATGCAAACATATAGGAGAACCCGATTAGAATCATCTTGCATGCATATTTTATGGTTGAATTGCATCATGTACACCATGCACATATACACATGGTGGCAAAATGGATGTACACAAATTGATTGTGTAGAATAGGACTATAGGGGTCAGAATTTCGGGACGAAATTTCTTCCCCCCTTAAAATTTATTTTGGAGAAATAAATTAATTATTAAAATTTCATAAATAGGAATTTCTGTAAACGATGGAATTTGACCACGAAACTTTAACCGATGCGTTCATCTTGGAATTCTCGTCAACTTTCATGTTTGGAGTTTCGCGACGGAGTTCGTAAATAAGTTACAGACGAAATACGAAAACTTATGGTAAATAAATAAACCAAAATTTATAATTTACCTAATTTGACCAGGCCGACCTTGGCAATCTGATGCCTAGGTGGTCGACCACCATGGTCGACCTACTTGGCGTTAGGCTGCCTAGTGGCGGCAAGGTCTTGAGAGGTTAGGTTGAACTATTTATATAACGAATGGACGGATATAACTTAGAACTAATCCAACGGTTCTAGGCCATTTCCACCCCTATAGATAAAAGGTAAGGCCTCATTCTTTTCCACATAAATCTGCAAAGGCAGCGGAGCTCTGCCATTTTCCTCCCTCTCCAAACCTAATTTCTAAATAAAAATATATTCATACATAACCAATCAAATCCAATTCATATGAAATAGAGAGGATAAGCATACCAAATGGAAAAGAATGCAAATTGATGCTCTGAATCATATTCTCCCCTCTTTTCCTGGTTTCATACATTTCTACAAATCTGGAATTTCCCCCTTTCCAGTTAAATTGTATATTTGTAAGAATTTGGTGATGGTAGGCCTAAACGGTTCTAACTTTGAATTTGGAGGCTATAAGGTGAGTGGGAAATTTACGAACACAATTATAATGACTTATCTATTTCATTTGAACTAAATCTATGCTTTTATGCCTATCAAATATGTTCATTTAAATATTGTGAATTTGTTGATAACCATCAGATCTGTTATAAATATGGGTAAAACTTGTGAATTATTAGTTGTGGTTATGTATAACATAAATTGTAGGATTCTTAAACTTGTTCAAAAATGTTCCTACAATTATGTCATGAAATATGTTGTACATGTTGCGTAGCACTGTGGATCTGAAAATCAGTCCAATTAAACACAAATTGGATGTAGTAACATTCCAGATCTTTAGTTCAGTATTGAATAATGAAATATGTGAATTTGGGTAAAATGATGAAATCGGTAGATTATGTGATTGCAAGAATAAAAGAAATATTGCTGTTTGTAATCAATATTGTTAGGTTTTTGGCTTAATCATCGTAAACATGCCGTTTTCCTCCTTTTGAATTAAAAGCATTATTTTGAAATCACAAGAGGCATGAAAAATAGATTAAAAAGGGAAAAGTGGTACAAATGTACATATAAATACATATATTTGTATGTAGTTTGCATCGACTATTCCAAAATATGTATTTACATATATTTTTTGTGATTTGGAAGTATGTCAATTCCACTAATCAGGCATTATTTACAATGATTACAGCTAACGGTCTTTTGTGAGATTGGAAACCTTTTTGGAAACATTAAATATAAAAAGGAAATGTTTGGTAAATTGATTAGATCAAATCATTAAGAATAAAAATAATAATATAAATAATAGTAACTACGTTGAATGCCTGAAAACATAAAAATAAATATATACAAATTATCCGTCCAAATCAGCGTATAATGGTAAAATATACATTGCTTGGAATGTTTGAATATTTGGATGAGGTTTAATTATGGAATTATATGTAAATATAATCCATTTTGAATTAATATATTTGTGGTGACCATTTGTAACAATCAATATAATTTATTGCTATAAATAAGACCGCAAACCAATAAATAACCATTGGAACCAATATTGATTGGGGGAAATAAATGTGATAGGAAGATGGTTACAATTCCTAAAATCAATTAAGATAAATGTTGTAAACCCCAACTAGGAAATTTGAATTATAGCAGCATTTAGATACGAGGTTAAGCTCAACTTGTGCTATATGCCTGCCCAGAACCGATCGACAAATCCAGCAACCACAGATAGTCAGCTTAATGTGAGGGGTCTAAAGCGTAAATATAGCCGTATTAAGGAATGCGCTTAAGTTCAACTTATGGTAGAAGTCTGCCCGGAACTGAGCGGAAAATCCAGCATTCATAAGTTGTCAACTTAATGTGAGAGGCCTGGTACGTAAATATATATATAAATAAATTAATATAGGAATAAGAATAGAAATTGCCTGTTGGAGTACAATAAACAGATAACTTGGGACTGATAAATAGTTTCCTTAGGAGTATATGACCGTTATGGTCATAAGGGGTAGTAAAAATGAAATAAAAGGAAATGGGTGCCATAAGGGAATTTATGATTGTCTTTTAAACACTAAGTCCAAAGTAGGGAAGGTATCAAATAAACATCATAAGGAAAAAGGGAATATAACTTTCCTTATTTACATTATTGGAAATAGAAAATACAGTTGGACTTAGCAGGTTAATAGTGAAAAAATATTATTAACCATATAAACCCGTGACGAAAATGAATCGTGTAAGTATAGTATTTCTGTGTAGAGGGACTAAACGGGAATGACTTAATAACGTAGCCCACCTTATCCCAAATAGGGAAAGGTATTGAAGGCTAATGGGGTACGAACCCATAACCTTCGCGTATTGTCCGCTTCCTGGGTCTTAAGCGACTAGGGTTGAAGAGTCCACCTGGGAATAAGTCTTTCAGTTTAGGAGTCTTAAACGGCAGGTGTATGTGGGCCTACCCAAACCTGGAAACTAAAACGACAGATATGGCTACCTATCCTACGGGAAGTAATAAGCGACTAAGAGGGTTATCAAATAAGGTCAGCTAGAAGGTATTGCGAACGATAAAATACCATCTCTCACCTTATGCGGGGTAAAGGTATATGCGTGATTGATGGAAGCCTTAACTAGCAAGGCCCGTAGCTAGTGCCCTCTAGTTCATGTTAACGTTAAGTAAATTATCGAGAAATAATAAATGACCAATCGGTCCGCCTAGGGTCTTAAGCGATCAGCGAAAATCCACCCTATCTGTCATTAATAGTGAGGCAATAAATGATGAAGGATAAGTGAATGAAAATATATGGATATCGAAACTCCGTAATTAGGGGTCTAATCTCGATATAGAAACCCCCTAAGCTCTGGTATAAAGGCTTCACAAAAATATGTGTAAATGTCCTATCTCGGTATATTATAAATTAGGAATAATACTTTAGGAAGAGTAGTAAAGTCGTGCGTAAACAACTACAAGGTTAGGTTAGAATTACTTACCTTGTTAGGCATATATCTTAGGTTGAACTAAACGGGATACATCTATGTATTATAGTCTGTGTTGTACATTTTTTAGTCACTAGAACTTGTTATTCTGACCCCCCTCCTCATTACAACCTCTCTGGTTTCCTAGAGAAGGTTGGGTTCTCGTAGACGATTTAGTTTGGCTTTTGGTTCTCATTCTCTCTTATGCTTTGTATTGGCAGGGTGACTTACTTTGAAAAAAGGTAGTTACTTGAGTTAATGCCAATTTATTTTATTTTTTTTCCGCTGCGAGTTATCTTTTATCGTGTACTCTGATTATGTTCATGCTCATTTATTACAGGTACCATAATTACACGCTCCATGCTTGGATGTATTCAAGTTTTGATTTTTGTCAAAAATTTGGCCATAGAAAAGTGCGGGGTGTTACATTACCCCGATAAGCATTCTTTCGAATTGTACAGAGGATTCGAAATATGGTAAAAGGCGAAGTCGAAATTTTGGCGTTCGAAAAAGGGTGATCATTGTGGCCGAATTCAAAGTTTCACGGTTGCGAAGCGGGATTCAAAATATTGGTTTGGCACTGGGATCCGAAGTATGGAAGTACCAAACGAGATTTGGCTAATTGAGTTTGTGCGTGCGGGCATGTGATCCACACGTGTTTTCAACGCAATTTTGGGGGTTCGAAAAAATTTAATGGAAAATGGCCAGGAGTGTAGCCGATCACTTTGGCAAGACATTTTACAGTGTTAATCACCTATTTTAGACTGATCAACATGTGTTTTCAACAATTTTCACGGATACGAAAATTTCAAACTTAGGGATACGAAATTTCGACTTGCACTTGGTTTTTCTACTCCAATTTTAGGATGCTAATTTCGCATCCCTCAAGGACACGAAATTTGAGCTAACATACCCAACACTCACGTATAAATAACCCCTTGCTTGGTATTCAAAGGGGTGGGTTCTCATTTGACATTTTTGACTTCTTGGAGCTCTCAAGCATTATTAATGGCAGTTACCTTCTTCTCCATGACCATTGGACATGGCATGGACCTCTAAAACATTGCACACATGTTTTCTTTTAACTTTTGGACATTCATAAGGACTTTTTCACTACTTTTTGGACTATTTCGGATATTTTTGGATTTCGTGGACACTGGAGCTACTTTTTGGACATTATTGACTAAGTCAAAACTTTTTCCACTCAACGAAGAAGAAGGGAATTTTGGTCAAAGTTTAGAATCAACAAATATTTTGTTGTTATATTGTAATGTTTTATACACAAATATTGTCCGAACTTATACAACTGTCTTAATCAGCAATTATACGGTGAGTGATTACTATGAAGTGGATGTAGGCATTAGTGTCGAACCACCATAAAAAGCTATGTTCTCCCTCACACTATTTTGGATCTGGATTATTATGTTTTCATTAAACATACATTCGAGGGTTGAATTCCATTGAATCAACGACGATTCCCTACGTCAACTCTTTGGCGCGCCAGGAAGGGGATGGCGTACAACTTTGACTTCTGCTTTGGATTGGATTCTTAGATTTGTCTTCAGATTTCGACTTTGGTTTCAGTTTTCAACTTTGACTTTGTTACTCTCTCTTCACCATGGTTAAGCGCTAGAAGCTCGACGCTATCGCTGAAGCTCAAGGTACAAAAGGAGGAAGAAGTTAAGAACTTTCTTCAACTAGAGTTCCATCGAACTACATCACTCGAGAAGACGCCGATGGGATGATCAAGAACCTAGATATGGATTTGAATGCTCAACTTGAGCGATAGGAAGATGCTTTCAATACATTTCCTGCTTGGATTGAGGAAACGATAAGTAATTCTTGAAGGCTGACCGACCAGACAGACATCATTGGGATTAGTACTAGTGTTCCTCAAGTTGCGAATCAAGACTTGGGGGATACCCGCAAACTAATCAATAGGCCGACGTCAATCCTCGGAACAGTGTTGGTCCCGCTACACTCGGGGGCACCCCTAATCCGGACGTCGCTCCAGCCCGTGACGCTTTGATTGGTCAAGTTGCAGGCTCCGCTATTGGAAATGTTGCTCAAGCGCCAGTGCGTGCTGCTTTGGATGGTAGTGCTCCCATGGTTCCGGGAGTCAGGATTTTGCCCGATGTGGCTCTTCAGGTTGGAATTCAATTGTATATTCCTCTCGCCAACCAGCCCATTCCTAATTTGGACTTAAACATTGTAGGCACCAGTGTCACTTTAATTAACCTTAACTAGTTGCTTGCTTTTGGCAATGGATCTCAAACCGCGGGTGTCATCCGTCGATTAACTTGAGGTAGTGCATCTTCTTTGGACCTGGATTATGTGACTCGCAGTCCGTTCTCTTTTGATATCATAAATTCTTGACACTTACTGAATTTCAAGCTATCGGTGTTGGAACCTTACGATGGTCCGAAGGATCCGACCGCCCACTTGATGAGATATATTCTTCACATGGAAGTTATCTCTACTTCGAAAGGCGTCATGGAAAAGTGTTTCCCACTTTACTTGACAGATATTGCTGCTATGTGGTTCAGGCAGTTGGAGACGAACTCCATTACTTCTCGGAATGCTTTGGTCAGCAAATTTGTAGAACAGTTCAGAGTCAACATCGCTCGTCCAAAATGCGTGATGACTCTCAATGGCATTAGGCAGAAATATGACGAGACTCTGCGTAAATTCTTGAAACGGCTTAATGCTGCGGTGGCTTCGGTCGATTGAATCGATCCGTTGATGGTCGTAATGGTCGCGATATTAGGTGTTATGGATAAATCTGACTATAAGACTTCGCTGCACCGAGACCCACCAAGGGACCTCAGAGAGTTCTATTTTGAAGCTGAAAGATTCTTTCTGGAAAAGGATGCGACGATTGAAAAAGGTTCTCGAGGCTAATATTGTTAAGGGTGGGAAACCGTCTGACTCTGGAAAATCAAAGAATTCTACTACTGCTAAACAACCTCCTTCGAGGAACGATTGTAACATGGCTTGGAGGCAACCTAAGTTTTCGACTTACTCAAAACTTACTCACACCCCCGAGGAGATCTACTTGGAAGTTCATCCCACTTTTCCTTTCAAGAAGCCTCCCGTAAGGGAGTCAACTCATAGAGAAAGTGATACTGTTCGACATTTCATATTTCATGACCTTGACGATCATAATACAAACGAGTGTTGACATCTGAAGGATATAATAGAGGAACATATCAGATGTGGAGAGCTGGCACGGTTTGTTCGGAGTCGGGCTGTGGTGCCAGGACATGCCCAACCCCCTCAAGGAAATCAGGATAGGCCTGGGGCTAGTACTCAACCCCGTGGCATTGTCAATAACTAAAACTCTTACTGACTCTGGTGTCTCGAATATAGGTATCCTGGGCATCAGTATCTCACGACTTATGGATTTTGTTCTTCTAGCCTCGTGGATATACTGGATAACAGTCTTTTGGTTTTGATTCTTGGTTTTGACCTCTCTTGGTCTTCTGGACATTGGATTTAATTCACGTGGATTCTTGGATTTTGGTTTTATAGCCTTCGGTACTTAGGATTCGGATTTGGTCTTCTTTGGTTTCTTGGCTTCTGGATTTTATGGCTCTCGGATAATGAGCTTTCCACTTCTGGCTTTCTTATATCTTGTCCCTCGAATTTTGGATCTCCCAGATTCCTTGAGCCTATGGTTTTAGCTCTCATGGCTTTCTCTAGACTTATCTCTTTTGGCTTGATGGATTGTAGATGGTTGAGTCGACCTACCCATGCACGGGAGTTGCTATAATCCCCACGCATGCTCTTTGCTCGATAACAAACCTTCACCCCTTGGTTATTAATAAAATGGTATGGATTTCTGGCTTTTATTGGTTGTCTTACTCTTGTAAGACAGCCTTGAAAACTTTTTTGGCTTTCCACTGTCATCTTACTTTAGTAAGGCTGTGTCTTACTCTTGTAAGACAACGGTGAAAACTTTTTTGGCTTTCCACTGTCATCTTACTTCAGTAAGGCTGCTTTGGACTTATTTGGAATTCCATTGTCATCTTACTCCGGTAAGGCCGCCTTGGACACTCTGGCTACTCTTGGTCATCTTGGCCCGGCAAGGCAGCCTTGGGATATCTCTAGTTTTGGAACCTGAGTGGCTAAGTCTGCTTACCCGTGTACGGGAACAGGAATCCGTAGGCATGCTCATGGTGGATGATGAACCACTCAGTCTCCTTCACGAATGAATTTGAAATCAGAAATGGCTAAGTCCGTATACCCGTGTATGGGAACATGCATCTGTAGGCATTCTTTTTACAGGCGACAAACAGTTAAGTTTTCTTTTTGGTTTTTGCTTTTAAATTTGGAAATTTTATAAATTTAACAAGGATACTTTGCAAAGTAAGGACACTTTCCTATGAAGTATGAAATCTGAAACTGGATTGCAAACTCTAAGGACTCTGATCCATGGCTTTCCTTGGTCGTCTTACTCCGGTAAGGCCACCTTGAATTTTTTTGGCTTTCCATTGTCGTCTTACTCTGGTAAGGCCGCCTTGGACCTTTTGGCTTTCCATTGTCGTCTTACTCCGGTAAGGTTGCCTTGGACTTTTTGGCTTAACCTCGGTCGTCTTACTTCAGTAAGGTCGCCTTGGAATTTTCTGCTTATTCTTGGTCATCTTGCCTCCGGCAAGGCTGCCTCGAACTCACTTGGATTACTGGCTATATGGTTATTGGCTATTCTAGATTAGTGGGTTGCGGGTTTCCCCGATTCCATGGCTATTTTATGTTTATACAGGTTATTGGACTCCTGTAGTCCTCTGGTTATTCTGGCTATCTCTAAACTATCCAGAGCGATCATCAGCTTTCATTGGATTTCATGCTTTTTGGTTTTTCGGTTAATGGACAATACGATCCGGAGCGGTCGTGGATTTCTAGTTTATCGGCTTTGTATTTCTGGATCAATATGATCTAGCACAGTCATGGCTCTTTAGTTTTCTGGTTATAGAAGTTCACCTCTTACTTCTCTTAGCTTCGGATTTCTGGATTTTCGGTTTTTTCACAAGACACATCTTCTTTCGACAAGCAAGACATGTTTTGGGGTGCAAAATGTTGACATACTCTTTGTTCAAAGCTATCACACGTCAAGATTTTGGTTAGCAACGCGCTCAAGCATCAGAAACATCGTCAGAAAACACAAAGTAATTTGGTTGAAATCGCGACGTGTTTGGAAATAGGGTTGAAAATGGCGTCGATTCGTAAAATCATCGTCGATAGACTCAGAAAAGCTATTGCAGTAAAAATATGTAATCGACACGGTCCGATTGGCTCAAAATGCTTGAGCACATCAGTCTGATCAAATAGTGTCGTGCACTCAAAAACAGTCGATCATGCGGCACGATCATGAAAAATGGCTTGCGCGACTCATGGTATCAAAATATGGTAAATTGGCAAAACTGATTCGGCACATCAAAAATGCCTGATCGGCATGGGAAAATCACAAAAACCATGGTCAAAACCTTGGTTGATCAATCTGCTAAATCTGGTAAACTTGGCACATTTGGTAAATTTGGCAAGCTCAAAATAAGTGGATCGACACGTTAAAACGGATTAGATCCACGTGCGCAACTCGACAGAATACCCATGAAAATTTAGCATGAAATCATGGCTTGGCAGATCAGTTTCGAAATGTCGAATCCCTAGGGGGATTCGAAATCACGTGATGCACCTTGCCCCGACAAGCATTCTTTCGAATCACACAGGGGATTCGAAATATGGTAAAAGGCAGAGTCAAAATTTTGGCGTTCGAGGTGATCGACGCGGTTGGATTCGAGATTTTCACGGCTGCGAATCGGGTTTCAAAATATTGATTTGGCAGTAGGATTCGAAATATGGAAGCGACAAACAAGATTTAGAAAATTGAGTTTGTACGTGTGGATCAATACTTTTTACGTGATCCACACGTTTTCAATGCAATTTTGGGGATTCGAAAAACTGAAAAATGTCTAATGGCCAAGAGCATGGCCGATCACTTTGGCATGGCATTTTACCGTGTTGATCACCTATTTTAGGTTGATCAACACGTGTTTGTTCAACAATTTTCAGGGATTCGAAATTTCAACTCGCGCTTGGTTTATCAACTCCGATTTTGGGATGTGAATTTCGCATCCCTCAAGGACACGAAATTTGGGCTGACACACCCAAAACTCACGTATAAATAGCCCCTTGTTTGGCATTCAAAGGGGTGGGTTCCCATGTCCATTGGACATGGCATGAACCTCTAAAATTTTGCACAAACGTTTCTCTTTAACTTTTGGACATTCACAAGGACTTTTTCACTACTTTTTGGACTGTTTTGGATATTTTTGTATTTATTGGACATTAGAGCTGCTTTCTGGACATTATTGACCAAGTCAGCATTTTTTTCACTCAACGAAGAAGAAGAAGTACATTTTGGTCAAATTTTACACAACAAGAAAACATCGATTTTGCAGCGGATTTTAGAAGCGGAAATTTTCGTCGCTAATCTGCGACGGATTAGCATGAGATTTATGAGGGATATTTTTTTTTTCAATTTTATTTTCTTTTTATTTATCATCATCGCCTTGTTCTATCCCTCACTAATCCGCTGCAATTTTTGTCAATTTACCAACAAATAATTTCTGCTGCAAATGGAAACGGAATACCGACGGATATTTTTCGATGGTATTTTGCAGCAGAATTCCAATGTATTTGCAAGAGATATTTATGTTATTTTTATAAAAGATGCTTTAGTGTTAATTTTTATAATTATCAACATGTTTAATAGTTAATAATTAATTACAATGTGATATTAATTTTTTTATTGTTCGATACTTACTTTTATATAGTCAATAATTATAATAAAATAATTAGTATTATTGAGTAATAAATAATATTAGCATTAATTAATAATAATATTAATTACAAAAAATTATTAAAAATCAATACTAATATTTAATATTTGATATTTAGTAAATACTTTTTAATAATTAATGATTAATAAACAATCTTTGATACTTAAAAAGAAAGTTCATTATTTAAAATATATATTTAACAATTATATCTGACCATTATATTTAATATTTATTTTTATAAACATTTAATTTTTCTTAGAAATACATCAAAAATTTAAATATAATTTATTAAATGTATCGCCTTTGAGTTGAGTTTGACAATCTAACAACTGCTGCTTGATACCTTATTTCTCAGTTAGTCACACGACATAAGAGAGTGGATAAAATATACCATCTTTGAGTTGAGCTCCGAAACCAAATACGGGGACATTGCGCTGAGGCGCGAGTTCGGATGCATGGTACTCGAAAATTAAAAATTGGCCTTTTTATTAAAAAATAAACCGTACCCCATACATTTTTCTTTAATTTTTTTTCTAAAGTTAATACTTTTTTTAGAGTAGTATGTTGATGGATTCCGATAGTTTCTAATAATTCCTAAAACAATTGTAAACACGACGGTAACTTGTTTTTGTCTTCACTTCTTATTTTGTTTTGGAAAATGCTAGATTGACCAAAAATGTGTAAGTCAAAAACTGCGTCTATTGAAGGAGCCATGCGATTCTCCTGCACTCTCTTTCCTTATTTTGTTTTGGAATATCTACCGCTGATTTTCATTCGGTCCATTTAACCGCTTTGTATTCGGTCGTGCTCATTTTGATTCTGCCCTCCTAATTTTCAATTGGTGTTTGCCTCTTTCATTTCGACCGTCCCTCCAGTTTTCATTTCTGTCGTTACTTTTTCATGTTTCCCACTCTATCTTTCCTAAACCCTAAATCAAATTAGTCGGCTAAACCGATTAAGGCAACGAAGATGTCCAATTGATTCCAGTTTGCATTATCTTTTGTTTGCCGGGATTTCGAACTCCATTTCCGAGTGAGGGTTTTGTAGCACTGCGGTAGTGAGCTATGGATGGTTCCGAAGTTCAATTACTAAATTTTGGTAATTCACCTCCATCCCCATATATTTTTTGCGATTTCTTTTTGATTTTACATTATTCCTGTAATTTTTTATATGTTTTACATTCTTCTTGTAGAATGTGGCATTTTGATTACTGCATGACATGGATATTAAAAGATGAATGTTGTACGAAAACCCATGTTCACATCCATTATGTTTCTCAGATTGAGATAAAGTAGATAACATTAAAAAAACAAAAAACAAATTAAGTTTAGTTGGACATTCAGTTTTACCGAATTAAACAATAATTCATCTTTTGTGTTTGCACCATTTCCAAACTAGTTACATGCAGTAGTAGCCGGCATGATAGGTGGGTTGTTTAGCTTCTACTTATTGCTTAGGTCTGATGAAAAATATAGTAGCAAATTGTTTTAGGCTCCATGTTGTAGCTGTAAGCAGATTTGCCTTGTGGCTTATGATGCATTATTTTTTAATACGTTCATGTTTGCCAGTGGACTAGTGGGTTAAGCCTTACTGGTTGTTAATGTTAAAACCATTTAATCGCATATGTGTTTATTTTGTGCATCAGATTTTCTACACCCATTTTTCTTGTTATGTTTATTTTAGATAATTACATTACCAACTATGTCATTTTACAAGATGATTAAACACTTTGTTTGATACACGAAGGAGCCATTATTGCTGATACAGTACCAAACTATCATTTTATATGATGATTTATTTTATCTTTAAAAAAAGTCATAATCAGATGAGTAAATGTATAGTACTTGGACTTATTTATTCATAAAGAAGCATATTAGATATTTTTACAACATTGTGCAATGCAGTTGGAACTGATTATATGAAGGATCATACTTGGATGTACAAGCGAAAAGATAGGGCAAGGTGTAATATTGGAGGATTTTTGCAAGGGTATTGATGTTTTTGTAAATTTTTCTTCTAGAGAGTTTGGAGATCAAGAAATTAGATGTCCTTGCAAAAAATGTAAAAATGAAGCTCTTTGGGATGGTGATACCGTCAAATGTCATTTGTGCAAATATGGTTTTATACTTGATTATGAGTTGTGGACGTTTCACGGAGAATTTACCCGTACAACTAGTACTAACGACAATGAGATTAATATTTTTTATCATGATGAGAGTTATAACCAAGAAAATAGGATGGAAGCCATGGTTTATGATGCCGTAGGTCCACTCCTCCACAATGTGTCAGAGAGAGGTCTAGATGTAGAAGAACCTCCTAATGCAGAAGCGAAGAATTTTTTTGATTTATTACATGCTGCAAATCAACCTTTGTGGAATGGTTGTGAAACTTATACAAAATTATCTGCAACTGCAAGATATATTGCAATTAAAGCAAAATATAATAGTTCAGAAAACGAATTTGGATTACCATATCATAAAAATAATGTCTTGGGCGACAGTTATTATAAGATGAAGAAGTTAGTAAATGCATTTGGATTACCATATCATAAAATAGATACAATTCGAAATGGTTGTATGCTATTTTGGAAAAATGACAAGGAGATTAGAAGTTGCAAATATTGTTCTGCCGAAAAATACAAGGGAAAGAAAAATAAAACAAAAATTGTTCCATACACAAGGTTGCATTACTTGCCGCTTGTTCCTAGGTTACAAAGGATGTATGCATCTATGGAAACTGCATCTCACATGAGTTGGCATGCCGTTCGAAATTATAACGACGGATTGTTATGTCATCCATCAGATGGAGAAGCGTGGAAACATTTTGATAGAACATATCCTGACTTTGCAAAAGAGGCACGTAATGTCAGATTAGGCTTGTGTACAGATGGATTCTCAACATTTGACCAATTTGGAAAACAATATTCTTCATGGCCGGTTATTCTGACACCATATAATTTGCCACCTTGGATGTGTATGAAAAATCCTTACATGTTCTTAACTCTAATCATTCCTGGGCCTAGAGATCCTAAACAAGGCATATATGTATATTTGCAACCGCTAATTGATGAGCTGAATCTCCTTTGGAATGATGGAGTTCTTACTTACGATATGTCAAAGAAGAAGAATTTTATCATGCGTGCTTCCTTATTATGGACTATTAGTGATTTTCCAACATATGGTATGCTCTCTGGTTGGAGTACGGCTGGTAGATTAGCGTGCCCATATTGCATGGAGTGGACATCGTCGTTTCGTTTAGCAAATGGAGGAAAAATGTCTTGGTTTGATTGCCATCGTTGTTTTCTAGACTTTGATCATCCATGTAGACAAAACAAGAAGGATTTTCGAAGAAACATAATAGTAACCGTTGAAGCACCACCTGTGTGTTCTAGTGAAGAAATTTAAGACCGTGTGCAAAACTTTCCAAAAATATATAATAATCCAAATGGATTAAATCTCACAATTGAAGGAAAAAGTTTGAGTCATAATTGGTGCAAACAAAGCATATTTTGGGAGTTGCCATATTGGAGAAATTTGCTACTTCGTCGTAATATCGACGTTATGCATAATGAAAAAAATGTTTTTGAAAATGTACTCAATACGGTTCTCAATGTGAAAGGTAAAACTAAAGACGATTTGAGATCAAGACTGATATTCGACTTTACTGCAAACGTCCTGAACTTGAACTGAATGAAGAAAATAGTAAATTTAAACCCAAAGCATGTTACGAGCAAAGTCGAGAAAGTTGTAGAATTCTGTTGAAGTGGATTGAAACCTTACGATTTCCCGATGGTATTGCTTCAAATTTACGTAGATGTGTTGATTTAAATAGTACGAAAATGAATGGAATGAAAATTCATGATTGTCATTTATTTTTGGAGAACCTTTTTCCAATTGCTTTCAAGGAGCTTCTTCCCCATAAAGTTTGGTGTGTTACAACGGAGCTTAGTCTCTTTTACAAAGAGTTGTGCACAACAACGCTAACATTGGAATGAATTGGTAAGCTTGAGAAGATCATAGCAAAATTAATATGCAAGTTGGAGAGAATATTTCCTCCAAGTTTATTTAATGTAATGGAGCATCTTCCTATATGTAACGACCCGAGGATTTTCGATCTCGAAAACCGGCACAAAAACACCATGTCGAACATTCAAGCATTGAAAAAACCGGAACGTTATTAGAAAGAAATTAGAGGGTAAGATAAGAAAAGAAAGAAATATTAGAATAGAATAAATAAGAAGAAGAGACACATCAGGATCAGAGTCTCACATTGCAGCGGAAACAAAATATAATATAGCAATAAATCTTTATAAAGGACTTGAAATAATATTTTCAATTAGGGTACAACTTACAGTCAACACACCTGGACAGTTACAATAATCTGCCCTCATATACAATACACAGCGGGATAAACAATAGTACGTGTGAACTCCTCCAGCGCGTCTTCTGAACTCCGAAATGTCCAATAACATAAACCTATACAACCCGGGCTAACCCGAGCATTACAAACACCGGGTCAGTCTGGTGAACCAGAGTGAGAACAACACACCAAGTTTAAGGGAATCATCCAACTTGATTTTAAAGTTCCAAATCTTTTCGAAAGAAAAGGATAATCGTAAGATCAAATCCACACATAAACACGGACGGTTTTTACCTTACGATAACCCAAAACATTTGAAATCATAACCATATTCTGATATTATGATAGTGTCTAAATACAAATAAATAGAATCTAGTGGAACGCTTGCATCTCACGCTCCACATATATAGTATGCAATCAAAACCGCATGTGCTTATTGGAGAATGGATTTCCAACTATGACAAGGTATGGGACCACCTGCCGATAGTGTATCTCTAGAGACGAATACACTGGGTTTAACAAGAACGTCTTGCAACCAGACCCACACATGACCGACCACTCATTTCTCTTGAGTGTATCGAATATATTGTCACCTACTGTTGGTACCAACATAACCGTTCCCGGAAGATACAGAAGCGAAAGAAATAACAAATATGAATATTCTCTAGATGGTGACAATACACCCTAATCGGCGCGACCCACATAGCCATGCTGTCTTCCCGATTTTTTGTCATTTCCTAGTTGTGAGGCATGAGGTTATAACGTATCTTTTGGATCATCTGGCCACCATTCACTTTGAATGTCACATCATCCATACACGTTGTCCTGGGACTGGACAACCGAAGGTACCCTCCTACCACATCCTAGGAGTCACCCTATAGATTAGTAGCGAGTAGTCCTTGCAACCCATAGACTCCAACCATGAAAAAATCACAGTTTGTCTCTGGGATCTACCCTGAGATTATAAGCAATACTTCCGCTTTATGAAAATCTATGGTCTTCATATGCTCCATCTCGATCATCGTCTGATCTCTTCCACGATTACGTATTTGCTGGTCGGAATGGTTTTCGAATATAAATTCGATCCCGGTCTTTCCGAACAGCCAATCAATAATTGGTCAAATTTGATAGTCGGTTACTTAACTATCAAAATAAACAATCATTCAACCATAAAAATAAAATGAGTCCACTGGTTCAGTACTTAGCATCACTTGGCCCTTTTTTAACATTTCCATTCGTTAATCAAAATCTCTAAATCCTCTAATATTTGGAACAAAGCTTTCTATATCTTTTTCAAAATATTATTATACTCGAAACCATCTTATTTAACTTAAACATTTCGACTTTATTTTATAATACCATTCATCGAACTTCTAACTTTATTTCTCTCGACCACTCTCGTTTTAAACTAATATCTTCCTTGGATAATCATGCAGTCGTTCAAGTTGGGGTATTTTATTTACCTCTCAGACCTTGAATTAACAACATTCTTATCTTCAGAAAGATAAAAGTTTACCAACGAAATCCCATTTCACTAATTATCCCACATATCCCATTTACTACTTATTTCAAAATATGGTTTCAATATCATATCCTCTCTTGGAAATCTTATTTCAAACTTCCCTTATTTAATCGTCTCTATTGACTTTTCAATCTTTGAACATCATGTCTTAATTCTATCATAAATACAATTCCTTATTAAACTTCAGATAAGTTTATTTCAAACCAATTTGGTTATATCTCGATCAAACCTCATTTCCTTTTTAATCTTGCGAATGTAGATCACGTCTTCATAACTTAACTCTCCATACCATTTTAATTCAAACTTGGGCTTTCATAACCCTTCTGTTCAACTTGGATTTTATAAATCCAATCATTTGAATCGAATAGAATTTAAAATAAGAATTCAATTAAAACTTGAATTTAAACTTAACTTGTATTTCTATTAATGTAACTTTCTTTTAAACTTTATTTAGTTATAACATGACTTATATTTTAATAAATCACCATTAATACATTTCAAACACAAGATTTCACCACCTTGATTATTCAATAATAACCAAATACCGACATTTATAAAATGTTTTATTCACCATTAACTATTCCCATTAATTAAATATTCGATTCAGTTCACTCAGTTGACTAAGTCAACTCAAACATGATTTTGTTAATCATTCCCAATTCGCCTTTCCATTTAAATTCATTAATAACATAATTAATTTGATTAATTCCACTAACTTTGATTATCATTTAATTTAAATGATAATGAAATTGCATATAATCCCAATTTGATTATTCCTTAAAAACTCCAGTCTTAACTCTTAGGTAAATCTCTGCTTAACTGACTTTTAAATGTCATTAACATACGACTTTTCTTTACGAAAATCATTTGGTAATTTCTTATAAATATAAATTTTCTTTTTAATAATTTTAATTCAAAATAATATATTTCAAAACCATCTTCAGTTATAAATGACTTTTATAACTTCACTTATATCGATTAATCTGACGATAAATCGACATTTCATAAAACGATTTATTTTTAGGCCATCTGCTGCTAGCTACCCAACCAATATTTTTTTATTGGTTAACCACAAACAAATGTTGAATTTATATTCAACAATCAATGATCAAAGCAACCATGTAATCAGATTGGTTATACAGTTCACATAATTGTGATATGAAAATAAACAATAAATTTTGAGGAATCCGGTTGGATCCCTCCAACCTGTTTTCCCGGCACCCAAATACGTTAGAACAGAATAACATTATAATTTTCAACAGTCAAAAATAACAGGAATCAAAACGTCCCTCTTTCACTTTAATACATTTATATTTTAATAAACGTAACCAACGAGGTAAGTTACCTCATTTGGAATAATCGTTAAAAATAACGATTTGGTTTAAATTAAATTAAACAAACGTTTAATTTAATCAGTTCAGTCAATTGTACTCAACAACCAATCAAACAACAAGCAACCATAACACACAAATATTTAAACCCGACTTATATAAAATATAAGAAGGATAAAAACTGAGTGAGTTGAACTCACCTTGAGTTTTCCATTCGTCATCAACCGGTTTGTTTTAATTAAATTAAACAAGTGTTTAATTTAATTAAAGCTTTAAACTGCATTCAGCTTTGTCCAAACCAGCTTTATAATTTTACGCTCGTCGACACGGTTTCACGTTCCCAGTATGATCTGATTCTGTCAACATATGAGAACGTTACATATTATACATTCATGTGTTGAATTTTATTTGACTCGATTAAACTTTAATTAAATATTTATTCTAATTATACCTTAAACGAATCAGCCACATAAAATTTAATATATATCATCTTAACTTACGTAAATTAAAAACGACTTGGGTTAGGCATTAAAACACGACATGCATATTTCTAAGCATAAGGCACAATTTAATATCAATTGGGTATACTCGAAATGCTAAATCTATTCAGTGTATGGGTTAATACTATTTATTATTTTAATAATTTATCATACCCCAAATACTTTTGTTAAATTGATATGCATTTAGAAAAAAGAATTAGGACACGTTAAGCCTTTTTAAACTCTCACCTACCATGAACGAACTGAGCCTTGGCCAACTCGTGTGCACGTCTTCAAGCTTCAGGCACTCTTCCCCCTTTTTTTTCTCTTTTCTTTTTATAATAAAGGCCAAACCCCAAACTTGCTCCTCATTTGAACCAATCCATCCGCCTGTACTCAAAGTGAAACCGCCATCTCCCTCCATTCAGTTGCAACTCCATCCGCCCACTTTTTTTTTCTTTTTTTTTTCTTTTAAGTGTTCACGCCTGGACCGAAAAGGCCACAATCCTCCTTTCCGCATGTATTAACATGCAAGCTGCTCCTCATTTCAACAAGTCTCCCTCACACAAACGCCATCTGCTCTACCCATACACACCCTTAATCGTCCATCCTTCCATATTGCTTCTTCGAACAGTACCCCGGCACCTCCCCTTGACCTGAGACCGCCCTTCTCCGGCGACTTCACCTACCAGTGACGATCCCTCCACGTCCTTACTTCACCATGTCCACAAACTCATGTCCTTCTTTCCGTTAATGTACACATGCTGGCACGAAACAATGTTTTTACCATTAACAACCCCTTCAACGTTACTTCCACTATTTTCAAAAAAACAAGACCATCCTTTTCTCCAAAAATACATGCTGTCGTGACTCACTGTTAAAGAGGAAAGTGCGAACAGGAACTGAATCGACCCCATTTTGTTTGCACGAGATTGAAGAAGTCTGCACGCGCACCCATGGAGTTTGATTTATAAGTGTTTGTGTGCATTGTCTTTGTTTTGTATAGCATTTGGTTTATGTTTTTAATGTCAATATTTGTTTCATGCTTCTGAAAAACCACACAACTTGCTATATATAGGCATACGCAGAAGAGGATAGAGATCACGTAATATCCTATGTTCAGATAGCCATATTCTTAGTTCAGTTTAGAGTTGCAGCTGGTACCATCGAAAGCTTTGAGTTTTCATTCATAAGATAAGATGGGTGTATTGTAGCCATTGAAAAGAAAAGGGAGGAGAAACAGGGTACTCTTCATTGGGAAAAGGATTATAGGCGTAGCTGTATTTGGGTCTACTGAAATGAAAGTTCAAGATTTTCGTTGATTTGCAAAGACAAAGTAGCATGGTACCATATCGGTTTGCAGTAATATTTGAATAGGATAGCTGAGCTGATGAAAAAAAATAGCGTGCAAGGTAGGCTTGAGAAATCAGTGATAGGTGCAGTGTAATTTCATTTCCAAATATAGTGAGCAACGTGCTTTCTTTTCAAAAGATATACATGCCGTGTTGATGTCCTAGGGTAGGTTGATTGGAAAAGATCGACAGCTCATTTTGATGGAGACAGTACACTGATGTATATTATTTGTTTCGATTCATGTTTAATGAATACATACCACCGTATACACTACTGTTAAATATGCACGCCGCTAAACACTAACTTCAATTTTAACGAAAATAAATACACCGCTGTGACCAGCAATGCCCTACGATTCCAAAAATATAATAATATCGGTAGATTAACTTATATTGTGAAACCCCAAAATACTGATATATGGTGCAAAATACTCCAAATAAAAAGTGGCACATTTAATTAATTAAAAATTACAGTAAAATTCTAAAAAATTAAATTAACACTACATCTCAAAGGAACCTTGTCTAAATTCAAATCCAGTATGCAGTTATTTCAAATAAACTGTTACGATCGATGAACGATTTTATAGCGATTATTTGAAAATTTGATTTGGACATATCTTACAATATATACGACGAAATCTCGATTTTTCTCTTTCGTTAGGAAAATATAATCACATGGATCTGAGCGTTTCTTGTTTCACTTAAATCCGATTTATATCGGATCCTATATACTCAATTAAAGTTCGAAATTCAATATTACGAACTGCCGCGTCGTTTCGAGCTCGTTTTAATTATATTATAAATTATACGTTCAAATATCGGTTTAACAAACGAAATAAATATTATAAATCCATTTATAATTCATATTTATCATTTAATATACTAAAATATATTAAATATTTCACCGCTTAAATACCGGGACGTTACACTATACATCTTCCTTTTGAAGCCAAAATGCGAGGACTTGTTCAATATGGATGGATGTATCCGTTCAAAAGGTTGTTTATAAATTCATATCATGTTGATATATATATATATATATACATATATATTATAAATTTTCAAGTTCTCTTATACATGTTACATTAGGTACATAAGACACTTGAAGAAAAAAGTGACTAATAAAGCATGTGTGGAAGGATCAATTTGTAATGCCTACATCATGGAAGAAGCGGCAACATTCTTTTCTCATTATTTTGAGGATCATGTAAAAAAATTAACAACTCTATCTCGCGTAATGATCCTAACATAGAAGAATTTTCCAATGATTTCTCATTATCCATATTTAAAAAAGAAGGGCACCTTTATGGTGGTTGGAAAAAACATTGGTTGAATGATGAAGAGTACCGTGCTGCCCGAAATTACGTACTTCTTAACTGCAAAGAAGTAGAACCTTTTATAATGTAAATTTAAATATCATTTCATGATTTTGCTTTCAAAATATAACCATCTCACATATTTTGATGATCTTGCAGTATTTTTAGGGAAGTGAATCCTGATATTCCACTTGCATCCAATTTTAGTGATTGATTTCTCAATTATGTAAGATTAACATAATAAAATTCCAGCTAGCATTTAATTAGGCGTGCATTACATTCATTTAGATACATATTAATTTATACTTTTTTTATTAATAGGTATGTGACCCTATTAATAATGTGAGGGATAAAAGATTAATTTTTTTAGCATTTGGGCCTCAAAAAGAAGTGAGAAAATGCAAAACTTTTTTTCGTTAATGGGTATAAATTTCAAACAGAAGAGCATGGTTATGGAAAGTAACCTTATTATAGTGGCGTATCTGTTAAAGGTAGTAATGACCCGAAAGTGCATATGCAAGACTATTATGGTATTTTAAAGGAAATTTATGAGGTGACATACTCTATCGATCCAGAGCAGAAAACTTTCCTATTCAAATGTCAATGGTTTGACAATACACCTAAAATTGGAATCAACGTGCATCCTTTGTACAATCATATTGGAATAAATCATAAATCCAAGTGTAAGGCCTATGATCCTTTTGTGTTGGCAACACAAGCAATTCAAGTCTATTATGCAACATATCCATCGGATCGAAGTAAGAAAAATGATTGGCGGGTTGTATGTAAAACAAAAGCTAGGTATACGTTTAACACAAATGTTTTGGATGATCAAGCTTATCAAGCAGACCTAGATCTAATTAATGAATTCATTGTGGACAATGGAGTTGATTTCAGACCACTTAATGATGGCGTTCATGTTACAGAAGCATTTGATACAGACGAAGAAGATAATAAGATAGTGGTAGACCATGAGAGTGAAACTGAAAGCACTGACAATGAAGAACCAGATGTTAATGAAGAATGACGATGATCTTCTATGACTAATCCAATTATGTTTTTCATTTAGTTCTATTTTACAAAAAAGAATCGAAGTTCCATTTTATTTTCATTCTGTTTTTACCTTCTTTGGAATTTTTAGTGTATGCTAACTGCATTTTATGTTCGGAAGTTAATGAATCAGATGTTAATGAAGCTTGAGATTGTTTATCCTATTTTTTTTCTTGTTTTCATGTGCTAAATTAACTTGTGCCAAAAAGAAAAAAACTTAAGCTAAACTTTCACTTTTGGTATTTGCATTTTCTGGAATTTCACTTTTGGCAGCCAATAATCTGAATCTTTACTATCTTAAATATTTATCTACATTTCTACAGGAATATAGACCAATAATCTGAATTCTTACTAACTCAAGCTAAACTTTCACTTTTGGTATTTGCAGTTAATCTTCTACATCTCTGTCCCTTCCAACTAAGTTGCTTTCTCCTAATCATATGACCAGGCCAAATTAGGGTGGTAAATCATAGTTTGGATTACTCATTAACATAGGTACTGCTACATTAATTCTTTTTAAATATTTAATATTCTCATTAATTCTTACTGCATTGGTGGTACTGCTCGATAAATGTGCATTATCTGTCATGTTGGCTAGTCTAAGTAGATATGATATGTATATCAAGTAGCTAGATTGTGCTGGCAAATAGTTAGGATTGAGTTCCATGATGAAATCATTAATTTCTACTTAATTGATGATTTTTATTGATCAAAGAGCAAGTTTAGTCATGCTATACTTAACATTTCTCAATAAATCCACGCTCAACACCAATGGAAATGCCTACCTACCAGCACGGCGGTTGCATGTAGTTCTCAAAGCGAAATCCATGTTAGTGATGATATTATAGTATTATTATGAGTTGAAATAAAATGTGAGTTAATATGCATATTGACTGGAATATAAATTCATAAATAAACAATTGGTGCCTCCATATCATATCAAACATGTGATTGATTAAAATGAAATTGGTCTTAAGATTGTTTAAAGACATGAAAAAATTTCGTTTGTCTTTCGTGCATTAGAACAATGATGTCACATAGCTTACAATTAGCATCAACATGGCCTTCTTAACAGTTTATTTGGCTCAATCTATTATTCTAAAACTATTGTATATTTTAAAAAAAATTGTTCAACTACTGAATTTGTCTCATTACAAAAAAATACAATCTGAGTACTTCCTATATCCATTTGAAGTGTGGACGTGCATTGCTTGTTCATTAATGGTCATTGTAAATCTGCTTGAAAAATGTACGAATTGCAACAATAACAAGTGCAATGTTAATTTGGCTTGTCAACATGCAACCGGGACAATAAATATTATGGAAGCCAATAGTCAGTTTATATACCTCTTTTTTTTCTTTTTTGTAGAGATGATATTCATACCGAACTACATAATAGATTTGTAGCATTAGAATATTGTAACTCAACATATAATAGGGTGTGCATAAAAGGTAATATAATAAGGAGGGTATCCTGAAATCATAATTGGTTTATGTAGTATAATTAAGAGGCTGGTTTGCTTCAAAAGAACACTGTACCATGGAACGTCACTATGTTGTTTATTTGGTTAATCCTTGCTTGTGAATAACACTCATACGAGGATTTGTTATGCATATTGGGCTCACTACGTCTAGTCACATATTTAGCTTCATGTCAGCATAGGTATTGTGCTATGTGTTGGAATGAGTACATCATTGTGTGTCAGATATCACATATATATATTCAGTATTTGTTAATTGCTAATCGACTTCCTTTACGCATATATACAAATTCAAACTGTCTGCACATGTTATTGATTATATATATGTTTAAATCGTATGCTGACGGAATGTGCATGATTACAAAATGGATCCATTAACAAAACAGACTAGAATTTGTACAAATATGTTAATCATAAAGAATTTAAACCGGGTATTTGATTTGTTGATCCTCAGCAAGATTTAATTTTGTGCATATGAAGATGTTTATTTTTATGTCTGTTAAAATTAGCGTATGTTTTTTCAGCCATGTTTACTTTGTAACTGCTCAAACAGTAAAAAAAATTCCTCTTTAATCTGGCTGCGAAAAGAGGAATGAAAATTGTTTTCTACGAAAATAGCATGATGTGTTATGACAGTCTAACTATTGAAGTACCGTGCATTATTTACAGATATGGTTAGCGCTACACGTGGACACTTCTATGCTTCCCATGAACCGGGACAAGAAAAAAAAAATCAGGGACGGGGGCGAGGACACAGTGACCCTCCACTTATTCAGTCTACTTTACCGCCTAGTCATACTATCAAACCATATCCTCAAAGTAAATTCAAAAATAATCACGCAACATCATTGCATCATCATTCGACTGCACGAACTCTTCCATTTTAGCCTACAATAGCCGAACCATCCTCTAATACTACTTCCCAGCATATTTCTTCACAACCAACTCCTTCCCAACCAATTCCCTCACAGCCTAATCGACAGTCTGCTTCTCTGCAGCCTAATCCAATGTAGTCAACTCCTTCACAGCCCAATCCTATGTCGTCAACTCCTCCACAGCCCAATCCTATGCTGTCAGCTCCTCCATGGACAACTACCAACGGTGTTTCTCATCAAAGCGATGATACTCGTCAATCTAGCTAGACGTCAATCAACTCCTCAACCCAGCCACATTGTTTCTCCTTCCCTTCCTCCTTTGCGTTCTTCCTCACATAACACTGTGAACGAGCATGATTGACTAAATGTACAAGGAGGCACAACGATTCCAACGACCAATTCGATCAATACATCAGGGCGCATTGAACTTCGACTGGTAAAAACAAAAGATAAGTACGTGTTTTACTATGCTATATGAATAATTATTTATATTCTTTGACTGCCATTATGATAACATAAATACTATGTACAACACTTTTTCGATGCATCCTTCTAGTGAAATTTCGAAGAGAATCACCGCTTCATTTCATAAACGTTTGGCTGATTTTTGGCCCACTTTTGGAAAGATACCATCCGATTATAAGGAGCTACTTTTCGAAGATTTTTTGGTAAGTTTCAATTATGATATTATGTTGCAGTCATAAAATAATTTCAAATATTTTTTGGTAAGTTTAAGTTATGATATTATGTTACAATCTATGATAAAATAATCGTTATTTGATCGGTTTGTTACTGTTTGGTTTCTTCTTTAGACATGATAATTGTATTAATTTGAAAATTCTGTAATATGAGCCCAAGTTTGATAAAGGTAATCCGATAAGTGTTAGTTCATAACAAGGTAGTGTTTTGAGAAGCCACAAAAATAAAAGATGTTAACAGCTATTTTGGACTGTAAGGTGGTTCCATAAATGGTTCCATAAACCCAATAAAATTAGGAGGCTAAACGTATCCTCATAAAACATAATATAGTGTGTTTTGGTGTTGTTGAAAACAAATTGCAGTTAAACTACATTGTGCTAATCTTAAAATAATCTTGGGGCCCTAAATTGAATTTTGAGAGTAATGCTTAATGTTATTAAAAACGTAGAATTTTGAAAAAACAAGGGATATATTTTGGACTAACTTCGAAATGGATGCTATTAACATTTTTAGACCCTTAGTATTTGTGGGCGATCTCAATTGTATCTGACTTGTTAAGGAAAAGAAAGGAGGTTCTAGTGTCCCTTTCAGTAAAATGATCAAACTTAATAACTTGAAGGTTACTACTGGTCTTCCCAATATGCAGGGTAATGAGTTTGATTTCTCATGGTGATTAGATCTATATAGGAACAATCTCACCAAAATTTATAGAGTTTTAACTGATTTATATTTGATAGCATGTGGAGTTTTTGGCTTCATGAGTTTTTCATTATTTTCTTGGTGGCCGTATAATTATCACTCAGTGCTGCAGGAATGGATGAATGAGTGAAATGTAATTTATATTGAAACAAACTCTGCCTTTCTGCAATTCAATGATTGTATGGCATTGGTACAAAACGTTAAATCATTCTTGTATTAATACTGAATCTAAGTCATATATAGAGGATGGAATATTAAACTAACGTTTGTATAAGACTTTTTATCTTATTTTCTAACATGGACAAAACAACTAGAGTTAGGCCCTTTATTTTGACATCATGGTATGTTCATCAACCCAGTTCATGTTACAATAAAACATATAAAATTTCTTCTTTAAAGCACACATGCATATCTCATTTGAACAAATTTTAAAAATTAAATCTTAGTAACAATACAATAGAAATAACTTAATACTAATAATTAGTGTGTTTTCTAAAAAATATAGCAAGTTGGTAGTAAAAAGACAGAATATACTTCTAGAAGTGTGTCACTTATGCTGATGTTTCTATGCTTGAAAACTGGATATGCAGTATGTTACCTAGCTTTAGAACAAGTTGCAACAAGTTTGAAACATGTGTTGATGGTTCCTAAGTCCTGAATATTATTGTTCTCTATGTCCACATATATACGTTTGGCCCGAGACACTATAATGGTTGGTTATGGTTCAGACCCTCATGGGCTATCTTCTTGTACGATATCAGTGTTCGCTTTGTATGTATGAGCTGCGATCATGGTAACATAATAAAATTAATGTACGAATCAATTGCAAATTGATTTGGTTAGTTTCTTGTTTTTGGGTTTTGGTCCTTTAGATGCAGACCCATTACATGTGATGGTCTTGAATGCCAGAAGTCAACTTTGTGACAGTCACATACTGCATATCGCAGGTGTAAAGTTCTTTGTGTCATGGAAATTTTTAGTCTTTTTAATATTCTAATTTTTTTTTTGTATACTTGGGTTAATGGAAGTTATCCTGCGAGTTGCATACAGTTGGTCCTTTTCTCAATCTTATCGATATTTCTATTTAAGGTTAAAAAGTTGAACTCTTTATAACAGTTAGATTGATACTTCTATTTAAATCCAACAATAAACAAGTGTTATGATTATGAAAATGAATTCTATAGTTTATAAGTTTGATTCTATAGCTTTAAATAAGAAATTTTATATGCTTTAAAGAAGTTCAAATCGGTATGTTCATCAACTCCGAGGCCGTATGCCCAATCGATTTTGAATCGTCACTTGAAAGGCTCAGATCGATGCATATTGAAAAAGAGAAAAGTACTTAATTTGGTTCGGGTGAACACCGAATCAATGTGAAAACCACTTCGGGTTTAATTCTGTTTAATCTCAATCACTTCAGATCGGCTCGAATGGATGCTCCCGGATCGGGTCAAGCATGAAACTGATCAGTTTTGACCCTTGTTAATCAAAATGTTTCATGTCATCAGCACACTAAAGTTTGAAATGCCCCTACATAAGCTTGTTGAGTGAGTTGTGTATTTGATAAAATAATCGATTTATTTGGTATAATTCCAATTGATACAGAGCTAATTTGTACTAACTCATATATACAGCCGCATTTGTATATTTGATAGTGGGCTTTCGGGTATGTAAACAGACGCACTGTGTAACATAGAAATCTTCGAAATTAATTTGTACTAGCTTGTGATTTATCTTGTCTACTTCAAGTAACATGCTAAAATTATGTTGCATATATCATACATTGTAACATATAACATACATTACAGGGTTAAGTATATTATTTAAATAATTGTTCAGCTTCTATAATCTATTGACAGTAACAAGCTTTGATTATATTATTTGAGTGCATTACATGTAACATATATCATACATTACAGGGTCAAGTATATGGTTATGATGCTTATCCGATAGAGACTATAAGAAAACATTGGAAAACAAAGGCTAGCAAAAGATATTCGGATATGGTTAATGATATAAAGGAAAAGAATGCAAAATCAATCTTCATGAGTCAAGCTATTTGGGACAAATGGCTCCAATATTGGGATCTTCCAGAAGTTAAAGAGAAATCAAAGAAAGCTTCAACCAATACAAACTGTAATCCGACGTTGCATAGTTGTGGATCTATTTCTACACAGGAGCATGCCGAAAGATTGGTAATAATTTTGTTCTTTATTACTATATTTATTTATTCTGACTTCAAAGAATGCCAATTTTTTTTTTAGAGTAAGGAGCATGGTAGGCCTGCTCGTGTGCTTGAGGTATTTGAGCGTACTCGCATCAAAGCTGCAGCACGTAATAAGGATGACTCCACTCCACCTACTTGGATAGATCCTAAAGCGACAACATTTTACGTATGTAGTAATTTGTTTTAAGGAAAACATGTTTGAGCACTTCTAAAAGAAATATATTTTCTAATAGGACAATTTCACAAGAGCTTGCACAGAGAAACTAACATCACTTCGAGAGACAACCGATGACAACATATTGGAGCTTCCATCAGACACAGCTGATGACATATTCGAATCACTTGTGGTGCTAAATGCAAAAAATGCTTTTACCCCGTTGGGAATCTAGAGGTACTTCAAAGATTATTTTTTCTATTTATACATCGAATTTCACATAAGATGCAATTTGATATATTGGTACATATTTGGCTTAGCACTCAAATTAAATTCATATTTCAGTTAGGCCTTTAATAGCATTGGATAAGTTTTCCTTTTTTTAAGTGGGCTTTTCTGTTGTAACTGATATCATATCAGCTGCATAAACAATTCTGAAGGTATGCTGTGATTTTTCGTTTGCCTACTACAAAATTACAAAACTCACAGGTTGCGCGCACACACTAAAACCTCTTAAAATGCATGAGAAGTGAGAACTTTCAAATACATATTAAACACTATTTAAATGCATCAGCTTTGAGACTGCGAAGTTTAATTCAATGTAGATCTGAAATCATTTTTAAGGATACAATTTCCTGGTCATAAACATATTTTTGAAACTCATGGAAACAAATCAGAATTTCTTCTTCACTTGACAACCCACCTAAAATAAATCTAAATATCTTATTTCACAATAGAACAAAAACCTTAACAATTTAATATCGTAAAGTAGCTAAATTGATATATTGTCCAATAAAAAATAATATCTTTACGTATAAATTGAATCAAGATTGAGAAATTAAAATTAACAATCTTGACAGTTGATGTTGTCGAACAAGTCACGAGCGGCTTAAGCTTTTTTGTAGAAAATAAACACCAAATTTAAAGCACATTCAATGAAATGATTTTGGCAGTCATTCATTGTTATTATTGCTACTATTTTTTTTATTTGATGTCAAATGACAAGTTTCAGCACACAATGTACAAATCAATCAGCTTATCAAGTAACAACAAGAAGGAATCATTTGGGAAATACATCTTTACATTTCATGAAATGGTAATACAGTCATGCATGCGTCCATGCCCTTCTTTCTAAGCTAGCAAATAGCATTCAAGACAATAGTTCATGACTTTTTTCCTCTTTCTCTTTTTTAAATCTGTATTCAATCATTCTTCCTGAAAACACCATGCGATTAGTTTCACATAAAAGAGAACTCATGAAATCTTGTGGAAACGTCACCAAATCTTCCTATGCCGATGATCAACGCCTTTTGTTCGTGAACGTGACCGCCGTGTTGCATAAGAGCGTCCTCTTTTTATTTACGCTTTGCACTTTCTGAGCTTATACATATTGTTTATGGTATTTACTAGATATATTCTATAGTGATTTTCAAATGGAGTTTTTGACCTTGATGTATTGGCCGATGAAGAAATTAACAGTAATGACTTATTATATAGTTCATTTTAGTATATGCAAAATCTTGGCTGTAGATATTTGATTTGATCAGAGGTTATCTGTGGATGTCCTGTATAAAAGAGAAAATGTTGTGCATGTTTTAGCAAAGTTTCAACTTAATCCCCATGATATATGTACAAAATTGATTCTGATAAATATATAAATTACATGATAAAGAAGGTTTGAGGAAGTGTGTACCCAGTAGATGTCCATTAAACTGGTACTCTTAGAAGGGTCATCATCCTTTTTGATATCATTGGTTTTAGTCGAACGCCCAGGTTCATCGAGTTCCTGTAGACAAAAAATAAATACTGCAGAAGAAAAGCTTATGTGCATTGGTTAATAGCTACCAAGTTTTTGTGCGTTTGGTTGTATGTGTTGTATATGTATGTGCATTAGATTAAGTTGTGATGTGTGCTTGTATTGGTTTTAGTAGTATGTGTGTTTGTATTGTTTTTTCGATATTCACTTTAAAAAAAAACGAACTGGGTCGATGCTTGAAGTTTTTGAATTAGGAGTACTTATGGTTCACTGTGTCAATATATCATACTCGAAATTCTTTTCTATATTGATTTCAGATCCTACCCTTCTTGAGAATTATCTTATTTTGTGTAGTCTCTTTACAGCTTCCCTCTTCTCAACATTCAAAACGTCATTGTGTTGACAATGAAGATGATGTTCATAAGCTACAAAAAAACCTTTGAGGAAATGCGCTTAGAGCTCGAGAATGAGAGAGACGAGCGGATTAGGATTGAGGCAGAGAGAGAGCGAGAGCGAGCTAATTGCCAAAGACTTGAGGAAGAGCAAGCAACGCTTGCACAACAACAAAAAGAAAAGTTTCAAGCACAAATGAAGCAGGTGATGGCAATGCTTAAGAGAAATGATGAATATGATTATGAAGATCATTCGCCATCGTCATCTTCATGAGTTACTTAGGTATGGTAGCTGAATATATTTTGTTCTAAATGCTTCTTTTATGCGATATTTTGTATGGGTATTATGAGTAAGGATGGTGTTATGTTTTTGTATGGAATACCACTAACACTAGTTGAGTAGTTTTGTTAGTTATAATTCAGTCTAGTATATGTATGAATCGATGGATGATTGTGGATGGTATTGTTTTTTGTATGGAATATTAGCTCTGATCCAAAAATATCCTTGTGAAAAAAAAACTAACGATTGCATTTTCTTTTTTTGTTAATGTGGTTCATTATATATATATATATATATATATATATATATATATATATATATATATATATATATCGATTGGTAACGACAATAGCTGGGAAGCAACAGAAAAAAAACAATATATAAACAAAATGGAAAGGGAATACCAGCAGAATTTTACAAAAATGTTGCTAAAGTTTTAAAAATAGTGACGGTTTACCGAATGATAGCAAAGACTTGTCTTCGTTATCCCTTGCTAATCTCTCGCTATATAGCTAGGATTTACCGACGGAAAGCTGGAACACAAAATTCTATTTCCCTCTGTAATCCCTTGCTAAATAGCGTGGATTTACGGACGGAAACCTGAAACAGAAAATGTTTGTTATCTATTTCCCTAGGTAATCCCTTGCTAAATAGCGTGTATTTACCGACGCAAAACTGGAACACAAAATGTTTGTTATATATTTTCCTCGGTAATCCCTTGCTAAATAGCGTGACAGTAAAATATTTAATGTTTTTATTACGTTATATATATCCGTCGGTAAAACGTTGGTGAAATTTTTGAAAATTAAATGATAATATATCAGAAAACGACGGTACACTAACGGTGAATCGACGCTATATTCCGTCACAAAAATGTCCCTAAAATACCGATGTGTTTTTTAACGATAGCAGTATTCTGCTGCAAAACCGTCGCTAATGTGCCATTAGCGACGGATATTTCTGTGCAAAATCAATGTTTTCTTGTAATGTTAGAATTTAAAAATATTTTGTTGTTCTATTGTAACGCTTTATATACAAATATTGTTCGAACTTGTATGATGAATGATTACCATGAAGAGTACGTAGGCTTTAGTGCCCAACTACTCTAAAAAGCTGTGTTCTTCCTGCATTACACTCTTGGATTTGGATTACCATGTTTTCAATAAATATACATTCGAGGGTAGGCGTGCGTTGAATCAACGACAATTCCCCATGTCAACAAATAGTTATGGTTCTTGGCATTTTTGGAACTTATTAGTAGTTCATCATATCACAAGCTATGTTTTAACTATGCGATGGAAGTAAAACCCATGGATCTGTCACCATAGTATTTCGACTGTGTAGAGAGATCTTAGAAGTATATATTATTAGACCTATAGTTAAATCAAGGATACTATTAAAAATTAATTTAAAACTTAATAGAAAGGTTGTTAGGTTATTTGTTCTGTGCATGATTATAAATATTTTATTCTCGAATCCTTCTACTACATTTACCTTAGGGCATGTTGTTGCATTAGTAGATTTTTCTTTCTCTTCAGTGTGCCTATAATGACATATTTATATACATATTTGAACATTCGTCAAACCTTTCTTCTGGACGGATGTTCTTATGCATCTTTTAGAAGGTTTTACAGTATTGGAGGTATGCGGACAACCGCACTTAGCACATGCCATTGTTAGGACACAGTTGACTATATTTCCTCCTTAGATTTTTGCGTGGTCACTGTGTAACAAACAGAGCACATGGGGAGGGCTCAATTCTTCTGTCGCCATCCCCGTTGTCACCCCGTGTTCCTCCAATCAGATCCTCTGATTTGCATTTAAGTCCCTAAACAATTCAGGGGTTTAATTACAAAACAGCGAAAATCAGAGGATCTGATTGGAGGGTACACGGTGGGATAATCCATTTGGGGACAGAACAATTGATCCCGCATGGAGATCCCCATGTTTACATAGTTGTATGTAACTAGATAGTTAGTTGTAATTTTGTTGTTTGGAGGACTTATACTGGTTCTTGGCCTTTGACATACCCTTTCACGTTCCATGTTGGATTCCTCTGTACCAGAAGATTTCGTTTGGTTTTTACCGCATCCATTTTTAGTTGTATGTGGTATCAACGCCAAGCATTTTTCATGCCAGCTTATAGATTTGACATTATCGCAGATGACCTCATCTTATCATAACATTTTTGAGGGTTTACTTGTAGGTATATCGACAAATTGAAGTGGTAAACAACTAGGGGAAAGCTAGTTATTTCGCTACCACAACCATGGATTACCTTGAGTATTGATAGCTTTTACAGTCCATTATGTCCACAGATATTGCTCATGAAGGCATTGTAGATTTAACAGACCATTTACTATCTATGGGATGCTGCAACCCCAGTTGTAAAAGACATATTTAGCATACACAGAGATACATTGATCCCCTACATAAGATCCCACATGTAGAATATGAATAGAATGTAGCTTAACCTATGAGTAGTTTGACAACATCGACATATTGATATACCTCATCCAGAGATCACTAAGTATCCGATTCAACACCATTTCCATATGAGGATTTGTTTAACAAGCAGATTGGTGTTTGTGATGTTACTTACAAAAACCATCGTTATACCATTACCCATTATATGCATCGTGATGAGAAACATGGATGGAGCATCCCAAAATATGCAAAAAGAAGGCATTATTTGACATGACGTTTTCAAGAACTAACTGTAGAGGATGAACTTGATATCATCATCCTATATTCGATCATCCTCATGTTCTTTCTATAATCTTTGGTAAGCAAGTCAATTTTAGTAATACTAGATTTGACAGAGGTGACGATGAGAGTGATAATCCCTAATACGACAACGATGATGACGATGATAAGTCCAATTCTGAGTAGTTTGTGTGTCACGATCTTGCTATTTCTTGTTTGGATTTGTATTTTTGAGGATTTATTGATTTAGATTTAGTTGCGTTAGACTATTACATTTTTTAAAAAAGTCTATGTTATTGATGAAGGCATCTGTCGGTTACCTCATACGTATTTGTCTAAAAGCACTTGGTTCAATTAATAGCGATTTCAGAACCTTTTGTAGGTCCTACATCTTTTTCCAATCCTTTCTTGCATCCAAATTTTGAAGGAGGCATGCACAATATCTCAAACAAAATCTGGATTCTTTGGGATGAGGATGTTACGATGCTTCTTTTTTTCAACTCTGCTCAGCTTATGTCTATCTCTTGCTCTCTTCCGTGCTTGCCGACCCCTTTTTGTTTTCTATGGTGTAAGCTTGTAACAACCCACATTTTACGTATCGGAAGATCGTAAAATATTTTTATTTCATTTCCTGAGGGTTGGATCATTCTCATATCTTAATATGTTGCTTATGGGGATGTGAGACATGTCCATAATTTTTACCGATTTTGTTTGCGGCCATTTTTCCTTTGTCAGTCTTGTATAGGGAATAACTTTTGACTCAGGTCGAATCAGAGGGTGAGACCTGTGCCATTGGAAAGGAATTGGTGATTGCCTTTCCGTAGAGTGGTTACATTAAACATTTGGCTCAGCGGTTTGGGAGGAATGACAATTTTAAAGTTTAACAGTTGGTTGTTCAGGTTTTGGGAGCCTTAATGTGCTGATTTGGAGAGGCCCATTAGTGGGCTGAAGGAAGGGTATAAATAGGGGGTGAGAGGTATGAGAAATAGTTTAGTTTCTCTATTCACTCATTTGGTGGCCTATGTTCCTTCTTCCTCTAACACCTTTCCATCATTAAAAATCAAGAGCTAAGTTTAGGAAATCGAAGATCTACACCATTGGAGGCTAGATCTACATCATCTGAAGTGAGTATTCATTGGATCAAGGGGTTTGGTTCGAATTGCTTGCTGTCCGGAATCTTAATTCATTGATTTTTGCTTGTTTTGGAGAATTAGTGAGTGATATGCATCTCTCGCATGGATTCAATCAAGTGTATGAGTAGTTGATCATGTTTTTCATCATTTTAAATTGATTTTGCCTAGATCTACACCTCGGTAAGTCCATTTTCATATGAATCACCCTATGATCTATTTTATCATGTTTAAATTGTAATTTGTATGTCATTTCATATGTTTATGCAAGTTAGATCCCTAATCTAACTCATTTGTTCATTTACCATGGTTTTGGAGTGATTTGCGTAATTTTAGTAAAAATCGTCGTATTCATGTTTTTAATGACTTCATAACATGCTTATGACTGTCTTGAATGAATTAAACGAGTATATTTCATCGATGGGAGAAGTTTTGGTCGAAATTGGAGTTGCATTGGGGTGGTGCAGGTTTTGGGTCATTCATGGTAGGTCGGTTATACCATGGTGTATGTCTTGGAGAACAAGCCATGACTGGGGTCAGTCGTACGTGAGAAGTCTGGGGTCGATCAGCGAGCCTAGGGTTGAGAAAGGGGTCGGTCGGTTGTTGCAGGGTCGAGCAGAATGGAGAAATCTGGTCTGAAGTGGGTCGGTCGGTCCTTAAGGAGAAGGCGGGTCAGTCTGGTGTGAAGATACCAGGTCGGTCGTGCAGGGTCGGGTCGGTCCAAGTGGATGGGTCGGTCTGAGATCCTGGTCGGCCGTGAGTAGTTTTCAGCAACGCTTTTAGTCGTTGTGATGATTGACATAAGTGATGCCATTTATTTCCCTTAGCAAAATTGATATGATGCTATGGATTGTTTTGAATCTCATAATTGGTGTTTTCTTTGGTTCGAAAGTGGTGATAACTTCTAAGAGAATTCCAAGGGGAATGACGAAGTGAGGTGAGTTGTTCATCGGATGTGATGAATGTGGAGGTGACTCAAAGATGTATTGGGTTCGTATGAAGTGATTGCTCTAAAACGTTCTGAGCTAATGAATAGTCGTAATTGATAACGACTAGAGATGAGAAGGCCGAGGAATTATTGTTGTCGTGGGTTCTAGCGCACTCAAAGCAGGGGTACAATTGAAAATCGATTGTAGGTCGAGTGCATTTGGAGTCTTGTATGGCCTAGACACGTGTTGTGTATATTATGTGTTGTTTTTGCTAAAACCGAGGCATCGAGTATGGTCCTTGATAGTTGATGGAAATTTTTTTAGCCGGTCATACGATTAACAATGGTTTCAAATCAATGTTGGTGGTGACAGCCAGAGTCAGTCATGGACGTTTGAATGCTTGGTTTTGTTGATTGTACCATCTTGTGGAGATTATCTGACTTCGAATGAGGTGTTCTTTGGGTGCTTGTCTGATATTGGTTTCGGCCTTTGGGGCTTGTGCTTGAGGGATGACAAGTTCGATTAGGGCGGTTATCGTGAGATATAACTAAATATTGTATGAGTTGCTTTTGCCATGTATGAATGGTTGTTATGATTGCCCTGACTGAATTATTGCTTCCTTTCGATGTATGGATCGTAAAGGCTATCACTATCAAGTGTGGGGAAGGCAATTGTGAGTTCTTCTCTGGAGCTGGGTAGATTAGTTCGTTTATTTATCCATTCTCATATACTTTATTGATGAAATTTGTTAGTTGTTTAATCGCTCACTAAGACTATTGTCTGACTCAAGGTTTCATGTTCCCCTCTTATTACCTTGGGTTGTTCATCCGATTGTTTGGATGGGCTGACTAGGTGGCAGGTGACACGTGAAAACTTAGCGATGACGATGTTGCTGTTCGGAGGCAAGCAGGAAGCCGACGTACCAATTTTTTTTACTATATAGTATTTGGATTTCCGCTGTTTGCTATTTTCTCTGAGCGTTGTAGTAAGACAAATTGTATAAACACTACTGTTGTAATCCAAGAGTATGGATACTACTTTCTAGTTGTTCTGAAAGTTTTGGTGTTTTCCAGCTTCACCATTATTACCTGTTGTATAAGTTCTATTATATTTTATCCTTGCACTGTGAGTTTACAACAGGTTCTGATGATCTTTACCTACCTTGATGATCGTCCGTAGCTTCCATGCACACCTTTCAGCGTATTATTCCTCTTGTATAGTGCAGAGGTTATGGGCGGTCGTCACAAAGCTAGTTGCGATCGTGTCAACCGCCTGGATTTATGGAGTGAGATCCGTTTGCTTTCGAAGTTCGGTTTTGATGCCTCTGTGGTAGGAGAGATTTTAATGTCATCATCTCCCAAGTGGAAAAATCAGGCGGCTCGGCTATCAATCTCCAAGTCGTTTTGGAATTCGATTCTTTCATTTTGCACTTGGGTATTTCGGAGGTTTCCTTCTTTGACTCGGCTTTTACTTGGTGTAACAACCAAGAGGGTCATAATCGGATTCTTTCTTGGTTATACAAGGTCTTCGGCAATGATGATTGGTTTGCGCTTCCTTTCTCTTGCTCCATCGAGCATCTTCATTGCACCAACTCAGACCATTCTACTTAAGGCTTCTCCATTGTCGTCCTCTAACTCGTTTAGATTTCAGGGTATGTGAAAGTCTCACCGTTCCCTTCTACCGATGGTTGCCGACTCTTGGTAGGCTTCAATTAGTGGCTCTTTGTCCGTTGCATTCGCCCTTAAGCTTAAGCGACTAAAAGCATGCCTTAAAGGATGTAATTCACTAATATTTAAGAATATTTTTGACCGAATCCGGCTGCCGAAAGAAGTTCTCATCCTAACCAAGTGCTCATTAGAGGAGGTCTCCTCAGCTTCGAATAAGGATGATTGGGTCCTGGCCTAATTGGTTTTCAATTCCTAATTAGCTATTGGGACTGACTTTCTTGGCCAAAAGGCTAGGATCAAATGGGTTGTTGATGGTGATTCAAACTTGAAGTTTTTTCATGCTCTCATAAATAAGAAGAATAAGATCCTTTCGATTCTGTAATTCGTCGCGCGGATTCTTCTTTGGCTTCATCCTCACTGGATGTTGAAGAGACCATCCTTTTGCATTTCCAGTCCTTCATGCAAACTCCAACGACCAACCTCCAGATCCAAGGAGTGCTCCATCATATTTCTCGCCTTGTGTAACAACCCACTTTTCTTAGAGAAATTGAATTAGGAATCAACTAATTGATTTGGTAATTTAGATAAAATAAAGTGGAAAATAGGGAGAAGGACAAACATTGGAATTTTTTTGGTGAAAAGTATGAGAAGTTTCAAAATTAGGGGGAAGGCCAAATGATAGTGTAAATGGAAAAAGGTTAGTGGGCCCCCTGAATTCTACCTTTAGTGTAAATGTGTCCTTCTCCCTAATTTTGAAACTTCCCATACTTTTCACCAATATTTTTTCAAAGTTTGTGCTTTAAAAGAAAATCCTCTAAAATAAAATATATAATAATGAATAAATAAATAAAAGTGAAACATATATTTTGGAATGAGAGAAAAATACAAGTTTTATGAATTATTTTGCGTATGTAATTGATGTAAAAGGTTGCTTGTTTTATTGTAACAATGATGAAGTTTATTGCTTTTGATTAAATAACAATTTTAAATGAAAAAATATTTTTTTTATGATAACATAAAGAAGTTTTGCCTTTACGTATCCGAAGTTTAAATAACATACTATTTTTGTGTGTGTTAGTTTTCAAGTATGCATTTGAGAAAAAAAAAAGGAAGAGAAAGAACTTTTATATTAATTTAAAAAAAAGGAAAAAATGTAAACAAAATAAAAATAAAAATATAGGAAGTATTCATTTTAAAAGATATATTGATGAATACTCTAGAAACTAATTTAATAAGGAGGAAAATGAAAATATCTCATAAAGAGACAAAGAGTAATCATTATATGACATGATAAAAGTAAAGAAAAAGAAATAAATAGAAGGGGAAAGTAATAAAATAAAAGGGGGGACTTGGTTGAAGGTTCTAGAGAGGGGGCTAAGGATAAAAATCCTTCCCATCCTCTTTCACGGATTACTTACAGTACGTATTTTTCCACCAAAACCAGAAACAACCGAGAACAAATACAGAAACCTAAAAATTTCTCTCATCTCTAATCTTGCCATTCAATCAAAGTTTCATACAAATTGAAGATAAAAGAAGATTCCCAATCCAAGGTTTTCAATCAAGAGATTAACCAATTTCAGAGCTAAAAGATAGCTTTTTGGAGTTGTAGGTGAGTGAAGATTCAATTTTTATTCAATTTCATTGTTTGAGATTCTTGCCTTAGGCCTAAAGATGAAATCTTTAGGTATGTTTGATTGTTATCTTCCTTCCCTTATGTCATTTTGTGTTGTTGGAATATTGGCAATTAAAATTAAATATAAATTCTAAATTAACTTTGATGGAAATAATTCTATGATGAGGCAATATGGAAGAGTGATTTGATTTTGCTAGTGCTTTTGAAATGCAAGTTTCATGTATGATGAATTGACTCAAAGTGGAGACATGAAAATTAAGATTTTCAGATATGAGCTAAAAATAATTGTCAAAGAACATGAAATCTGAACCAATTGTTAAGGTATCTAGCTTTGAAATTTTGAACACATGAATTACATTCATATTCAAAGCTACTATAAAAAATTTAAATTAAAAATGTTAAATTTCGAATTTTTATGATTTTTGCAAGTTGGATATATGAAAAATGAAAATTTTAAAGCACAGCAGAAAATGGAATGTGAAGAACATGAAATCTGTACCAATTAGTAAGGAATTTAGCTTTGAAATTTTGTACGTAAACTATATTTATATTCAAAGATACTATAAAAATTTTGAGTTAAAAATATTAAATTTCGAATTTCTATGATTTTTGCAAGTTGGGTATATGAAATTTGAGATCTTTAGAACACAGCAGAAAATGGAATGTGAAGAACATGAAATCTGTACCAATTGTAGGGAATTTAACTTTGAAATTTCATATTCAAAGCTACTATAAAAAATTTGAGTTAAAAAAAATTATTTTTCGAATTTCTATGATTTTTACAAGTTGGGTATATGAAAATTGAGATTTTTAGAACACACCAGAAAATGGGTTGTGAAGAATATGAAATCTATACCAAATGGTTTTGAGTTTGGTTCTCAAATTTGGTACATACAAACTAGACTGATATTCAAAGGTACTGTAAAAAATTTAGCTTTGAAATATTAAATGTTGGTTTTATATGATTTTTACGAAATCAGTATATGTAAATTGATATTTTCAGGCCTAAACACAAATTGTTTTGGGTATAACTTTGTGGTTTCTTATAGGATTTTGATAAGTCTTGAAGTTTTGGAAAGCTTAGAAAATGTGTTACGACTTTTATGTTTTAAGATTTGTATAAATTTAATGTCTAGATTGTCAAAACTTAATTCTTTGCAGCTGGTCTGTCAATAAAGATAGAATAAATTTTAAGACATGACTTACGAACCAAATTTCATATTTAGGATTTTGAGACAATTGTTGATCTACATGAGTGGCTTTCAAATACGATTTATAATATTATAATTTTGAGGAATAGTTATTTGTGTGTATTTTCAATAAGTGGAATTTACTCCCATTTAGTAAATATTAAAGTAATGCAATGTGGTACGGGACGCAAGTGCATTACTTAATAGTTACTATTTGGAAGTATATGACACTTTTTGAATTGATGTGGTTTTAGTTCTTCATTAAGTTGGCATACTTATATGCCATTCTTATGATGATATCTTTTTCTCTATCGCAACTATTGTGATTTGATTTATTTTGTCATATTGTTTTATATATGATATTTATTATGAGTATCATATTGACTTATATATGATACTCTGACTTGATTTATTTTATCATATTGTTTTATATATGATAAAGTTTAATATCAGCTTTGTTTTGTTTAATTCGGGTTGTGATTATTATTTTGTTTTGCATGTGATGGTATATTTTCAAAACATGATTAAGTTTACAAAGTGTTTTGATGTTATAAACACTTTGAACTTCATGGCATATTTATTATAAAATAATGTTTAAAAAAATACTTTTGGTTTCGGGATTGGGATAGATTGGACTTTGTTGTACCAATGGACCAAAACTCCATCTTGGTCGACCTGATTCAGGATCGCTACCTGAATCAGTGGTTTTAAATTTCGCCCATCTACCACCAAAAGTCAATGGTCTGCTACATTGGGCAATTTTGTTGTTTCGATTGGGATTCCCGATCGGCGGGTCACGGACTACAAAAGATGGAGGCGTGGGGGTCCCACGTGTAGTGCCATGAATGGGTAGCATACAGCCTTCGCCTTAGACCGTCTTAATTATCCTGGGTTGATCGCCAGGTCTGTTATGGCGCTATGAATAGATTACGGTGCAAATGTTTCGATGCGTGCTCGAGCTCTACCACTGTGATTTTACAATACTAGCGTCTGTTTATTTGGTATGTTATGAGTCGAGTTATATTTATCCCATAATTCCCTAATATTTTATTACATTACTGTAATTGACTAAATTTATATTATCATATTGATTTATATATGATAATTGTTGTGAGTATCGTATTGATTTATGTATGATACTCTGATTTGATTATATTATCATATTGATTTATATATGATAATTGTTATGAGTATCGTATTGATTTATATATGATACTATGATTTGATTATATTATCATATTGATTTATATATGATAATTGTTATGAGTATCGTACTGATTTATATAGGATACTCTGATTTGATTATATTATCATATTGATTTATATATGATAATTGTTCTGAGTATCGTATTTATTTATATATGATACTCTGATTTGATTATATTATCATAATTATTTATATATGATAATTGTTATGAGTATCATATAGATTTATAAATGATACTCTGATTTGGTTTATATTATCATATTGATTTATATATGATTATTATTATATTGATTTATACTGTGATTTGATTGACCAACGAAAAAAGCCATGAAGATTTTATTGACTTGATTAGTTATCATCAAAAATTTATCTTATTATTTTGTATATGTATTTGTTATGAGTATCATATTGATTTATATATGGTACTCTTTTTTGGGGTATTTTATCATATTGTTTTTATTTATGATAAATATCATGTGGATTTCATTAGTTTATGATACTCTGACCTAATGAGTATCCTATTAATTTATAAAATTGTTAAGAGCTTCGCATTGATTTATGTGTGATGCTTTGGTTAGATTTATTATGAGTAACATATTAATTTAGATATGATACTCTGATTTGATTCATTTTATCATATTGTTTTATATATGATAAAAGTTATAAGTATTTTATTGGTTTATATTTGTTACTCTAACTTTATTTATTTCATCATTTTATTTTACATATGATAATTGATGTTGGTATTATATTGAGTTACATACAACACATATGTTTGGAATTATGGCTTATTTAAACGCGATGATTATGATAAATTGTTCAAATATTTTAACAATCGTACGCCTCATGTTAACTTACACATATGGCCCCTTTACTTCTTTGATAAATTATTTAATGTCCATAGATACTTACTTCACTCACACTAGACATAGCCTGACCCGTGTGATTTGTTTTGTTAAAACAATCCTCGGGTCAGGCTGAGGATTGTTAACAGGTTAGATTTGCGTGGACTGCAGTGTCACTCTTATCTTTTTCCACGTTTTGTGGTTTTGGACTATGCAGCTTCGGACTACCAGTAGCTAATGGTATTATGGTATGTATGCTATTATGTATTTTTTGGGAAGTAATGCTATGTATTATGGACTATGTATCTCGGACATCTCTATTATGGTATGTATTATGTATTCTGCTGTTGTTATTGTGCTACGCTTGATTCTTTTATATTTTGTACTATGTAACTTGGGAAATTTTCTTGTACCCTTGCTTTGAACTTATACACGAATGGTAAGTTGAGAAATTTTAAAAAAAATCATTCCCATGTTCGTTCAAGGGAATGAGTATAGCATTTAACTATATTGAGTCCCATTCTCTGTGCTTTCCGACAGTAACACTTAGTGTTGCTCTTGGTTAGCATGGGTATAGGGGTCGGGCGTTACATTTTTGGTATCAGAGCCCAGATTTGACGTAGTACAGAATATATTTAGAACATGGATTCGCACAAGACAATAGAAACATCATACATGTCTGTATATTCTAAAGTACCTCTCTCATAATATAATAATAGTGTACAATACTAGACCAAAACCCCAATCTATAATTTTGTTACAGATGTATCCCTTACGTAGAAATTGCGAGGACGCAATTTTTGTAAGGGGGAAGTCTGTAACAACCCTATTTTATTAGAGAAATTGAATTGGGAATCAACTAATTGATTTGGTAATTTAGATAAAATAAAATATATAATGGATAAATAAATAAATAAAAGTGAAACATATATTTTGGAATGAGAGGAAAATACAAGTTTTATGAATTATTTTGCGTATGTAATTAATGTAAAAGGTTGCATGTTTTATTGTAACAATGATGAAGTTTATTGCTTTTGATTAAATAGCAATTTTAAAAGAAAAATATTTTTTTAATGATTACATAAAGAAGTTTTGCCTTTATGTATGCGAAGTTTAAATAACATACTATTTTTGTGTGTGTTAGTTTTCAAGTATGCATTTGAAAAAAAAGGAAGAGAAAGAACTTTTATATTAATTTTAAAAAAAGGAAAAAATATTAACAAAATAAAAATACAGGAAGTATTCATTTTAAAAGATATATTGATGAATACTCTAGAAACTAATTTAATAAGGAGGAAAATGAAAATATCTCATAAAGAGACAAAGAGTAATCATTATATGACATGAGAAAAGAAAAGGAAAAGAAACAAATAGAAGGAGAAAGTAATAAAATAAAAGGGGGGACTTGGTTGAAGGTTCTAGAGATGGGGCTAAGGATAAAAATCCTTCCCATCCTCTTTCACGGATTATTTACAGTACGTATTTTTCCACCAAAAACAGAAACAACCGAGAACAAATACAGAAACCTAAAAATTTCTCTCATCTCTAATCTTTCCATTCAATCAAAGTTTCATACAAATTGAAGATAAAAGAAGATTCCCAATCCAAGGGTGTTTACACCAAAAATGGCATAAGCATCCAAAAGGTACTAAGAATGTACTTCACCGATTTGGGTAGGAAAAAATATGAAGCCGTGTTAATAAGTAAATGCAAGAAAAACATAAAATGTAAGTAAAGTAAATGGAGACAGAGTTTAGAGTGGTTCGGCCGTTAACGAGGCCTACGTCCACTATGTTGGCGATTTCCGTTCAGATAATCAGGATTACAAAGTACATCAGATCTCTCTTTCATTCACCTCACTAATCACTCAATATACCCTCAATTATATATTTCAATCTAGGGATTATACATGAGAATGGTATAGTTTGAAGAGGAAGAAGGTGGATGGATGAATGATGAGAAGAGCGCCTTCGTTATTCGGAAACTAGGCTTGACGCCATGGCCAGATCTGGCCGGAGATGGAGTTTAGCAGCACTTCGTGATTTCGAAAGATTCGATCCCTTCTCTGCTGATGTTCATTGTCTATTTATAGGCGGGATTCTCTGGGGATGATATCAGATCCTCTTTTGAGTTCGTCCATCTCGTTAATTACTGAGTGTGCCACTGACCAGTTGTCGCCGGCTGCCATGAATTGTATCTGGCCGTTGTGGGCGAGCGACTTGATGGAGTGAGCATCCTGGTCGGCTTGTGAACGGCTTCTTTTACTGAAGTTCTTCTACTAAGGTTGTTTCCGTCAGTTGGTGAGCGGGAATGATGTTGACTCATCAGTGGATCTAGCGGGGTGACTGATCATTGCGTTGTAATAATGCCCCGCTCGTTCTTAGCGGTCTAACGGTAGCCTTTATATCCTCCGGGAGGGTCGGACGGTATTCTGTAATTATGGTATGTTACGATGCTTTTCTTAGGAGATGCGCGAGCATTCATTCCATGGTCTTAAGTTCTGAGCGACCGGTGTCCTAGTTGGCGGGCGGTCTTCATGTGTGTGTGTAACTCTATCTTCGAGACTCCGAAGTATGTCTGTGACCGGGCTTTGGTTCCTGGATCGTGCGCCTTTCGTCTGCTTTGTGCGGGCTTTTTGGAGTATGCGATCCTTAGCTTTGCTTGGTCGCGCTTCCCGAGGTTGGCTGTATGATCATGGTTGGTTTTCTTGGCTGGTCGCCTCGTCTTGGTCTAGCGTTCGGTCTCACTCCGTGCTCGGGATGGTGCTGTAGTTGATCGAACGGGAAGGCTTTAGCTTGGAAGTCTTTGCTAAATGTGCGAGTGGATTTTTTAGGGATTAACATTGCCCCTCGAAGTTTGTGATTTTCCTTTTAATGGAGAATCACGGGCTTCGTTGTATTGGTAAGTCGCACATTATCTGATGGCTTTAGGCTTTCATGTTCTTATGCGAACAAATGTTTTTTGTGGGTCAGCTGGAATATGACGATGCGATTGGACCTGCTCTGTTTTTGCCACAAAAGATTATGTCCTTGGGAAGTGGACCAGCCGACTGAGTTTTGATGAGACATTTGTTTTGGTACTCGAGTGCTGAACCGATGTTATGCGAGACGTCTTGCAGGGTGTGTATTTCCATAGATAATTTGCTTCTCGACTTTTGAATCTTCAACGGTCGTTGATCTGCGGGTAGGTAGCTTTTGGCGGTCAATCGAGATTCAATGAGACGTTTTTAGTGTGACATGACACTCCGGTCTTCGTCGCGAAAAACTATTGGGCGGCGTCTTTTAACCTTCTTTCCCTGCTTTATGTATTTCCCTTCCTGGCATCTTTTGATATTAATTGATTTCCTTGGGAGTCCCCGTGGGTAACCTATTTTTAATGTTCCCATCTAACTTCTTTACCAAAAGGTTTTAACTTCCTTGTCCCTTTGCTTTGGTATTTTAGGTGCTTTCTCTTCTTCGGACACACCTCTTTCGACTTTGTGATACCATGATTTTCTTAGGTAACTTTTCTTTTTCACCCTGCTGTGTCTGGAATGCTCTCATGCCCCCTAGTCGGGGCGTCTTATGTCTGTATGAACTCCGACAATGTTCATCGTTATAATTCTTCCTGAGGAGCATGAGTATTCTGGTAGCTTTCTCTGAAGTTCGCGTTAGTCGTAGGCTTATGAGTTGCTTGATGAAATGTTTATGTCTGTCCCAGGGCCTGGTTGGACTTGTACTGATTTGTGTTTTGAAATAGGTCGCTCGAGGATGGAGTTCTCGATATCCAGACGACTCAAGAAGAAGAAGTCGCCAAGAGGGTCCGGTGGTGACAAGGCGACCAAGGGAAAAGAGGTCTTGGTTGCGCAAGATGTCCGGAGCTGTTGCCCTCCGAATAAGCTTTCCGTTGCGGACTTTCCAGCTGCTCTGAGCCGTATTTTTTCCTCGTCTTTATCCCTAGATACTGTAAGCATTCCAGAGCCTCTCAATGTTCCAGATCCTTTTGACCCCGAGGTTATCAAGGATTTCTTCGTTCGATGCCCAACCGCTTCCCGTTCTGACATGTACATAGATCCATATGCCAAGTGGATAATTGCAGGCAAGATGGACAACATGAAAGACTGCATACTGGCCGAGTTTAACCAGCTGGAGGAACGTCCTTACTTGGTAGAGAATCTCATTGTCACTGTCAAAGATTACATTGTGAGGCAAGTGATCGCCTGGATTTCTCTTGTTGAAGATCTTCAATAGGTCAACACAGAACTTGGCAGCCGAATTAAAGTTCTGGAAAAAGAGAGAGCCGAGCTCATTGAGGCCCTTGATTCCAGAGAGAGGATGATCTCTTACCTTGTGTGATGGTTGATGCCTTGGCCGTGTTTTACCTGTTTGGTAATTTTGTTTTTCTTTTTTTTAAAAAACAATATACACTTTTGGTTAGTCTGGCTTGTGTAAGCGAGAGCCAGCCTCACTTATTGTATTTAAAGATGCAGTCTCCACAATCTTCTTTTAAGCCCTCGTCACATTTTTTGCGTTTGGACAGCGTAGCTCAGCTATATCTTCGCATTGGTGCGTCGCTCGTTGCACCTTTATTTTCTGATTTGCATATTCGGTCGGGCTTTTTGCTAATCGTTCGCCGATGCCCGGATTTAGTTTATGTTGTTACGTTCAGGTTTAATTTGCACTTTTAGATCCTGTCGTTTTTCGCTTGTCGAAGGTTCCTATGTATCTTATTATGACCGCGTTTGGTGTTTTTTAAATTTATGGTACTCATCCCCTCGTCCCACTAACTCAGTGACCCGAGTCCTTCGAAGACTGGTTTTGAATACCCGCCCCCATAGGGAGGTCTTGGGTTATGGATTTTCGATCCATCCCAGGCCTCGTTTGATTGTTTTGGTTGTCTCAAAAAGGCCCGGGAACAGATACCCCCATATGGCTAGGATTTCTTACACCCCCTTTCGGCTAGGATTTCTGTATTGGTGCTGGTCTTTCCAGCGTGTTTTTATCCTTCCCCATTTTTATGCTTTATCCGAGGATCAGACATCAGCTTACCACATCGAGCCTTGACTTTGAAGGGATAAACTCCACGCCCTTCACCACAGGATTTAGCATTTTTCCGTTTCGGGACATTTGTCGGTCCTTCCGACCCTGCGCCCTATGAAATAGACACGGGTTCCCTTTTCTCCAAAACTTTCCAAGTCAGAGAGCCCGCGTCCTGCACCTAAGAAGGTGTTCCTTTAGTGGGCTCAGCATTTTTGTCCGTGGGACATATCGAGTTGCTTTCCATTCGGCATTGATGTTTTTGCAGGTTGGGGTCATCCTCGCTGCTTCCGAATGTAGCTATGGATTTAAAGAGTCCGTGTCGTGTGCCTGAGAAGGCGCTTTTGGAACTAAAATGTCCTCCGAGAGGCAGGATTGGAGTTTTTCCTGTTCTTCCATTTAGTGCCCAGCGTTGGTCTTCTGTACAGGTATTTGTTGAATATTCAGATCATTCCGTGACGTGGGGCATGGCCTCTGGACTCGCTATTTGTTGTCGAGTGGTTTTCCCTTTTTTTTGAAATGATGCATTTGACCATGCTGCTTGATCGCACTTTGATGATTCCAGAGTTGCTTTGTTTGACATTGCCCCGGGAGTTTTGTCATTATTCTGTCGCATGTACGAGGACGCCTTTTACCGTGCCAACATTTCAAAAGGTTGTTCTGCCTTTAGCATGGTTTACTAAACATATTACTCATACAGACGCATGATCGATTTTCATTGCAAGGTATTTTGCAAATCATTTAATTAGCATTATCATAGTAAGTCGATAAAGCAGGATAAAACAATATTAGTAATAAGGATAAGATCTAGGAGATAAGATTGAACGAGGAGGGTCCTAGTTTGACTATCTGTGGTCGAAACTCCGTTAGATGACCTTCCAAAGTTGAATCCCTTTCTTTCAAAACGTGTTGCCTCCCGTTTGTGGAAGGCCTAGGGGATTGCCGTGATGCCGCACGTACTGCTGCAGATGGTTCTTCCGGATTAGCCCCTCGATCACTGATTTATGTGCCTGCACTCGTTGGTGTAGTGCCCCGGCTGATTATGGAATTGGCAGAACCTCCCGGATCTCATGGCTGTATCCTTGACTTGTTTCTGCTTTAAAATTGGATACCTCTCGGTGTCTCTGGTTGCCATGAAAATGTTCCCGATAGTGTCATTGAGGGGGGTGAATTCGGAATTTTTGAAGAATCGCAGCTTCTTCTTTGCCCCGTTGCCTTCTTCTTCACTGTTTCTTTTCCGATTGTCGGGGCTGCTTCAGGCGTCCTCTTTGGTGCCTGCATACTTCTCGGCTCTGTCGAGTAGTCTCTCAAGCATTTTTGGCTTCTTTTTCTTGATCCATCGCCCCAACCTGGTCTCCTTACATATCGCCATCTTAAGGGACGTCAAAATTAGGCAGGGTTCTAGGTCCTCGATCTCATTTATTGCCGTGTTGAAGCGGGAGAGAAAAGTTCCAATAGTTTCACTCGGTCTCTGGTGCAGTTCGTTCAGCTTCGCAGCATTTCGGACCTCGAGTGCGGGTGATGTGAACTGCTCATTGAGCAGATTAGCCAGAGTTGTGAAGTTATCCACTGAATGCGGCGGCAATTTTATGAACCATTAGTAGGCCATCCCTTCGAGATAGGTTGGGAAATAGAGGCATTTAACTTCGTCGATAGCACCTGCCCCATTCATATGTTGGTCGTACCTACGTAGGAACAAATCCGGGCTGCTCGTTCCATCATAAGGTGGCAGTGGCGGAGGCTCAAACCTTCGTGGATGCATAGTCCTCCTAACCCTTTTGGTGAGCGGGGTTCTGGTCGGGAGAGATTCCAACCCTTCTCGGTATTCCTTCATTTTTTGGCTGTTTTCAATAATCATTTTTACCATTCCTGGGACGTACCTTTGCTCCTCGTTGGTACCCATGGATTCGTTCCCTGGTACTGGTGCGGATAGATCCTCTTGGCCTAAGACTGAGGGGCTCGAGCGGTTTTCCAGATCTGGTGCTCTCATGGCAGTAGGACTGTCGTATGGCCACATGATCGAGTCATCGGGATGGTAGGGTATTGGCGCGCGATCTCTCTCACCCTTTCGGCTATTGCCTCGTGCAACCCCCTGGATGAAATCCCGTTGTCTTGAGCTTGAGGTGGAGAGCCCGAAGTTTGGATCGCGATTTGCTTGATCTAATGGGAAACCGGTGGCACTCAACGCAACCTTCGCGGTGGCAGCCTGGATGGCCAACAGTGACTCAAGCTTCTTCATCATCGCGTTACTTGCAATAGCTACTTGACTTGCTAGTCCTGCCATTGTCTCTTCTAGCTCTGCTCTGGTCACAGTTCTTCCTATTTCTGGCGACCCTTTCGGTTTAGAATCAGCGGGAGCTGGTGCTATGGGACCAATGTTGTCGCTGGGGCTGGTGACCCTTCTCCTTAGCATATCCATACCTCTGAACGAATTTTCCTTGAACGGACATTTATCAGATCTAAATAAAAAAGAAATTTAACACGAACCCCACAGTGGGCCCCAAAATGTTTACACCAAAAATGGCATAAGCATCCAAAAGGTACTAAGAACGTACTTCATCGATTTCGGTAGGAAAAAATATGAAGCAGTGTTAATAAGTAAATGCAAGAAAAACAGAAAATGCAAGTAAAGTAAATGGAGACAGAGTTTAGAGTGGTTCGGCCGTTAACGAGGCCTACGCCCACTATGTTGGCGATTTCTGTTCAGATAATCAGGATTACAAAGTACATCAGATCTCTCTTTCATTCACCTCACTAATCACTCAATATACCCTCAATTATATATTTCAATCTAGGGATTATACATGAGAATGGTATAGTCTGAAGAGGAAGAAGGTGGATGGATGAATGATGAGAAGAGTGCCTTCGTTATTCGGAAACTGGGCTTGACGCCATGGCCAGATCTGGCCGGAGATGGAGTTTAGTAGCATTTCGTGATTTCGAAAGATTCAATCCCTTCTCTGCTGATGGTCCTTGTCTATTTATAGGCGGGATTTTCTGGGGATGATATCAGATCCGCTTTTGAGTTCGTCCATCTCGTTAATTACTGAGTGTGCCACTGGCCAGCTGTCGCCGGCTGTCATGAATTGTATCTGGCCGTTGTGGGCGAGCGACTTGATGGAGTGAGCGTCCTGGTCGGCTTGTGAACGGCTTCTTTTACTGAAGTTCTTCTACTAAGGTCGTTTCCGTCAGTTGGTGAGCGGGAATGATGTTGACTCATCAGTGGATCTGGCGGGGTGACCGATCATTGCGTTGTAATAATGCCCCGCTCGTTCTGAGCGGTCTAACAGTAGCCTTTATATCCTCCGGGAGGGTCGGACGGTATTCTGTAATTATGGTATGTTACGATGCTTTTCTTAGGAGATGCGCGGGCATTCGTTCCATGGTCTTAAGTGCTGAGCGACCAGTGTCCTAGTTGGTGGGCAGTCTTCAAGTGTGCGTGTAACTCTATCTTCGAGACTCCGAAGTATGTTTGTGACCGGGCTTTGGTTCCTGGATCGCGCGCCTTTCATCTTCTTTGTGCGGGCTTTTTGGAGTATGCGATCCTTAGCTTTGCTTGGTCGCGCTTCCCGAGGTTGGCTGTATGATTACGGTCGGTTTTCCTGGCTAGTCGCCTCGTCTTGGTCTAGCGTTCAGTCTCACTTCGTGCTCGGGATGGTGCTGTAGCTGATCGAACGGGAAGGCTTTTGCTTGGAAGTCTTTACTAAGTGTGCGAGTGGATTTTTTAGGGATTAACAAAGGGCTTCAATCAAGAGATTAACCAATTTCAGAGCTAAAAGATAGCTTTTTGGAGTTGTAGGTGAGTGAAGATTCAATTTTTATTCAATTTCATAGTTTGAGATTCTTGCCTTAGGCCTAAAGATGAAATCTTTAGGTATGTTTGATTGTTATCTTCCTTCCCCTATGTCATTTTGTGTTGTTGGAATATTGGCAATTAAAATTAAATAGAAATTCTAAATTAACTTTGATGGAAATAATTCTATGATGAGGCAATATGGAAGAGTGATTTGATTTTGCTAATGCTTTGGGATCCACTCTGCCATTTTTCTAACATTTTGATTTGTCGCTCTGGTTCCAGACTTTTCAAATGAGCTCCAATCTTCATGCCATCTTGTTTCTAGCTTAAGCACGCCATTTCGGACGACTTTCGCCTAGTGACCTTTCTTCCGAAATTGGTCCATTTCGCCAGAAATCGCGAAAAGACAGTATTTGGATAGCAGACTTTGGACGCGTTTTTCGGGCGGCTACGCAATTCAAAATATGACTTCTATATACTCAAATCGAAGAGAAAAATGAGATCTTCGATTTTTGTATTCTTGAGTCTTGATCAGAAGTGCTCGGATCGGAAGTTATGTGCTGAAGAGCGTCAGGGTGTTATTTGTAAAACTAAAAATTAACAAAAATTGGGGTTTTGGTGATTGGGGGACCCACGGTCGGAGGTGGTGGGCCAGAGGGGGCGGCGAGGCTTGCTGGTGGCGACAGGTGGGGACGCCGGTCGGGGGTGGGGGGGTATAGTGGTGGCGGCGGCGGCTTTTAGCTGGAGGAAAGGTTTGGGGGTTTGAGGCAGGGATGGCGACGGGGTGGTGGCGCCGCTGGCTTAGGGAGGGCGGCGACGATGGGAGAGGGCGGCGACGCTTGGGTGGAGCGGCGGAGGCACGAAGCGGCGGTGGCGGGGTGGGTTTTGAGGGAGAACGGGGTAAGGATTGGTTTTTTGTTTTTTTTAATGAAATTAGGGTTAGGGTTTTCTATATATAACACTTTTCATTCGACCTCCAAATCGAACCCACCGATTGTCGTTCCAAGCTAATTACCCCCATTTCGGACACAATGGGATATGTCCCGTGAGCCGATTCGACTGTTACGATTAGTTTTCATCGAAATTAAAATATAATTTAATATAACGTTCAAAATCGATTTCAACGTACATTTTAATTTACCAGGGCCACATACTGACTCCGAAAATTCCAGAAAAATAAAGCTAGTCATGTTTTGACGATTAGGTCTTAACAAAATAATTTTTGTTGAATTTGGAGACCATTTGAAAAATGGTCGTTTTCCAGTCGATTAAATTTAAACTGAAAGTACCTAACACGTTTAAATCCACTACGCTCACATATTAATTCCAAAAATTATGAAAATTGGAATCTAGCAATAATTTGATATTCCAAATCCAACAAAAGTGGTTTCGTCGAAAACGGAGGTCGTTTGCAAAATGGCTATTTTTAAGGGCTTTATATTATTAAAATATGTATAAATTCTATAGCGACTATTTTAAATTTTAAACTGTACATAACTATTAATTTATAAAGTGAAATCTCAACTTCTTACATTCATTAGAAATATATAGTTGAAAATATTCCAACGTTTCTTGTTTCGTCCAATTCTGACTTATATTGAATTCTGTATATTCAATTGAAATTTAAAATCGAATTTTCAAACTACAGCGCCATTTCAGGCACATTTTATTACTAAAATAAAATTATTCGTTCTAACTTCGATTTAAATAAATTTTTAGTCGTTATTATTTAAAATAAATCATTTTAAATATTCAAAATCCATTAAAATAGCTAAAATAAAAATTTTAAATTGGTTCTGAAAATCCGGGTTGCTACAAATCCAACTGGATTCCTCAACAATTATATTGTTGTTTTTTCATATATTGAATTATATGATGTGATAAAACCTATTATTGATTATTGTGTGTTTGGGATGTTGAATAACATTGGCTCTGAAATAATTGGCATTTAAAATATTGTAAAAATATATTGGAAAATAATTAGAGTTTTAAAAGGGAAAATTCTATTATTTATTGTTTTTAATAATAAATATTAAATTTTGATTGGGTTAGAATACAATACTTGTTTTAATTATACATAAACGAGCAATTTGATTTAAAAACGATATTTATAATGAAACAATTATCACTGGGAAATTTAGGAAATATGAATTCAAGAATAGGTTTTAAAATGGGGAAATGGAAAATCATTTCAAAAGAAACGATGAAATTATTTCGATGTTCGAAATGCAAATAGAATTGAAATAAATCCATAGGGGTTATAATCAGAATTCGACTGTGTCGAATGGTATATAAATAAACTATTATTAAAAATTATATAAATATTTGACAAGATAGTTAATAGTAAGTTTGAAACCCATAATTTATAATCAAATAGGAAATTGAGATCAAGTTATAAACTGGATTTATAACCAAGGAGAAGCTGACTAGTCAATGGAATTTATGAGGTGAAGTTGGTTTATAAATTTAGAAAATAACTTCATAAATGGAATTTTAACTGGTAGTGATATTTATTTATAAAACAAAGTTTAGATTGATTTAATGAGACCAGATTTCTATAAGAAATAATATTCACGGTTTAAAGTGAATAATGTTTTAGAAGCAAATATTTTGCAGATTTAAAATTGTTATAATGGAAATTGGAAGCATTTTCCAATGTATATAACCTATATTTGCTAAAGTACAAAAAGTAAGAAATGTGACAAAAAAAGATGGGAATGTTTTCGAACGTTAATAACGTATATTTTCTAGAATAGCGGAAAATAAGAGTTTATAATATTTGGAAATATTTTCCAAGAGGTGGGAGGAACTAAACGGGTCTTGAGCAAATATCTGGAAAGATATGGGAAGTTGGAAAATTAATGTTCATAAAAAAAGGGGCCCGTGGTTGTTTTTTGTTTAGCTGTAAATTTGGATTGATGTTTATTTTCCTTTGATAGTTAAATCACCATCTATCAAAGTTCTTTTGACCATCGTTGTTAATACGGGGAGACCAGTTGGATTTATTATCTGAAAACCACTCCGTATAGGCATAAGCGTTGCGAATTAGATTATGCTGAAGATAATTGAAGACAGAGTGAAATGCAAGGGTTGTTCTGTTTGTCCACTCCCAGGATAACTCATATGGCCGAACGTATGACAAAGTATTCCTAACATATCACATAAGATGATCTTCTCAAGATATTACATTAGTGGTGGAGGAATTCATTTCTTTTAGCTTTTTATACTTCTAATATTTTGGGAAGATCAACTAGTGATTTGATGGGTTTGATGATGTGGCATTCAAAGTGAATGGCGGCCAGATGTCCTGAAAGATAAACATAGCCTCAAGCCTCATAACCGGAGAATGACAAAAATCGGGCAAGCAACATATCTAGTTGGGTCATACCCAAGCATGATATATTTGTCACTGATCTAGAGAAAATTTATTATCTGTTCTTCTTTCGATTCTGTATCTTACGGAATACGGTTGGACGACTGACAACCGTGACAATATATTCGCTACACTTGATATACACGTAAATGTGTATATTTTATCTGCTTATTTATCTTTTTTTCTATTAAAATAATTGATACTGTGAATTTATAGTTGTGTTTTCAAATTATTTAAGATAAATGGATTAATGCACTTAATTGTTGAAAAGCTTGAAGAATTGGTGCAAGAAGAGTGTTGATTTTTAGAGCTGGATTAAATCTTGAAGACTAGAAGAAATGTCGGTGTTCAAACTCTTTCTTATGCATATTTTAAAGATTCAATGCCTTTTCATAAAGATCGCTTGTCTCAGATGTTATAGAGTTATTATTTATGCTCAAAACGATTGAAGTTGATGTCGTTTGATGTCCGCAAGCTATGTTGCATGTCCATTCACACGCGTTCACATTGGTTTATTTGTTATTTGGCTAAGTCTTTAGTCCCATATTTTGTAATTGCCTAATTAGTCTTGGTCATGGCAGCTATAAATACACTGTATCTCTTTCATTTATAATTACATTGAGTTTTATTCTGTAAATCTTTTCTTGGAATAAAACTATTCTTCTCCTTCTCTTCTTAGTTGTTATTTTATTTTATTTATGTTTATGTTGTTTATTTTCTTTTTCCCTATTTCCCATTTAGCTATGTCTAACTAATCCCCTCTAATTAGGGGGTGATGATGCTTAGATTAGATTCAATATGAATCACATAGCCAAAAAGGATTAGGACTTTACTTATATAGATCTAGATCTGAACCAAGGGTTTGATCTGAACCTTCATACTATGTGTCGTTTAAGAGCTATGCTCCTTCACAGGGTATATTTGAGTTCGATCTAACGCTTATCAGATTTAGATCTAACTTTTAGGGTTTTAGAAATAAAATAGTGAATCTATCCTGATAGCCTATGGGTGTTTAAGAGATTAGCTCCTGCATAGGCTATACTTGTCGTTATTCTCCTATTTGTTTCTAGAAACCTAATTATTGTAGATTCATGTTTGTAACAAAAACATGAATTAGATCTGTATAAATCTGTTTGGTTATTAATTCATATTAATCTAGTTTATGTCATTGGTCCCTAATTGCTTTCATTTATTATTAATAACTCTCTTTTTGTTTATTTTCTGTTATTTTCAAACAATCAAAATTTCGGATATTTATTATTAAAATATTTTTTGTTCCAGAGTTCGATACCGTTTTCAACAACCCTTGTTGTTTAGGAAAGTCGAACGAATTAAATAGTTGTTTACAATTGTATAATTTGTTCGCAAACAAATTTTGACGCTGTTGCCGGGGTCCAAAATAATTTTTATTAGTAGATCCTTCAGCTTATATTTTTTTTCTTTTTTTTTCCAAAAAAAATCACATAAAAATATTTTTATTTTATTTCTTGTTTTTATTTTCTTTCATATATAGAAAAAATTCTTGCTTAGACAATTTGGTATTAAATTATCGATACACAAATCTATAAGACAAAAAAACTTACATTTTTTCCTGATTTCTTTCTCTTTATCAACCTTCCTTCCAATTTTCTTACATTTCCTTTTCCTCTTTTCTAAAAAAAATCACTTTCCATTTCTTTTTTGATTTACTTCTCAATCTTCTCTGCAATTGTTTTTCTTTCTTTTTTTTTCTTCCCTTTTTACAAATCTCTTTCCTTAAAATAAATATCCTTTTACAAATCTGATCTCGTAGCATCAAAAATCCATCTCCAACACATCATCTGCGAGCACCTGAAAACCTATCATCTACTTCACAAATTCCACAATCATCTTCCTCTTCAACAAGCCCTGACCTCCTTCACATACTGCTTATCCACAACTTTCACAACCACAAAACCCCACAAACAAATCCCTTAATCCATATCTAACAGCCGAACTGTTTCAAACCTTGTCGCAATACTCAATAGCCGAACTATAGTGCATTCAGCCACCTTACAACTCCAGGTCCAACAGCAAACTAAGGGAAAAACCTAGCTACATCCACCACGAATTCACCAACGTCACCACCTGACAGACACTGCCATCCGTAATTTACCCTACTGCAACCCCATCAACATCTCCGTTTATGCTCAGGAACATCAACAACAAACCTCGTCTCCTCCATTCACATCTTACTGTCTACCATTCATTTCCCATTCAACTTCCCTCTTCTTCTCCTCATCAATACCCTTTTCTTTACAACCTTTCCTCTCAACCCAAAATTACCAATCCTACAACGCCACCTCCAGCCTACAGTCCTCTCGCACAACCACGCTCACACACAGTCGAATCCCATTCTGGTGCTTGTTAATTCTCTAGAAATCGAGATCGAAAATAAATTTTATAATCGACTTTTAATTTATCCTTTTTCTCCTTTCTTTTCCTTGAATCTATTTGGATAATTTTTTCATTGCTTCTAGACTGTCTCAAGAGGGTGTGGTTTTAAATGGATTTGTATTGGTTTAATTTTTGTAAATTATCTTAACTGGTTTGTATTGGGCTTGAGCTCCATAGTGGGTCGGCGTAAAATTGCAGGTGTGACTTATTAGCATTTGCTTTCTACATGTTCACTTGTTTTGAAAAATAAAATAAAAAATTCCTTGGTGAATTCAGTAGAATTTTTGTTTTACATCTTTTCTTTTTAGGTTATAAAATTCTGCATTATTAGCTTGTTTTCAAGTTGCAAAAGTACGTGAAGTGGAACCGCTTGCCAAACAATATCGTTGCTTGGTTGCTAATAAATTAATTTCAAAAAATCAATTTAAAGGCCAACGAAAAGTGAAAGAGCAGAATTAAATAAACAAACAGGGATTTCAGGGGTCAAGCGATTTATAAATAGATTTTGTGAGGAGCGGTTGCACACCAAGTGAGGTGTGAACGCGCTAGCACTACTCAATTGCACTGGACGGACTGCCGATCAAGGTGAGAATTTTATAAACTCTACGGGTGCTCTATTGCAAAGAAAAATATATAGAAATTGCTTGTAAAATTTTCTGTAGGTGCAGCGACTTGCTTATACAATCTTTTTAATTCTGTTGTTATTATTTATGCATCTTTATCCATTCTGTTAAGGGCACAAACCAATTCACATAAGATGGGAAAGTCATTACCCTCCCTTATCCCATAAAATTGCATTCATACTAGGAAAAAGCTGCATTAATGAATAAAAATTGTAGATTTTGGACTTAAGGGCGTTACGAGCTCAATTAGGGAAAAATTTATTTTCTTAATAACTAGGACTATACTACCTAACTCTCCCAGTGTCTAAGAAAGGGTGGAGTTTCGAACTCAATCGGGTTCTTAAAACTTCAGCTGCATTGCTACGGTGATTCGTGGTGCACTGATAAATCCTGACCCGATCTGTCTGAGACTTGTTACTTGTGTAGTTTGAAATTATTAGGTTTATAAATTTTCAGTTAGGAGCTATTAAGGACATAAAATTTTATTGTAGCCAATTTATGTGTGTCTGATTGTTTTGTGAATTGCAAAATAAAATTCAAACTCCTCAAAAATGAAAAAAAATTGAAAAATAAAAAAGAATTTTTTATTGTTTAGCCCTTGTTAATTTTCTAAAACTCTCAAAACTTTTTTCTTTCTCTCACCTCTTTCCGAACTTCGCATTATCTAAATTTCTTAGACGAACTATTTTCTTCTTTTTTCTGGTGCATACAAACTTGGACCCATGACCAAGAATCTCGTCGTTTAGTTTGAATCAAACCACCTTCTCTTTCCCCAAAACCCATTTTACTTAAACAATCCTTAGAAATGACTAAAGAATCCACACGTCTTACCCTGATGGATACAGTCCTTCCCGATAGAGCTTTTGTCCCTACTTGCATTCAGTTACCCGATCCTGTTGGTAACCACTTCGAAACCCGTTCGAGTCAGAAAAGCATCCTCCCCAAGTTCAGTAATCTTTCTCATGCGAACCATATAATTTCTTAACGAAATTTGAATATGCTTGTGCAACCTTTAAATTACAACAGTTATGTGAGGATGGTATTAAACTTCGTTTGATTCCATTTGCACTAACTAACTCCGCAGAAAAATGGTTTCTCATCTTGCCTCCGAATTCGATAAGAAAATGGAAATAATTTATAGTAGTTTTCCTTAAAAAGTTTTACCTCCTAGAAAAAGCAGCTAGAGTCAGAAACGAAATCTAAAATTTCCACAAAAAAAGGGAATCGTTATGTCAAACTGTATACGATGGACTCGATAATGGTTTTATGCAAATGTTAAAGTCTATGTGTTAGGGCAATTTCCTAAAACTGACTGACGTAGAAGCTTGGGAATTTCTAGACGGGTTAGTAGAAAAATCAAAACAATGGGAATTAACCAATGAAAAATCTCTCTATTTGCATTCCAGTAGTAATTTTATCGAATCCTCTTCTTCTAAAGCTCTTGAAAATGCATTACTGAACGTTGTTAGAACACACACTCAGTCTAATAACGTTTCCCAAGCCATATGTGACATATGTCTTAACTCCGATCATATGGCTGGTGACTGTCCCCAGTCCCTTGAGCAAGTAAATGCTTTCAACAGACCCAACAAACACCCAAGTCTTTCTTATGGTCCAAATAACCCCTTGATGAATAGACCTTCTAATGAAGCATTTCCGAACAATGCTTCAAACAATTCCTTTAGGCAAAATCAGTACAATTCGAACCAGGCGCCTTTCCATAAATCTCATCAAATGGTTGCACCCCAAAATGAAAATCTCCATCTCCTTTCTACGATGAGGGGAGTTTATCGGAGGTGGGTAAACTATTAGAGCAAATAACTAAACAAAGTATTGAAATTCAAAACTCGTTACACTCATATATGCAAAACACGAATCAAGAAGTGAGTGAACTTCAAAAACAAATGTCTCAACTTAACGCTAGATTAAGTGAAAGGGAAAAGGATACGTATTCAAAAATCCGTACATACTAAATAGTCCAATCTCGACGTCAATAATATACTCAAAACTCTTTTCAAAAATTATATTAAAAAATAATTATATTTTCAAAACGATTTATTTTATTTCAAAATAATATATAATTTCAAAATTATTTTGAAATAAAATAAATCATTTTGAAAATATAATTATTTTTGAAATATAATTTTTGATAAGATTTTTGAGTATTATTGACGTCGAGATTGGACTATTTACTATGTACGGATTTTTAAATATACGTTGGAGTGGTCAAAAAGGCAGGTCATTACAAAGTGGAATCCGAGCAAAAGGGACAAGTGTCCATACAAACACAGCAAGTAACAAGACCGAACCACCGCTCCAAGTCGGTATTTAAAACCAGCTCGGAACATTCAAAAACGATAGCTCATTATTTTAGCTTACGGGTATAAATATAATAAACACAAAAATCACAGACACAACAAAGATAACAGTATCTCACAGCGGAAATTTTATACATAAAAATCAGAGTTTACAAAATAAATATATACAGTGGAAATTTTTGAATATACGTTGGATACTGGTTAGGCAGTATTATTAATACGGTAAAGCTATACTTTGGTTTATATTATATTTTATCCATTCCGCTGTGAGATATTTTCTGAGCTCTGACATATTCTATGTCTCTGTCTTTTCTGCAGGATATCAGAGCAAACCAATCCGAGTTTCAATAGATTGGAATTTTGAAAAAAAAAACGGTCTGTTGGAATTGGGGTTGTTACATATGGTAAATTGGGGTTGTTACATCTGGTATCGGAGATTAGGTTTAGGATTCCTATATAAATAGTGAGTGAACGTATTTGTATTTTTAAAAATATAAATATAATATATATATACCTAGATCCATAGAGGAACCCACCAAATAGAAAGAGTATAATGTGGTAAGAAATGGGATGTTGTTTTGTACACTAAAGGAATGAATATGGAAATTCGAGACCCTTAGGTAAATTGGGTAGAGAGTGTACAATATACTTTGTATTGAAGGAAAGTGAATCCCATATGATTAGTATTTTGGGTTAGTGGGTTTGAAATCCTTATAAATTGGAAAAGGTTGAAAAGAGAAAAATGGATTAGAAATATATATATATATATATATATATATATATATATACAGTTGAGAGAATTGATATTGGGGAGTGTCTAGGAAAGCATAGAAAATTGGAAACCCGCTTTGGGTCTAACCGCATTGTTAACTTTTAAGAACTTGAAATTATAAAAGTTTTGGGAAAAAGGTTTATGGTATTTTCAAGTTTTAATCTTAAAAGTTATAGTTTTAAAATATGTAAAGAAGTACATATTGAGTTTTAAAGTAAAATTCTCTCAGTAAAAAGGTGCATATTATAGAGCATGTATAGCTCGCTAGTTTTCTTGTTACATTTCATACAAGAATTTTTGAATAAAGGAATATTTGAAATCTCTATTCTTATGAGTTATGACAACCCTTTTTGATAAATTATTTTAAGATAATTCTATGGGTGGACAAAATAAGTTGTAGAAAATAAGAATAGAGTGGATGTTGGCACCCTGTAGTAAGAGATTGAACCGACCTTATAGGTAAGAACAAGTTATAAACCCGATTGAAAATGGATGAATAAGAAAGGGAAGTTTTCAAGATAAGATGAAGAGAAAATCAGTAACAAAAGAAAATTTTCTTATGTGGACTGTGCTTGGATAGGAAAATAGGGAATCATTATAAATAGTTACATAAAAACCCAAGTACGGTTAGAAAAATGTTGGAAAAGAAAAACGGAGGATGTGGAGTTTTCCGTTTTCCATCTTTTTGTAACATAAGAAATTGAATTTAGAAAATTAGATTTTTCTGAAATTCAAAAAATAAAGTTGGTTGGTAGGATTATGGATGCAACAATTGGATGAACTACGCTCTTACCCAGTAAGAGTGTGGGAAAATTTGGATGAAAATATCTTTTGATTTTCAAAATATTGCATTCATATAGAACTACCAGTATATTTAGGATGTGAGAATCATGTTTTAAAAGGATTTTTGAAATTTTGCATACACATAGGAGGTACGGCTTAGGCATACATGCATTAATATGATGTATTTCACTTTGCACATGTACACTATATTTGCAAAAATTGGATGCAAATATGATGGGTGGATATTATGCGAGGGATTATTTATTTTATCCTTATTAAATTTCGGGGATGAAATTTCCTAAGGGTGGAAGAATGTAACACCCCGCTTTAAAAAAATAAAATAAAAAATATGCATATATGAATATATATTATATGCATAGATATATTTAAAGGAAAAATCAAATAATAATATAATTGCATGTAATAAGTCCATGCATTGAGATGAAGATTAATAAAAGAAATTGTATGCAATGTATAAAATGAGAAGAAATGCATGCAATGTAATTGAAATTACATGCGAACATTTAAAAAGAAAAAGGAAAATTTGAAGAGCTTCCAGAATTTGGTCACGGTATTAGCGTCATTGCGTTCGTGGCGATTTTCTGGTCAATTTAGACCTATGGGTTGTAGGAAACTGATTTAAAATGAATGAGATATCTTTAAATTAAATATTGTAACAAAACATGAAAAAGAGAATTGAGAAAAGAATAATGTCTAGCACTGTTCTAAGCCTTGTTAACAATAACCTAAGTAGCTCAGTTGGTTAGAGCATATGACTTGCACACAAGAGATACAGAGTTCGATCCCTGCCAGCGCCATATTTTTGTTTTAAGGGAATGGTTAAAAAGTGGCTTAGTGTGAAAGCAGTTTAATTAAAAAGTGACTTAGCGTGAAAAGGGTTAATAAGAGGTCTAGTGCTTATATGTATGTATGTATGTATGTATGTATGTATATAACAAGATAAAACGGGAAAACAAAATTTGTTCACGTACAAAAGCTTAGCATACGTATAAGAGTTGAATATAAATGAACATAATTCAAATAAAGGGTTGCGCGCGAACAAAAGGGGTGTTTGAAATTTGATTTATGTGCAAGAATTATATGCATTATAAATAAATCAAATTTCAAATCAAAAGGAAATTAAATGGAAAAAATAAAATATAAATACGGCAGGGGTGTCGACACATGTGTCGACACCTAAGCAGGGATGTCAACCCCTGCACATCATTTAGCACACATGGCGTGTTTTGATTGGTGAACATTTTTTTTGATTGCGGCGTGGCCATTTTTTATTGGTCGTATGACGTAATTACCTCTGACGGATTTTTATTTAAATCTAAAGGACCAAGTTCGTTTAGCACGACTACAAAATTAGGTGATTAGGTTTACTCCATCCTTATAATCTCTAAGGCGACGCCAAAACTCTGCCAGGGAATTAAAATGTTAGCCTAGGAAGATTATGAATATATATCTGGAGGAGAGAGTCAATGTTAATAAAAGATTATTGAAAGCAACGTAAACTTCTAAGACCAATCTATTTAAATTATTTCTCTTTCCCTTCTCTTTTCATGAAAATAATAAATCCATGGTCGATAGGTTGTAAACCTGATTAAAAGGGAAACTATGGATGATAGAGCGGATCAGATCCAAAATTTGGGGAAAGCATGAAGGTGAGTGGGTTTAAAATATACTTTTTGAATAATAGTACATCGATCGTTTGGCATTCCCCATAATGAACATATTGGAAGGTTTAATTTGATGAAATGCATTACTGCGCTAAAATGGATAATATTTTCAATTGGTTAATATGTTGAGATGTACATTTACTTGAATGTTTAAGAAAAATGAATACCGTTGTATAGATCCATTTTATGAACCTATGAATTGGGTAAATGATACACTATTGGAGAACTACATGTTATTTTAAATAAAGTTAATTACATGTAGGAAGACACGCGACGTATATATTAGGATTTGGGACATAATTTGAAATGGGATTTTGAAACATAACATATATTATGTTTTGAGACTTTAATTTGGAGGCGCAATCTGATATGAACACAAATGGTTGAAAAATTTATACATAAGGTTAGTTGAATTATTGGAAATGTTTATATGCTATAGACTTGTTAAAATTTTTGGCAGTAACAACCACTGTTCATATCACATATTGATTTGTCCCATTTATATACCAGAGCCCTTACCTGTGAAAATTAGGATGGTTGTATGATTATATACATAGAATTGAATAAATAAATATGGTTTTGGGGCATCGACCAAATTATGTTAAAAGATCTTAAATTGGATCATAAGTATAGAAAAATGATTTGGGCGCAAATGGGATCATAGGTAAAATAAGAGTTGGCATAATTTGAATAATAGGAATTTAGACGTATAATCCATCATGAATATAATTGGGTAAATGGGCATTAACACCTATAAAGGCATATGTTTAAATAATTGATTAATAATGAATGCCTAGGATTACAATTAAAAATTGTAATTGCACTTATGACACGAGGTTAGGTTGCATTAGTGGTGGAAGTCTGCCCGGACCCGACCGACATATCCAGCAGCCACTAATGTTGAACCTAATGTGAGAGGTCTAAGTACGCAAATACGAGACGGGCTATGACACAAGGTTAGGCCCAACTTGTGGAAGAAGTCTGCCCAGACCCGACCGACATATCCCACATCCACAAGTTGTAAGCCTAATGTGGGAGGTCAAGCCCATTATAAACCATAAATGGACATGGTAATGAATTGGACTACTTAACCTAATCTAATCCATAGGGATTGTATAAATATGAACTAAAGTTAGGGTTAAGTAAAATTGGTTGGACAGTGGGTGGGCTAAGAAAATCTGAGGGGGTGGGTAATATTTACATATAGGCCAGCAAACTTAGCCCGAAAAGGTTATGTGATTAAAGAAACCTAGTGGTATACATAACCGGTAGAAATAATAAAGTTATGTAATTAAAGGCACTTTTAGGGTAAGCATAACTTGTAGGAATGGTAATCACCTATTATAAACAAGTAACATTAATGAAAATGTTGTATAATAGGTAAACTTGTCCTAGGGACAAGTGGGGATTATAACTTAGGTTATAATAAGTATGAGAATGGGATAACTGGTGAATTGAGTTAAGGGGCATTTAATTGTAAATTAAGTAATCAGTAAGGAGGAAAGCTCGAAACCAGTTAAGAAAAGGAGGAAAATATATTGTACTTAATTATAAATTAAGTAATCTGTAAGCTTGGAAGTCTGAAACCCGTTGATAAGAATATTTAGGCTTGTCCTAGGGACAAGAGGAAATTATAACATAGGTTATAACAAACGGGGAGAGAAACTTATTAATGGGCCTTAGTTAATAGAACTAAGTTAATAAGTAAACAACGATAAGTTGTATTGACAACGTAAAATGGAATTATGATTAAATGAGAAAGAATGAGGAAAACTTTTGAAATAAAATAAGTTATATTTAATCATAAATGGTAAGTGACATGTTAGTTAGAAAACATGTGAATTGGACATATTTAATTACATATTAAGTAAAAACATGTTATTGTAATGATGAAATCAACAAGAAAATATAAAAGAGATTGTGGATTACAGACCTTGGGACACAATCTAGAGAATAACATGTTGTGGGCTTATTAATAAACTTGAATGGATTAAGTTGTATGACTGAAATTAATAAGCAAGAGAAACTTGGTAATTTGAATAAGAATTCAATACGAATTGGAATAACCAAGTTAACTAAAAACCTGATGAGGTGAGACAAACGCGTAAAAGAATGTTTAAACATAGGGTTTAATAACATATTAAAGTGAGGCGCTTGAACCAGTCCACACGTTTGAGGGTGAATAACCCAACGGGGTAGATCATCGTGGTGTTATATGGCACGAGGAAGAGCGCACATTCATCTGATTGTTCTGATGGCTCCGAAGGACTGGAAGGGGAAGCACATGGCTTCTTAAGGTACATAAGGTGCTCCTAGTAGTCCTCTGTGCGGCGATAGATGTCTTAGGCTGTGTCCGCAGAGGTTGGGACTGCGCGTAACTACTAGGTGGGTGGGCCTTGACTGCAAATGTAGCTATGCAGTCAGAATGCTATGACAAGGTGACACCATTATGGTTCGGCGGTTTCCTCACGAGGAGGCAGAGGGTCAGAATCAACAAGGATAACAGACCGTTGAACACCTGTCATTGGCAGCCAGTGGGATGCGGAAAGACTCGAGCTATACCAAAGATACTATTTCACCCGTCACTATCGGCGTAAGGGGTTGAGAGGAGACGCCACATGGATGTTTAGATTGTTTTGCGCAGGGGCAGTTGCTTAACTCTGGTAGTCTTTACTAGTTAAGGGAGGGGCTGAGGTGGGGCCATAGCTACCATGAAAACAGACCCAAGGTATATCTGTAGATGCTCTTTAAAGACGGTCCTGTACAGATATTGAAAAGCTCCCGATCGAGTTCCGTGTTTCTTATACCGCCCTGCCATGGATCTTGGTGCACATTAGGGGATGTGCGATTGAGGCATCGAGCTACAAATGAAGATATGTATGGTGGATAGTCTTGATACATGCATATCGGCTCTAGATGGTGTATCGTAGACTTGAGGGCATTACTCCGTTATGGAGTCTGATTCAAACAAAGGTGGAAGTCCGTACGTTTGCATAGCATAATAATGATAGATATATGCGGAATGTAATATTGTTGTCCGTACGTCACTAGGGCGTAGGATGAGATACTGCGTATATTGCGATAGTGTTACGGTGGAGACCATGCGAGGGGGGTTCCATGGGGTGTACCTCGATGTTGGGGGTAGCTACATGTATACTGTATTAGGTTAATCCACTGAGAAGTATATGGGTGCGACGTGTGTGTAAGCCTTGAGTGTTGTTAGCCCAAGTAACCTAATAAATAAGAAATATGATTGACGGTATATGTCGGATTATCCAAAGTGTATAGTTTAAATCCAGTCACCAGAACTTGTGTTCTGACCCCCTCCTCATAACATACTCCCAGGTTAGGTTTATGGCGGATACATGAGACATTATAGCTTTGGATACTGGTTAGGCGGTATTATTAATACGATAAGGCTATACTTTGATTTATATTATATTTTATCCATTTCGCTATGAGATATTTTCTGAGTTCTGACATATTCTATGTCCCTGTCTTTTCTGCAGGATACCAGAGCAAACCAATCCGAGTTTCGATAGATTGGAATTTTGAAAAAAAAATCGGTCTGTCGGAAATGGGGTCATTACATCGGGTGCTTTATGTTTTCGCATGGAACGCTCGGGTCAGATACGAGCGTTGCAAATTTTAGAGTTTAGATATTGGATCCGGAGAGGAACGCAAGACGCTTATGTGCAAGCACGACAAATTGTAAAGCTTATTTAAAAGTTCACGTATATATTCTATATCTTCTAATGCATTCTATTTTGTAAACTCTGATAATTTTTGTTATAAAATTCCGCTGTGAGACATACTGTTGTATATTTTCAGTCTGTAATTCTGTGCGTTATTTCTCTTAAACCCGTAAGCTAAAATAACAAATTATCACTTTGAACATTCTGAGCCAGTTTAAATACCGACTTCGAGCGGTCAAAAAGGTAGGTCGTTATAGTTGAACTGTAACAACCTGCTATTTTGGGCACTCCAAGTCAGTAATTAAATCGACTCAGAATGCTCAAAACGATGGGTAGTTATTTAGCTTATAGGGTTTAACATAACAACACACAGAATCACAGCACAAAAAATATACAATAATATCTCACAGCGGAATTTTTATACAAAATATCAGAGTTGTGCAAATAAATGTAATGACTTGCCATTTTGACTGCTTCCAGTCGGTAATTAAACCAACTTGAAACATTCAAAATGACTGACAGTTATTTATAATAAATACTACTTACAAAAATAATCCAACCCGAATCAATTATCCAAAATTCAAATTTCTTAACTATTGTCGGTTTCCAATTTCGAGATTAAATTCAATTTAACCTCAGATTCAATTCATTTGCATTCTTATCAATAAAATACATACTTTACGTGTATACCCGGTTGTGTTTGAGTGAATCGAAATGTGACGGCCCGCCCCGCGCCAACCGACATTTACTCCAAAAGTGCGCTGTACACATGTCCAGTTAGCACGGAACGGGTCGTTAGAAGGGAAAAAGGAAGGAGGAAATGAACATACAAAGAACCTGCAGAATGTCTCACAGCGCATAGAACAAAATATAATAGTAACATACTTGACATAAAACAGGAGAGACAGTGCATAAGCTGAAAATCAGAACTAAACATCATAGCAGCGGAAATCTAAAATACAGCTTATTACAACTTTTCAACTGTCTCAAGGTAAAGTAAGATAAAGGAGGTACACTACTAATGCCCAAGTAGCGACCACCAACGACACAGGGAGGATGTGTATATATATATATAATGCGTGGAAGCCTCCTGCCCGCCTCCGGATCAGCTACTCGCACATCACCAGCTAACATGTCTCTAGTCTGCTCGTGTGAGCACCCAGAGTAATAAGAGGAGACATAAAACTCTGGGTCAGACATAAAGCCTGGTATGAGCGATAAGCATCTAAAGTGAACAATAACAGGTAGACTAAAACATACCTGAACCTGGACCTGAAACCAAAGAGTTAGCACTACATACTGTACAACACTCTAAGGTATCATATCAATCAATATAAAGATACGGAGGTAGGGGAGGTGTGCATGTCATAATGATAGCAAATAATCAGGCATAGCATCCATCCTCACATCTCTCACTCAGTGCGTAAAGCATACGATATTCACCACTTCGATCACCCAACATACTTGGCTATGATCACTTTGCCCCATGAAGTCATAAATGACTTCACTGCACTGATAACATAGCCACAAATCCTTCGCTATGTCCACTTTGCCCCATGGAGTCTCAAGAACCCCACTGCACTGGCTCATAGCCTTACTACGCATCACCTTGCCCCTCGGGTCATAATGACCCTACTGCACTGATAACGTAGTCTTGCTACCATCACTTTGCTCCTCAGGTCATAATGACCCTACTGCACTGATAAGTAGCCCATCATCCATTTCCAGTGGTGAATCGAAGTTATGAACGTCGGCAACTCCTTAGCACACGTCCCGCAGCAAAGTCCAACCATGAAGTGAACTCATCGGTTCCCAACTGGATCCTGAGCTCTAACTTCCCATATTGGACTACCTTTGCATCTCGGGTTTTCATTCTTCTTCGGATCGGTCATCATTCGGTCCCTAGCTCCATGCTTCCATTCATGTCCATACTTCAGTTCAGATGTGCACGGTTCGTCATCTTCCCTCATGGTCGCGGTGTGCGGATCGTGGTCATTCCTCACGCTTCAGGTGTGCGGATCGTGGTCATTCCTCACGCTTCAGTTGTGCGGATCGTGGTCATTCCTCACGCTTCAGGTGTGCGGATCGTGGTCATTCCTCACGGTCCGAGTGTGGGGATCGTGGTCCTTCCCCACGGTCCGAGTGTGGGGGTGCGATCCGATCCTAGGGATCGTGGTGTGGGGATGCGATCCGATCCTAGGGATCGTGGTGTGGGGATGCGATCCGATCCTATCCAAATCCCTGCAACTTTTCCAGCGAGCTATTTACGCCATACGATGACGTTTTCGACCAATCTAACTTTTCTAAATAATCACATAACATTCCAAACAGTCATAGCAACATATAAAATTGACCATAAACACCAAAACAACAATATAACATATCAAAATGGATCAAACATCGCCCAAATTCGTATCAGAGGTCTAAAACATCATTCCGAATTTAATAAACATTTTTCCAGAATTTTATCAGGTTTAAATTCGCTAATTAACACTAATCACCCCTAATTAGCCATAATTAGTGCAAAACTATGCAAATCACTCACCTTAGCCACAAAATAAACTAAGATCTGAAATGATTCTCTGATTTGATGCGAATTTCTATACCAAACAGCAGCTCCTTTGTTGATTTGGTGAAGATCCTTCTTGATTAGGGGTTGCTAAGCCAAATCCTTAACCTAAAGGTGATTTGGAGGTGATTTAGAGGTTGGAGGCCATTTTTAGGGATCCTTGGTGATAAGTGGAGGCTACAAAACTGAAATGGAATGATTCTCCATCTCATTTCAGCCCTCCCATAACCCTAATCCCGAAATGGGTTATGGGCCTACTTGCTAATCACCCGATTTGGCCCGGTTAAGCAGTTTTTCACCCTCCAAACCTTGTTTCAGCCATATCTCCCAAACGGTAAGTCCGTTTGGCTAATGTGACCACTCTACGGAAAGAGAAACCATCAAACGAATCTAATGGAAGTGGTTTCAGGTCAAAATTCCTTTCCAATCAAAAGTTATGGCCAAAACAGTACCAACTAGGGGCAAAATGGTCATTTAAAAATCGACAAAAATCATGGACATGGGAAATGACTCTAATAGATGTTTCCCAAAGTTACATGACCATACAACTTCACACGGGAAAGAAATAAATATTCTACAATCCTATGATGTGTAGAATACGGGTCGTTGCACTCTTCCCCCCTTAAGAAATTTCGCCCCCGAAATTCCCTAATCCAAACACACACAAAGATTCCCGCATGCCTATCAATCATAAAACAACAATCAAACATGCAAAATAAGCAAAACAAGTCTATCCTAGCATGCGGAATAACTAAATCACAAAGTAAATCTTACCAGGCAAAGAGTTCTGGATAAGCCTTCCTAATGCTCTCCTCTGTCTCCCAAGTACAATCATTCTCGTTCTCGCCCCACTGAACCTTGACTAGCTTCACCACCTTCCTTCGAAGTTGCTTCGTATCATGCCCCACAATACGAATCGGCTTGCGGTTCCCAACCGCCTCGGGTTCTACTTCGAAGTCCTCTAACTGATCAGGTGAAATAGTCATATCTGAGTCGTGAACGGACTTCCTTAATTGGGAAACATGAAATACATTGTGAACTCCCGCCATCTTCTCTGGTAAGCCAACTCTATACGCCAAATTCCCGACTAGTTCAAGAACAGGGAATGGCCCAACAAATCTTGGTGCCAACTTGCCTCTCCTGCCAAATCGTATCACGCTCTTCAACGGAGAGATTTTTACAAACACCAAGTCACCAACGGAGAATTTCAAATCTCTTCTCCTCTTATCGGCATAGCTTTTCTGTCTATCTTGAGCAGCTTTCATTCGTTGCTGAATGATCTTAATCTTATCCGACGTTTCTCTCACCACATCTGGTCCAAGCACAAACTTCTCGCCAGTCTCTATCCAACATGATGGTGAGTTGCACGGTCTTCCGTACAAAGCTTCATATGGAGCCATCCCGATACTGGATTGGTAGCTATTATTATATGCAAACTCTACTAGATGCAAATGGTCATCCCATGATCCACCAAAATCCAATATACAAGCTCTCAAGAGATCTTCCAATATACGATTCACCCTCTCCGTCTGACCGTCGGTCTGAGGATGATATGCGGTACTGAGATGTAATCTTGACCCTAGAGCCTCTTGTAAGCTCTTCCAAAACCCACTAGTGAACAACGGGTCTCGGTCACTCACAATGCTTTTGGGTACTCCATGAAATCTCACTACCCACTTCATATACAATTCTGCCAACTTGGCTGCCGTTCTGGTCGATTTGATTGGTATAAATCTTGCACTCTTAGTCAATCGATCCACAATTACCCAAATGCTATCATATCCCGATCTAGTCCTTGGTAAGCCATCGATGAAATCCATCGAGACTTGCTCCCACTTCCATTCGGGAATTTCTAATGGTTGCAACAACCCACTAGGCTTCTTTTGCTCGGCTTTAACTAGCTGGCAATTCATGCATTTGGATATAAACTTCCCAACGTCTCTTTTCATCCCTTCCCAGTAGTAAGTCTGTCTCATGTCTCGATACATCTTATTACCACCGGGATGTATAGTCAGTTTTGAGTGATGACATTCTCTAAGCACTTCATCTCTCAAACCATTCACGTTGGGCACAACTAGTCTTCCATTTTTCCGAAGCCATCCATCTCGATCAAGCCCATACACACTCATCTCCTCATCGATACCCATCTCTGACTTGGAGATGATTTCTAGTAGATTAGGATCGTTCCTCTGGTTGGAACCAATCCGCTCCATCAAAGTGGGTCTGATCGTCAAACTAGCTAGCATAACTGGATCCAACTCGCACCTTGGTCTGAAATCAAACCCCGCGATAAACTCCAGTTGCCTCCATTCAAGAAACATTGCCCCTAAGCTGGCATGTCTCCTACTCAAGGCATCGGCTACCGCATTACCCTTCCCAGGTGTATATGCGATATCAAAATCATACGAAGCCAAGAACTCTAACCATCTCTGCTGACGGAGATTCAGATCTTTCTGAGAGAAGAGATACTTTAACGATTTGTGATCGGTAAACAACTCAAATCTTTCTCCCAAGAGATAGTGTCTCCACATCTTCAGCGCAAACACAATCGCTGCTAATTCCAAATCATGGGTAGGATACTTCTTCTCATGTGACTTTAGCTGTCGACTAGCATAAGCTACAACCCTACCTCCTTGCATCAATACTGCACCTAGTCCGGTACCACAAGCATCCGTGTATACCGTCATCTCTTCATTTCCTTTAGGAATGACTAACACTGGCGCACGCGTCAACTTCTCTTTTAGACTCTTGAAGGCATCTTCACACACTCCGTCCCAGACGAAGGACTGATTCTTCTTAGTCAACTGAGTCAACGGTGCTGCTATCTTGGAGAAGTCTTGGATAAACTTACGATAATATCCAGCTAATCCCAAGAAACTTCTTACATCTGTTGCATTCTTGGGTGTAGGCCAATCCTGTACCGTAGCCACCTTCGCAGGGTCCACGGCAATACCACTCTCTGAAACAACATGACCCAAGAATCTCACTTCCCTTCTCCAAAAATGACACTTAGAGAATTTCGCTTTCAATTGGTGTTTCCTCAACACCTCCATCACTATCCTCAAGTGCCCCTTGTGTTCCTCCTCTGTCCTTGAATATACAAGGATATCATCCACGAACACAAGAACAAACTTATTCAACTGATCTCTGAATACTCGATTCATAAGATCCACAAAATAGGCTGGTGCATTGGTTAACCCAATCGGCATAACCAATCACTCATAAAATCCAGACGGCGTCCTAAATGCCGTTTTCGGAACACTCTCATCTGCTACTCGAAGCTGATGAAATCCTGTCGCGAGGTCCAACTGGGAGAACACTCTTGCTCCTTCCAGCTGATCAAACAAATCGTCTATCCGCGGTAGAGGATACTTATTCTTCCTCGTCACCTTATTCAACTCGCGATAGTCCACACACAAACGAAGGGAACCATCTGCCTTAGTGGCAAATACAACTGGTGCTCCCCACTCGGAGACACTCCTTCTAATTAATCCCTTCTTCAAAAGATTGCTGACTTGCACTCCGAGCTCTCGCTGCTCCCTTGGTGCCATACGACGAAGTGGCATCACTATAGGTCTGGCATCTTTCACTAAATCAATACGGAACTCAATCTCTCGGTGTGGTGGAAGCCCGGTCACCTCCTCGAAGACGTCCGGATACTGGCCAACCACGGGCACATCTGACAACTCATCCTGCGGGATGTCGAGGGAATTTACAAAACTAGCCATAACCCCATCACTAGGTAGGCTACCAAACACTACCCTCCGCCCATCATCCGCCCTCACTGTCACCAAAAAGCCCTCACAGTCTACCACCACCCCGTATCTTTGGAGCCAATCGACTCCCAATATAATGCCATACCCAGTAAAGCCCAAAACAAAGCAATCACAAACAAACATACATCCATGACTCGATAAGACCAAATTCCTGCAAATCATACTAAGGCTAGTCGAACCACCAATCGGGTTCGTCACAACTAATGGTCTATCGACTATCTCGGGTTCCAGTCCCAACCTATCTACCAGGTCACTAGATATGAAGGAACGGGAAGCCCCAGTATCAAACAAAACTCGAACTGGTATATCATAAATAGAAAGCATACCTTGAATAACAACATTCTTTCCTTTCCCCGCCGCAGTTGGGGCATTTGACGAAGAAGGAACAGCATCAAGAGCATATGCTTTCACAATCTGCTTCTCCTTTAGAGGTTGCGGACACTTATCCTTCTGATGTCCCACTTGGCCACAGTTGTAGCACTTCCTTTCCGCTGGCTTGGCCCGACATTCCTTAGCATAATGGCCTTTCTTTCCACAGCTGAAGCACTCAACATCTTTCTTACTCTTCTTCTGGCCACCTTTAGATTGGTCCTGCTTCCTCTTATTCTGAGAATTATTCTTGCCTCCACCGCCTGCTTGCGGCTTTGGCCCTTCTGCAGATGCAGCCTCAGTCTTTGACTTAGGGTAAAGACTCTCTGACCTCAAAGCTTTTCCCACGATCGATTCAAAAGTCTCATCGATGTGGTTGATAAGCCTCTCCCCCAAGTACCCATCCAAACCAGTGATGAACTTCTCATTCTTCTTTTCAGGGGTATCAATGAGAGACAGTCCATACTTCGACAAAGTGTCGAACTCAGCAATATAATCAGAAACTGCCCTGCCACCCTGCTTGAGTTCCAGGAACCTCTTGAACAACACCGACTTCTGGGCAGCTGGAATAAACTTCTCGCTAAAGCGAGCCTTGAACTGATCCCAAGTAACTTGGTCCTCTGGAGTAGCTGTTCTGATAGCATTCCACCAATTCATCGCTCGCCCTTGCAGCTGACGAGACGCTAGCCTTCTCTTCATCGCATCCTCGAGAGCCAAGTCATCAAAGATACGATCACAGCTATCCATCCAATCTTGAACATCTGTGGCCGACTCCGTTCCGTGGAACGGCTTCCCACCAAGATTAGTGTAATCTTTGCATAACTTGGCGAAATCGACCCTAGGCGCCTGCACTACTGGGCCAACACCAACTCCGGGATTGGGAACTACCCCTTGCACTTCTCTAAGCATGTCTCTCATGAGGTTAGTAAACATAGCCCTCATGTCAGCGGCATTCCCTTGGTTGGTCCCTCTACCAGCACCCCTCGTCTCTCGGCTCATCGTTAATATGTAAAAAGGAAACGATTAACGACCCCATAGTGGTGCTAGTGCAGTGCGACTTCATTCTTATACTACTAATAGTATATACATACATAGCTTTTGAAAACCAAAGTAATCACAAATACGCGCTCTCATATACGTACTAACTCTCCCTAGTGTCTTTCCCTAGGTTAACTACGCAACCTAGAGCTCTGATACCAAGTGTGACGGCCCGCCCCGCGCCAACCGACATTTACTCCAAAAGTGCGCTGTACACATGTCCAGTTAGCACGGAACAGGTCGTTAGAAGGGAAAAAGGAAGGAGGAAATGAACATACAAAGAACCTGCAGAATGTCTCACAGCGCATAGAACAAAATATAATAGTAACATACTTGACATAAAACAGGAGAGACAGTGCATAAGCTGAAAATCAGAACTAAACATCATAGCAGCGGAAATCTAAAATACAGCTTATTACAACTTTTCAACTGTCTCAAGGTAAAGTAAGATAAAGGAGGTACACTACTAATGCCCAAGTAGCGACCACCAACGACACAGGGAGGATGTGTATATATATATAATGCGTGGAAGCCTCCTGCCCGCCTCCGGATCAGCTACTCGCACATCACCAGCTAACCTGTCTCTAGTCTGCTCGTGTGAGCACCCAGAGTAATAAGAGGAGACATAAAACTCTGGGTCAGACATAAAGCCTGGTATGAGCGATAAGCATCTAAAGTGAACAATAACAGGTAGACTAAAACATACCTGAACCTGGACCTGAAACCAAAGAGTTAGCACTACATACTGTACAACACTCTAAGGTATCATATCAATCAATATAAAGATACGGAGGTGGGGGAGGTGTGCATGTCATAATGATAGCAAACAATCAGGCATAGCATCCATCCTCACATCTCTCACTCAGTGCGTAAAGCATACGATATTCACCACTTCGATCACCCAACATACTTGGCTATGATCACTTTGCCCCATGAAGTCATAAATGACTTCACTGCACTGATAACATAGCCACAAATCCTTCGCTATGTCCACTTTGCCCCATGGAGTCTCAAGAACCCCACTGCACTGGCTCATAGCCTTACTACGCATCACCTTGCCCCTCGGGTCATAATGACCCTACTGCACTGATAACGTAGTCTTGCTACCATCACTTTGCTCCTCAGGTCATAATGACCCTACTGCACTGATAAGTAGCCCATCATCCATTTCCAGTGGTGAATCGAAGTTATGAACGTCGGCAACTCCTTAGCACACGTCCCGCAGCAAAGTCCAACCATGAAGTGAACTCATCGGTTCCCAACTGGATCCTGAGCTCTAACTTCCCATATTGGACTACCTTTGCATCTCGGGTTTTCATTCTTCTTCGGATCGGTCATCATTCGGTCCCTAGCTCCATGCTTCCATTCATGTCCATACTTCAGTTCAGATGTGCACGGTTCGTCATCTTCCCTCATGGTCGCGGTGTGCGGATCGTGGTCATTCCTCACGCTTCAGGTGTGCGGATCGTGGTCATTCCTCACGCTTCAGTTGTGCGGATCGTGGTCATTCCTCACGCTTCAGGTGTGCGGATCGTGGTCATTCCTCACGGTCCGAGTGTGGGGATCGTGGTCCTTCCCCACGGTCCGAGTGTGGGGGTGCGATCCGATCCTAGGGATCGTGGTGTGGGGATGCGATCCGATCCTAGGGATCGTGGTGTGGGGATGCGATCCGATCCTATCCAAATCCCTGCAACTTTTCCAGCGAGCTATTTACGCCATACGATGACGTTTTCGACCAATCTAACTTTTCTAAATAATCACATAACATTCCAAACAGTCATAGCAACATATAAAATTGACCATAAACACCAAAACAACAATATAACATATCAAAATGGATCAAACATCGCCCAAATTCGTATCAGAGGTCTAAAACATCATTCCGAATTTAATAAACATTTTTCCAGAATTTTATCAGGTTTAAATTCGCTAATTAACACTAATCACCCCTAATTAGCCATAATTAGTGCAAAACTATGCAAATCACTCACCTTAGCCACAAAATAAACTAAGATCTGAAATGATTCTCTGATTTGATGCGAATTTCTATACCAAACAGCAGCTCCTTTGTTGATTTGGTGAAGATCCTTCTTGATTAGGGGTTGCTAAGCCAAATCCTTAACCTAAAGGTGATTTGGAGGTGATTTAGAGGTTGGAGGCCATTTTTAGGGATCCTTGGTGATAAGTGGAGGCTACAAAACTGAAATGGAATGATTCTCCATCTCATTTCAGCCCTCCCATAACCCTAATCCCGAAATGGGTTATGGGCCTACTTGCTAATCACCCGATTTGGCCCGGTTAAGCAGTTTTTCACCCTCCAAACCTTGTTTCAGCCATATCTCCCAAACGGTAAGTCCGTTTGGCTAATGTGACCACTCTACGGAAAGAGAAACCATCAAACGAATCTAATGGAAGTGGTTTCAGGTCAAAATTCCTTTCCAATCAAAAGTTATGGCCAAAACAGTACCAACTAGGGGCAAAATGGTCATTTAAAAATCGACAAAAATCATGGACATGGGAAATGACTCTAATAGATGTTTCCCAAAGTTACATGACCATACAACTTCACACGGGAAAGAAATAAATATTCTACAATCCTATGATGTGTAGAATACGGGTCGTTACACGAAACCTGAGCTAAAAGTCCTCATTAAAGACTGATTTAAGAGAATCATCATATGTAAATCTTTTGTTGCTCCTTGTCAACACTAACACTGATATAAGGTTCATTGTATTTTATTAAAAAAATATAATAATATGATTTGAAAGAATTTGTGAATTATGATTTCAAAATGTTTTAACTTCAGGATATGAAATGAAATGATTCTTACTAAGATTTGAGTAACCCGTGACTAAAGAAAGGTATGACGTGGGTGTAAACCTTTGATGATGGTCTGCTCTAGGGTCCGAAGAAACATCATTATTCGAAATCGATACATGCGTAGGCCGTGCCTAGTGGCCTTGTCATTGGGAGAAACCTCTCGACTTATGTCATTTATAGTAAATTATTTTAAATTTCGAAATGATTTTGGTTTTAAAAATCCCGAAGCAAGTATAAATCGATATGAAAAGAAAATGTAGTATTTCGAATGATTTGAAAATAAAACTGGGATTTTAAGTCGGAGGAATTATTTTATACTTTGATTTCATTTTACAATCTCTCCTTTTCGAGGACGAAAAGCTTTAAGGGGGTGATATTGTAACGAACCAGAATTTTTGCATTTAAAATTTTAAAGTTAATTTAATCAGTGTTGGAAAATTATTTTATACTTAATATTTGATTTTTAATTTGAAATCTAATCAATTTCTTTTGGTTTTAAATCAAATTTTATAGGTCTTTATTCACGATTAATCCATTTTTTAAGAAATTCAACTTCTGTATAAACTAAATAAATAAAAAAAACTGTTGATCCATTGTGTGTGTTCATCAGCTCCTTGTTGTCTTGTGTTGGTGCATGTTTTGTTTAGTGCTTGTTTTAGATTGGTTACACCACTGTTATAGTAGGAATAGGTAAAATAGGATAATTGAATTGAACTCTGCATAGGTGTTTGTTCATCTTTCATTACTTAAGTGATTGGTAATTGAATGTGTGAGGATTGGTTATAGTGAAAGGTAGAATATAGGTCATAACTTGGTATTGTATGGGCTTCACTTCATGCATAGGTCTGCATGGTCCTGCAATGTAGTTTTTCTTTTTCTTAAAGACATTAAAATATAACCTTGGATAAATTTCTGTTTTTGACATAGTATGTATTAAAATGGATAATAACATAGTGGACTGACAATTCTGCAAGGTAAGGAGATCATATAAGCTTTATGTCTTCCTTATATGAAATTTATATATTATGGTTCTTATTTTGTACACGCCGCAATATTTGACACTCATTCTTGACAAGTTAGTTAATTTTGTGGTATTTGCATTTTTTTTTATGGTCTGCATGCTCCTATGTTTATTAGTTTGGCTTAATGTAAATATTATACATGTTTTGAACGGTTCCACTTCAATTAATACATGCTACTCCGTTTTGTTTCACCCATGCATGATTGTTTTATAATAAGTTACATGTTATGAATTAGCCATGCTGTTGCATGGTTTTTTTTTAAGCATGTCACATTTTGTTATTAACTGGAAATTTAATATTAACTAGATAATACATATATATGTATGTATGTATATGTATACGGCACATGCTATACTTGAACTGTTTGTTACGTTGTACGATACTTTTAGACAAGCATTGCATGAAATAATTATCTTTGTATTGTTTGAAAAAAAAACTCATTATTGTCAGTAGGCTTCAGTTTGACAGAACATGAAAAGAAGAAGAAGAGAGAATTAATGTTCCAATAAAACATGAGTTTTGTTTCTTATTTAATGTTAGATTCAATATTGGAAAACAATAATCTATCCGTAGAGTGACTTCAGATATAGGGATTGCGTCTAAGATACAATTCATGTAACAAAAGTAGATTTTATCTTGACTGAAGTGTACAATCTTAAATTCATTTCTTGGTTTGAAATATAAAACTGTTAACATATAAGTTTAATAATGCATTTTTAATCATTTTATGTCCCGGTATATTAAGGATTTTCAACTGATATATAATATATCTGAACTTGGAACACGTGGATACACAAGTTTCACACTGTTGTCTGATCTACTAAGATGATATATATATTTAGTTGTGCCTATTTAAACTCATGATGCACCCTTGTGCTGACGATGAATATACAATGCATACCTTGAACGTAAGAATTTATGATTAACTGATTGTATTTTAGTGTTTATTGAAGTTAATTTACATGAACAGAGATTAATCCTGACTCGAGTTTTTTTGTTTTGCATGGAACACTCGGGTCAGATGCGAGTGTTGCAGATTTTAAATATCAGCTTGCAGAACTGAAGAGGCACGTGAAGACGCATACGCGCGCAAAGCCGACCACGGAACCGTAAACTTTATTTATTTTTCTTAAATTCATGTATGTATTATATTATTTTCCATTGTAAAAAAAAATTGTAAACTCTGATATGTATATGAAATTTATTCCACTGCAAATATTCTGTGTCTGTGATTCTGTGTTAATTTTGTTTGAACCCTTTAAGCTAATAACGGTTTGCCATTTTGAGCGTCTGGAGTTGGTTTAATTATCGATACGAGACGATCAAAAGGCGAGTCGTAAACGTAACGACTCTGCCTTTTTGACCGCTCCAAGTCGGTATTTAAACCAACTCAGAATGTTCAAAACAACAACTCGCTATTTAGCTTAGCAGGTTTAACAGAACAAACACAGAATCACAGTACAGTAATACATGCAACGGAATAAATTTTTTATATACATATCAGTGTTTATACAAAATATTTGGTACAGCAGAAAAATATATAGTGTTTACATGAATTCTGAAAGAATAAAAACTTTACGGTTTTGCTGGGCCTTGCGCGCGCATTTGCGTCTTCACGTTCCTCTCCAGTTTACGAGCTGAATCTTTAAATCTGGAACACTTAGGACCTTTGGTTCGGATTAAACTTCGATTTTATTTAAAATAGAAAATATCTTTAAAATAGATAATTTGAAAAATATAAATGTATGTATAATCTAGTGTAAGATAGTTTTCTATAAGATAAAAAAAATTGTTTAACAAAATAGTTATAAGATTTAATGGAGAAAACACTTTATATATATAGTTATTAAACTGTTATGAAAACAATAATAAAGCAAAATTTGTTTAAGAAAAATAGTTTGATGTAAATTGTAATGATTTAAATATTCAAATAATTAATCCAATCCGCATCAACTGTCTGTACTCAAAATGTGATTCACCGTTTATTTTCAGATTTCAACTTCTGGTTCAAAACAATATGCACTTAACGAAGATTTCAACCTTAAGTATACAAATAAAACTTCATTTCTAAACCATTACTTTGAATTGGTTTTAAAAATGTAGTTCTAAATTCAATTTAACTTGAATTCAAAGTTCACTCCATGATATTACATTTCCCAAAAAACCGTTCCAACGCTTAGTCGTTAAGTTATCTCTTAAATCAGACTTATCCAATAGTTACAAATTTTCTAGAGCAATCCTAACATTTCATTTAATATCACAAATATTTAATTCACTTAATGAAAAGCTAGTCGTGAGTGAGGGAAAACTCACCTTTCTTGGAAAACGAGGAGATGCGAGAAGAGCACACAAAGATGATGTTAACGACATGAATAAATTGAAATTTATAACTTATTTTTGTTCTAATAAGTTGTAATAAAGAATATGGAGGAAGGTCATCATTGGATTTAGGGATTCAGTGTAAATTGATTTAGTAGGGAGGAACAAAATTTTGGTGAAAAAAATAAAATCGACGATGTACAAATGAAGAAGTGGAAAAAATACAAAAGAAGGGTAAAGGGAAAACAACAGTGCTGAAGCTAAAAGAGGAAAAGGGTGGATAGGTCAAGGACACGTGGTGAAAAAGGAATGTGTGGAAAGTATCAGAAATAACAGAACACGTGTTGTGAAACCATGCTTTAACAAAGACAAGTGTTTGTTTTTTCAATTTTAAACAAGTGGCAAACTTAACAAATAGAAGAATATATATATATATATATACCGTTATACAATACAAACAATACTAGTGTATATACAACAATACTCAAATATTTAATCTTTTTTTTTCAAATACAACTCAAGTAAAAATTTAAAAACCAAAATTTAAAACTAAATAAAATAAATAGAACTCAAGCTAATTTAAAATTCAAATTTCAAAAATTCTCTAATAATATACACATCAATTAGCTTTAAAACAATAACATCATTTAGTTTAACAAAACACAAATTCAAATCTAAAATATAAATTTACATAAAATAAATAAAATCTAAAACACCATTTAAATAGACCAATATGAATTTTAAAACCAAATCCTAATCTAAATAAATTTGCTTACATTCGATTATAATTCTCAAGATAGCATGAAACTCAAATTTATAATTTCTCTAGCGATATTTCAATTTACTTTAAAAATATAACTAATGCATTAATTTACAAAACATTTACATCAAATAGAAAATGTAAATTTATAGAAATCAAAACAAAAATAAAGTTAACTAGCCTAGAATTTCAAAATTATAAACAAATATAAATTTCTAAAACATCAATTCAAATAAATTTCATATTTTAAAACGTTAAAAATCTTGGTTCGTTACAATCTCCCCCTTTAAGGGTTTTCGTCCTCGAAAAGGAGAGATCATATGATGAATTCAAAACAAAGATGAAGTTTTACGGTTTTGTCGGGCCTTGCGCGCGCGTATGCGTCTTCACGTTCCTCCCCAAATTGCGAGCTGAAATTTTAAAATCTGCAACGCTCGTATCTAACTCGAGCATTTCATGCAAACACAAAACACTCGAGTCAGGATTAAATTTTTTCAAGCAAACTAATTCAAACGCAATACTCGAAATAAACAGTTCTAGCAATGCACAAAACTTTCATTATTACCATTTTTCCAAAACAACATGACAACTAAGTACAATAGCCAAAATTGGGATTTCAATGTCAACTAAGTAATCAATTCAAACAAACCCAAAACAAAGCATAACAGAACATGATGCAACAACCAACACAAGAATCAACTCAACTAGCTACTAATTTTAGTTCCTATTGAAGTTAAAATATTAGACTAAGTAATCGTGAGTAACGACTAGCGTTTTTAACGCCTCAAATCGGTAATTAAACCGACAAGAGACGCTCAAATGCAGATCCTTATTGGCTTACAGGGTTTAAACTGAATAAATACAAAAATCACAGACGTAGAAAATTGTAAAAACCCGTAACTTCCCCGGTAGGGAAAGCCCGGATAGTTCGAGAACAAGCCACAATAGAACGCAGACGGAAGAACAATTCATTGTATATTACAATAATTCCATCAGAATACAAGAATAAACAGAGTATAAACAAATAAAATACATTCGATAAATATCAGAGATTAGAATATATTACATAGCAGCGGAAAATAATACAATACACAACAAGAAGTAATACGCGGATACAAAGCTTTCCGAGTATCGTTCCAGCGGTAAATCAGGATCCTGTGAATATAAATCTGCAAAACCAAAACTACTAGTTGCCCGTCAAAATAAGGGCACCCATAGTTTAGATTAAAACAATAAACTCCAGGTCAGTCATGGGACTGGTGTGAGAAGTAAAACAGTTATTATTCTTTATTTTAAAGTTAGGTAAATCAAAGGGACCACGCCGTATAACACGGAACGGGTTTCCTCCCAAGAATACCAGTGCATAAAACAAATAGCGCAATGCTAAATAAAGAAAAATGAAGCTATTATAAGACCCAGGTCCCATCACACAATGCAACACAAGCCGGAGGATAGGGTTTTCCCTTATAATAGCCAAAGCATGCTTGATACGTTAAAAACAAATCATTTGATACTATTATAAGTGTATAGTGTCAAAACAATTTCAATCATAAATATCAATTATAGACGGCATGGGTACCATATATCATGTCGCCATACTAGGCTCTACAATCAAAACCGCACAGTCACGTATTGGAAGTTGGATTTCCATCTGTGAACCGAGGCAAAATATAGTCCTCTACCGAATTCGAGACTCTCTAGCTCGAGCCTCAGGAAAGTACTCTGTCAAGCCTTAGGAGCCACAGAGTCGGTCCACCGATGTGGATTAAAATGCCTGAACACTATGTCTCCCCGCCCTATGGGGCGTAAATGAGCCAACGAATGACTCCATCGGTTCGAGAACGACCGATATATCCGAGGCGCCTCGCAATAGCAATAACACATAAGTCAAACTCGTCAGGGCGTGTAAAACCACTGACGCCACTTCTAGCTAGAAAGATACGCATGCCCTCCCTGGATCCTTCTCCCGTTTCTGGTTTACAACCGGGGTGTGAGGCTCGCGAATCAACGCTACACAAAGCTATGCCACACTGGCGGTGCTTTGATCATCAACCACAAGACTCTGATTTTCAACAGAAGCCTTAATCAATTGCCACTTAGGCATGCCACACAGGCAATTCACTCCATGTGTTTGATATCCATCGATATATAACCCCTGAGCTAGTACGTCTCAGAGAAGGGCGTTAAGCAAGAGAATAAATTCTCCACCGCCAAAAAGATGTATATTTAATAGAAATCAACCACACAGAATAAAATCCAATGTCAGACACACAGTCCATTTACAAGTTCGTTCTGGGTCTGAACGAAATCAGAGGCACCTAGTACCCCGCATATCCATCGATCTCCAAGTACGTCTGGACGATCACTAACTGATTCCCTCCTCTTGGGTGTACGGCCCAATCAAGATCATCAGTAATTATCCAAACGATGTTGAAGACCCCCGGTCTTCGACCACCGTCTTCATCCTCGACACCACGTCAAATCAGTTATTCAGAATGGGATAAACCCGGTCTTTCTGAATAACTCGCGTTTATAATAAACAAGTGTTACACAAACACAACATACGCCTCATTCCAATTCAGAATATTCTTTTATTCCAATATCCTTATACTTTGGGAAAGGTTCCGATTAATTTTATCAAAGATAAATTCTTTAAATTTATTCTTTAATATTCTTTGAATATCAATTCAAACTAGTCGGGATTAGCGAACCACACCGAAGTAATCATTTATTTTATTTCCCAATCCCAACCTATTCATCCCATGAAGTAAAACTGGTAATACTTCATGTCTAACACCACGGTGTTATCAGTAAATTCAATTACCATTTCATGTTCAAATCTAATTAAAGATTTAACTATCGCCTGGAGCAAAACTGGTGATACTCCATTCTCGATCTTTTCAATCTAATTTAAGATTCATTAAAACTCCACTTAGTTTTAATCTTTAACTGGGTTAAAGAATCAGTGTCATTTAAAACACGGTTCACGATAAACCCAAAATCACATCCCATTAATTATCGTGTTAATGAACAAGTGTTAGTTAAAACACTGTTCACGATAAACCCAAAATTCAATAGGAATTCAATTCCAATTAAATATCATTTAATTGGTACACTTCATTAAATCTAAATAAAAAGATTTAATCTTTTTCTCAACTGGGTTTAAGAACAGTATTAATGAAGACACTATTCACGACAAACCCAAATCACATTTGATATTAAATACAAGGCTCTGAAAAGAAAATATATCGGCTTATATTCAATATCAAATTCTACGACCAACAACTATCGTATTGGAAATAATGATATATATATATATATATTTATCTTTCAAATTTCCATAACAACATCTGTATAATCACGAAATCCAACATCGAACTATTCCGAAGATGATTTCGATTCAAATCCATTCCAATTCAATTATTGGAAATTCTAGTTACTTTTAAAACCATTTCAAATCCACTTTATTTATTTTAAAAATAAATAGAATTATAATTCTAGTTCAAAACTAGTTCATTTCGATAAAAATCTATTTTTATCTTTTCAAATATAGAGTTTTTCATCCCAATTCTTCACAAATCATTTCTTATGATTTTACACAAATTATTACTATTTTTAATAATTTTATCAAGGCCCGTACAGTCGATTTCCATCAACGGCCATCGAACTGCACCTACAACGACCTTTTCCAAATTTGATTTGGACATAATTCCAAATCCAACCGTTAGATTTCTAATTTCTAATATTTGTTAGAAAGATCTTTTCGATACGAACCCACCGGTTCTGGTTTTAGGAGAATCCGACGGTCGGATCTCCCGCAACGTCAATTCGAAGTCAATGGTAGAAATTCACGAACTGCCACAGCGCGGCGAGTTCTATTCAGGCCATTATGTTATATATATAATATATACTTCGTCGATTTCCTTTTAAAACGTATTATATAAATCGTTTTAAATTCGTTTTCAAAACGATTTCAACTTCTTTTCAAATTCAAATTGGTTTCAATTCAAATCGATTTTTAATTCAAATCGATTTTTAATTCAATTTCAGTTCGTTTTCAATTACATTCAATTTCAATTCGAATTCATTTCTATTCGAATTCAATTCGAATTCATTTCTATTCAATTTCAATTCAAATTCATTTCTATTCACTTTCAATTCGAATTCATTTCTATTCACTTTCAATTCGAATTCATTTCTATTCACTTTCAATTCGAATTCTAATTCTTTTCACTTCAATTCAAATTCTAATTCTTTTCAAAATATCTGATTTTGAAATCACTTTGATATTCATTATAAAATGAATAAAATCGATATAAATATCGTTCACGTCAAAATGACGTCAATCTAATCAACACGGCTTCATATATTTCTATTTTCGAATATTCTATTTCAAATATTTCTATTTCGAATATTTCTATTTCAAATATTTCTATTTCAAATATTTCTATTTCAAATATTTCTATTCAAAACTGGAATGAAGCCCAATCAATTACCATAGATTTTATTTCTATGGATTTTCATACAACGCATGTATATATCAATAATGACAAATAATTAACCATCATCCAAAGTGCATTCTACACTGTATAAGCATCAAATATAAATATTCAACGCTTATAACAGTCTGTAAATCAATCGATCGACATACAACTAATTATCGGGATTAGTGTACGTCATATATCATCCCAATACCCATGTGGGGTTTCAAACAATCAAACACATATTTTATTTGTACAGTTGGGCGATGTGTTAAATTTATCGTCCCAATCAATATCAGTCAAATGTGTGTATATAAACAAATCGTCCTATTTGTTTATATTTATTTATTCACATTCATGTTAAAAATTATATTTTCAACTATAAAATATTTATAACTACATAAATATTTTATTTCATTTCACATCACATCACTCAATCAACTACACATCAACATCAAACAAACAAGCATACAAGCTGTCCATGGTCTGTGGACGACGGGTTTCGGGTGCTACTAAACACCATCTGCATCCTAGTATATATTTTTAACTAGAAAACAAAATTAAAAGGTGAGAAATTCTCACCAACTAGCTAATCCAAACGCCACGACTCTTCATATGTAGAAAACCTCCGCCGTTTCTTCTTTCATCACTTTCGTCATCCGTATTCACTACATATATAAAAATCGAATTTTTACTTTGCTATTCAATATATAAAAATCGAATTTTTTACTTTGCTATTCAATATATAAAAATCAAATTTTTACTTTGCTATTCAATATATAAAAAACGAATTTTTACTTTGCTATTCAATATATAAAAATCGAATTTTTACTTTGCTATTCAATATATAAAAATCGAATTTTTACTTTTCTATTCAATATATAAAAATCGAATTTTTACTTTGCTATTCAATATATAAAAATCGAATTTTTACTTTGCTATTCAATATATAAAAATCGAATTTTTACTTTGCTATTCAATATATAAAAATCAAAATTTTACTTTGCTATTCAATATATAAAAATCACATTTTTATACCACTACTATATAGATAAAAATTTTATTTTTACATCGCTAGTAATATAATAAAAATTATATCTTTATTACTCTACATGAGTAAAAATCATATTTTTATATCTCCTACACAATAAAGATCGAATTTTTATTATCTATATAATATAAAAATCGTAGCTTTCTATTGTACAAATCATATTTCTATGGTTCGTTATTTAAATAAAAAGAAAAGTTTTCTATCAATAAAACTGACTTTTTAAATAATATTTTATATAAATCAAAGTTGATTTAAACTAGGCTATTATATAAAAATAAAACTGAATTAAAATCTAGGTTTACAAAATAGAACTCACCTTTTCCTATCGAAGAAGAAGTGGTTCGACTGGAAGAGGGCTTTGTTGGGCCTGTAGCGTAGGAGATAGTCAGGTGGGGGTGCGCAAGTGGTGGCGGCTGATGGAAGTGGTCGCGGTGGCTCGGGGAGGGGGTGGGGGGGTGCAGGCGGTTAGGGTTTCAAGGGGCGGTTGCGTTTCGAGCTAACAGCTGAGGGGTAGAGAAGTAAGGAGCGGGAGAAGAGGGTCGAAGGGAAGGAGGTGGTCGAGTCGGGGGGGGGGGGGGGGGAGGGGGGTCTAGCGGTGGGCGGCGCCGCCTAAGGGGGCGCGATGGATCGATTTTTTTCCTTTCTTTATTTTTTCTTCTGAATGAAATAGAAACGGGAGGGGGGGTATATGAGATATTTATTTTATTTTTATATTATTTAATTTCAAAAAAAAAATGACTTTTTCATTCGACCTCTAAACGAGGCCCATCGCCTGTCGTCCATAGCTAATTACCCCCATTCCAAACACAATGGGATATGTATCGTAAGCTGATTCGATCGTTTCGGTCAGTTTTCGTCAAAATCAAAATATAACTCTATATATTGAATTTGAACGCGCATTTCAATTTACCAGGGTCACATACTAGCTCGAAAAATTCCAGAAAAATATTGTCTAGCTTCGTATTGACGATACGGTCCTAACAAAACTAGTTTCGTCAAATTCTGAGACCGTCTGAAAAATGGCCATTTTCCAGTCGATTAAAATCAACTGAAATTGGTCAAACGCGTTTTCCTTTGCCACGCTCACATATTGATTCGAAAAATTATGAAATTTGAAGCCTAGCAATAATTTGACACTACGGATCCAACAAAAGTGGTTTCGTCGAAATCCGAGGTCATTTGCAAAATGGTTATTTTTAAGGGTTGAAATTCCATAACGACTATTTTGAATTTTCAACTGGACATTTCTTTTGATTCCCGCTATGAAATTTCAATTTTTCGGATTCGCTGAAAGATATTCTCAATTAGATTCAAATATTTTTTGTTTCACTAAAATCCGGTTTATTTTGAATCCTGTACATTCATTTGAAGTTTGAAATCGAATTATCGAACTACCGCGCCATTTTCTATTCCTTTTATAATTCAAAATAAATATATATATTCTAACGACGATCTATCTAAATATATATGCTCGAATTCCATTCAAAATAAATTTCTCATCGTTTTTATTTAAAATAATTCATTTTAAATATTCAAACTTCGCTAAAATTGCCAATTTAAATTTTTTAAATTGGCTCGGATTTCCGGGTTATTACAATCTCCCCCACTTAAAACTTTCCGTCCCCGAAAAGGAACGAAGCCGAAAGTTGTTTAACTAACCAACTCAACTTTCACTATTTTCATTTCGGCTTAAGTTCTTCAACTTTTCAGTTTCTAAGAACTTTTCAAATTTTTCAAAAATTTGGCTAACACCCTAAATTTTCGAAAAATTTCGCCATAACCTCCCCTGCACCGGGGACTTCGGGATATTTCATATAGCCTCCCATGGCCTTCTTCAATCCAAAAGAAAAAGAAAAAGCCAAGCGGCTAGCCAATCGGCTCATAAAATCATCATCACCCAAACAAAATAGTAAATTATGGTAAACATGTATCTATTTGTCGGGCAAACAATTTTTTTCTTCAGATCTAGCCTCCTTGCTATGACCTGTTCAATGTAAGTACATGTACATGCAAGCAAATGCGACTAATTTTTAATACAACTCACTATTTGATACAATTTGGTTAAAGGTTCAACATTTTAATATAATCAAACAACACAATCAGCAATCCATTAGTTGCTTATCATTTCAAATTCATAATTTTGATACATAGTCAAAAATCACATTTTTGATGCCAAATCACAAAAATAAGCCCTATCAAATTTTGGTTCTCACACCAGTCAATGGAAATATATAGATATCTCACCTTCGACACTCGAATATAAATGCTGATGACGCCGCGGCATCATCAGAATCATCTCCGGACGACTAGAGTGATTCTATATCTATCCAATATATTAAAACTTCGAATACACGCGGATCAGACGTATATGCAAAATCTATATATACTGGATTGTCCACATCAATGTAAAATAAATAATCAAATACGAATAATTGATTTAAATTTTCAAAACAAAATTTGTTTTCATTTTTAAAAATATACCCTTCACACTCGTCCTAGGATACTACTGATCCCATCTCTAACGAGTCATTCCCATTGGATATTACTAATCCAATATCTGATGAATTCTTTCGTATGGTTCTAATGTGTCTTGTTCTCTAAGCTTTGTAAACCAAAGCTTTGATACCAAATGTAAAAACCCGTAACTTCCCCGGTAAGGAAAGCCCGGATAGTTCGAGAACAAGCCACAACAGAACGCAGATGGAAGAACATTTCATTGTATATTACAACAATTCCATCAGAATACAAGAATAAACAAAGTACAAACAAATAAAATACATTCGATAAATATCAGAGATTACAATATATTACATAGCAGTGGAAAATAATACAATACACAACAAGAAGTAATACACGGATACAAAGCTTGCCGAGTATCGTTCCAGCTGTAAATCAGGATCCTGTGAATATAAATATGCAAAACCAAAACTACTAGATGCCCATGTCAAAATAAGGGCACCCAGAGTTTAGGTTAAAACAATAAACTCCAGGTCAGTCATGGGACTGGTGTGAGAAGTAAAACATTTATTATTCTTTATTTTAAAGTTAGGTAAATCAAGGGACCACGCCGTATAACACGGAACGGGTTTCCTCCCAAGAATACCAGTGCATAAAACAAACAGCGCAATGCTAAATAAAGAAAAATGAAGCTATTATAAGACCCAGGTCCCATCACACAATGCAACACAAGCCGGAGGATAGGGTTTTCCCTTATAATAGCCAAAGCATGCTTGATACGTTAAAAACAAATCATTTGATACTATTATAAGTGTATAGTGTCAAAGCAATTTCAATCACAAATATCAATCATAGACGGCATGGGTACCATATATCATGTCGCCATACTAGGCTCTACAATCAAAACCGCACAGTCACGTATTGGAAGTTGGATTTCCATCTGTGAACCGAGGCAAATGATAGTCCTCTATCGAATTCGAGACTCTCTAGCCCGAGCCTCAGGCAAGTACCCTCAAGCCTTAGGAGCCATAGGGCCGGTCCACCGATGTGGATTAAAATGCCTGAACACTACGTCTCCCCGCCCTATGGGGCGTAAATGAGCCAACGAATGACTCCATCGGTTCGAGAACGACCGATATATCCGAGGCACCTAGCAACAGCAACAACCACATAAGTCAAACTCGTCAGGGTGTGTAAAACCACTGACACCACTTCTAGCTAGAAAGAGACGCTTGCCCTCCCTGCATCCTTCTCCCGTTTCTGGTTCACAACCGGGGTGTGAGGCTCGCGAATCAATGCTACACAAAGCTATGCCACACAGGCGGTGCTTTGATCATCAATCACAAGACTCTGCTTTTCAACAGAAGCCTTGATCAATTGCCACGTAGGCATGCCACACAGGCAATTCACTTCATGCGTTTGATAACCGTCGATATATAACCCCTGAGCTCGTACATCTCAGAGAAGGGCGTTAAGCAAGAGAATAAATTCTCTGCCGCCAAACAGATATATATTTAATAGAAATCAACCACACAGAATAAAATCCAATGTCAGACACACAGTCCATTTACAAGTTCGTTCTGGGTCTGAACGAAACCGGAGGCACCTAGTACCCCGCATATCCATCGATCTCCAAGTACGTCTGGACGATCACTAACTGATTCCCTCCTCTTGGGTGTACGGCCCAATGAAGATCATCAGTAATTATCCAAACGATGTTGAAGACCTCTGGTCTTCGACCACCGTCTTCATCCTCGACACCACGTCGAATCAGTTATTCAGAATGGGATAAACCCGGTCTTTCTGAATAACTCGCGTATATAATAAACAAGTGTTACACAAACACAACATACACCTCATTCCAATTCAGAATATTCTTTTATTCCAATATCCTTATACTTTGGGAAAGGTTCCCATTAATTTTATCAAAGATAAATTCTTTAAATTTATTCTTTAATATTCTTTGAATATCAATTCAAACTAGTCGGGATTAGCGAACCACACTGAAGTAATCATTTATTTTATTTCCCAATCCCAACCTATTCATCCCATGAAGTAAAACTGGTAATACTTCATATCTAACACCACAGTGTTATCGGTAAATTCAATTACCATTTCACGTTCAAATCTAATTAAAGATTTAACTATCGCCTGGAGCAAAACTGGTGATACTCCATTCTCGATCTTTTCAATCTAATTAAAGATTCATTAAAACTCCACTTAGTTTTAATTTTTAACTAGGTTAAAGAATCAATGTCATTTAAAACACGGTTCACGATAAACCCAAAATCACATCCCATTAATTATCGGGTTAAAGAACAAGTGTTATTTAAAACACTGTTCACGATAAACCCAAAAATCAATACCAATTCAATTCCAATTAAATATCATTTAATTGGTACACTTCATTAAATTTAAATAAAAAGATTTAATCTTTTTCTCAACTGGGTTTAAGAACAGTGTTAATGAAGACACCATTCACGACAAACCCAAATCACATTTGATATTAAATACAAGGCTCTGAATAGAAAATATATCGGCTTATATTCAATATCAAATTCTACGACCAACAAATATCGTATTGGAAATAACGATATATATATCTTTCAAATTTCCATAACAACATCTATATAATCACAAAATCCAACATCGAACTATTCCGAAGATGATTTCGATTCAAATCCATTCCAATTCAATTATTGGAAATTCTGGTTACTTTTAAAACCATTTCAAATCCACTTTATTTATTTTAAAAATAAATAGAATTATAATTCTAGTTCAAAACTAGTTCATTTCGATAAAAATCTATTTTTATCTTTTCAAATATGGAGTTTTTCATCCCAATTCTTCACAAATCATTTCTTATGATTTTACATAAATTATTACTATTTTTAATAATTTTATCAAGGCCCGTACAGTCGATTTCCATCAACGGCCATCGAACTGCACCTAAAGCGACCTTTTCCAAATTTGATTTGGACATAATTCCAAATCCACCCGTTAGATTTCTAATTTCTAATATTTGTTAGAAAGCTCTTTTCGATACGAACCCACAAGTTCCTGTTTTAGGAGAATCCTACCGTCGGATCTCCCGCAACGTCAATTCGAAGTCAATGGTCGAAATTCACGAACTGCCGCAGCGTGGCGTGTTCTATTCAGGCCATTATATTATATATATAATATATATAATATATACTTCGTCGATTTCCTTCTAAAACGTATTATATAAATCGTTTTAAATTCGTTTTCAAAACGATTTCAACTTCTTTTCAAATTCAAATCAAAATTGAAATTTTCCTTAAAAATTCGATTTAAATTCATTTCAAATTAATTTCAATTCAAATCGATTTTTAATTCAATTTCAGTTCATTTTCAGTTACATTCAATTTCAATTCGAATTCGTTTCTATTCAATTTCAATTCGAATTCATTTCTATTCAATTTCAATTCGAATTCATTTCTACTCACTTTCAATTCGAATTCATTTCTATTCACTTTCAATTCGAATTCATTTCTATTCACTATCAATTCGAATTCTAATTCTTTTCATTTTCAATTCGATTTCTAATTCTTTTCAAAATATCAGATTTTGAAATCACTTTCGATATTCATTATAAAATGAATAAAATCGATATAAATATCGTTCACGTCAAAATGGCGTCAATCTAATCAACACGGCTTCATATATTTCTATTTTCGAATATTCTATTTCAAATATTTCTATTTCGAATCTTTCTATTTCAAGTATTTCTATTTCAAATATTTCTATTTCAAATATTTCTATTCAAAACTGGAATGAAGCCCAATCAATTACCATAGATTTTATTTCTATGGATTTTCATACAACGCATGTATATATCAACAATGACAAATAATCAACCATCATCCAAAGTGCATTCTACACTGTATAAGCATCAAATATAAATATTCAACGCTTATAACAGTCTGTCAATCAATCGATCGACATACAACTAATTATCGGGATTAGTGTACGTCATATATCATCCCAATACCCGTGTGGGGTTTCAAACAATCAAACACAGATTTTATTTGTGCAGTTGGGCGATGTGTAAAATTTATCGTCCCAATCAATATCAGTCATATGTGTGTATATAAACAAATCGTCCTATTTGTTTATATTTATTTATTCACATTCATGTTAAAAAATATATTTTCAACTATAAAATATTTTTAACCACATAAATATTTTATTTCATTTCACATCACTCAATCAACTACACATCAACATCAAACAAACAAGCATACAAGCCGTCCATGGTCTGTGGATGACGGGTGTCGGGTGCTACTAAACACCGTCTGCATCCTAGTATATATTTTTAACTAGAAAACAAAATTAAAAGGTGAGAAATTCTCACCAACTAGCTAATCCAAACGCCACGACTCTTCATATGTAGAAAACCTCCGCCGTTTCTTCTTTCATCACTTTCGTCATCCGTATTCACTACATATATAAAAATTGAATTTTTACTTCGCTATTCAATATATAAAAATCGAATTTTTACTTCTCTATTCAATATATAAAAATCGAATTTTTACTTTGCTATTCAATATATAAAAATCGAATTTTTACTTTGCTATTCAATATATAAAAATCAAATTTTTACTTTGCTATTCAATATATAAAAATCGAATTTTTTACTTTGCTATTCAATATATAAAAATCGAATTTTTACTTTGCTATTCAATATATAAAAATCGAATTTTTACTTTGCTATTCAATATATAAAAATCGAATTTTTACTTTGCTATTCAATATATAAAAATCACATTTTTATACCACTACTATATAGATAAAAATTCTATTTTTACATCACTAGTAATATAATAAAAATTATATCTTTATTACTCTACATGAGTAAAAATCATATTTTTATATCTCCTACACAATAAAGATTGAATTTTTATTATCTATATAATATAAAAATCGTAGCTTTCTATTGTACAAATCATATTTCTATGGTTCGTTATTTAAATAAAAAGAAAAAATTTCTATCAATAAAACTGACTTTTTAAATAATATTTTATATAAATCAAAGTTGATTTAAAATAGGCTATTATATAAAAATAAAACTGAATTAAAATCTAGGTTTACAAAATAGAACTCACCTTTTATTATCGAAGAAGAAGTGGTTCGACTGGAAGAGGGCGTTGTTGGGTCTGCAGCGTCGGAGATAGTCAGGTGGGGGTGCGCATGTGGTGGCGGCTGATGGAAGTGGTCATGGTGGCTCGGGGGGGGGGGGGGGGTGCAGGTGGTTAGGGTTTCAAGGGGCGGTTGCGTTTCGGGCTAACAGCTGAGGGGGAGAGAAGGAAGGAGCGGGAGAAGAGGGTCGAGGGGAAGGAGGTGGTCGAGTCGGAGGGGGGGTCTGGCGGTGGGCGGCGCCGCCTGGGAGGGGGGGCGCGATGGATCGATTTTGTTTTTTTTTCTTTCTTTATTTTTTCTTCTGAATGAAATAGAAACGAGGGGGGGTATATGAGATATTTATATTATTTTTATATTATTTAATTTCAAAAAAATTGACTTTTTCATTCGACCTCTAAATTAGGCCCATCGCCTGTCGTCCATAGCTAATTACCCCCATTCCATTCACAATGGGATATGTATCGTAAGCTGATTCGATCGTTTCAGTCCGTTTTCGTCAAAATTAAAATATAACTCTATATATTGAATTTGAACGCGCATTTCAATTTACCGGGGTCACATACTAGCTCGAAAAATTCCAGAAAATATTTTCTAGCTTCGTATTGATGATACGGTCCTAACAAAACTAGTTTCGTCAAATTCTGAGACCGTCTTAAAATGACCATTTTCCAGTCGATTAAAATCAACTGAAATTGGTCAAACGCGTTTTACTTTGCCACGTTCACATATTGATTCGAAAAATTATGAAATTTGAAACCTAGCAATAATTTGACACTACGGATCCAACCAAAGTGGTTTCGTCGAAATCCGAGGTCGTTTGCAAAATGGCTATTTTTAAGGGCCGAAATTCCATAGCGACTATTTTGAATTTTCAACTAGACATATCTTTTGATTCCCGCTATGAAATTTCAATTTTTTGGATTCGCTGGAAAGATATTCTCAATTAGATTCAAATATTTTTGGTTTCACTAAAATCCGGTTTATTTTGAATCCTGTACATTCATTTGAAGTTTAAAATCGAATTATCGAACTATCGCGCCATTTTCTATTCCTTTTATAATTTAAAATAAATATATATATATTATAACGACGATCTATCTAAATATATACGTTCGAATTCCATTCAAAATAAATTTCTCGTCGTTTTTATTTAAAATAATTCATTTTAAATATTCAAACTTCGCTAAAATTGCCAATTTAAAATTTTTAAATTGGCTCGGATTTCCGGGTTATTACAAAAATGCAATAACTTTCATTGGAAATTTTTATACAGAAAATATCATTTTTATACAGTGGAAGAATTTATAAAATACAGTACATGATTTAGATAAAATAAAAGTTTACATATTTGTCGAGCGCGCGCGTAAGCGTCTTGTGTCTTCACATTCTTCTCCAGCTTAGCGAACCGCATATCTTTAGATCTGGAACACTTAGGATGTGACCCGAGCATTCCATGCAAAAACACAAAACACCCGAGTTAGGATTAAACCTATTTCAAGTCGGCGCACTTCGAATAAATCACATAATATAATTTTTTTAATTCAAAATAAATGGTTCGAGCATAAGAAGTGGTGTATTTCCACCATATAAATTGAAAGAAAACATACATTTCAGACACATAAGGCCGTATGCATGTACCCGGTTTCACGGTTAAGAGCATATACACAAAATGTGATAGCAAACAAAATGCAGAACTAGCAAACAAGCAATGCATATATGTATTTATTTTGGTTTCAATGATTCAAGGCGTCTACATGAATCTAACCATATATTTCTCCTTGATAAGTGCCAATAGATAAGAGAACAATATGTATTTAGACAAATTAAACTTCAATTTCCATGTTCCAAGTAAACTAAAATAACATACTAAATTTTAGGCTTCAGGTTAACCAAATTAATGTAACAAATGTATACTAATTCGTATCCAGTTCTGGTTAACAAATGTGAACAATAAAATTTTAAGCCTAGGTTCAACTGCACAACAAGACTGAAGATTCGATGACAAGGTTCATACAGTAGGTACGTACATGGTTTAATATAAGGCCATGTATTTAGACAATTACTCATGCAAAGTGAGCCTTACATAAATGGTTCAATACAATTAAATTGTTACAGAGCATGCAGTAAGACATATGGTTCTTTTTAATGCCCCAAAACCAAAAATCCAAAATTATATATGAAACGACCCATACCTCCCCGTAAGGGAAAGCCCGGATTGAGTTGAGAACACGACGCGCCGGAACAAAAACACTACAACATTTCATTGCTATTACAACAATTACATCAGAGTACAAGATAACATAGTATGAATAAATAATACACATTGGAAAAATACCAGAGATTTAAATTACAATGCAGCGGAAAATAATACATAAGACAACTGAAAGAGATACACGGATACAAACTTTCTGGATATAGCTCCAGCTGTAATCCAGGATCTTGGAAAAAGAAATATTTGTAAAAACCAAAATTACTAGCTACCCGTGTGAAAAATATGGGCATCCAGAGTTTAGGAAGAAACAATAAACTCCGAGTCAGTCATGGGACTGGTGTGAGAACTAAAACAGTTAGTAAAGATTTAATTTAAAAGTTGGGAAATCATGGGACCACGCCATATAACACGGAATAGGTTTACTCCATATGAATCTCAGTTTAAAATAAAATAATGCTATGCTTTTTGAAAAATGAAGCAATTATAAGACTCATGTCCCATCACACAACGCAACGCAAGACAAAGGATATAGTTTTGCCTTATAATAGCCAAACATACTTGGTACGTTTAAAACAAATCATTTTTGATATTACTATTAGTGTATAGTGTAAAAATCAACTTTAGATATAAAGGTATCAATCATAGACGACATGAGCGCCCCATCCTACTATGTCGCCATATAGGTTTAGAACTAAAATCGAAAAGTCGTGTATGGCAAATTGGATTCCATCTATGAGTCGAGACAAGGGATCGTCCTCACCGATTCGAGACACTCTAAACCGTGCCTTAGGATTCAGCCACAACTTCACATGGATCTTCAGGGCCAGTCCTCTCTTACTTTTTAGGATTGGTAATTCCTGAACAATACGATTACCTGCCCTATAGAGCATAAAATCTGGTCAGTACATTGACCATATCAAGAGCTACTAGGGACTCAAATCCGAGGCGCCTTGCAATCCATCATCCACATAAGTAAAAATGTCTGGGCTCCATACCATGACACCACTCCTAGCTAGAAAGAAACCCATGCACTTCCTGCAGTCACTATCCCGTTTTTGACTCATACCGAGTGTGAGGCTCACGAATTAACGCTATACACAAAGCTATGCTACTTAAAGCCGTGCTTTGATCATCAACCATAAGACTCTGCTTTTCAACAAAAGCCTTGATCATTTGCATCTTAACATGCCACATTGACAATTCACGCAATGCAACCGGTGTTTATCCATACATAACCTCTAAGCTCGTACGTCTCAGAGAGGGGTGTTAAGAAAGAGAGTAAATTCTCCGCCACCAAACAGATATATATTTAATAGAAATCAATCAACAAAGAATTAAATCCAATGTCAGACACACATCCATTTGCATGTCCGTTCCGGGTCTGAACGAAACCGGAGGCACCTTATTCCTCGTCCCATATGTCCAATACAGGAGAGAGGTCCTCGCATATCCGATCGATCTCCAAGTACGTCTGTACGATCACCACTTATTACCTCGTCTTGGGTGTACAACCCAATCAAGACATCAGTAATCATCCAAATGATGTGAAGATCTCTGGTCTTCAACCACCATCTTCGTCGTCGACTTATCGTCGAATAAGTTATTCAGAATGGGTATAAACTTGGACTTTCCGAATAACTCGCGTATTTTATAATCAATAATCAAGTGCTTTTAAAATACATCACACGCCTCATTCCAATTCAGAATATTCTTTTATTCAAATATTCACATCTTTAGGGAAAGTTTCCCATTAATTTTATCAAAGATAAATTCTTTTGAATTTATTCTTTAATCTTCCTTTGGATATCAAATTCTAAAAGATTCATTTACCTTTTCACAATTCTAAACCAAATTAAGGTTTATAAACTAGTTGGTATTATCGAACCATACCAAAGTAATCATTTCTTTTATTATCCCAATCCCAAACTATTCATCCCATAGAGCAAAACTGGTAGTACCCCATCTCTAACACCACTGTGTTATCGGTAAAATTTAATTACCATTTGACATTCAAATCTAATTAAAGATTTAACTCTCGCTTGGAGCAAAACTGGTTATACTCCATTCTCGATCATTTCCAAAATTTGATAATTTAAATTATCACATTCACATATTAATCTAATTAAAGATTCATTAAAACTCCACTTAGTTTTAATCCTCCAAAATCATTATCTAATGATTATTTAACTCTGGAAAACACAAACATAACACCTCGACAATCTACACCGTACCACTGATTTCTACCAATATATAACCTCTAAGCTCATACGTCTCAGAGAAGGGTGTTAAGCAGGAGAATAAATTCTCCGCCACCAAACATATATATAAATTTAATAGAGATCAACAATACGGTTCGAAATACAGTGTTAGACATGTAATCCTGTCTTTAACAGGGTTAAAGAGCCAATGTCGTTTAAAACACAATTCACGATAAACCCAAAATCACATTCCATTAACCATGGAATCTTCAGGGAAAACAGATCAATATATATAATCGATATAAATTTCCGTATCCAACCAATAATATAAATGGAATAACGACAAAGGCTTTTAAATTCCATATATATTAACAGTCTTCCTCCACAGAAGCTCATTTTGATTATTACCAAATCGAATTCCATTCAATCCCAATTCAATATATTAAATTGGAAAACTTTACTTTGGAAAATTTCCATTAAATCTTAATAAAAAATTAATATATTCCAAATCACATTTCACAGTTAATCGGGTTAAAGAGCGAATGTCGTTAAAAACACAGTTCACAATAATCCCAATTCACATTCCATTATATTCCGATTGCTTAATATAATTGGAAACTCTAATAATCTAAATCAAAAGATTTATTCCTTTCATACGGGGTTTAAGAACAGTGTTACTGAAGACACCATTCACAACAAACCCAAAATCCACTTGGTATTAAATATAAGGCTCTAAACAGAAATTATATCGGCTTACATTCAATATCAAATTCTGAAACCAACACATATCATATGGGGAATAACGATATATATCTATCTTCCAAATTCCTCCACAATATCCGCATAGTCACGGAATGTGATAACCCCAAACCCCCGTGTCACGGAAGCAAGGATAATCATTGGAATATAACACATAAACAATAACAGCAGAACATAATTATAGAATTACACCAGATAAAGTACACCAAAGTTACACTGGAAATAATATATCACCATCAGAGTTGCACAAAATAACAGGATCATACTTAGTACAGAATAGAGTATCAGCTTAGTATAAAATGTCTGCAGCGGAATCAAACATAATATACTAAATGAAGTCTGAATAGCATAATAGAAATGATAGGATCCATCTCTAGCTCCATAGCTATCCAGAATGAGTCTGCTAAAACCTAAATAGAAGGTTGCCTGTGTGGAAAATAAGGGCACCCGAGTTTGCAAAGTGAAACAAACTACGAGTCAGTCATGGGACTGGTATAAGAAATCTACTTAACTTATTTAATAATAAGGCTAGTCACTGGACCATGCCGCTAACGTGGAACGGGTTTACTCCATTGGATTGCCAGTGCATGAAATAAAGTAAATCATTAAACAACGCAATGCTTTTTAGAAAAATGAAGCCATTATAAGACTCAAGTCCCATCACACAATGCAACGCAAACCGGAGGATAGAGTTTTACCTTATAATGGCCAAATATGCTTGATACGTATAAATCAAAATCATTTGATATTATTATTAGTATCTATATGTTTCAAAAACATTTTTTAATCATAATGTATCAATCATAGACGGCATGGGTACCATACATCATGTCGCCATATATAGGTTTACAGTCAAAACCGCACGTATCGTATTGGAAGTTGGATTTCCATCATGAACCAAGGCAAGGGATCATCTTTACCGAATTCGAGACTCTCTAGCCCGAGCCTCAGGATACAGTCACAACTGCACCTGGATCTTGCAGGACCGGTCCACACATACGTTAGTGGATTGGTTATTCCTGAACAATACGTTTCCCTGCCCTATGGGGCGTAAATCAAGAGCCACAAGGGACTCAAATCCGAGGCTCCTCATTTCAGCATCCAAATAAGTAAAAATGTCTGGGCTCCATGCCATGACACCACTCCTAGCTAGAAAGAAACGTATGTCTTCCCTGTTGTCCTCTCTCGTTTCGGGTTCATACCGGGGTGTGAGGCTCGCGAATCAACGCTATATGCAAAGCTATGCTAATTAAAGTTGTGCTTTGATCATCAACCACAAGGCTCTGCTTTTCAACAAAAGCCTTGATCATTTGCATCTTGGCATACCACACTGACAATTCATGCCATGCGGCCGATGTCTATCGATATATAACCTCTAAGCTCGTACGTCTCAGAGAAGGGTGTTAAGCAAGAGAATAAATTCTCCGCCACCAAACATATATATATTTAATAGAAATCAATCAGCACAGAATAAAATCCAATGTCAGACACACATCCATTTACAAGTCCGTTCTGGGTCTGAACGAAACTGGAGACACCTTATTCCTCGTTCCATATGTCCAATACGGAAGAGAGGTTCTCGCATATCCGGACAATCAACAAGTACGTCCGGACAATGTTACGACCCAAACTTCCCCGTAAAGGAAAGCCCGGATTGTAATGAGAACACAACAAATTAGAACACAAACAGAAGAACATTTCATTTCTTATTACAACAATTACAACAGGGTATAAGAATATAACAGAGTATGAATAAATAATATACATTTGATAACTATCAGAGATTTAGAATTACACTGCCGCGGAAAAATAATACTTAACACAGCTTAAAGAAATACACGGATAAAGAACTTTCCGAATATAGCTTTAGTTGTAAATCCAGGATCCTGTGAATATAATATCTGCAAAACCAAAACTACTAGCTACCCATGTGGAAAATAGGGGCACCCAGAGTTTAGGTTAAAACAATAAACTCCAGGTCAGTCATGTGACGGGTGTGAGAACTAAAACAGTTATTTAAAACTTTACTTTAAAATGGAGTAAATCAAGGGACCACGCCGTGTAACACAGAACGAGTTTCCTCCCAAGAATACTAGTGCATAAAACAAACAGCGCAATACTTTTTGGAAAAATGATGTTATTATAAGACCCAGGTCCCATCACACAATGCAACGCAAACCGGAGGATAGGGTTTTCCCTTATAATAGCCAAACATGCTTAGTATGTTTAAAACAAATCATTTGATACTATTATAAGTATATAGTGGCAAATTCAACTTCAAATATAAATGTATCAGTCATATACTGCATAGTACCCCATCCTACTATGTCGCCATACTAGTTCTACAATTCAAATCGAAAGGTCACGTATTGGAAATTGGATTTCCGTTATGAGTCGAGGCAAGGGATGTACTCCTCGCCGGCTTCGAGACACTATAGCAAATTCCTCAGGGTCTTCCGCAGTAGACCCTTGGATCCTCCAAGGCCGGTCCACACTTACGTTTGTGGATTAGTATTCCTGAACACAAGTTTCCCGGCCCTATAGGACCTATCCACCGGCTCCGTAGTAACCGATATGTCAGAGGCACCTCACATTCCAACTACCACATAGGTAAAATATATAAAAATGTCTGGGCTTGCAAAACCCTGACACCACCCATAGCTAGAAAGAAACGTCATGTTCTCCTTGGGTCCCTTATCCCGTTTTTGACTCATACCGAGGTGTGAGGCTAGCGAATTAACACTATACACAAAGCTATGCCCTTTAAGGCCGTGTTTTGATCATCAACCACAAGACTCTACTTTTCAACAGAAGCCTTGATCATTTGCATCTCAGCATGCTACATAGGCAATTCACGCCATGCAACTGATGTCTATCGATATATAACCTCTGAGCTCGTACGTCTCAGAGAAGGGCGTTAAGCAAGAGAATAAATTCTCCGCCGCTAAACATATATATATATTTAATAGAGATCAATCAACACAGAATAAAATCCAATGCCAGACACACATCCATATACAAGTTCGTTTTGGGTCTGAACGAATCTGGAGGCACCTTATTCCTCGTCCTATATGTCCAATATAGGAGAGAGGTCCTCGCATATCTGGTCGATCTCCAAGTACATCTGGACGATCACCACTTATTACCTCGTCTTGGGTGTACAACCCAATCAAGACATCAGTAATCATCCAAACGATGTGAAGACCTCTGGTCTTCAACAACCATCTTCATCGTCGACTTATCGTCGAATCAGTTATTCAGAATGGGTATAAACCCGGCCATTCCGAATAACCCGCGTATATAATAAACAAGTGCTATACAAACACAACATACGTCTCATTCCAATTCTGAATATTCTTTTATTCAAATATTCACATCCTTTGGGAAAGGTTCCCATTAATTTATTAAAGATAAATTCTTTAAATTTATTCTTTAATCTTTCTTAGGATATCATTTTAAACAAAATTAAGATTTATCCAAACCAGTCGGGATTAGCGCACCTTACCGAAGTAATCATTTATTTTATTTCCCAATCCCAACCTATTCATCCCATGGAGAAAAACTGGTAATACTCCATATCTAACACCACAGTGTTATCGGTAAAATTAATTACCATTTCACGTTCAAATCTAATTAAAGATTTAACTATCGCTTGAAGCAAAACTGTGATACTCCATTCTCAAACTTTTTTTTCCAAATTTGATAATTTAAATTATCACATTCACATTTCAATCTAATTAAAGATTCATTAAAACTCCACTTAGTTTTAATCTTCCCAAAAATCAATATTAATGATTATTTAACTTTGGGAAATTGTAACGACCCGCATTTTTCTGCGATATAATAATTAATTTATTTAATTATTTATAAAGTGATTCAGAGAATTCAAATGGTCGTTGAATTAAAAAATATTGAATATTGAATTAAAATAATAATTAAATAATATATTAAATTCTGAAATAATCAGAATTGGCGAAAATGGCGATATGGTGTGAACCGGGCAATTCAAAATATATAATTCAGTTTAAAACTGAATTACGATAATGAATATATTTAATTAACGATGGTTGAACGTATAATTATAATATAATTATAATCGAGCTCGAAATGGCACTGCAATTCACGATTTGGCGATTCGAACTTTAAATGAATATACAGAAGCCATTTTAAATCGGATTTCTGCGAAATAAGAAACGTTAGGAGCTGGTGAAGTATATTTTTCTAGTGAAAGAGAAAAATCGAGATTTCGTCGTGTAGATTTTGATTTAGTGAAAATTAGGCACACATCCCTAATAGCAAACTTAATTAGGCTCACATCCGGTCATAAACTTATTATAAATTAGATCCCTATTTTTTGAAAGTTCAGTAAAAAAAAATGAAAAAACCACGTAAATTCTTATTTAAATAAAACAGAAAAACGCTGAAAAAATCAGATCAAAAAACAATCAAACAAGGCGTTAAAAAATTTAATAATAGAAAAAATAGCGAATTTGAATTTTAATGCATAATAGTATGTTAGTATTTTGATTTTTCTGCATACATCTGTGCATGTTTTCACATTCATGCATCTGTGTTTGATTTTTATGCATGCATCTATGCACGTATTGTTTATTTCTGGCATACAAGTGTGTAGAAATTCACATGCATAAATATCAGTTCAAATTTCTGCATGAAATACTTGCATACATGTGTGCAAGTATTCAAATTAGTTGCACACATGTACGCAAATTTAGGTACAGATTTTCATAAGAAAACAACGTATGAAATAGTTGCTTACAGGTATGCCACTATTGGAAAAAATTGCACGCATGTATGCAACTTTTTTTTCTTTCCGTGGACTTCCGAGGATATTTCCATATTTTAGATTTTTTTTTTAATTATGTAAGAGCGCATTTTTTTACTAAAAAAACGTAAAGGCGGAAGTGAAAACACAGGAGGCGGAACTTTTTGAAAACATGCAGGCGGGACTGAAAATAGGGACCAGAAATGGACTTGAAACATGAAAGGGACGTGGTTCTTATTTCAAACTTTAATAGGGACTTGTAAAAAATGCACCCTTTGATTTATGTCCAAATCAAATTTTAGAAAAGTCGCTGTGGAGTTCCTTTATAATTTATAACGATTTATTTATATTATAAAAGGATTTTTTATATAAATCGAATATCGATATAACTGAGAACTTTGAAATATCGAGTTATAAATCCCAGTGGAGCTGTATGGTATTCCACTGTGAATATATACAATAATATTTATTTATAAATATTTAATTAAATTGTTTTTAAATATATTTAATATTTAAAAGGGTTATTTAGAGCTTTAAAAATAGCCAGTTTTGCAAACGACCTCAGAATTCGACGAAACAAATTTTATTGGATCCGCAATATTAAATTATTGCTAGATTTCAATTTTCGTGATTTTTGAAGTCAGTATGTGGCCGTACGAGATTTTAATGTGAAAAACAGTCGATAAATTGAACTATAAAAATACGCTGTGTGAGCAAACGGGGTCGGAATTCGACGAAACTAGTTTCGTTGGGTTCGTAATGTCGAACTGTAGCTACATGACCATTTTCGCGATTTTTGAACATCGCGTGTGATCACACGGATTTTTAGAAGGTGAAACGAATAGAAAATGATATTAGTAAAAATATCTAAACTAAAATATCTAAAACATTTGTGGTTATAATTAACCAACATGTGTGCTCTTAAGTCCGCAAATCAATCTCAGCAAACATAGAAATAGGCCGCCAGTTTTATTCTCCTCTTTAAACCAAACCCGTGAGAGTATAATTCATTTTAGGTTCATTCAAAAATCATTAAAAGGGAAATCAATTCCTACAAATTCTGAAGCTAATATATTTGTAATCGGTGAACGATTCTTTTCATTTCTACGATACTTTCAAAGGGTGCAACGCCGAGTTTTTAAAGCAGGAAATTTCTGCTGTGAATATAGGGTTGATCGATTCTGAAAATTGGTCCGTGGATGTATGTTTCTGAGGTTATATTCGGGTTTATGTGGGGCTTTAGCACCATTTGGTACTGTTTGGCAAGGATCTGTTGAAATTGATGTCGCAACCTATAATGGGGGACGCGTTAACTGTGTAGAAGACGGAAATAGGTAGGAGGGAGTGAGTAGGATGAAAGGTATATGAGTATGAAGAGGGTTCGAAGTGGAAGAAGATGGTGCAATTGGTTGGTGAATCGGTGGAGTGATTGAGGAGTAGTGGCCGATTGAAAGGTTGGAAATGGTGGAGTAGTACTGGAGGGTGTCACTGTGCTTCATTGGTGAAGAAGGGTTGATTTGGCGGGCCTGGGATGTAAGGGAGGGTAATGGGCCTGATTTAAATGGTAAGCCCAGTGGTAATATAAAACTAATGTTTTATTTTAAATCTAAAGAATGTATTAACTTTAATTCACCATAACTTTATCATACGTAATCAGAATCAAACGAAACAAGATCCGTTGGGATCGTATGGACAGTGGCTACACCCTGGAACTGACTGGGAGTGGATTGAAGCTCGTTTGAATTTATGGCGAAATAAATTGTTTGATTCAAATCAAACAAACAGTTAATCGTTCTTTAACGATGAACTGCCAAAGTGAGTAAAACTCACCAACTCTGAACAGTTCTATTTTTATAACGTATATTTAGAACTGATAAATGATGACTGATTGTTGTGTGTTAACTGTTTGATTGAATTGTTTTTGTATTGATTGAAATTATAGATAATGATATATATATATATATATATAAATCGTTAATCGAATATTGATTCTGTTTAACAAAATATTTTATATTTGTGTTGTTTAACATCTGTGATGCAGGGAAACAGGTTGGAGGGACCCAACTGGGTTCCTCAATATTTATAATACTGTTCTGTTCATATATTGTAATATATGATGTGATATATAATCTGTTGTCGATTGTGTGTGTTTGGACGATATTGGCCATCGTGATTTGATATGGTAAATATCAAAATACCGGAATGTTAAAAAGGGAATTTTCAAAATGAATATTGAAAATAAATTATTTATAAAATCCAAGGATGTTATAAAAAGAGAAAATATTTATAAAATCCAAGAAGATTTTATAAAAGGAATTTATTTATAAATGGAATATTTATAAATAGGAAATCTTTTTAAGTGGAATTATAAATAAAGGAAAATCTTTATAAAGTGGAATATTTATAAACTCATAAGATTTTATAAATGAGATATTGATTTGTTAATTAAATAGGATATATATTAAATGAGTTATTTGTTAGTTAAATAGATAGGATAATCAGGAGGGATTATTTATAGAACAAATAGAGTTTTATAAAGGAAATTTTTTGTAAAACAAACACAAAGGAAATTGTTTGGTAAAACAAATGTAAAGGAAAACATTTGTAAAACATTTACAAATGGAATTAGAAAGGGAAAATATTTTTAAAACATTTACAAATAGATTAAATGGAAATATTTATTTATAGGAAATAAATAGAATGTTATAAATGAGATATTTATTTAGAAAATAAATAATAAGATAAAAAGGGAAATATTTATTGGTTAAATAAATAGAATTGAAAGGAATATTTATTTAGAAAATAAATGGAATAAAGGAATATTTATTGGGAAAATAAATAGAGTTAATGAAAAAGAGTTAATCGAATTTAGTATTCGAAGGAGTTGATCGAATTTATTTATTCGAAGCGAGTTAGTCGAATATGGCTAGTCGAATCGAGTCGAGTTAGTCGAGTTAAACGAACATGGTTAGTCGAGTCAAGTTAATCGATTATAATTAATCGAAAGGAGTTAATCGAACATAGTTAATCAAAATGGAGTTAAACAAAAAATTAGAAACTGATTAGAGATTAATAAGTTGAATGGTTTCCTGAGTATCGATCTGATGTTGGTTTCGGCCTTCGGGGTTTATACTTAGGAAGTTGTTCTCTTGTTACTTTATAGTTAAGTGACTGATAGTTGAGGAAGAAATGGATTTGTAAATAGAATACGAGATTTACGTAAGGAAGTTTGTTAAAGATTAAAAGATAAGCTTTGACCATTTCGAAGTTAAAACGTTGTTCAAGGTCTGAGAGGTAATTATACCCCAACTAGATTGACTTACTTCTTAACTAAGGAATGGTAAGGTTTGATCGTAAAGGATATTTGGAAATGTTTTCCAAATAAGAATCAGAAATTTTTTCTGATAATAGAAAATAAGAATTTAAAATATATAAAAACAGGAGATAAGTAAATTAATAAACTAAAGAGATATATTTTAAATGATGATTGATCGATATAATTTCCATCTGGAAATAATATCGTTGTTTGCACACGTGTTTTTCTTTGATAGTTAAATCACAGACTATCAAAGTTTTGACCATTTTAACGTTGTTAATATGGAGAGACCGGTTGGATTATTATCCGAAGAACCAATCTGTATTGTCATAAGCGTTGCGAATCATATATGCCAAAGAAAATTGAAGACGGTATAAAGTGCAAGGGATATTGTATAAATCTTAGATAACAATTGCCTAAGATGGATGTACTAAATAGTGCCTTCGGTTTGTCCAATCCTAGGACAACTTGTATGGAAGAAGGTCAGACAGAGTATGCCCAATAGATCACGTAAGTTGATCTCTTCAAACGTATTCACGTTTGGTGGCGGAGGAATTCGTTTCTCTTAACTGTATACCCATGTTATTTGTGGATAAATCAATTTGTGATTTGGTAGGTATGACGATGTGACATTCTAAGTGAATGAAGATGTGGCATGTAAAAGATAAGCATAGCTTCTAGCCTCACATCCGGTAAATGACAAAAATCGGGCAGGCAGCATGGCTATGTGGGTAGCTCCCATTAGGTTGTATAATCACCTATATAGAGATATTCATTTCATTCTTTAATCTGTTCGATGCTGTCCCATTCGGGAAACGGTTGCTGATCCCAACCGTTGGTGATATACATTCGATACACTCAAGCGAAATGAGTGGTCGGTCATGTATGGCGGGTAGCAAGATGTTCTTGTTGAACCCAGTGTATTCCTCTCTAGAGGTACACTAGCGAAAGGTGGTTCCATACCTTGTCATAGTTGGAAAATCCATTACCCAATACGTGCTTGCGGTTTTGATTGTATACTATGTATGCAGAACGTGAGATGAAAGCGTTTATGCTAGATGATATTATTATTGTGGTTGATAGACATTATTATAATATCAAAAGGTTTTTGATATAAAGATATTTTGGATTCTCATAAGGGAAAAACCCGTTCCGTTATACCGCGTGTTCTTATGAGATATCGTTTAATGGCTCAAACTATTTTGAGTTGTTTTACTCACACCAATCCCATGACTAACCCAGAGTTTATTTTGTTCATTTTCCCTAAACTCTTGGGTGCCCAATTTTGTACGGGTAGTCAAGTAGTCGGGATTTACAGATACTTGAAGAGCTGGAGCAGGAGGCTTCAGGATTTTATATAGCTATTGTTATTCCGATGTGTTGTAAGTGCTGTAATTGATAGTGATATGTATATTCAAGTAAAATCTTTTATTTCAAAGTTATGTTATATTTTATTCGTTCCGCTGTGAGATTCGTGTTACTCTGATGTTGTGTTCTTCTTCTTCTTCTATTCTAATTTTCTATCTTATCTATTCTCACCCTCTAACTTCTTTCTATTAACTTTCCGGTATTTTTCGATGTTTGATTAGTCGTCATTGAGTTTATGGCGATAACCAAAGTCGTTTAAAAACCGAGTAGTTACAGTTGGTATCAGAGCTTAAGGTTAAGTTATTACCTTGGCTTTGTGGCGTGACTCAGTAGAGATAGGGTTAGTAATACCCTAGATTGAGTTTGAGTGCATATATACGAGTGAACGTATTTGTTATTTGATATCAAATGGTTTTATATTGTGGAGATTTGTTGATTGAGTTGTTTATAAGTTCTGGTCGATCAGTTTGATCCACTGTATCGATAGGAGTTTCGAAACACTCGAACGCGATGAACCGTAATGGTATGTTTTGAAAAGAGGGTAAATGAAATAATTTTCCCCAAATTATATTTTGATATAGAGGATTTATATAGGATATATTGGTTGTTATTATAATCGAGTAAGATTATAAATTAAATGGTTATATAAATAACCAATTAGAATTCATATAACTATAATATATGAAATCAGATGAATTAAATTTGAATTTAAAATCAGAATTGAAATTAAAACCCTGGAAATTGGAAAAGTGTTGGTAAATGAATTGGGATTGAATATATGAGAATTTTAAAATCCTGGGAGATTTTAAATTGTTTTGAGAATGATATTTTGAAATAAATTTCAAGTGGAAATGTTGAGGAATGGTTTTGAAAAGTGATATAGTATTAAACTCACTTCGATCGCTGGAAAATATATTCCGATGAGGAAGTCGACCATCATCGGTGTTCATTTTCAAGTTCTAAGTGACAGATTACTACCAAAGATTTTGTTTTGAAATTGTTTTGCGAAAACAATTTATTCAGGGGTTCAAAGGTTTTGAATTGTGATTATGATTTCTATAACAACCCAGAATTTGGGGCCAATTTAAAACTTTCATTTTAGAGATTTTAGAGGTGTTTAAATAATTGAAATGAATTATTTTAAATAAAAATGACTAGAAATTTATTGTGACTGAATTTAATGCAAATATATTTAATTTAAATACAAAAGGAATTAGAAAAGGACGGTAATTTGAAAAGTCAAACCTGAACTTTGACTGACTACACAGAATGCATAATAAACAGGATTTTGGTGAAATGAAAAGTATTTAAATCTGTTAATGAATATCTTTCTAATGAATCTGAAAAATCGGAGTTTCATAGTGGAAATCAAAAGTTATGGCCAAATGAATTTTCAGAAAGGTCGCTATAGAGAATATATCGCCCTTGAAAAAAGACATTTTGCATACGACCTCGGAATTCGACGAAACCACTTTTGTTGGATCCAAGATGTAAAATTATTGCTAGTTTTCAAATTTCATGATTTTTGAAGTTAATATGTGAGCGTGGCAAAGGAAAATGTGTTTTGGTCAATTTTAGTTAAATTGGATCGACTAGAAAATAGCCATTTTTCAAACAGTCTCAGAATTCGACGAAATAAATTTTGTTAGGACTGTATCGTCATAAGAAAGCCAAAAATAATTTTTCTGGATTTTTCTGGGTTGGTACGTGGCCCCGGTAAAATTATTTGTACAGTAGAATTAAAAAGAAAGGACTTAAATTTTAAAACTGAAAAAAGGGGGTCAAGATGACCATTTGGGCTAACGGGACAGGTCCAGATGAGTTCGGAACGGGGGCTAATGGGTACGAACGACAGTCGTTGGGCCTAAATCTGAGTTAGTGGCCAAACGGGCCTTTATTGGGTAATTAAAATAATAATTAGATTAACCTAATATTATATTATAAAAGGACCGCTACAGTATCTTCTTCTTCCCGTCGTTGCTTCAGCCGCCACTTAACCCATAGGCTTCAAAATTTCAAACACCGATTCCTCCTTCGTTTCTCAACGAAAACCTCCTCCGTTTGTCACGTTTCGAAGAGATTTTAGAGCTCTTCGATTCCATACCAATTTCCCCCGGTCTTGTCGCCTGTAGCCGCCGCCCCGACCACCCGAACCGCCACCATCACGCACCAAACCGCGCCACCCATGAGCGTGCGCATCCTTCCCCCTTCCCGATGCCGATAGCCCTCTCCTAGCTCTCTAATCTCTCGCAAAACGTTTGCAACACCGTCGACTACAGCTCCCGAATTCTGAATTTGAAGTTTTGGACAAATTAGGGGCTTAAGGTATGAAAAACATTTCAGATTTTGTCACGCTTAATTCTGTTACAGCAGCAGTTGTGAAAAGCGATTGTTGTTTAAAAAATTTATATCTACTTCATACGAACACCAAACTGAAAAATTTCAGATCCGTGTGAAGCGTGACAGCAAATACTTCCTCTTAGAACTGATTGGGACAATTTCTGGATTTATTTGGATTTTAGATTCGCGCAATACCAAGGTGAGATTCTATTTTTAAATTAATTGAAACGGTTAATTAATTATCATATTTGAGATTTATGAATACATGAATATAAGTATGTTTGAGATGTTTGATGTTGGGATTGTAATCTTATATCTTGCATGATGGTATGACATGGAAATGAACCTTATAATTGTATGATGTTATGACGTGAATTAAAGCTTACATCTAGCGTTATGTTAACATATCAAAATTTACATTTTTATAATGTAAATAAAAGTATGAATTTACCTTGTAAATGAAACTTACATTTTGTATGCAAGTTAAGAAATAAAAATTTCATTTTTAGTTGAACTATGTAACATGAATTTTGTATACAAATAAAAATCACATTTTTATCTGAACTATGACTTGAAATTTTGTATGCAACTAGAATGGAATTTTACATTTGTAAATTTAGAACACTTTTTTTTTTTTTTTTTTTTTGCAATTATGAATGATAATTTACATTGTAAATTAAGAACATAATTTTTTTTATGTAATTAGAAAATGAATTTACATTGTATAATAAAAATGACATTTTTATATGTTGTTTAGATGTAAATTAGAATGGTAAAATAAAAATGACATTTTTATATGTTGTTTAGATGTAAATTAGAACGGTAAAATAAAAATGACATTTTTATATGTTGTTTAGATGTAAATTAGAACGGTAAAGTAAAAATGACATTTTTATATGTTGTTTAGATGTAAATTAGAACGGTAAAATAAAAATGACATTTTTATATGTTGTTTAGATGTAAATTAGAACGGTAAAATAAAAATGACATTTTTATATGTTGTTTAGATGTAAATTAGAACGGTAAAATAAAAATGACATTTTTTATATGTTGTTTAGATGTAAATTAGAACGGTAAAATAAAAATGACATTTTTATATGTTGTTCATATGTAAATTAGAACGGTAAAATAAAAATGACAATTTTATATGTTATTTAGAGGTGAATTAGGACCGTAAGATATAAATTACATTTTTATAGGTAATTTATATGTGAATTTACACCGTATGATAAAAATTACGTTTTTCTATGTAATTAAAATGCGAATTTACACCGTATGATAAAAATTACATTTTTCTAGGTAATTTATATGTGAATTTACACCGTATGATAAAAATTACATTTTTCTATGTAATTAAAATGTGAATTTACACCGTATGATAAAAATTACATTTTTCTATTTAATTAGAATGAGGGTCTGCATTGAAATTAAAAATTTACATTTTTGTAATGTAACATATGATGAGAGTTTGTATTGAAATTAAAAATTTACATTTTTGTAATGTAACATATGATGAGAGATTGCATTGAAATTAAAATTTACATTTTCGTAATGTAACATGTGATGAGATTTTGCATTGTAATTAAAAATCATATTTTTATAATGTAAATAGAAAGTAGAGTCTGCATTGTAATTAAATTTACATTTTTATATGTAAATTTAGAATAGAATTCACACTGCAAATAAAAGTTACATTTTTTTATTTTTTTTATTATGTAATTAAGATGAGAATGTACATTGAAGTTGGGGTTTACATTTTATATGTAATTTAAAGGTAGGATTTTGCAATGTATCCAAAATTTACATTTTACATGTAAATAGAAAATAGAAATTAAATTTACATTTTTACATGTAAATGAAGAGGATGGAATTTACATTTTCAACGTAAGTAAAGAATGAATTTAGGATGATGTAATATTATCTTCATTTTCAAATGAATTAAAATTTAATAAGGATCGGTAGTTGTTAGAGCGTTGTTTAAATCAAACGACATTATTACGATGAAACGATTATATATATATAATTAAAATTAAACGAATGGAGCGCGATAGTTCGCGTTTTGAAATTGTACCTTTAAACGACTATACAAGAAGATCCGACCGTCGGATTTTCTTGAAACTGAAACCGTTAGGACCGTCTTGGAAAAATCTTTCAACGATATATATTACGTTAAGATCCAACGGTTAGATTCTGAGAAATGTAAAAATCAAAATTGTTTGAATACAGTGCCATAGTCGCCCATTGACTCAAGGCGTCGTTATATAAAAATTTAATTATATTAAATAATTAAAATAGGAAGTAATCATTATAAAATGATATCAGCAAGTACGAAGGATTTTAAATATATATATACTAGGATTATTTGGAAAGTCCGAGTTCTCTCATTCCAAATAATTAAACGTCGTTAATTGAAGTATGAAGATGGCGTATGAAGACCGTAAATCTTCCCTCGAATGGACAACGATCGAGGCCCTGATTTGACTTGCTCCTAATTCAAGGGTCATGGTCATTGCCTAAACGTACGTGTTGATTTCACGGGTTTGGCTTTCGCTCAGACCCAGAGCATAAGCTAATAAATGAATTGTGTGTCTGACATCGTACTCTATCAAATATCATGTTATTGATCTTTTGTCGAATGTATGGATGTTTGGTGGCGGAGAATTTATTCTCTTGCTTAACACCCATTCATATATTTCGGCAAAGGATTGGTAGTTCGATATGGAGTGATGATGTGGCATGCTAAGATGCATAGGATCAAGGTTTTGTTGAAAAGCAGCCCTTGTGGGACGATCAAAGCATAGCCTGTTTAGGCCTAGCTTTGTGTATAGCGTGACATCGCGAGCCTCACACACCGGCGGAGTCTAAAACGGGAGAAGGGAACGCAGGGAGAGCAACATGTTTCTTTCTAGCTAGAAGTGGTGATTGGGCTTTAACACGGCCCGACATTTTACTTATGTGGATGATGGAATGAGGCGCCTCGGATGATAGGTCCTATAGGACTGGGAAACGTGTGTTCAGGAATAACTAATCCACAACTCGTATGGTGGACCGGCCCTGCAGCTATCCAAGGGTTCACTGCGGGGGATCCTGAGGCCCTAGCTAGAGTGTCTCGAATCGGTAAGAAGCTCCTCCCTAGCCTTGACTCATGATGGAAATTCAAACTTCCAATACGAACTTATGGAATTTGATTGTATTACTAGTATGGAAGCATAGTATTATGGTATCTATGTGTCCTAGGATTGATACATTTATTTTAAAATGTTTTTCATACATACTAATAATAATATTAAACTCATATTTGCTGTATTTAGCATGTTTAATTATCATAAGGTAAAACCCTATCCTCTGGTTTGTGTTGCATTGTGTGATGGGACCTGGGTCTTATGGTGATTCCATTTTTCTCAAAAGCATAACGTTGTTGTACGATTTACTTATTATTTGTTCTGGCACTTTTATGCACGGCAGTCTATTTGAGCAAACCCGTTCCGCGTTAGCGGCGTGGTCTTTGGATTTGCCCTATTAATAGTGATTAATTATTTAAGAATTCTCACACCAATCCCACGACTGACCTATTGTTTGTTTCCACCTTTTTGCAAACTCGGGTGCCCTCCTTTCTACACGGGCAGCCAGGTAAACAGGTTCATTCTTTGCTTGGAGTCTTTTCTTTGGAGCTGCTTATTATCTTTCTTGGATTTGCTTTTGTGGAGAGGTGATGACTTGGAGCTTGAAGACATCTATCATTCGCTACTATTGCATTTTTCTCTTTTTAATTCCAGATATTAAACTTGTTTCATTTCATGTTGTTTAAGATGGGGTTGGAACTTATTTCTTTTTCAGCAAACTTGATGTAATAATTTAGAATTCTGTGACTGTGGACTTTCTGTGGTTGATGACATTAAATTTCCGCTGCTATGATGTTGTTACTCTATGAATTTCCTATGCTATGTTGTATCTGTGATATGTATTATTGTATTTATGTTGTATTCCAAATGATTATTCCTTACTTTCATCCCATGGAAGTTTGGGGTTATCACAGTTGGTATCAGAGCTTTGGTTAAACTTAGCTTTGGAATATAACATATTTATAATAATTCGTTTACATAAAATCACAATATTCTATGGCGAACATTTCATGTGAATACATAATAGTCCGTCATTCTATCATTATCTTTTATCCGTCCTTTTATCTTTATCAATTCCTCAAATCACCATTATAGTTGTTCTGACTCTTTCCTTGATCGTACAGAACTAACTAGAAATGAGTATCGCTGCCGCTAGAGCTAGAGCAAGGAGGCAAAATGCTGCTGGAACTGAGGAGGCTACTGTCCAACAACCACCACCACCACAGCCTTTTGATTTGGATAAGGTGGCAAAGAAATACAAAAACCTGGGAGGAGTGCCATTCAAGGGTACCGAAACTATGACACAAGCTCAAGCTTGGCTGAGGAACTGTGAAAAGATTTTTGGAGGATTAGAGCTGGAGGATCATAGGAAAAGATTAGTGGCTTCATGGCTGCTACAAGAGGAAGCTCAAAACTGGTGGGACACAGTCACGGTTGGAGGGATTGCGGATAATATGACTTGGACAAGGTTTAAGGAGCTTTTCAATGACAAATACATTCCAAGGCAGGAGGTAAAAAGACTACATGACGAGTTCGCCAATCTGAAGCAAGGCGACAAGACCATCTCAGAATATGTACGAAGATTTGAAGAGCTCTCCCGCTATGCCCCTGAATTGATTCAGGATGACTTTCAAAGGAACAAGAGGTTCATAAATGGGCTTGCGAGGAAGTATATTGATAGAGCCACTGCCCACATCGACCTTTCTTTCAATAGGCTGGTGGAGTTTGCTTGTCGATATGAGGAGAATGATAGGAAGAATTCCCAACAAGACAGGGAAAGGAGCTTGGCCAACAATAAGAGGAAACAATATGAGAAGAAGACTGAAGGAGGCAGTTCTGGAGCTGCTAAAACCTACGATAAGTCAAAGGTGCAATGCTACAACTGCCAGAAGTTTGGACATTACAGCAGGGACTGCAGAAATCCAAAGAAGGCCCGAAGCGACGACACCAAGGAATGCTATAATTGCCACAAGAAGGGTCATATCAAGCCAAATTGTCCGCTGTTGAAAGGAGCACAGGTGGCACATGTGTATGAAGGGGCAAGTGCACCATCTTCTTCCGCTCCTACTTCTTCCGAAGGAGCAGGTAAGCCTGATGTTTTAGATGGTACCATTTCTGTTAAAAATATCCCTGTTAGTGCCTTGTCTGATACGGGTTCATCAAGAAGCTTTATTTCTAGCAATACGGTCCAGAAATTGAAACTGAAGCAAAGAAGTTTTAAAGAACCAATAAATGTTCATAACCCTGTAGGAGGTTCTACCACTCTAGATTTATTTTGTAAAGTGCCTGTATCTTACTCCTATTTCCAATTTCCATTTAACTTGATCATTATGAATTTTTCCGAGTTTGATATCAACCTCGGTCTTGATTGGCAAACCAAATATGACGCTGAAGTGCTATGTTCAGAAAGAGTGGTTAAGGTGAAAACAGGTTTCAGAAACACTGTCACTATACCTTGCCATGGGCCAAAATCTGATAGAAAGGCATTTTGGTCTTCCCTGGAGATCACTCCTATTTCCTTAGAAAATATTCCCGTGGTCAAAAATTATGCGGATGTATTTGAAGAAGTAGACAGCCTACCCCCGCGAAGGGAAATCGATTTCAGGATTGATCTCGTTCCAAATGCAAGACCTGTAGTTCATGCTATCAGAAGGATGACTCCTAAAGAAAAGGAGGAATTGCAAACCCAAACCAAGCAGCTCTTGTGGAAAGGACTCATCCGACCTAGCTTTTCTAATTGGGGTGCAGCTGTGGTGTTTGTCCCCAAATCGGACGGTACTCTAAGACTCTGTGTTGATTACCGCGATCTTAACAAACAAACATTGAAGAACAAATACCCCTTGCCCCGCATAGATGATTTGATGGACCAATTGAATGGAGCCAAGGTGTTCTCGAAGGTGGACCTAGCCACAGGTTTCCACCAACTCCGCATAGCTGAAGAATGCATACCTTTGACCGCCTTCAGAGGTCCCGACACATTCTACGAATGGTTTGTGATGCCGTTCGGTCTATGCAATGCTCCAGCCTACTTTGTTGACTTGATGAATAGGATCTTCCGAGAGGTCCTAAATAATTTCATCCTAGTCTTCATAGATGATATTCTAATCTATTCTAAAACTAAGGAGGAGCATGAAGGGCATTTAAGAGAAGTGTTGGAAATTCTGCGATGAAATGTTTTAAAAGCAAAGTTTTCCAAATGCACATTTTGGAAAGAGGAAGTAAAATTCTTAGGCCATGTTGTGTCAAAAGAAGAAATTGCAGTTGACCCAAGTAAAATTGGCGCCATTCGAGATTGGAAGCAGCCCAGTACACCCACTGAAGTAAGAAGCTTCCTAGGATTGGCCGGATATTACAGGAAATTTGTCAAAGATTTCGCCAAGCTGTCTAGCCCATTAACAAAGCTCACCAAGAAGCATGCCAAGTTCAATTGGACATCGGATTGTGAGGAGGCATTCCAAAAGCTAAAGGCGAGTTTGACCATTTCTCCCATACTTACCATCATCGATGGCAACCAAGATTTAAAGGTCTACACTGATGCTTCTCAAAGTGGTGGTCTTGGTGCGGTACTGATGCAAAGAGGCAAAGTTGTTGCATATGCAAGTCGTCAATTAAAGCCGCATGAGAAAAATTATCGTGTCCATGACTTAGAGTTGTTGGCCGTAGTCTTTGCTTTAAAAATTTGGAGACATTATCTTTTGGGTGAAAAATTTGAATTATTCACAGACCATCAATCTTTGAAATATCTCTTCGATCAAAAGGATCTGAATTTAAGGCAGCAACGATGGCTAAAATTTCTGGCGGCATACGATCTTGACATCTTGTATACGCCGGTGAAAGCCAATGTTGTGGCAGACGCACTTAGTAGAAAGAACGTCATTGTCGCAAGCCTTATCGTTACCCCTTCCTTGATTGATAAAATTTCTGCTCTTCAAAAGGATGATGAATTCATTCAGAGGATGATCAAGAGAATTGAAGCAGGTGAAAACACGAACTTCCAAATAGATGGCAAGGGAATTCTTAGATTTCAAGGGTGGATTTGTGTTCCATATATCAAAGACCTCATAAGGGAAGTTTTGGATGAAGGTCACAAGTCAAAGCTTTGCATCCACCCCGGTGTGAGCAAAATGTATCAAGACTGAAAGCGCACATTTTGGTGGAGATCTATGAAGAGGGATATATCCATTTATGTGAGTAGATGTCCTACTTGCCAACAAGTGAAAAGTGATCAACAAAAGCTTGCAGGGTTGTTACAGCCATTGGAAGTTCCGGACTGGAAGTGGGACCAAATCTCCATGGATTTTATAGATGGTCTGCCTTGTACTAGGAAAGGAAATGACAGCATATGGGTGATCGTGGATCGCTTCACAAAATCCGCTCATTTCATACCTGTCAAGTCCACTAGAACTGCTCAAAGTCTGGCGCAAATCTATTTCAAAGAAATCGTTAGGCTACATGGGTAATAAAACTAAATCTTTCCTTTTCTTCATAATCGGAATGAAAATTTTCTTTTTCAAATTAAATAATAATCTTTTATTTTAAACAGAGTTCCTAGTAGCATTATTAGCGACCGTGATCCTATCTTTGCTAGCAAATTTTGGGAAGCACTCCAAAATGAGTTGGGAACAAAGTTAAATCTCAGTACCGCGTATCTCCCTCAGACTGACGGCCAGACTGAGCGGGTGAATCACATTCTTGAAGATCTATTGCGAGCTTGCATACTCAATTTTGGAGGTTCTTGGGAGGATCACTTGCATTTAGTTGAATTCTCGTATAACAATAGCTATCAAGCAAGTTTGAAAATGTCTCCATTTGAAGCCTTATATGGTAGGCTGTGTAGATCGCCAGCGTGTTGGGTTGAAAAAGGAAATCGGCTGGTGTTGGGTCCAGACATGATCCGAGAAGCTTCAGACAAAGTTGACTTTATTAAGAAGCGACTATTGGCTGTCCAAAGTAGACAAAAGAGCTATGCAGATGTAAGAAGGAGAGAGCTAGCTTTTGAAGTGGGTGACTATGTCTATCTGAAAGTTGCTCCAATGCGAGGTGTAATCCGTTTTGGAAAGACAGGAAAATTAGCACCTAGATTCATCGGCCCCTTCCCTGTCCTTGAAAAGATTGGCACCCTAGCCTATAGAATTCAGATGCCCGACTGGTTGCCAGGAGTGAACGATGTATTCCATGTATCTCAACTTCGAAGGCATGTCCATGATCCAGATCTGATTGTGGAAGAAGCAGCACAGCAAGATTTGGAGATTACCCCAAGCCTGGCAGTGAGAAGGGAACCTCTGAAAATTATTGGCAAGGAGACTAGGAAGTTGAGAAATAAAAGTATCAACCTAGTCAAAGTGCAATGGAGCGGTGATCCTAAAGACTGCACTTGGGAAACCGAGGAGAGTATCAAACAAGCCTATCCTAAATGCAGAGTGGATATCCCCGATTAGTTTTATTTTGAGGCATGCTTAAAATATTTGCTATTCTTTATGTTGGTTCCCACCCTTCTATTCTTCCCTTTTTCTTTTCGAGGACGAAAAGTTCTTAAGCGGGGGAGATTGTAACAACCCAGAATTTGGGGCCAATTTAAAATTTTCATTTTAGAGATTTTAGAGGTGTTTAAATAATTGAAATGAATTATTTTAAATAAAAATGACTAGAAATTTATTGTGACTGAATTTAATGCAAATATATTTAATTTAAATACAAAAGGAATTAGAAAAGGACGGTAATTTGAAAAGTCAAACCTGAACTTTGATTGACTACACAAAATGCAGAATAAACAGGATTTTGGTGAAACGAAAAGTATTTGAATCTGTTAATGAATATCTTTCTAACGAATCTGAAAAATCGAAATTTCATAGCGGAAATCAAAAGTTATGGCCAAATGAATTTTTAGAAAGGTCGCTATAGAGAATATATCGCCCTTGAAAATAGACATTTTGCATACGACCTCGGAATTCGACGAAACCAATTTTGTTGGATGCGGGATGTAAAATTATTACTAGGTTTCAAATTTCATGATTTTTGAAGTTAATATGTGAGCGTGGCAAAGGAAAATGTGTTTTGGTCAATTTTAGTTAAATTGGATCGACCAGAAAATAGCCATTTTTCAAACAGTCTCAGAATTCGACGAAATAAATTTTGTTAGAACCGTATCATCATAAGAAAGCCAAAAATAATTTTTTTGGATTTTTCTGGGTTGGTATGTGGCCCCGGTAAAATTATTTGTACGGTAGAATTAAAAAGAAAGGACTTAAATTTTAAAACTGAAAAAAAGGGGGTCAAGATGACCATTTGGGCTAACGGGACAGGTCCAGATGAGTCCGGAACGGGGGCTAATGGGTAAGAACGACAGTCGTTGGGCCTAATTCTGAGTTATTGCCCAAACGGGCCTTTATTGGGTAATTAAAATAATAATTAGATTAACCTAATATTATATTATAAAAGGACCGCTACAATATCTTCTTCTTCCCGTCGTTGCTTCAGCCGCCACTTAACCCATAGCCTTCAAAATTTCAAACATCGATTCCTCCTTCGTTTCTCAACGAAAACCTCCGCCGTTTGTCACGTTTCGAAGAGATTTCAGAGCTCTTCGATTCCATACCAATTTCCCCCGGTCTTGTCGCCTGTAGCCGCCGCCCCGACTACCCGAACCGCCGCCGTCACACACCAAACCGCGCCACCCACGAGCGTGCGCACCCTTCCCCTTTCCCGGCGCCGATAGCCCTCTCCTAGCTCTCCAATCTCGCGCAAACCGTTCGCAAAACCGTCGACTACAGCTCCCGAATTCTGAATTTGAAGTTTTGAACAAATTAGGGGCTTAAGGTATGAAAAACATTTCAGATTTTGTCATGCTTAATTCTGTTACAGCAGCAGTTGTGAAAAGCGATTGTTGTTTAAAAAATTTATATCTAATTCATACAAACACCAAACCGAAAATTTTCAGATCCGTGTGAAGCGTGACAGCAAATACTTCCTCTTAGAACTGATTGGGACAATTTCTGGATTTATTTGGATTTTATATTCGTGCAATACCAAGGTGAGATTCTATTTTTAAATTTATTGAAACAGTTAATTAATTATCATATTTGAGATTTATGAATACACGAATATAAGTATGTTTGCGATGTTTGATGTTGGGATTGTAATTTTATATCTTGTATAATGGTATGACATGGAAATGAACCTTATAATTGTATGATGTTATGACGTGAATTGAAGCTTACATCTAGCGTTATGTAAACATATCAAAATTTACATTTTTATAATATAAATAAAAGTATGAATTTACCTTGTAAATGAAACTTACATTTTGTATGCAAGTTAAGAAATAAAAATTTCATTTTTAGTTGAACTATGTAACATGAATTTTGTATACAAATAAAAATCACATTTTTATCTGAACTATGACATGAAATTTTGTATGCAACTAGAATGAAATTTTACATTTGTAAATTTAGAACACTTTTTTTTTTTTTTGCAATTATGAATGATAATTTACATTGTAAATTAAGAACACAATTTTTTTTATGTAATTAGAAAATGAATTTACATTGTATAATAAAAATGACATTTTTATATGTTGTTTAGATGTAAATTAGAACGGTAAAATAAAAATGACATTTTTATATGTTGTTTATATGTAAATTAGAACGGTAAAATAAAAATGACATTTTTATATGTTGTTTAGATGTAAATTAGAACGGTAAAATAAAAATGACATTTTTATATGTTGTTTAGATGTAAATTAGAACGGTTAAATAAAAATGACATTTTTATATGTTGTTTAGATGTAAATTAGAACGGTAAAATAAAAATGACATTTTTATATGTTGTTTAGATGTAAATTAGAACGGTAAAATAAAAATGACATTTTTATATATTGTTTAGATGTAAATTAGAACGGTAAAATAAAAATGACATTTTTTATATGTTGTTTAGATGTAAATTAGAACGGTAAAATAAAAATGACACTTTTATATGTTGTTCATATGTAAATTAGAACGGTAAAATAAAAATGACAATTTTATATGTTATTTAGAGGTGAATTAGGACCGTAAGATATAAATTACATTTTTATAGGTAATTTATATGTGAATTTACACCGTATGATAAAAATTACATTTTTCTATGTAATTAAAATGTGAATTTACACCGTATGATAAAAATTACATTTTTCTATGTAATTAGAATGAGGGTCTGCATTGAAATTAAAAGTTTACATTTTTGTAATGTAACATATGATGAGAGTTTGCATTGAAATTAAAAATTTACATTTTTGTAATGTAACGTATGATGAGAGATTGCATTGAAATTAAAATTTACATTTTCGTAATGTAACATATGATGAGATTTTGCATTGTAATTAAAAATCATATTTTTATAATGTAAATAGAAAGTAGAGTTTGCATTGTAATTAAATTTACATTTTTATATGTAAATTTAGAATAGAATTCGCACTGCAAATAAAAGTTACATTTTTTATTTATTTATTATGTAATTAAGATGAGAATGTACATTGAAGTTGGGGTTTACATTTTATATGTAATTTAAAGGTAGGATTTTGCAATGTATCCAAAATTTACATTTTTACATGTAAATAGAAAATAGAAATTAAATTTACATTTTTACATGTAAATGAAGAGGATGGAATTTACATTTTCAATGTAAGTAAAGAATGAATTTAGGATGCTGTAATATTATCTTCATTTTCAAATGAATTAAAATTTAATAAGGATCGGTAGTTGTTAGAGCGTTGTTTAAATCAAACGACGTTATTACGATGAAACGATTATATATATAAATATAATTAAAATTAAACGAATGGAGCGCGGTAGTTCGCGTTTTGAAATTGTACCTTTAAACGACTATACAAGATGATCCGACCGTCGGATTTTCTTGAAACCGAAACAGTTAGGACCGTCTTGGAAAAATCTTTCAACGATATATATTACCTTAAGATCCAACGGTTAGATTCTAAGAAATGTAAAAATCAAAATTGTTTGAATACAGCGCCATAGTCGCCCATTGACTCAAGGCGTCGTTATATAAAAATTTAATTATATTAAATTATTAAAATAGGAAGTAATCATTATAAAATGATATCAGCAAGTACGAAGGATTTTAAATATATATATATATATATATATATATATACGGGGATTATTTGGAAAGTCCGAGTTCTCTCATTCCAAATAATCAAACGACGTTAATTGAAGTATGAAGATGGCGTATGAAGACCGTAAATCTTCCCTCGAATGGACAACGATCGAGGCCCTGATTTGACTTGCTCCCAATTCAAGGGTCATGGTCATTGCCCAAACGTACGTGCTGATTTCACGGGTTTGGCTTTCGCTCAGACCCAGAGCATAAGCTAATAATTGGATTGTGTGTCTGACATCGTACTCTATCAAATATCGTGTTATTGATCTTTTGTCGAATGTATGGATGTTTGGTGGCGGAGAATTTATTCTCTTGCTTAACACCCGTTCATATATTTTGGCAAAGGATTGGTAGTGCGATATGGAGTGATGATGTGGCATGCTAAGATGCGTAGGATCAAGGTTTTGTTGAAAAGCAGGCCTTGTGAGACGATCAAAGCATAGCCTGTTTAGGCCTAGATTTGTGTATAGCGTGACTTCGCGAGCCTCACACACCGGTAGAGTCTAAAACGGGAGAAGGGAACGCAAGGAGAGCAAACATAGAATAACTAATCCGCAACTCGTATGGTGGACCGGCCCTGCAGCTATCCAAGGGTTCACTACGGGGGATCCTGAGGCACTTGCTAGAGTGTCTCGAATTGGTAAGGAGCTCCTCCCTAGCCTTGACTCATGATGGAAATCCAAACTTCCAATACGAACCTACGGAATTTGATTGTATTACTAGTATGGAAGCATAGTATTATGGTATCTATGTGTCCTAGGATTGATACATTTATTTTGAAATGTTTTTCATACATACTAATAATAATATTAAACTCGTATTTGCCGTATTTAGCATGTTTAATCACCATAAGGTAAAACCCTATCCTCTGGTTTGTGTTGCATTGTGTGATGGGACCTGGGTCTTATGGTGATTCCATTTTTCTCAAAAGCATAATGTTGTACGATTTACTTATTATTTGTTCTGACACTTTTATGCACGGCAGTCCATTAGAGCAAACCCGTTCCGCGTTAGCGGCGTGGTCTTTGGATTTGCCCTATTAATAGTGATTAATTAGTTATGAATTCTCACACCAGTCCCACAACTAACCCATTGTTTGTTTCCACCTTTTTGCAAACTCGGGTGCCCTCCTTTCTACACGGGCAGCCAAGTAAACAGGTTCAATCTTTGCTTGGAGTCTTTTCTTTGGAGCTGCTTATTATCTTTCTTGGATTTGCTTTTGTGGAGAGGTGATGACTTGGAGCTTGAAGACATCTATCATTCGCTACTATTGCATTTTTCTCTTTTTAATTCCAGACATTAAACTTGTTTCATTTCACGTTGTTTAAGATGGGGTTGGAACTTATTTCTTTTTCAGCAAACTTGATGTAATAATTTAGAATTCTGTGAGTGTGGACTTTCTGTGGTTGATGACATTATATTTCCGCTGCTATGATGTTGTTACTCTATGAATTTCCTATGCTATGTTTTATCTGTGATATGTATTATTGTATTTATGTTGTATTCCAAATGATTATTCCTTACTTTCATCCCATGGAAGTTTGGGGTTATCACAATTTCAAATTTGTTTTGAAATAAAAACCCAAGGATTTAAATTCTAGAATTTAAAGTTAACTTGTAGAGTTAAGTAAAAATGGAAGTGATCAGAGAATAAATTGAAATGGGATTAAGTGATAAGTTAAGAGTTCGAAATTTCTGATTTGAGATTGGAATGAAATTGAGCTTCGATAGGCGAGTGTTGAGATTTGGTTGATGGAAATTGATTGGAATGATATGGGTGTATGTTGAATTGGTAACAGGTGCATAGGATATAATGATATGCCCGACAAAAAGGTACAAGTTTATATTTCATATGAGTTTGGTGATTTATGAGCCTGATTGGCAAGCCGCTTGGCTGTTTGATTTTCTTTTGGGTTGGAGAAGGCCTAGAGAGGCGAGTTAGAGTTTGAATTATTGACCCGTACAAAGGAGGTGCTGGCGAAAATTTTCGAAAAGTTAAGGCGTTAGAAAATTTTCAGGATTTTTGAAAATTTTCATTGATAAGAATTAATTAATATTTTAATTAAATTTAAATTTGGTTCAGTAGAAAACTGAAGTTAAGAAGTGAACAGCTAAGTTCTAACCGGTCGATAGGTTTGTTTTCTACCTCTGCAATTTCGAGGACGAAATTATTTTAAGTGGGGAAGAATGTAACGACCCGCATTTTCAGTGATATAATAATTAATTTATTTAATTATTTATAAAGTGATTCAGAGAATTCAAATGGTCGTTGAATTAAATAATATTGAATATTGAATTAAAATAATAATTAAATAATATATTAAATTCTGAAATAATCAGAATTGGCGGAAATGGCGATATGGTGTGAACTGGGCAATTCAAAATATATAATCCAGTTTAAAACTGAATTACGATAACGAATATATTTAATTAACGATGGTTGAATGTATAATTATAATATAATTATAATCGAGCTCGAAATGGCGCTGCAGTTCGCGATTTGGCGATTCGAACTTTAAACGAATATACAAAAGCCGTTTTAAATCGGATTTCTGTGAAACTAGAAACGTCAGGAGCTGGTGAAGTATATTTTTCTAGTAGAAGAGAAAAATCGAGATTTCGTCGTGTAGATTTTGATTTATGTCCAAATCAAATTTTAGAAAAGTCGTTGTGAAATTCCTTTATAATTTATAACGATTTATTTATATTATAAATGGATTTTTTATATTAATCGAATATCGATATAACTGAGAACTTTGAAATATCGAGTTATAAATCCCAGTGGAGCTGTATGGTATTCCACTGTGAATATATACGATAATATTTATTTATAAATATTTAATTTAATTGTTTTTAAATATATTTAATATTTAAAAGGGTTATTTATAGCTTTAAAAATCAATTTTGCAAACGACCTCAGAATTCGACGAAACGAATTTTGTTGGATCCGCAATATTAAATTATTGCTAGATTTCAATTTCCGTGATTTTCGAAGTCAGTATGTGTCCATACGGGATTTTAATGTGAAAAACAGTCGATAAATTGACCTTTAAAAATATGCTGTGTGAGCAAACGGAATCGGAATTCGACGAAACCAGTTTCGTTGGGTTCGTAATGTCGAACTGTAGCTACATGACCATTTTCGCGATTTTTGAATATCGTGTGTGATCACACAGATTTTTAGAAGGCGAAACGAATAGAAAATGATATTAATAAAAATATCTAACCTAAAATATCTAAAAGATTTGTGGTTATAATTAACCAACGTGTGCCCTCTTAAGACCACAAATCAATCTCAACAAACATCGAAATAGTCCGCCAGTTTTATTCTCCTCTTTAAACTAAACTTGTGAGAGTATAATTCATTTTAAGCTCATTTAAAAATCATTAAAAGGGAAATCAATTCCTATAAATTCTAAAACTAATATATTTGTAATCGGTGAACGATTCTCTTCATTTCTGCGATACTTTCAAAGGGTGCGACGCCGAGTTTTTAAAGCAGGAAATTTCTGCCGTGAATATAGGGTTGATCGATTTTGAAAATTGGTGCATGGATGTATGTTTCTGAGGTTATATTCGGGTTTATGTGGTGATTTAGCACCATTTGGTACTGTTTGGCAAGGATCTGCTGAAATTAATGTCGCAACCTGTAATGGGGGATGCGTTAACTGTGTAGAGGACGGAAATAGGTAGGAGGGGGCGAGTCGGATGAAAGGTGTATGAGTATGAAGAGGGTTTGAAGTGGAAGAAGATGGTGCAATTGGTTGGTGAATCGGTGGAGTGATTGAGGAGTAGTGGCCGATTGAAAGGTTGGAAATGGTGGAGTAGTACTGGAGGGAGTCACTGTGCTTCATTGGTGAAGAAGGGTTGATTTGGCGGGCCTGGGATGTAAGGGAGGGTAATGGGCCTGATTTAAATGGTAAGCCCAGTGGTAATATAAAACTAATGTTTTATTTTAAATCTAAAGAATGTATTAACTTTAATTCACCATAACTTTATCATTCGTAATCAGAATCAAACGAAACAAGATCCGTTGGGATCGTATGGACAGTGGCTACACCGTGGAACTGACCGTGTAATATATGATGTGATATATAATCTGTTGTCTATTATGTGTGTTTGGACGATATTGGCCATCGTGATTTGATATGGTAAATACCAAAATACCGGAATGTTAAAAAGGGAATTTTCAAAATGAATATTGAAAATAAATTATTTATAAAATCCAAGGGTTTTATAAAAAGAGAAAATATTTATAAAATCAAAGAAGATTATATAAAAGGAATTTATTTATAAATGGAATATTTATAAATAGGAAATCTTTTTAAGTGGAATTATAAATAAAGGAAAATCTTTATAAAGTGGAATATTTATAAAGGGAAATATTTATAAACTCATAAGATTTTATAATTGAGATATTTGTTTGTTAAATAAATAGGATATATATTAAATGAGTTATTTGTTAGTTAAATAGATAGGATAATCAGAAGGGATTATTTATAAAACAAATAGAGTTTTATAAAGGAAATTATTTGTAAAACAAATACAAAGGAAATTGTTTGGTAAAACAAATGTAAAGGAAAACATTTGTAAAACATTTACAAATGGAATTAGAAAGTGAAAATATTTGTAAAACATTTACAAATAGATTAAATGGAAATATTTATTTATAGGAAATAAATAGAATGTTATAAATGAGATATTTATTTAGAAAATAAATAGTAAGATAAAAGGGGAAATATTTATTGGTTAAATAAATAGAATTTAAAGGAATATTTATTTTGGAAATAAATGGAATAAAGGAATATTTATTGGGAAAATAAATAGAGTTAATGAAAAAGAATTAATCGAATTTAGTATTCGAAGGAGTTGATCGAATTTAGTTATTCGAAGCGAGTTAGTTGAATATGGCTAGTCGAATCGAGTCGAGTTAGTCGAGTTTAACGAACATGGTTAGTCGAGTCGAATTAATCGATTATAATTAATCGAAAGGAGTTAATCGAACATAGTTAATCAAAATGGAGTTAAACAAAAAATTAGAAACTGACTAGAGATTAATAAGTTGAATGGTTTCCTGAGTATCGATCTGATGTTGGTTTCGGCCTTCGGGGTTTATACTTAGGAAGTTGTTCTCTTGTTAATTTATAGTTAAGTGACTGATAGTTGAGGAAGAAATGGATTTGTAAATAGAATACAAGAGTTACGTAAGGAAGTTTGTTAAAGATTAAAAGATAAGCTTTGACCATTTCGAAGTTAAAACGTTGTTCAAGGTCTGAGAGGTAATTATACCCCAACTAGATTGACTTACTTCTTAACTAAGGAATGGTAAGGTTTGATCGTAAAGGATATTTGGAAATGTTTTCCAAATAAGAATCAGAAATTTTTTCTGATAATAGAAAATAAGAATTTAAAATATATAAAAACAGGAGATAAGTAAATTAATAAACTAAAGAGATATATTTTAAATGATGATTGATCGATATAATTTCCATCTGGAAATAATATCGTTGTTTGCACACGTGTTTTTCTTTGATAGTTAAATCACAGACTATCAAAGTTTTGACCATTTTAACGTTGTTAATATGGAGAGACCGGTTGGATTATTATCCGAAGAACCAATCTGTATTGTCATAAGCGTTGCGAATCATATATGCCAAAGAAAATTGAAGACGGTATAAAGTGCAAGGGATATTGTATAAATCTTAGATAACAATTGCCTAAGATGGATGTACTAAATAGTGCCTTCGGTTTGTCCAATCCTAGGACAACTTGTATGGAAGAAGGTCAGACAGAGTATGCCCAATAGATCACGTAAGTTGATCTCTTCAAATGTATTCACGTTTGGTGGCGGAGGAATTCGTTTCTCTTAACTGTATACCCATGTTATTTGTGGATAAATCAATTTGTGATTTGGTAGGTATGACGATGTGACATTCTAAGTGAATGAAGATGTGGCATGTAAAAGATAAGCATAGCTTCTAGCCTCACATCCGGTAAATGACAAAAATCGGGCAGGCAGCATGGCTATGTGAGTAGCTCCCATTAGGTTGTATAATCATCTATATAGAGATATTCATTTCATTCTTTAATCTGTTCGATGCTGTCCCATTCGGGAAACGGTTGCTGATCCCAACCGTTGGTGATATACATTCGATACACTCAAGCGAAATGAGTGGTCGGTCATGTGTGGCGGGTAGCAAGATGTTCTTGTTGAACCCAGTGTATTCCTCTCTAGAGGTACACTAGCGAAAGGTGGTTCCATACCTTGTCATAGTTGGAAAATCCATTACCCAATACGTGCTTGTGGTTTTGATTGTATACTATGTATGCAGAACGTGAGATGAAAGCGTTTCTGCTAGATGATATTATTATTGTGGTTGATAGACATTATTATAATATCAAAAGGTTTTTGATATAAAGATATTTTGGATTCTCATAAGGGAAAAACCCGTTCCGTTATACCGCGTGTTCTTATGAGATATCGTTTAATGGCTCAAACTATTTTGAGTTGTTTTACTCACACCAATCCCATGACTAACCCAGAGTTTATTTTGTTCATTTTCCCTAAACTCTTGGGTGCCCAATTTTGTACGGGTAGTCAAGTAGTCGGGATTTACAGATACTTGAAGAGCTGGAGCAGGAGGCTTCAGGATTTTATATAGCTATTGTTATTCCGATGTGTTGTAAGTGCTGTAATTGATAGTGATATGTATATTCAAGTAAAATCTTTTATTTCAAAGTTATGTTATATTTTATTCGTTCCGCTGTGAGATTCGTGTTACTCTGATGTTGTGTTCTTCTTCTTCTTCTATTCTAATTTTCTATCTTATCTATTATCACCCTCTAACTTCTTTCTATTAACTTTCCGGTATTTTTCGATGTTTGGTTAGTCGTCATTGAGTTTATGGCGATAACCAAAGTCGTTTAAAAACCGGGTCGTTACAGAAATCATATCCTGTCTTTGACTGGGTTAAAAAAGTAATGTCATTTAAAACATAGTTCACGATAAACCCAAATCACATTGCATTAATTAGGGAATTTTCATGGAAAACAAATAAAATCGATATCAATTCCGTATCCGACTAATAATATGAATGGAATAACGGTAAAACCTTTTAAATTCCATATATAGTAACAGTCTTCCTCCATAGAAGCTCACTTCGATTATTACCAAATCGAATTCCATTCAATTCCAATATATTAAATTGGAAAACTTTACTTTGGAAAATTTCCATGAAATCTTATTAAAAAGATTTATAAATTCCAAATCTCATTTTACTGTTAATCGGGTTAAAGAACAAATGTCGTTAAAAACACAGTTCACAATAAACCCAATTCACATTCCATTTTATTCCAATTAAATGTTAATTAATTGGAAACTCTAATAATCTTAATTAAAAGATTTATTATTTTCACACGGGTTTTAAGAACAGTGTTATTTAAGACACCATTCACGACAAACCCAAAATCCAATTCGATATTAAATATAAGGCTCTTAATAGAAGTTATATCGGCTTATATTCAATATCAAATTCTAAAACCCACAAATATCGTATTGGAAATAACGATACATATATATATCTTCCAAATTTCCATAACAATATTCGTATAATCTCGGAATCCAATATCAAAATATTCCGAAGATTATTTCCATTCCAATTTGTTCGTTGGAAATTTCTGGTTATATTAAAACAATTCACAAATCCAATTTATTTATTAAAAATTATTGGATTTCAAATCTAGTTAATAACTAGTTCATTTTGATAGAAATATATTTTTATCTTTACAAACATGGAAATTTTCATCCCAATTCTTTTCAAATCATTTATTATGATTTTACACAAATTGTTAATATTTTTAATAATTTATTAAGGCCCTTTCAGTCGATTTCCATAAACGGTCATCGAACTACACTTACAGTAACCTTTTCCGAATTTGATTTCGACATAATTCCAAATCCAACCGTTAGATTCAAATTTCTAATATTCGTTGGAAAGCTCTTTTCGATACGAACCCAATGGTTCCAGTTTTAAGATAATCCGACGGTCGGATCTCCCGTGATGTCAACTCGAAGTCAATGGTCGAAATTCGCGAACGGTCGCGGCTCGACGCATTCTATTCAAGCCATTAATATATATATATATATATATATATATATGTTATATATTTCGTTCAAAATGTATTTTATAAATTCGTTTTAAAACGATTCCCACTTTCACTTCAAATTTAAATCAAAACTGAATAATCTTTATCATTATAATATTTAAATGATAATATTTTCAAAATATCAGATTTTGAAATAATTTCCTTTTCTATATTCATTATAAAAATGAATAAAATCAATATAAATGTCGTTCGCATTGAAATGGCGCAACTCTAATCAATACGGCTTCACGTATTTCAATATTTTAATCCTTTACTGAATATTATTTTCAAATATTCGTTATTTAAGATATTCGTTATTTTTGATCTGGAATCAGACCCAATCAGTTACCATATAAGGTTAGTTATATGGATTTCATTCAACACATGTATATAACAAGCATAATAAATAATCAACCATCATCCAAAGTGCTTTCTACACTGTATAAGCATTAAATATAAATAATTAATGCTTACTATAGTCTATCAATCAATCGATCGACATATCATTACACAATTGGTATTAGTGTACGTCAAATATCATCCCTATATCCGTATGGGGTTTCAAACAACAAATGCTGATTATTATTTGTGCAGTTGGGCGATGTGTAAAATTATCGACCCAATCGATATCATGAAAATAAGCGATCATAAACAAGTCGTCCGACTTGTATATGGATGTGTAGACTTATTTTTAACTATCCAATAATTATTTTATTCATCACAGTTATAAGTTAAAAATAATATTTTTCAACTAACTAAATTTTTCTAACATTTTTTAGAAAATTTTGGCAGCATAACGGCATGATACTAGAACCGGAATAAGGTCTAACCTTATCCCTCGCCTAATGGATCGCGCCATACACAAACCAATTCTAATTCAATTTCATTCTCATCCCAAACCAAGTTCAAACAAATAAATCACTCAATCCAAAAATCAACCAACACACTATACAATCAAACAAGTCATCCATGGTCTTTGGACGACGGTGTCAGGAGCTACTAAGCCCCGTCTGCAACCTAGTATATATTTTTAACTAGAAAATAAAATTAGAGTGAGAAGTTCTCACCTTTGGGATCCACTCCTCCATTTCATTTCTGAATTTCTGAATAGTTGGGATTTGCCCGAAATTCAATGTAGTCTTTTCCACGTTGTTCATATTGAAAATCACATTCTCAATATGATGTTCATATATTTTTATCTAACTAAAAATCATATTTTTCCATCAATGCTTATATTTTAAAAATCCCATTAATTTTATCGCTTCATATATAATAAAAATCATATTTTTACAGGAAAATATTTAAGAGGACAAATTTAAAGGCTTTTTTCTCCAAAAGGACAGCCCACTTAAATTTTACTCACAAGGACAACATCTTCATTTTCTGATCTCACGTGCGTTTTTTTATTACCTGTCGAAATTATCTTCCGCATATCACACGCGCAATTCCTTAATTCATAAAATCTTTCTCGTCCTGGAAAAATTATCAAGATCTCGCCGTCATTCATCTCGACTCAGTCTTCCATATTTTCGATTTCAATTTTTATTTTGATTTCATAAATTCAATCAAATCCGAAATCCTAATTGAACGCAGAATTCTTGAACGGAAATTTGATCAGAAGCCAATCATACAGAACCGCGATCAATTGCATATTAGGTTTAGGACAAATTTGACGATTCATTGTGCGTTTATGATACTAAAAATTCATGGATTCTCGTTGTGATACAAGCATGTATGGTTTTTTCCTGTTTTCGAATCTCTGTTATTTTTTCTTGTTATTCTTTGTTTTTACTCTCAATTGTTTTTTCTATAAATTCAATAATTGAAATGTAAATGCATTGACGAATTAAAATTGTTTTATGTTAAAGCAATTTTTTATTCAATCAGTATACATGTTAGTTTTGAGTAAAATTGGAATTTGTTTGTTATGGTTTCATGAAAAATTAACTACTGCAGTTTTTAGGTATCATTTTAGTATTTTTGTGGTTATCATTTTCTTCTCTCTTCTTTGAATGTGCAGTATTCTGTAGATATCATTGTACTATTTTTATAGGAATCATTTTGTATGTGTTACCTGCTTGTTTTAATTTTTTACTGTATGTGTTTACCTCTTTTTACTCTGCTAACTGAAGTGTTCAAATTAAAAATGTGTTGCAGTTGTGAAGAAACTCTTCTTATAGTGCTTGTCTTCAATGGTACCTCTTTCAGTACTCGGTTGTCGGTTAATTGTTCATTGTACGCTTTGCAAAATGAAATATGTGCGTACTGGTCTCAGCTTACTCCTAAATCAATTGAAATAAGCTACGTGATTGAGGAAAGAACTAAAATTGTTGAAACTGACTTTGATCTTCAAAGTACCATTTTATTTCAATTACATAAGAGGGCTGCTTTTTTTCCTTTGATGTTAATTTGAAGGAGTATCTGTTGGAAGATGTGGTTGATGGTTCCTCAGCACTTTCTACTAATGTTTCGATTCCTTCGTCTTCTGTTCCATGTTTGGGTGCGAACATTGTTGTCCATAGGAAGAGTTACTTAAAAGATTTTATGAAAAATGGATCAACATTGAAATTTTCTGATTTTACCGGTTTTTGTTTTGAAGGCGCTACTGAGTTCAGACTATTCTTGATGGCCTATCAAATTAAATCTGGTCATGAATTACAATTTCTGAAGAATAGTGCTACTAGGATCACTGCTATTTGCTCATCATCGTCTTTTGGTTGTCTTTTTAAAGTGCATGCCTCTTCTGATGTTGGCCAACTACGTAGGTTTTTTATTAGAAATTTGATTGCTGACCATTCTTGCGGAGGTGGTTTAACAAATTCGAATAAACCTGCTCTATCTAGTGAATTTGTTAAATCATTGATCATTGATGAAATTAGAGATCGTCCGAATAAGAAACCGAAAGACATTATGTATGATTTTCGAAGAGAGTTTAATCTTACTTTGTCTTACCCTTATGCTTATAAAGGAAAGCAATTGGCTTTAAAGGAATTGTATGGCGATGATGCAATGTCGTACAATGATTTGTGTTGGTATTTAGGTGCACTACAGACCCACAACCCAGGTTCTTATGTTGCAATGGATGTAAACTCTTCTACAAATCAGTTTGAACGAGTGTTTGTTGCTTTTGGTGCTTGTATTCTTGGATTCAAACATTGTAGGCCTATGATTTTTTTAGATGGTACCCATTTGAAAGGGAGGCCAGGAGTGTTGATGGGTGCTACATTTAAGAACGGCAATCAAGGTATTATTTTACGATACCATTTGGCCCCTATTGGATCAGTTTTAGTTAGTACATTTTATTATTTATCAGTATTTTGTTTCTTACACTATCATTGTTTAGCTGTACTGATTTAAGTTATCATTTTTTTTAAACTACGGTATCATTTTCTTCTCTGTTTCCAATCTTCAGTTTGTAAGTATCATTTTACTACGTATCTAGGGATCATTTTTTATCAAACATTTTTAAAGCAGATTTAAGTTATCATTTTTATTTCCATCTAGTTATCATTTTCTGTTATGTTTCAATGAACAGTTTGTAGGTATCATTTTACTACGTATTTAGGGATCAGTTTATATCAAACACTTTTTAAGCATCATTTTTTGTTATTTGCAGGTATCAGTTTGTATTTTACAGTATTTAATTAACATTTTTTTATGTCTGAAACTATAATTTTTTCTTATAATGAAGAATTCTTTATGATTTATATTCAAATTTTTTTCGAGGTTTCTTCCCTCTAGATATGGCCGTAGTTTCAATTGAAAATGTGGATAATTGGAGTTGGTTTTTAAATCATTTGAAGAAAATGCTTAACAAAGATCGTAATTTGGTTTTTATGTCCGATCGACATCAAGGTCTGATTTCGGGTGTTCAAGATGTTTTTCCCACTTCATACCATAGTTATTGCTACCTTCACATGGAACAAAATTTGTTGTCTGCTGTTAAGTCCAAAAATGCACACATTTCGATTGTGGAATTGTTCTACACATGTTCTCGAGCATCTAATGTTCATGAGTTTCAAGTTGCTCATTCAAAGTTTTTACAAGTTGGTGGTGCTGCAGCGGTTAATTTTTTGAAAGACAAACCTTTTGATAAGTGGGCTGATTTTTTTTTCCGTGGTAAAAGGTACGGTGAGTACAGCTCCAATGTGGCTGAAAGTTTCAACAGCTGGATTTTAGAAGAACGGACCTTACCAATTACATCTTGTTTGGACGGGATACGAATAAAAATCATGGAACAAATGGCTAAATGTCGGGAAGAATCCCGTTTATGGACTAATATTTTGTGTCCAACAATGGAAAATCGATTACAAGTGCTAGTTCAAGACGGTTTTGGTTGGGATGTATTACGGGCTTCTGAACACCTTTTCGAAGTTAGATCACCAATCTCTCATCGTGTTGATCTACAAGACAGGACTTGTAGCTATAACCAGTGGAATGTCATGGGATTTCCATGTGCTCATGCGATAAAATGCATTACTAAAATGAAATTAAATGTGTACGATTTCATTGAGCACTATTTCACGGTTGAAGCTTACCGATCTTCATATAGTCATACAATTAATCCTATACCTACATATGACAAACCGGATGTTGATTCAAGTACTGAAGCAATAATTAAGCCACCAAAGGATAAACGTGGTGCTGGTAGACCTTCATCAAAAAGAAAAGGAGGATTTGCATATTTCCGAAACAAGCTAAAAAGATGTAGAGTGTGCAATGCATATGGTCATAATAAGCGGAATTGTCAAGCGTCCAAAAATTAAAGAATAAAATTCATTATATTTCTTCTATGTATCATTTGTATCTCCATATATACTTGTCGAGTAAACTTGTATGCGTTGGCAATTTAGTTGATTATGCTCTTTAAATGTACGCAACAATCTGCATTTTTAATAAATAAAATTCTTATTTTATTTTGTTAACATTTTACTATAACATTGCTGTGTTGTTGGCTTGATGTTTTTTTTTCTGTTGTTATGATCATTGACATTCGATCTGCATGTTTAGTATTTGTTTTTACAAGTTTGTATACATTTATTTATGTTTTTCTTTTATGTTTAATTAGGTGATTATCTTTTCAATGTCTTTGTAGGGTTCAGTTTTGTGTAGTTACCATGTATAAAAAATATCCTGGTATCATTTTTATAATATTTTAGGGGTCATTTTTAACTTATCTTCCTTTCAGAGTATATGAGTATCTTTTTTCCTACACTGCAGATATCATTTTTTCTTTGAATTTAAAACTTCAGATTAAGGTTATCATTTTCGTATATTTTAGATATCATTTTTATAAATCAAATCAATTAACAGTTTCTGGATATCATTTTTTATGCAGTTTAGTTATCATTTTTTGATATCTCCTCCACTGTACAGTTTTAAGTTATCTTTTCCCGGCTTATGTAATTATCATTTTTTACATTTTGATAGTTAACATCCCTTGTGCACACATACAACATACTGATAACAGTAAAAATGATATTATTTTTCAAATTTAGACTTTTCCAATCCAAATCCTTAATTTTGCTAGTACACAGATTCATCATCAATCATTTATTCAGTACTAGTATTTCACACAAACATCCATTCATTACTGAAATTTTAAACATTAACAACTGCATAAATTTCAACGTAACAGAAAATAAACTGTTTTCCAACCAACTACAACACACAGCACTGTTTCACTCATTTTTTCATTGATTTTTTACTGCTCTTTTTGGTCAATCCAGTGACGAATCGAACTAGATTCCAGCAGCATCCATGATTCGAAATGACTTTACGTACAATCAGTGCTCTTATCTTATCCATATTCTCTTTCGACACCTTTAGTGGAATTTCAGCTCTGTTGTCTGAAATTATATTTATGATGACAAATATCCCGCAGTCCACTCTGTATAAATGAAAACTAATGCTGATTAGAAAATAGAAAAAAATTTCCAGTTATCATTGTTGTGCATCACAAACACTTCTATGTCAGTTTCAATCAATTATTGGGACAAACTAGTACTTCTTTTGTATTCAGCAACGCAAAAAATAAATTAAAAAGACAGAAACATCAGAAAAACAACATGAAGAAAACTTAACCTGTCAGAGTGCTGCTGTGCACAGGGTTCTTCAAAAATCTCTCCGTCAACAATTTTCTTATCCACAATTTTATTTTCTACCCAAATTTGTTGCAGAATTTCTTCCACTTTCTTTCGCTGTAATAAACATTTTTTAGTACAAGTTTACTCACGAAAAATATAACGAAAAATTCTTACCACTTCATACGCTTCGTTCAAATGAAGATTATTATACTTGTTCGATCTTCTTGGTCTCTTCGAATCGTAGTGAACCCATTGCATGTTTGCATATGCTAATGTCAACAGGGACCAATGGTTGTCAAAATGTAATGGGAAGTAAATTTTTTCTGTATACTTCTGTAAAGCTGCTTCTTTCAAGAAAGGAGTAACCAAACAATTAATAATTGAACTCCTGCCTTCCATTATACCTTTCTGCTCAGTGTAAACTTTATCTTAATGAGTACTGAAGAACTGAATACTGTAATATTAATTTTTTAAAACTGTGATTCAACTTACTGTCATCATTGTAGACATTGCGTAATTGTAATCAACTAGATCACATTTATTGGTGCACCAGTCGATTATCTGAATATCCCAAAAAAAAAACATAAAGTCAATAAACATGCTACAATAACTAATAAACGATTTACGTCATTGCTTTATCTTGCTAATAATTTGTGTTTGTGGAGAAATGTTGTGTTATTAACAAAAAACATAAAATGATAACAACAGTTTAGAAAAAAAGATATCCATAAACTGTTAAGTGATATGAATTACTAAAGTGATATCTAAAATAAACAGAAAATGATAATATACACCTGGAGTTAAAAATTCAAATCAATAATGAGTAGTCATTAACAAATAATATCATCAAAGAGTGTAGTCAGTAAATTGGATGATGACATACTGAACTGACAACAATATTTTTTTGTAAGTATTTGTGTTTGTGGAGAAATATTGTGTAATAATCAAATAACAGATAATGATAACCACATTTTATAAAAAATGATATCTAGAAACTGTAAAGTTAAATGAACTGTATAAATGATAACTACTATACAATAAAAATGATAACCAAAATGTGCAGTAAATAATTCAACACAAAAAATGATATCTTCATTGAAGGAAAAATGATACCCATGAACTATTTCAGTAAGATGGCTATCAATAAATTATTTTTGTACTTATGTTTACCTGCCCATCCGTTAACGACCCTCTCAACAATTCTGTCAGCATGTCCTTCGTCACAACACATCCTCCCCTTGCCATGTCATCATCTTGCCAAGCTACTGGACTGTACAATATTTACAAGTCAAACAGTAAATAAAATAATTTCTATGTTTTATAAGCACAGATGGAAATATAATACTCACTTGTCTTCTGCTATTGACATTGAATAAAATTTCCGTACAATTCTACCTTCCTCATCATCTAGATGTTTTGTCACTTTTTTGCATTTTGATAAGTCCAAGGCTTTCCATGACGGTTCTTCAACATTTATTGGCTCTACCAGTTCAACATTTTTTTCGTGCTCCACGTTATCTTCATTTATCGTTTTTTCCCTACATTTTTCATCATCAAATGGAATCAATGAGAGTTGTAACTCATCATTTTTCCCTTCACATGAAACTTCAGTCTCCTTCTTTTGTGTTACCCGTGCTTTCTTCCACGCTTTTACATAATATTCATACTCCTCTTTTCTTTTTTGTGTTCTTCTTCTTGCTCTCAATCTCAGTATGTATGAAGGTGGTTTTGCACCTTTTGACTTGGAAGATGATTTTTTAATTTTTTTTTCCTTGACTTTTGAGAATTCCCTTTTCTGACTTTCATCTTTGCAATCTCAGCAGTCAAATTAAAACTAAAACTCGGAAGTTCAATGTCGTCAATTGACTGTACACTCTTATTTCCAATCTCACTATTACCGACAGAATCTTCAACTGTGACTGGCGTTTTTTCATTCCCTAAACCAGCTGGTAGGCTTTCTTCTGCATAACTCCTATCCTCAACATTCATCATGCAATCGTTCAATTTATCCTGATCTAGATTCAGATTATTCACCTCAGTTGTTCTCACTTCATTACAGTCCAAATTATCATATGTATGCGCATCAACCATTGTCGTTTGTAAACCAACTCCATCCTCCGTTTTATCATGTTGCATTTCAGCTTTCTGTTGTTTCATTTGCTCTTTAAGTCTACATAACTCTTCTTCTGCTTTTCTTCTCAAGTTTCTTTCCTGCATCCACTTCTTTTTAAATTCTTTGTTTTCTTTCTCTAACTCTGTGATGCGATAGTTCAGAACTCTATTTTCCATGTCCAAACCAATTGTTTCCACTACTTGGACTTGCTGACCACGCTTTCTTTTTTTGTTTTGTGCAACTTTTCCTTTTAATGCAGCTCTATTTGCCAAACTTTCCTTACACTCTAACAGCAGTGTTTCATGTAGTACAATTTTTCCCATTTCCATTACCTGCACAAGAAGACACATAATATGAATTAATTTGCATACTAGCCACAATTTAGAATTGGATTTAAAAAGAATGGATGTGTAACAGAATTTTTTTCCTTTTTCACTATTTTGTATGTTTTTACAATTTATGTCGACTATCAAAATTTAAAAAATGATAACTACATCAGCTGGAAAAAGATAACTAAAAACTGTACAGTGGCTAAGACATCAACAAATGATAACTGTAATACATGCAAAATGATAATATAAAATTGAATAAGCATTTGTACAAATTAAATGATAATTGAATTGTTTAAAAAATGATATCTATGGGTATTTCATAAGTTAAATACTCAGCAGATTAAATTAAAAAAATGAACAGTTGAATAATATCATCAAAGAGTGTAGTCAGTAAACTGATTAATGAAATACTGAACTGACAACAAAATTTTTGGCTAATTATTTGTGTTTGTGGACAAATGTTGTGTACGAAACAAAAAACAAAAAATGATAACCACAGTTTAGAAAAAATGATATCCATAAAATGTTAAGTTAAATTGACTGTAAAAATGATATCTACAAGACACCAAAAATGATAACCTAAATCTGAAGTTAACAATTCAACATAAAAATGATATTTGCAGTGAATGAAAAAAGATACCCATGGACTATGAAATTAAGATTAGTACAAAAAAAACCCCTAACTAATTACAAATAAAATACCAAAAAAATTCCAATACACGGTACCTACACAAAAACGAACCCGACGAATACATCAAAATTATATTTTTACCTGCCCAGCTTTGAAAGTGTCTAAAAATTCCTTCGTCACGATTTTACTCAACTTCCTCAAATCCCACCTAGCAAAACGAGGGATTTTATTCTCAAACTTCTTCCTCTGGGCAATTAGATTTAACTTCTCACACATCACATACTGCATAAACATAAAATACAATGTTAACAATAAATTCATCAATAGTTGGTCGTGTTTACACAAGAAATACTTTAATCAAAATATTTACCAAAGGAATCATTGAGCAACCAGCCATATCACGCGGATTTTTTATGGAACTTTTTACAAACTTTTTAAAACTTGAATGAATGGTTTTAGGCCATGACACTGATCTCATTTTCTTCGCGTCTACAATGTATGGAATGAAACCCCACCTAAACTTTTGTTGGTTATTCGGAAAGAAAAATGTAAGCAATATTAGCATTATCATAAGCAACGGCAAGTCCTCTTCAAACACCTTCTTCTTCCCTATTTCTTCTTTAATTCTTTTTTCAATTAAACTTCTTACAATGATAGTTGATTTCCCAAAGTTTCTCGACACGAATTCCTTGCAATCTGTCGGTGTCGTTTTACTAGTCATTTTTGGTGTATCGTCTATATCAGTACCTTCCAAAGGCATGTAAAATAGAAGACTTATATCTTCTGGACATATTTCCATTTCACTTTCACCAAACACAAAACATTCTTTCTCCACTGAGTAGCAAGAATATACAACATCCAAATTTTCTGCTTTTTTCTTGCACTCTGTTAGTGAAATGTTTTTCTCGTAAAAAACAGAAAAGAAATCATAGAATGGTGTTTGTTTCAAAAAATCAATTTGCTTTGATGTAAGTGCTTTCTTATCTCTCAACAAACAGATCGTCTTGTAAGACGATTGCAACCCACATCTGTAAGCTATAGCACAACTGGTTTTCTCACCAACCACTACCTCTTCTTTACTTTCCACTGGAATTGTACCAGACTTGATTTCTCGAGGCCTTGGGTTTTCAAAATCATCATCCTAGTTATCAAAAAAAAAAACTAAATTAACTGTAGAGAACAAAATTATTTATCACTGACACAATTGAATTTCATTCATTACAAACCATAATTAATCTAAATAACAATGTAAGTGCTAATTATACTAATTAACAAATTTACAGTCTCACTTTGCATTAACATTTTATCAATGTACACTATCATTTTTACCTACACCAAAAAAATCAAGTTAAATAGTATTCTCATACTCAAGGTATCATTTTTAACACATATACAGTATCATTTTTTATAAATATCTATACTCAGGATATCATTTTAATACCTATGAAGTTATCATTTATATAGAATTGAAGTTAGCATTTTTTACTTACAGAATTTTCTTCATTGACTCCACCATCCTTTTCTTCAAGAATTTTCGATTTTCTTCCTTCTTTAACCTGCACAAATAAAGAAATATTGTTACAAAATTTAAACAAAACATACCTTTTTTTTTTGTCATTCATTTCTTTCTTCAACTTTTCTGCAACATATTTAGGATCATTGAACCTTTTCGACTGCGTCTCTCTTCTTATACATTCAGTGCTTTTCCTGACTGTTTTTTTTCCCATCATTTTTTCGATTAACATTATCATTTCTTTTGGCTAAATTCGCTTTCTCTACATTTTCAGCGTTGACATTATCATTTTTTTCCCCAACAGACCTTCTTCATCAGTAATCTCCTGTATTGTTTCACTCTGGTTCTCAACCTCATTTCTTTCAACAGTTTGTACATTCACGGTTTGATTTTTTCCACTATCTTCTCTTTCATCCACAAATTGATAATCAACGTTATCATTTCCTCTGTCAACTGCGTGTTTATCAATTGCAGTACTGTCGATTTGCTTCTGGGCGTCAATAACTAGGTTTTCGACTCCACTTCGTGATAATTCGGCGGCATCAGCTAGGGTTTCAAAATTCCTTTCCACGACTCTTTCCATTAACTCGCTGTCAGTCTTGCTGCTAGGGTTTCGGTTTGATTTACGGGAATCCGTAGGAGGAGAATTCGTCGATCGCGTTTCTGTGGTCATTTCTAAATTACGGCGGACGAAATTGAGGGTTACGCTGTACAAGAAGAAAAATGAAATAACGGGGTATTATTTGGGCTGGGCTATTATTTGTCCTTTTGGATAAAATATATTAGTGTTGTCCTTATGAATAAAATATTTAATTAATTTGTCCTTACAAATTTTTTTCCCTTTTTACAATTCAGTTTTCTATATAAAAATCATATTTTTATTCTTTGTTTTCATATATAAAAATCGCATTTTTATTTCAGAATCATTAATATAAAAATCAAATGTTTATTTCAAAATCATTAATATAAAAATCAAATCTTTTCTTAATTTTATATATAAACAAAATTAATGCTTTATATATAAGTAATATTTTTTAACCAATGGTTTAATAAAAAAAATCGGATCCAAAAGAAAATTAAAATTAAAATAAATAAGAAGACTTGCAATTTTCTTTTCAGCGTGGGGGGGATAGTGGTTGTGCCATCGCAGGTGGTTGGGGGAGGGGGGGCGTCGGAGGTGGTCGTCGCCGGTGGCGGCGCGCGACACTGAGGGGTGCAGAGGTCAATCGAATTGGGGGCTAGGGTTTTTTTTTGGGGGGGTGCGGTTTGAACGGAGAAGGGCTAGGGGGTGTCGCGACATAGGTGGTGGCGGTGCGGAGCAGAGGGCGGTGGCGATGGCCCCTGGGCGGCGACGAAAACAAGACCGATGTTTTCTTTCTTTATTTCTTTTAAAACTGATCTGAGTCAACAGGGGGGGAAGGGGTTAAAGAGAAAAGGTTTTGTTTTATTTTATTTTTATTTTATTTAATTCTCCAAAAAAAGTGATTTCACATCCTAACAACAAATCAAACCCATCGACCATCATCCCTAGCTAAATACCACCATTCCGAACAAAATGGGATATGTATCGTAACATTATTCGGCTGTTACGATCAGTTTTCGCTAAATTTAAAATATAAATCATTATATTTTAAATCCAAACGCACATTTTAATTTACAAGGGCTACATACGGACTCCGGAAATTCCCGAAAAATAAATCTAACTATATTTTGATGATACGGTCCTAACATAACTAATTTCGTCGAATTTGGAGACCGTCTGAAAAACAATCATTTTTCAGTCGATTAAATTCAAACTGAATTGACCAAACACGTTTTAATTCACCACTCTCACATATTGATTCCAAAAATTATGAAAATTGTAATCTAGCAATAATTTGACATTCCGGATCCAACAAAAGTGGTTTCGTCGAAAACGGAGGTCGTTTCCAAAATGGCTATTTTAAAGGGCTTTATATATATTATAAATATATATAATATATATAAACTCCATAGAGACTATTCTGAATTTTAAACTGGACATATCTTTCAATTTATAAAACGAAATCTCAGTTTCTTACATCTGTTAGAAAGATATTGTTAATCAGATTCAAATATTTCTTGTTTCGGCCAATTCTGACTTAGATTGAATTTTGTATTTTCATTTGAATTTAGAAATAAATTTTCAAACTACTATGCCATTTCAGGCTCGTTATATAATTAAAATAAATTTATTCATTCTAGCTTCGATTTAAATAAATTTTTAGTCGTTATTATTAAAAATAATTCATTTTAAATATTCAAAATTTATTAAAATAACCAAAATAAAAATTTTAAATTGGTTCTGATTTTCCGGGTTGTTACAGACAACTACCACTGTAACCCTTTCAAGGTAGCAACTCCAATGAAAGGCATCATTAGTCGTCCATTCGATGTGAAGTTCGTCGGTCTTCAACCACCGTCTTCAATATCTTCGACTTCTAGTCATCGTATAATTATTTGAAATGAGAATTAACTCGGCCTTTTCAAATAATTCACGAATTATATAATTCAAATATTTCTTTTCATTCCATATTGTTTATAATATTTTATAATGATTTATAGCTATTTTTATTTATATAAAAATAGCCACTTTTAATTAAACTACGCTTCAGGTCATTACGCGGCCTTGGCAATGTTTTTATTAAAATTTGAATTACACATTTCTCAAAATCTAACCGTTGGATCTTAGCAAAAAAATTATCGTTGGAATGATCTTTCCAAAGCGAACCCAACGGTTCCAGTTTTGGGAAAATCCGATGGTCGGATCTCTCGGTATAATCGTTTAAAATTACAATTCCAAATCGCAAACTACCGCACGCGATTCGTTTTATTTTAATCTATATATATATATATACATATATATATATATATATATAATTCGTTCGAAAATTTCAAAACCATCTATTTCATTATATATAAATTTGGTACACTTCATACACATTTTAAAAAGAATATTTTTATGTAACAAAAATATATTTTAACACATGGTTCTTTTTCTAACTTTGCTAACATGTTAATGAATAATGTTTTTATCTAACAAAACATATTTTGCAAATGATTCTTTTTCACTTCAATAACATGCCAAAGATTGCATTTTTATTGTTAACATTTTTCATTCAAACTTTGAATATTTTTATTGATTCATTCTTACACTAAAAATGTAATTTTTAATGTTAAAACATTTTTATCCAAACTTGAATCTTATATGATTCATACTTACATTAAAAATGTAATTTTTAATGTAAAAACATTTTTATCAAGCAAGAATTCTTTTTAATGATTCATACTTACATTAAAAATGTAAATTTTAATGTTAACAATTTTTATCAAACAAGAATACTTTTTAATGATTCCTACTTACATTAAAAATGTAATTTTTAATATTGACACATTTTTGTCAAAAAAGGATTCTTTTTAATGATTCATACTAACATTAAAAATGTAATTTTTAATGTTAACTCATTTTTATCGAACAAGAATTCTTTTTAATGATTCATACTTACATTAAAAATGTAAATTTTAATGTTAACACATTTATATCAAACAAGAATTCTTTTTAAAGATTCATACCTACATTAAAAATGTAATTTTTAATGTTAACACATTTTTTATCAAACAAGAATTCTTTTTAATGATTCATACTTACATTAAAAATGTAATTTTTAATGTTAACACATTTTTACCAAACAAGAATTCTTTTGAATGATTCATACTTACATTAAAAATGTAAATTTTAATGTTAACACATTTTTACCAAACAAGAATTCTTTTAAATGATTCATACTTACATTAAAAATGTAAATTTTAATTGTGACACCCCACGTCCATTAATGTCACTCACTAAGGGAATGCATTAAGTTTCTTGAAGCGTTATAGGTAAATAAGAACATAATAGCACAAGGCAGATGTAACGACCCGGATTTTCAGCCGTCGAATTCTGAATATTTAAATTTGTTTTAAATATTTTATTTGAATTATATATCGGAATTTATAAGGAATTTATTTAATAAATATAAAAGGGCAAGTGAATTCTAAAATTTTGATTTAATTGAAATTATATATATATATATATTTATATGTATATACTAGTTCACGGAAGTCAAAGCATTGCATTTAAATTTTTACATTGCATATAGATAAAAAGTTTTATAATGTTGTATTAAATAAATATAAAAATGAGACGAAGGGAAAATCAATGAGCCTTTCAAAAGAAAAGAGAACAACTCTTTTATTTAAAACGATCATTAACCCTTTAGTAATCATATATTTAGCTTAGTATAATCAATTCATAGTCTAAATTGTTCAAGTTGGTTTCAGGTCAAACATCATACTAATCAAAAACTTTGATTGGTTGATTATTATAAGCAATAGTAAGATAGAATATATCAGCAAATAAATATCATTTAGATAAGAATATTAGGCAACCTAGATTAATTTAGCAAATCAAAACCTGTCCAGAGAAGTTAGAGGAAAGAAAAAAATGCCTACAACTGTACTTAGTACGTGATGACTAAGCCATAACCAAGCGTGTTGTCCAAACCATCTCGTTTCCGTGTGAATCAAGCCAACTTGTCTCTGTGCAAACCAAGCTTTTACATGTCGTGTTCCCCAAACCACATTACTTTCCGTGGGTGCCAAACTATCATCTTCTTTAAATACTTAACAGCTCAATGCCTCATCCCTTTCCTCAGAGAAAATAAAACAAAATCCCTAACTTTTCCTTTATTTTCCTATTTCGTTTTCACTGGTTAAAACATGTTACGGCATCCACCAAATCTGATCTTCGGAAATGCCCAGAAAATCGAAAAACGAGACTGGATCGTTCGACGCTCGATGTATTGGATTCGTAGGACCAGGAGCTTCGCTGTAGTACTCTTGTTTTCAGATGCGATGCACGTTTGGGGTATTGGGTTTTCCAACGACAAATACGGTTATTGCTTCGAGAGTTCTAGCCGCCGTTCTGGTCTAGGGTGGGGATCGTTAGTGGTGTCGATAGGGAGAAGGGAGGCGAGGTTGTTAACCGGAACTAGTGGGGTCGTCGCGGTGGTTATTGGCAAGGTGGGTGGCGGTGCAGTGAGTTGAACGAGATGGCTCGTTCTATGATGTTTCTTCCAATGATGAGTTCGGGTTTTGGAGGGCTGGAGGGTCTGTGAGGTTCTGGAGTGAGGCTGACCGTATTTTTGTGGTGATGAATGCAAAGGAAGTGGCACATCCAGTGGTACCGGTCCGATGGGTTTCGTGTAGACTGGAAGTGATTTTGGTGGAGTGTTTAAAAGTGTGGTCAATGTTGGATGGAGGTTCAGATTGGGGTTATTATTGATGAGGAAGGGGACGTGGATGAAGTAGGTCATGCGGAAGTGGTAATCATTGAAGCAAAAAAAAAAAAAGAAGAAAAGAACAAAACCGAAAGTTCTGTATTACCTAAGTTTGTTTCCTTGATGTTGTGGGTTCATGGAAATGTTCAGAGTGGAGGAGATAGTGTTGACAGGCGGAGGGAAAGTGGAGTGAACAATGGGGTCAACCTGTGTTTTTGGTGAAGAACGTAGGCCATAGTAGAGGAAGATCGGTCCTGGATTCTGAGGGACAGTTGGCACAAATTAATCATAATCAATATCTTTGTCAACATCAAAGGTAATTAAAACTGCAAAATACCCTATTGGACTTAAATACTATCAAACAAAGTTTTCCAAGTGCAGTTCTTTATAAAGAAAAGAAGAGACTAGGTCTCAGCGTTTTTTCAAGTTTCATTTACCTTGTCCATGTTGGAGTTGGTCCATTTCTCAGTCTGATTTGGACTTGGCACAAGCCTATGACGCATACATAATTGAATTATTGAAGAGTTAACTGAATTCAATAAAGGATGGTTTCAAATTTGAAAGACAATGATGGAACAATGAAGAGAGTATGAGAAAGGAGCGACAATGGAAAGTGCCAATAGCAGACTTGCACTTGGTAAGTGGAAGAACTAATGATTAAACAAGAATTAGAGAAAAACTAATCGATTGTTAAAAATGTTGTTAAGTTTAGTAATTATTTTAACTAACTAATTGATTAAAAAGTTTAACTATTTTAATATGAATCGTATACTTATAACGTCCATGTTTGGTCATACATTTGCAGTATCGGACGGAATTGGTCACGATGGAACCGTAATAACAAGATCTACATTGTGGCACTAATGTGACGGAGAATGGTGTTAATGGAATTTCGTAGAAAAAGCAAAACGCTTGTTCGGTTTTAAAAAAGGAAACACAAGCAGAATCGTCAATTGCGAACCAAGGTGAGTAAACTCACTAACCCTGACTCGTTTATATTTTTATATAAACGAGCTTTGAATTTATTTACAGTAATTTTATACTGTGAAATGGTTGATTGGTTGAATAGGTGGTAAAATTGGTTGATAGGATTACATCGTTGATCGATTATTAGTTCTGATATTTCATATTGATGTGAAATAATATTGTGGATGTTGATTAACATCCGTGGATGCAGGGAAACAGGTTGGAGGGACCCAACTGGGTTCCTCAATATTTATATTACTCTTTTCCATGATTTTGATGTGTGGTGTGATATATATAGTCAGTGATTGACTTTGTGGTGTTTGAGCTACCCTTGCCCTAGAATTTTGGTGTTTAAATACCGTAACATATTCTCGAATAGAAAATGAAATTGGAGATTTAAAAAGGAAATATATTTTTCCAAGAAAATTGAAGTGTTATTTCAAATATAGTTAAAAGGTAGAAACTTGTTTTATTAAAACAAGAAGTTGATTTTGAACAAGTATATAAATTAAGTAAATTAGTTATCGTTGGTTGAATTGAAATATAAATCCAAAAATGAATTTATATGGGAAAGTGGAATTGGTTTTGAAACCAATATTTAAAAAGAGATTTGAACCTAGCAAAATTCTAAAGGAAAATTATAAGCGAGATTTGAAATGATTGGAATAAAGAATGAGAGTTGTATGAAAATCCTGAATAGAAGTATAAATAGAAGCTGGGTTTAAGATATTATTTATAACTACGAAATCAAATGGTTTGATTATATAAAAGAAATATATTCACGATTTATGTGAATAATGGTTTAAAGGAAATATTTTGCAAAGGAAATATCGATAAAGGAAATTTAGATTTGAAATATAAATCCAATAGTTGGAAACAGCGATTTTATCGCTGTCATTATTAAAAAATGTTTTGTAAATATAACAGCGATTATAATGCTGCTGTTATAATAAATATCTTGTAAAATTCTAAACAGCAAATTTTAGCGCTGCCGTTATAATAACTGTTTTGTAGTGATCTTAACGCTATAATAGGTATTCTATAATACTACACAGCGATTGTAACGCTGTTGTTAAAAGCAATGTTTTATAAATCAAATATTTGGAAATTGTGATTATAACGCTACCGTTATAATCAATATTTTTCTGTAAATGGAGTGTGTTCTTAGAATTGAATACGAAAGTCGCGTAAGCGATGTTTGTTTAAAGTTGTGAGCTTTGATTATTTCAAAGTTAAGAATGTCGTTCAGTTAAGGTCTGAGAGGTAATTATACCCCAACTCGACTGACTGCATGATTGACGGAGAAATGGTTAAGGTTCGGTAGCAAAGATTGGTTATGGATACCATTAGTTAACGAATGATTAATTGTTTGAGTTATAATAACGAAATTGTATAACATCGTGCTAATTTAAAGGATTTTGAAATGTTTTTCCCAAATGAAATAAGAAATATTTTCTACGTGTAGAAAATGAAATGAGTTGGTCAACCAGGAACTGAAAATAATAATATAGTCAGGAATTGATTTAAAGGGGCCAATGTTGTTTGATACTTGATCGGTAGAATTTCTAGTTGGAAATAGGACTGTTGATTGTATGGATGTGCTTTGATAGTTAAATCACCGACTATCAAAGTTTTATCTTATTTTATAACTCCGTTGTCAATATGGAGAGACCGGGATCAGATCTAATATCTGAAAACCACTTTGTATTGGTATAAGCATTATGAATCAACTTATGTTGAAGAGATTATGAAGACGGAGTAAAGTGCAAGGGATTTTCTGTTAATCCTAGGTAGAAATTGCCCAAGATGTATTAATAGAATGGTGCCTTCGGTTTGTCCAGACCCAGGACAACTTGCAAGGACGAGTGTCTGACAGAGTATTTCCAAAAGGATTACGTACGTTGATTCCTTCAAACGTACGAAGTTGGTGGCATAGAAGGGAAAATTCTTAAGCCTAACAACCTGAGTATTTTTGTGGGAGTCAATTAGTGATTTATGATGGATCTGACGATGTGGCATTCAAAGTGAATGGTGGCCTGATGTTCTGGACTTAAACCTCAAGCCAAACAACCCGGAATTTGACAAAAATCGGGCAGGCAGCATGGCTATGTGGGTCGCTCCCATTAGGATGCATAATCACCTATCTAGAGAAATTCCATTTGTTCTTTAATCTATCGATGTTGTCCCTTTCGGGAAACGGTTGCTGATCCCAACCGTTGGTGATATACATTCGATACACTCAAGCGAAATGAGTGGGCGGTCATGTGAGGGCCGGGTTGCAAGACGTTCTTGTTGAACCCAGTGTATTCGTCTCTAGAGATACGCTATCGGAAGGTGGTCCCATACCTTGTCATGTTGGAAATCCAATCTCCAATAAGCGCCCTTCGGGTTTTTGATTTTATATTATATATGGAGCGTGATATGCAAGCGTTCCACTAGATTCTATTTATTTGATGTAGACATTATTATAATATCACTGGATTTGATATCAAAAATATTTTTGGTAATCGTAAGGTAAAAACCGTCTGTGTTTATGTGTGGATCGGTCTTACGATTATCATTTCTTTTGAAAGGGTTTTGAAAGTTAAACAAATGGTTGGATTTTACTCACACCAGTCCCATGACCGACCCAGAGTTTATTTTGTTTGTTTTCCCTAAACTCTTGGGTGCCCAAATTTGTACGGGCAGTCAAGTAGTCGGGATTTTTCAGATTCACTTGGAGGAGCTCGAAGCAGGAGGCTTCACCTGTTAGCTATAGACTATCATATTTTCTGCTGTGTACTATGTTTTATCTGGAAACAGGAGTTATAACTGTTCCAGAAATAGCTGTTGTGCTCTGATGAGGGTATGTATATACAAATGCTGATTTGTGTTTCAAAAGTTATGTTATCTGATATATTTTATTCGTTCCGCTGTGAGTTTGTGATCTTTGTTTTCTTCTCTTATAATATTTCTTTCTATTTCTCATCCTCTAACTTCTTTTTAATAATGATTCGTGTTTCTGTGCAATTTGGGTTGGACATATGGTGTTATTAGTCGACTCAAAGGGTACGGAAATATGGGTCGTTACAGTTGGTATCAGAGCTGAAGGTTGAGTGATAACCTTGGCTCTGTGGCGTAACTTAATGGAGATGGGGTTAGTAACACCCTAGATTGAGTTGAGTGTATATATATGAGCGCGTATTTGTAGATTTGATATGAAAATTGTTTTATATTGTGTTGACTGGTTTGTTGAGTGGTTTATGAATTCTGGTCGATACAGGATGTACGACTGTATCGATAAGTGTTTCTAAACTCTCGAACAGAACAATTCGATGCATTATTGTTTTAAAGTGGGTAAATTGAATAAATTTTACCCAAAGATTATTTTGTTATAAAGAAATAATTTTCTAGGATTATTGGTTGTTATCGTTATAATCAAATAAGATTATAATATTAAGATAATCAAATGGGATTTGTATAATAATGGAATGTACAAATGAACTGAATTACAATTGGATTGTTCAGAGTTGGAATTTAAATCCCGGATATTTAGAAATATTTTCGAAACTATTTTCAATAGTAATCTAGCATTATTTTGAAGGGAATTTAGAAATAGAATCGATTAAAATGATTTTTTTCCGAAAATGGTTAAGCACTGAAATCACTTCAGTGGCGAGAAAATATTACTGATAATGGATCGCGACATTATCGGTATTCATTTTCAAGTGTCTAAGTGACGGATTGCTACCGTAAAGTTGGTAATGAATTGTTTTAGGAAAAGAAAACCATGATTTGGTTTAAACTTCCAAATGAGATTTGATATTTATGTAATTGATTTCAAACTGATTTTGAAATAAAACCCGGGAATTTAAATTCTGAATTTAGATATAACTTATGAAGATAAATAGATTTAAAAGGTGGAAGTAAACCAAATAAATTAAAATTCACCTTGAGTTAAGTTAAAAGAAACTCGATTCGATTAGATATAATCATGGATGAAATATAAAGAAAAGAAGGATATGAATTATTAAGATGAATTCGGCTTATACGAAACAAGTTGAATTTATATGTTGGATGTTGTTGTTTGGAATTAAAGTGTGATGGAATTGAACTCAAGCAGAAAAAAGGGTTGATTTTTGAAAACAGAACTCAGTTGGATTAGTGAATAGCAGTGAACTAATCTAAAAACTGGAAGTTGGATTGATTTGAAACCAGCAGGAAAGGGATATATATGTGCTGAGCAGATATTGAATGAAAGCAAATGCAAGAGATAGAAATTTTGCCCGACAAAAAGGTAAATATTTACAGTATTACTTGGGTTTGATGATTTTATGAGCCCATGAGGCAAGCCGCTTGGCTTTTTGTTTTTCTTTTGGATTGGAGGAGGCCTAGAAAGGCGAGTTATGGTTGTACCGATTGAGCCGTGCAGAGGAGATGCTGCCGAAATTTTTCAAAATTTAAAGTGTTAGAAAATTTTCAGAATTTTTGAAAATTTTCGTTAGTAAGAATAAATTAATATTTTAATTGGAAAAAATTCGTTCGATTGGAACAGAAACAAAAAGGATTTTTGGACCTAGTTAATAGGGTATGTTGCAACTTTTCCTACATTAGCAATTTCGAGGACGATATTATTTTAAGGGGGAAGGAATGTAACGACCCGGATTTTCAGCCGTCGAATTCTGAATATTTATTTTTTTTTTTAAATATTTTATTTGAATTATATATCGGAATTTATAAGGAATTTATTTAATAAATATAAAAGGGCAAGTGAATTCTAAAAATTGGATTTAATTGAAATTATATATATATGTATATACTAGTTCACGGAAGTCAAAGCATTGCAATTAAATTTTTACATTGCATATAGATATAAAGTTTTATAATGTTGTATTAAATAAATATAAAAATGAGATGAAGGGAAAATCAATGAGCCTTTCAAAAGAAAAGAGAACAACTCTTTTATTTAAAACGATCATTAACCCTTTAGTAATCATATATTTAGCTTAGTATAATCAATTCATGGTCTAAATTGTGCAAGTAGGTTTCAGGTCAAACATCATACTAATCTAAAACTTTGATTGGTTGATTATTATAAGCAATAGTAAGATAGAATATATCAGCAAATAAATATCATTTAGATAAGAATATTAGGCAACCTAGATTAAGTTAGCAAATCAAAACCTGTCCAGAGAAGTTATAGGAAAGAAAAAAATGCCTACAACTGTACTTAGTACGTGATGACTAAGCCATGATCAAGCGTGTTGTCCAAACCATCTCGTTTCCATGTGAATCAAGCCAACTTGTCTCCGTGCAAACCAAGCTTTTACATGCCGTGTTCCCCAAACCACATTACTTTCCGTGGGTGTCAAACTATCCTCTTCTTTAAATACTGAACATCTCAATGCCTCATCCCTTTCCTCAGAGAAAATAAAACAAAATCCCTAACTTTTCCTTTATTTTCCTATTTCGTTTTCACTGGTTAAAACAAGTTACGGCATCCACCAAATCCGATCTTCGGAAATGCCCAGAAAATCGAAAAACGAGACTGGATCGTTCGATTCTCAATGTGTTGGATTCGTAGGATCAGGAGCTTCGCTGTAGTACTCTTGTTTTCAGATGCGATGCACGTTTGGGGTATTGGGTTTTCCAGCGACAAATAGGGTTAACGCTTCGAGAGTTCTTGCCGCTGTTCTGGTCTAGGGTGGGGATCGTTAGTGGTGTCGATGGGGAGAAGGGAGGCGAGGTTATTAACCGGAACTAGTGGGGTCGTCGCGGTGGTTATTGGCAAGGTGGGTGGCGGTGTAGTGAGTTGAATGAGGTGGCACGTTCTATGATGTTTCTTCCAATGATGAGTTCGGGTTTTGGAGGGCTGGAGGGTCTGTGAGGTTCTGGAGTGAGGCTGACCGTGTTTTTGTGGTGATGAACGCAAAGAAAGTGGCACATCCAGTGGTACCGGTCCGATGGGTTTCGTGTAGACTGGAAGTGATTTTGGTGGAGTGTTTAAAAGTGTGGTCAATGTTGGATGGAGGTTCAGATTGGGGTTATTATTGATGAGGAAGGGGACGTGGATGAAGTAGGTCATGCGGAAGTGGTAATCATTGAAGCAACGAAAGTTCTGTATTACCTGAGTTTGTTTCCTTGATGTTGTGGGTTCATGGAAATGTTCAGAGTGGAGGAGATAGTGTTGACAGGCGGAGGGAAAGTGGAGTGAACAATGGGGTCAACCTGTGTTTTTGGTGAAGAACGTAGGCCATAGTGGAGGAAGATCAGTCCTGGATTGTGAGGGACAGTTGGCACAAATTAATCAGAATCAATATCTTTGTCAGCATCGAAGGTAATTACAACTGCAAAATACCCTACTGGACTTAAATACTATCAAACAAAGTTTTCCAAGTGCAGTTCTTTATAAAGAAAAGAAGAGACTAGGTCTCAGCGTTTTTTCAAGTTTCATTTACCTTGTCCATGTTGGAGTTGGTCCATTTCTCAGTCTGATTTGGACTTGGCACAAGCCTATGACGCATACATAATTGAATTATTGAAGAGTTAACTGAATTCAATAAAGGATGGTTTCGGATTTGAAAGGCAATGATGGAACAATGAAGAGAGTATGAGAAAGGAGTGACAATGGAAAGTGTCAATAGCAGACTTGCACTTGGTAAGTGGAAGAACTAATGATTAAACAAGAATTAGAGAAAAACTAATCGATCGTTAAATATGTTGTTAAGTTTAGTAATTATTTTAACTAACTAATTGATTAAAAAGTTTAACTATTTTAATATGAATCGTATACTTATAACGTCCATGTTTTGGTCATACGTTTGTAGTATCGGACGGAATTGGTCACGATGGAACCGTAATAACAAGATCTACATTGTGGCACTAATGTGACGGAGAATGGGGTTAATGGAATTTCGTAGAAAAAGCAAAACGCTTGTTCGGTTTTAAATAAGGAAACACAAGAAGAATCGTCAACTGCGAACCAAGGTGAGTAAACTCACTAACCCTGACTCGTTTATATTTTTATATAAATGAGCTTTAAATTTATTTACAGTAATTTTATACTGTGAAATGGTTGATTGGTTGAATAGTTGGTAAAATTGGTTGATAGGATTACATCGTTGATCGATAATTAGTTCTGATATTTCATATTGATGTGAAATAATATTGTGGATGTTGATTAACATCTGTGGATGCAGGGAAACAGGTTGGAGGAACCCAACTGGGTTCCTCAATATTTATATTACTATTTTCCTTGATTTTGATGTGTGGTGTGATATATATAGTCAGTGATTGACTTTGTGGTGTTTGAGCTACCCTGGCCCTAGAATTTTGGTATTTAAATACCGTAACATATTCTCGAATAGAAAATGAAATTGGAGATTTAAAAAGGAAATATATTTTTCCAAGAAAATTGAAGTGTTATTTCGAATATAGTTAAAAGGTAGAAACTTGTTTTATTAAAACAAGAAGTTGATTTTAAACGAGTATATAAATTAAGTAAATTAGTTATCGTTGGTTGAATTGAAATATAAATCGAAAAATGAATTTATATGGGAAAGTGGAATTGGTTTTGAAACCAATATTTAAAAAGATATTTGAACCTAGCAAAATTCTAAAGGAAAATTATAAGCGAGATTTGAAATGATTGGAATAAAGAATGAGAGTTGTATGAAAATCCTGAATAGAAGTATAAATAGAAGCTGGATTTAAAATATTATTTATAACTACGAAATCAAAATGGTTTGATTATATAAAAGAAATATATTCACGATTTATGTGAATAATGGTTTAAAGGAAATATTTTGCAAAGGAAAAATCGATAAAGGAAATTTAGATTTGAAATATAAATCCAATAGTTGGAAACAACGATTTTAGCGATGTCGTTATAAAAAAATGTTTTGTAAATATAACAGCGATTATAATGTTGTTATTACAATAAATATCTTGTAAAATTCTAAATAGCAAATTTTAGCGCTGCCGTTATAATAATTGTTTTGTAGCGATCTTAACGCTATAATAGGTATTCTATAATACTACACAGCGATTGTAACGCAGTTGTTAAAAGCAATGTTTTATAAATCAAATATTTGGAAATAGTGATTATAACGCTACCGTTATAATCAATATTTTTCTTTAAATGGAGTGTGTTCTTAGAATTGAATACGAAAGTCGCGTAAGCGATGTTTGTTTAAAGTTGTGAGCTTTGATTATTTCAATGTTAAGAATGTCGTTCAGTTAAGGTCTGAGAGGTAATTATACCCTAGCTCGACTGACTGCATGATTGACGGAGAAATGGTTAAGGTTCGGTAGCAAAGATTGGTTAGGGATACCATTAGTTAACGAATGATTAATTGTTTGAATTATAATAACGATGTTTTACAACATCGTGCTAATTTAAAGGATTTTGAAATGTTTTTCCCAAATGAAATAAGAAATATTTTCTACGTGTAGAAAATGAAATGAGTTGGTCAACCAGGAACTGAAAATAATAATATAGTCAGGAATTGATTTAAAGGGGCCAGTGTTGTTTGATACTTGATCGGTAGAATTTCCAATTGGAAATAGGACCGTTGATTGTATGGATGTGCTTTGATAGTTAAATCACCGACTATCAAAGTTTTATCTTATTTTATAACTCCGTTGTCAATATGGAGAGACCGGGACCAGATTTAATATCTGAAAACCACTCTATATTGGTATAAGCATTATGAATCAACTTATGTTGAAAAGATTATGAAGACGGAGTAAAGTGCAAGGGCTATTCTATTAATCCTAGGTAGAAATTGCCCAAGATGGATTAATAGAATGGTGCCTTCGGTTTATCCAGACCCAGGATAACTTGCAAGGACGAGAGTCTGACAGAGTATTTCCAAAAGGATTACGTACGTTGATTCCTTCAAACGTACGAATTTGGTGGCATAGAAGGGAAACTTCTTTAGCCTAACAACCTGAGTATTTTTGTGGGAGTCAATTAGTGATTTCTGATGGATCTGACGATGTGGCATTCAAAGTGAATGGTTGCCAGATGTTCTGGACTTAAACCTCAAGCCTCACATCCCGGAATTTGACAAAAATCGGGCAGGCAACATGGCTATGTGGGTCACTCCCATTAGGATGTATAATCACCTATATAGAGAAATTCCATTTATTCTTTAATCTATCGATGCTGTCCCTTTCGGGAAACGGTTGCTGATCCCAACCATTGGTGATATACATTCGATACACTCAAGCGAAATGAGTGGTTGGTCATGTGAGGGCCAGGTTGCAAGATGTTCTTGTTGAACCCAGTGTATTCGTCTCTAGAGATACGCTATCGGAAGGTGGTCCCATACCTTGTCATGTTGGAAATCCAATCTCCAATAAGCGCCCTGCGGGTTTTTGATTTTATATTATATACGGAGCGTGAGATGCAAACGTTCCACTAGATTCTACTTATTTGATATCAAAAATATTTTTGGTTATCGTAAGGTAAAAACCGCCCGTGTTTATGTGTGGATCGGTCTTACGATTATCATTTCTTTCGAAAGGGTTTTGAAAGTTAAACAAATGGTTGGAGTTTACTCACACCAGTCCCATGACTGACCCAGAGTTTACTTTATTTTGTTTTCCCTAAACTCTTGGGTGCCCAAATTTGTACGGGCAGTCAAGTAGTCGGGATTTTTCAGATTCACTTGGAGGAGCTCGAAACAGGAGGCTTCACCTGTTAGCTATAGACTATCATATTTTCCGCTGTGTACTATGTTGTATCTGGAAACGGGAATTATAACTGTTCCAGAAATAGTTGTTGTGCTCTGATGAGGGTATGTATATACAAATGCTGATTTGTGTTTCAAAAGTTATGTTATCTAATATATTTTATTCGTTCCGCTGTGAGTTTGTGATCTTCGTTTTCTTCTCTTCTAATATTTCTTTCTTTCTATTTCTCATCCTCTAACTTCTTTCTAATAATGATTCGTGTTTCTGTGCAATTTGGGATGGACGTGTGGTGTTATTAGTCGACTCAAAGGGTACGGAAATATGGGTCGTTACAGCAGACATGTAAAATAGCAGTGGAATTAAAAACTTTATTTAAATCAAAACATCATGGTCCCAAATGCTGAGTTTACATCATAAGTTGAAGTAACAAATTACATAAATAATCTGTCTTGCCAAAAATATCAAAGTACAAAAGCATAAAACAATATTTCCCATGTGAAGCCATAAGTGAGTTGACCAAAGGTCAAAGCGGTACACCAATCCAAAATCCAAGCTAAACTGAAAGAATCCAAATCAACTTTAAGTACTTCCACCCTGAGAACCTGGGGGGAAACGGAAGAAAGAGAAGAAGAAACAAAAAGGGTAAGACATAATGTCTGGCGAGTCCAGTTACTTTTAAATATAAATAAATAAAAGTATCATGGCAGGCATATAAAACTGGAAGAACAAGATAACAACAACAATAACAAGTGTGAACTGTGCAAGATAAGATGAACAAGATATATATAGCGCTTCTTAAATACATTTCTCTGCCTCGCGTAGATACTAGTATATCAGAAGTAGAATGATCCCTACTAATACCATACCATTACATTTTCTCGATTATTAGGTTACTTGGGTTAATAGAACTCAAGACTTATGCGCGAATCGTACCCATTTACTTTCCCATGGATTCACCTAACACAATATATGTAGCCGTCTCTCAATATTGAGATACATCCCACGGTACCCTACTCGCACGGTCTCCACCGTAATGAATGCACTCCCTCATCCTAAGCTGGAGTGGCGTACGAATCTCTACATAAAATGTTACGTTCCGGATATATCTATCATTACTATGCTACGTAAGCTTACGGAATGCCACCATCGGTCGAATCAGATTCCATATCGGAATAATGCCCTCTAGTCTACGATACACCACCCAGAGCAGATATGCATTTATCTAGACTGCCCCATGTATGTACTGTAATTGTAGCTCGATGCCTCAATCGCACGTCCTCTAATGTGCACCGAGTTTCGTGGAAGGGCTAAACAAGAAACACGGAACTCGGTCGGGGGCTTTTCCATATCTTTATAGGCCCATCTTTAAAAGCCTCTATATACAGATAATCCTAGGGTCTGTTTTCCATGGTGGTTATGGCCCTACCTCGACCCCTCCCTCAACTAGTAAAGACTACAGAGCTAAGAGACCGCCCCTAATAACAACCAATCTAAACATCCATGTGGCATCTACCCTCAACCCCGTACCTCGATAGTGAAAGGTGAAATGATATCTTGGGTTTAGCTCTAGCTGGCTGTCGATGACGGATATCCGACGGACTACTATCCTTGTTGGTCGTGACCCTCTCTACCGCCTCGTAAGGCAACCGTCGAATCACCCTGGTGTCACCACGTCACAGCATTCTGACTGCATAGCTACATCTGCAGTCAAGGCCCACCCAACTAGTAGTTACGCGTAGACCCAACCTCTACGAGTGTAGCCTAAGACATCTGTCACCGCACAGAGGACTACTAGGAGCACCTTATGTACCTCATGAAGCCGCGTGCTTCCACTTCCAGTCCTTTGGAGCCGTCAAACAATTAGATGAATGTGCGCTCCCTTCGTGCCTTAAAACACCTCGATGATCTACCCCGTTGGGTTATTCACCCTCAACTGTACGGACTGGCCTAAGCACCTTACTTTAGCATGTTGTTAGACCCTATGTCTAAACATTCTTTTACGCGCTTGCCTTACCTCACTGGGTTTCCATCTAACTTGGTTATTCCCATTCATATTGAATTCTTATTCAAATTACCAAGTTTCTCTTGCCTATTAATTTCAGTTATACAACTTAATCCATTTAAGTTTACTAATAAGCCCATAACAAGTTATTCTCTAGATTGTGGCCCAAGGTTTATAACCCACAATCCCTTTATATTTTTATCGTCCAATTCTATGGTTACAATAACATGCTCTTACTTAATGTTTAATTAAGTACGCCTCGTTTTACATGTTTCCTTTTTAACACATTAGTCATTATTTATGATTAAATATAACTTATCTTATAAGTTTCCCTCATTCTTGCTCATTTAATCATAATTCCATTTTACATTGTCGATACAACTTATCGTTGTTTGCTTGTTAACTTAATTCTATTAACTAAGGCTCAATAACAAGTTTCCCAACCCATTAATTATAACTTATGTTATAATTTCCTCTTGTCCGTAAGACAAGCCTAAACATCTTATTCACATCAGCGGGTTATAGACTTAATTTATAATTAAGTACCTCTTATCTTATTACACTAGTTGTCTAATTTCTTTACAAGTTATGCTTACCCTAAATGGTATCTTTTAATTACATAACTTTATCGTGTTAAGTTTATGGGCATATATGTAAATATTACCCACTCCCTCCGATTTACTTAACCCACCCACTATTCACCCAATTTTTACTTAACCCCAACTTTAGTTTATATTCATATAATCCCTATGGATTCAACTAGGTTAAGTATTCAATATTTATCACCACATTTTCATTTATGGTTATGGTATGCTAGACCTCCCACATTAAGCCTGCCATTTGTGGATGCTGGATATGCCGGGCGGGTCCGGGCAAACTTGTTCCACAAATCTGGGCTTAACCTCGTGTCTGAGCACGTCCCATATTTGCGCACTTAGACCTCTCACATTATGTTCAACATTAGTGGTTGCTGGATATGCCGATCGGGTCCGGACAGACTTCCACCACTGATGCAACCTAACCTCGTGTCTAAGCATTACTACGGTTCCATTATTTTAGGCATATTCAAATAAATTTCCCTATTCCAAATATAGACTTTCATGCCCCTTTCAATTCATATTTTAATTATGCACCATAGGCTCCTTTTTCCCATGTCGTAAATCATGGCATATATATATATATATATATGTATTATGCACAAACCCAAACCCACATATTTTCCAATTTATGCCTAAAATTCATATTCACATATGTTCCAATTTATGTCCCAAATCAATATTTAGACATGTCCCATTTTACACCAAATTCCATATTTACATTTAATCCAATGCGTGCCTAAATTCATATTATCCAACAAGACATATGCCCCCAAACCTATATTCGTATATTTCCAAATTTATGCCCAAATTTAGATCCATATTTTCCAATTTCAATTATTCCCCAAATTATGTCCTTCCCCATTATTCCCAATTTCTTACGTTCGCATATTTCAGCGTTAGGCCTAGGCTCGAAGGTAGCCTGGCTATATAAAAGTAAAAAGGGAAAAGAGGCAGAGAAGAGAATCGAGAACAGGCATAATAACAAATCAATAATAAACTGACAGAAATAAGCATAAACTGAATATGCATATTATGACAAAATTTAACATGGCGGCGGTTTGAACATATAAAAGCAGATTTGGTAGTTATGTCATAATAGAACTGATTAGGAACCAATTCAAGATCCAATTTTTTACATACATATCAAGATTACTATTTAAATATTTAGATCTAAAAATAACATGAACTCACAGTGAATAGTTCTAAGGAAATGGATCCAAATTACAATGAAGAACATGTTGAATAAGTTGTTGTAGCCATCGCTGAATTTGTTGTAGCAATCTTCGAATATGTATAATCTTCTTTGAATTGATTTAGAAGAAGAAAAGCCATTTTAATTTTCGTAGCAGTAGAGCTTCGCGGTCAACATTGTTTTTAGATAAATAAAACCTAGGTTTAGGGTCCTTTATCTAGCCTAGGTTTCATGAATCTAGCTCCAAAGTCATCCAGGTTTAGAAAGAAGGTTCCAAACCGGCGAGTGAGTCGACCCCTAGGTCGACCCCCCTTCATGGTTGTTGACCCCTAGGTCGACCTTAGGGTCGACCCCCATGAGCCTGAGTCGACCCATGGGTCGACCCTACCGGGTCTCGGGTCGAGTTCAAAATGTCGGCCCTTCCTCGATTTACGCGCCGGATTTTTGGTTTTGCTGATTTTTGAATATTTTTGAATTATATGTGTATATATCTTCCTTATATGCATACTAACTTCAAACCTTAATAACTTCTTCATATGGTGTCCGATTTACCCAAACCAAACGTCTACCTTGACCAGAATTTCGAGACGGATGCAATGGCGCTGTCCGTTTTACTATTATGAATATTTAATTAAGTTTTCCTTAATTCATTATTAACAGTGTATTTCACACTAATTATTCTTTAATTCATCATCCTTAGTATCGTCAAAATTCCGGGGTGTTACATTCTCCCTTACTCAAAGGATTTCGTCCCCGAAATCTCTAAGTTAAGAAGAATGTATATCCTAACATCCAACATTCATACATCCATCTAGCAATCACAAGCATCCATTGTCCTTAAGGAATTTCTAATGCTTTTATGAACATACGCAATAGTGTGTGTATATGTCTGTAAACTAATGCGAAAGATCAGGCGGTCTACTGATTCAGTTGACCGCCTTAATGCAATGTATGTTTGTGCCATGCAACCAAAATGTATGCAAATCATCCTAGTATAACATGTAAGCTCTATATGTGTGCACAATCATTCATCCAAATGCAACATCAATGCAACGATACACCCATTTTCATCCATAAAATTTAAAATGTACACACATTAATATGAAAAATGTAAGTGATTGAGCCGATCAAGTTTCTATTGTGTGTGTATATGCATCCATGAGCAATCACTAGCAACCACTTGCATCCATCAAACATAACATGTCTCAAACACATTTTTACATTCATTAGTTTTCTATCTAAAAACTCGATCGATAGAAGATATTCAAACGATAGATACAAGTATTAATTCGAAGTTTGGAAAAGAAGTTAAGGACATATCCTCGAAAAGGAAAGGATATGAAGCGCAAATCTTGTCTTCAGCCTCCCAAGTAGCGTTCTCACGGCTCTTTCCCCATTGTACTCTTACTAGCTTCACTTCTTTGTTGCATAATTTCTTAACCTCAAATCCAAGTATGCAAGTCGGAACTCATTCTATCATTGCTTCCTTCTTTACTTTCATTTCCTCTCACAAGTTTGGCTCCACTACCTCGAACTCTATACACTTTACCGCTACTTGAATGAATAGTCATCTTAGAATGATGGGATTCCTCAAGGACTGTCTTCAATAGGTTTCCCATTTCGATATAATTCACCTATCAAACCTCTTCTCAAGTTGCTCCCTTACTTGATTATCAAGTTCCCTCTTTTCTTTTAGGAGTCGCATGTCGCAAATCATCGATGGATATATCAAGAGGTTCTAGGAGATTAAGCATGATAGACCCTTTTGGGGTCATAAGAAATCTCGAGAGTCTTTCTATGGTAAGTCAGAAGTCTAACGACCCTCCTCTCACAATCTAGAATGGCTCCATATATGGTTAACCCGCCCATCCTAGAATCAAATCGTATCTTATGTAATCAAGAACATATGCGTCGCAATCAAACTCGGCACATAACATAGAGATTCTCAAACCCCGACAAATCATTGATAAATGAGCCATACCTCCAATGGGGTTTGAGACAATAACGGGATCCAAAACCATACTAGTGTCTAGGTGCAGAGACTCAACTAAAAGATCAGATACAAAAGAATGTGAAGCGCAAGAAAAAGGATCCTAACAGGATGATCAGAAATAGAAATCAATCCTTCGATGGAAACTTTCCTGCCCCTATCCTGTCCACCAACTATGAGAACATTATCTTGCCCCCTAGAAGTTCCTGCCCTCTGGCCTTGTCTTTGTCTTTTCGGGCATTCCTTAATGAGGTGTCCTGCCTTACCAAAGTGGTAACAAACGCCTTTTCTCTTTCTACAATCCTTTTCCAGACGACCCACCATTCTGAAATTATGGTATTTCCTCTTTTCATCTTTGGGTTGTGCTCCTTAGCCCCAACTCCCTTATTCTCCTTTTTACCATCCTTGTGCAACATTCTAACAAGTCTCCTGAAAGATGCCTCCATCGCGCGGAAATCCTAACGAGCCTTAAGAGAAAATAATATGCAGATGAAACCACTGCGGCTAAAGATGGAGGTTGGGCACTTCTTTACCCTTCGACATGTACCGTAGTTTTAACATGCCTACGAAACCATGCCAAAATAGGGATACCTTTTCCGGAAGAAACGGTTCCCCGAACAAAAAGGAAAAGGAATCAAGTGGAGAATCGAGAGATATTTATGGCTTCGGGAAATATGCTTTTCAAAAACAGACTTTTTATTTTAAAATACTTTGTTTTTGAGACCTTTTCGAAAACCATTTTCAAAATACTTTATCCGATCTTATAGCCATATGCTCTGATACCAAATGTTACACCCCACGTCCTTTAATGTCACTCACTAAGGGAGTGCATTAAGTTTCGTGAAGCATTATAGGTAGCACAAGACAGACATGCATGTCAAATAGCAGCGGAATTAAAAAAATTATTTAAATCAAAACATCATGGTCCCAAATACTGAGTTTACATCATAAGTTGAAGTAACCAATTACATAAATATTCTATCTTGCCAAAAATATCATACTACAAAAGCATAAAACCATATTTACCATGTGAAGCCATAAGAGAGTTGACCAAAGGTCAGAGCGGTACATCTATCCAAAATCCAAGCTAAGCTGAAAGAATCCAAACCAACTCTAAGCACTTCCACCCTGAGAACCTTGGGGGGGGGGGGGAACGGAAGAGAGAGAGGAGGAAACAAAAAGGACCAGACATAAATTCTAGCGAGTCCAATTACTTTTAAATATAAATAAATAAAAGTATCATGGCAGGCATATAAAACTGGAAGAACAAGATAACAACAACAATAACAAGTGTGAACTGAGCAAGATAAGATGAACATGATATATATAGCGCTTCTTAAATACATTTCTCTGCACCGCGCATATACTAGTATATCAGAAGTAGAATGATCCCTACTAATACCATACCATTACATTTTCTCGATTATTAGGTTACTTGGGTTAATAGAACTCAAGACTTATGCGCAAATCGTACCCATTTACTTTCCCATGGATTCACCTAACACAATATATGTAGATGTCTCTCAATATTGAGATACATCCCACGGTACCCTACTCGCACGGTCTCCACCGTAATGAATGCACTCCCTCATCCTAAGCTGGAGTGGCGTAAGAATCTCTTTATAAAATGTTACATTCCGGATATATCTATCATTACTATGCTACGTAAGCTTACGGACTGCCACCATCGATCGAATCAGATTCCATATCGGAATAATGCCCTCTAGTCTACGATACACCACCCAGAGCAGATATGCATTTATCTAGACTGTCCTATGTATGTACTGTAATTGTAGCTTGATGCCTCAATCGCACGTCCTCTAATGTGCACCGAGTTCCGTGGAAGGGCTAAACAAGAAACACGGAACTCGGTCGGGAGCTTTTCCATATCTTTATAGGCCCGTCTTTAAAAGCCTCTATATACAGATAATCCTAGGGTTTGTTTTCCATGGTGGTTATGGCCCTACCTCAGCCCCTCCCTCAACTAGTAAAGACTACAGAGCTTAGCGACCGCCCCTAATAACAACCAATCTAAACATCCATGTGGCGTCTACCCTCAACCCCATACCTCAATAGTGAAAGATGAAATGATATCTTGAGTTTATCTCTAGTCTTTTCACATCCCGCTGGCTGTCGATGACGGTTATCCGACGGTCTACTATCCTTGTTGGTCGTGACCCTCTCTACCTCCTCGTGAGGCAACCGTCGAATCACCCTGGTGTCACCTCGTCACAGCATTCTGACTGCATAGCTACATCTGCAGTCAAGGCCCACCCACCTAGTAGTTACGCGCAGACCAAACCTCTGCGAGTGCAGCCTAAGACATCTGTCACCGCACATAGGACTACTAAGAGCACCTTACGTACCTCATGAAGCCGCTTGCTCCGCTTCCAGTCCTTTGGAGTCATCAATCAATCAGATGAATGTGCACTCCATTCGTGCCTTATAACACCTCGATGATCTACCCCGTTGGGTTATTCACCCTCAACCGTACGGACTGGCCTAAGCGCCTTACTTTAGCATGTTGTTAGACCCTGTAACACCCCGCCTCCGCTAGGGTCACTCGCAAAGGAATGCACTAGCTTTAGAGGGGCATTATTAGTAAACATGCACAGAAATATCACAAGACAGAACATATAAAATAGCGGAAGTAAAATCAAACTTTCATAACATGAATAAATAAGGTCTAAAGCCTTTTACATCAGAGTACATCAAAACCTGTCTTGCAATAGTAAAGAAGCATAAAGACATTTTCATAAATTATTCCCCAAGTAGAAATAGTAAAGTAGCCATTAGCCAAGAAAAGTCCAAGCCATCCATGATGACCTTCAAGCAGAAGAAGTCCGAACTAAACAACAGTATTTCCTCCCTGTAACCTGGGGGGGGGGGGAAACGGAAGAAAAGAGGCGAAACAAAACGGGTCAGTCAAAAAGACTGAGTAAGCCCTATCTACTATTAGCATAAAAACTAGTAAAGTTAACTGACATGAGAAACTGAGATGAACATAAGCATGATAACAAGATAGATAAGCTAAATCAAAATAACAGGATGAACTACTGAACTCAGATAAACTAAGGTGTCATGATAAATTACGATGTCAAGATAAAACAAGGTATCACATTGTCAGGTTTCTATCAAGTATAATATCCCCAAGATATCTGTCACGTATAACGCCCCGTGATATCTATCCTATATTTTAGCTCTGCACCTACCGTACTAGTATCCCCACCGTGTCATGTGTTAACCAAGAATGACCCTCACTCAAAAGTCGTGTAATGGTCCATGTCAACCTAATATATCGCATATATAGGTTACTCAACTTGTATGTTTTATTCCATGTAAATGTTCAGTCCCTTGCCGTAGACCATACGGGCTTTCCCATGAGATTCTATATTACTTTAACATAGTTCCATGATCCTTAAGATCGGTTTGGACTGTTACCCTAAACCTAGCTAGGGTCTTCCAACATGAATTATTGTTTGTACAACTAGGACTTATGCTACCTAGGGCTGCTAGGGATTATGCTTACCTATTGCACGTTTTCGTATCTCGGTTTGGGTTCAACCACCTAGGGCCACTAGGGATTACGCTAACCGCCAACCGCGCCCTTTTTCCCACGCATTCATCGTGAATCACTTTTCCATGACTGTATGCACATGTATCACATCGTGCCATCCGAGTCCTGTCACAGGGCAAATCAAGAAATACAGGACTCGGTCGGGAGCTTTCGATTTATCTGCCGATGCAGATGCTAAGGTCTGTTTTTCTTATACGTGGCTATGGTCCCACGAGACCACTCCCTCAACTAGTGAAAGACAAGACATGATAAATCCTGTATGAGAACACAACACTGGCCAACCCACATCCAAGCCTTACCGCAACCATAATTAGATAGCAATTATGGTCTTTTGGGTGTTCTCTGCCTTTCCGTACGTACACGCTTAACCAAAGATGGTAGGTAGCCTGACGAAATGCTATCTAGGGTACAACCATGTATCGTCGACTATCCCCTATCCATCCCCGTCTTTAGGTCGCTCGTATAGCAACCAAGGCATACTCATGGTTCTTCTAACGCAGACCTTAACCTCTCATGAGCCTAGTATAATCACCTGGCATCTCATAGAGGGATACCAAGAATATCCTCACGTTCCCCGAAGCCGCTGCTTCGTTACCCAGTTCGCTGGAGCCTTTATCTAAATCAGATACTTGCTCCTACTCGTATACTTAAACGATGACCTACCGTATCAGGTTACTCATCTATCTATGAACTGGTCTAAATTTCCTTGACTAAGAATCATTACTTAGTTATTCTTCAACTAAGGTTTACCACTTAGCATTGTTCCCGTTATCCTTGTTAACTACGGTTATCCACCTAATCCTCAGAACTAGGGTTTACATAATGGATTAAGTGTCACTTAAGTTCATGACTTAACCCGTCTACAAATCCTGTCAAAATTGGCTAAGTATCCAAGTTCAAGGCTTAACCCTACAAACCATGCTCAAGTTGGTTAAGTATATTAAGCAATTCACGACTTAACCTCGTCCATTATCATTCTAGATTGGTTAAGTATATATTAACTTGACCCTATCAATTTACTTAGTCAAATCGGTCAAGTGTATTCAAGCGATTCGTGAATTAGCCTTATCATGTTTTCACGTTATATTGGTTAAGTATTGGTTAACTTAACCACAATAAATTAACGAGTTAGATTGGATAAGTATAGGTCACTTAACCACATCAATTCATCATGTTTAGATTAGTTAAGTGTTTAACTTAACCCCATTAAACTACCAAGTGGGATTAATTAAGTCTAGGCTAACTTAACCCCATCCGATTTCCATGTTTAGACTAGTTGAGTCTAATCTTAACCCCATTCGTTAACCGTATTTTTCGGTTAAGCGTCATTAAGAAAACTTACTTAACCTTACCAAGTTATCGCGTTGGATTGATTAAGTGTTGGTTAACTTAACCCAATCCACTAGTCATATAAAAATGGTTAAGTGTCATTAGGCAAATCAAGTTACTTAACCTACCCAACCTTGTCATGTTTTGTTAAGTATCATTAGCCTAATCAAATTACTTAACTCATTTGTCCATGTCATATTTGGTTAAGAGTCATTAATCAAATTAACTTAACCCTATCATGTGGCATTAATTACTTAATGCACCTTCACCTCTCACATTAGACTTTGTTGTGGTTACTAGTTTAGCCGGTCGGTTCCGGGTAGCTTTACACCACAACTTGGTCTAACCTCGGGTTCAAGCACAACATGACCAACTTCTCACATTGGGTCCTATTGTTTGCAACTACTAGTTAGGCCGGTCGGTTCCGGGTAGTTTTACGTTGCAAACTCAACCCAACCTCGAGTTGGCCACACTTATATTATCTAAGTGTCATGTCCATCATGTTTCCCAAAACATGTTACAAGTTTTCAAGCATTTGGGTAGACCTAACTTAATAGGTAAATTCCCAAAGGGTAGACCTAACTTAATAGGTAAATTCCCAAGCTTATGTTTTTATGCATACTTACATGTCAACTTCCATGTTATATTTCAAGTCATGTTTTCAAGTTGTATTTTCATGTCATTAGAAATTACCCATAACATAACCCAACGCTTTTAAACTCGCATATACGTTCGCGACAACGTAATGGATTAAAAGAAGAGACTTGGAAAAGGCATGACAAAAATGGATATTAAGCCACAAGTTAATCATGGTGGCAAATGAGGCACAAATGTGTTCATTAACTTGCATGTTACATTCTTAAGCCTCAAAACATGCATAAACCCAAACTTGGCACATAAGCGAATCATGGTGACAAAAGATATGGTATGATGACTAGTAACTCGCATATATCATCATATAAGGGTTATGACTTCATATGCAAGTTGACATAAAGGTTATGAGGGTTCTCATGTTGCCTAATGCAACATTTCAACATAAAGGTTGTAGCTTTTAGCTCACAAGATCAAGATAATGACTTCATAAACTTGCATGACATGATAGCATGTATCATACTCAATGATCAAACCCAAACTTGCAACATGAACATTTAACTTCATAGTTAATATCTAAGAGTAGGGAAAGGGCTTACATTGCTATGAAGGCACAAAATATATGACAAAGCCCTTATGCAATCAAATAGACCCAAAATGCAAGCTCTAACATAAAAACCCTTGAGCCAAAATGATCAAAACCCTTGCTTTATGATGCAAGATAGAAACTTGACTTGAATGCAAGCTAATGACACTCATACAAGCTTGAAAACACTTGTATGCATGGAAAATCTCTCATAGAAACCATTTAGAAATTTTATGAAGAGAGTGAAGGCCATGAGAGGTAAAATTTTACCATAGTTTAGTTGCATGAATGAATAATGAGGATTTAGGATAGGTTAGGGTCTTATTTATAGATTAGGCAAGTGTTTTAGGCCATAGGATTAAACCTAGATTCAATCCAAGCCATCAAAGCATGTCTTGGGGAAGAAGTCAAGTGTAGGAACCATCTAGGGCCTTTAGATTAAAGATGAACCATGAGAACCATCCAAATGCAAAATCTGCATTTGAGCGAATCGGCCCACGGGTTGACAGCCAAACACCCTGGATTAACCCCTAGTCGACCCAGCGGGCTTGGGTCGACCTCAAAAATCGGCCGGTTCGGTCCGGTTCGGTTATTCCCCTCTCCCAATTCGCTGTTTTGAACATTTTTGCATATTTATTTATTTAATTTTCAATTATATATATATATATATATCAATATATATTTCTCTGCGCAACCCATTTCACTTAATTAAGTATACTTTAATTTGGGAATTTTTCGTGAAACTTCGCGAGGCCATATCTTGGTCATACGGACTCCGATTTTCGAAAACTCGGACTCTATTTCGCGTATTTTTCTGAGACGAACGCAATGGCATAGCCCGTTTCCCTTGATTCTGATTTTACAGTTTAATTCTGCCTCCATTTATGTTATAACAGGTTATTGAAAATACGGGTTGTTACATTCTCCCCACCTTTTAGGATTTCGTCCCCGAAATCTCCAAGTTAGGAAGAACATATCCTACCATCCATCATCCATCTACTCAAAACATCATCCACAAGCAACCATTGTCCTTAGATGATTTCTAATGCTGTATGAATATATGCAAAATGTGTGTGTACATGTTCCTTAGCTAATGCTAATGATCAGGCCTGAATAATCTTTCTAATGCAAAATATGTATAGTGCCATGAATCCAACATGTATGCAAATAGTCCTAGTCATATAGATACTATATGCGTGCACAATCATTCATTCATATGCAACAACCGCATGATAATACATTCGATTTCATCCATAAACAAGTATAAATACTCGTGCATATGCAATATGAAATGTGACCGAGTCGAGCTAGTATCTAATGTGTATTCGCGCATCCACGAGCAACCACTTGCAACCACTTGCAACCATATCAATCATAACATGTTTCAAATACATGTTTACATCCATAGGGTTCTACCTAGAATTCCCTGAAACAGGGTCGAGAAGATAAAAAGGACAAACTCCTTATAGGGTTTGTAACGGAGAATAGGACCGAGAGGATGTCCACAAAAGATAGCCTACAAGTAAGCTCTACAGAAAACAGGGATCAAGGATATACTCCTAAAAAGAGATATCATGTGCGTATCTAGTCTTTGACCATCAAAGTCGTCTTTTAACTTCGCGATTTTGTAGCTTCTTATTCCTGTTTCCATAACATGAGCTGGAACTCATTTCTTCGTCGCCTCTCGTTCCACTTGCACTTATCCTTTTCCTAGAATACTTGACGCAAACATGACTGCGTACTCATGATCTCATGCAAGCTTTCCAAAATTCACTAGTGAATCTTGGATCTCGTTTATATACTATAAGGCATTCCATGTAGAAGAACTTTCTCTTGAAAGTAAACAGATGTCAATCAGGTTATCATGCGCACTTACTAGGGTGATCTCTATAACCCATGCATAAATGAAGTAAACCATCCGTCTTATTGGCGAACACCACTCGATCGGGCTTCAAATTTCCAATAAAGGCATCAAGGGATTCTAAGTAACTAGTCATGACAGAACCTCAAAAAGGTTACCCGATACTTCGAGGGCATTACCAAGGCTAGTCAAAAGGTCTAACTACCCTCCTATCAAAACCGAGAGTGGCACCCCCTACTGGATAACCACTTCATCCCTAGAATCCATCCATAGCTTATAAATACAAGCATTATTTCCAAACTCAACACTTGGCATAGACATTCCCAAATCCAAACAAGTCATGTATAAATGGACTGATTCTCCAATAGGACTTTGAGACAAAAATGGGATTCTCTATTACGCTAGTACTTAAGGTGCAGAGACTCAACTATCGAAGCAGACTTAAATGATACGAACAACGAAGTCCTAACGGGATGATAGAGAAGAAAAGCTAAACCTTTAACAAGATCGTTACCCTCCTTCCGAGGTACTCTAGAAATGAGAGCATACTACTGCCCTCCCGATGATCTTGTCCTTGTCCCATAATACTTAACTATCCGCCCCGTTTTACCATGCCAAAGGTACTCTCTCGTCATGGTTTTCATTGTTCATCTTTCTCCCTCCTTTGAGGACTAAGCCATACCAACAAGTTGCTCATCCTTAAGCTCGTATCCTTTATCCTTCTTTCTCACGATCCTTTCTTATAACGCGGCCACTGGTCTCTCGAGAACCACCTCCATCGTATGGAAAGCACTTTCGTAGATAGAAAAGACTAGTCGCAGTTAAAACTACTGTGACTACAGATGGAGGAAAGAAAGGAAAAGAGACTCAATTAAGGAAACAAGGATAGTGCTAATGGCCTTTGGGGAATAGCCTTTTTCTTTTAAAAGAAAATTTTCTTGAAAAATGCTTCTTTGTAAACGGTTTTTTTTCAAATAGTTTTCAGAAGGTCTTTAAAAACATTTGCCCAGTCTGGTAACCTTCTGCTCTGATACCACGTGTAACACCCCGCCTCCGCTAGGGTCACTCGCAAAGGAATGCACTAGTTTTAGAGGGGCATTATTGGTAAACATGCACAGAAATATCACAAGACAGAACATATAAAATAGCGGAAGTAAAATCAAACTTTCATAACATGAATAAATAAGGTCTAAAGCCTTTTACATCAGAGTACATCAAAACCTGTCTTGCAATAGTAAAGAAGCATAAAGACATTTTCATAAATTATTCCCCAAGTAGAAATAGTAAAGTAGCCATTAGCCAAGAAAAGTCCAAGCCATCCATGATGACCTTCAAGCAGAAGAAGTCCGAACTAAACAACAGTATTTCCTCCCTGTAACCTGGGGGGGGGGGGAAACGGAAGAAAAGAGGCGAAACAAAACGGGTCAGTCAAAAAGACTGAGTAAGCCCTATCTACTATTAGCATAAAAACTAGTAAAGTTAACTGACATGAGAAACTGAGATGAACATAAGCATGATAACAAGATAGATAAGCTAAATCAAAATAACAGGATGAACTACTGAACTCAGATAAACTAAGGTGTCATGATAAATTACGATGTCAAGATAAAACAAGGTATCACATTGTCAGGTTTCTATCAAGTATAATATCCCCAAGATATCTGTCACGTATAACGCCCCGTGATATCTATCCTATATTTTAGCTCTGCACCTACCGTACTAGTATCCCCACCGTGTCATGTGTTAACCAAGAATGACCCTCACTCAAAAGTCGTGTAATGGTCCATGTCAACCTAATATATCGCATATATAGGTTACTCAACTTGTATGTTTTATTCCATGTAAATGTTCAGTCCCTTGCCGTAGACCATACGGGCTTTCCCATGAGATTCTATATTACTTTAACATAGTTCCATGATCCTTAAGATCGGTTTGGACTGTTACCCTAAACCTAGCTAGGGTCTTCCAACATGAATTATTGTTTGTACAACTAGGACTTATGCTACCTAGGGCTGCTAGGGATTATGCTTACCTATTGCACGTTTTCGTATCTCGGTTTGGGTTCAACCACCTAGGGCCACTAGGGATTACGCTAACCGCCAACCGCGCCCTTTTTCCCACGCATTCATCGTGAATCACTTTTCCATGACTGTATGCACATGTATCACATCGTGCCATCCGAGTCCTGTCACAGGGCAAATCAAGAAATACAGGACTCGGTCGGGAGCTTTCGATTTATCTGCCGATGCAGATGCTAAGGTCTGTTTTTCTTATACGTGGCTATGGTCCCACGAGACCACTCCCTCAACTAGTGAAAGACAAGACATGATAAATCCTGTATGAGAACACAACACTGGCCAACCCACATCCAAGCCTTACCGCAACCATAATTAGATAGCAATTATGGTCTTTTGGGTGTTCTCTGCCTTTCCGTACGTACACGCTTAACCAAAGATGGTAGGTAGCCTGACGAAATGCTATCTAGGGTACAACCATGTATCGTCGACTATCCCCTATCCATCCCCGTCTTTAGGTCGCTCGTATAGCAACCAAGGCATACTCATGGTTCTTCTAACGCAGACCTTAACCTCTCATGAGCCTAGTATAATCACCTGGCATCTCATAGAGGGATACCAAGAATATCCTCACGTTCCCCGAAGCCGCTGCTTCGTTACCCAGTTCGCTGGAGCCTTTATCTAAATCAGATACTTGCTCCTACTCGTATACTTAAACGATGACCTACCGTATCAGGTTACTCATCTATCTATGAACTGGTCTAAATTTCCTTGACTAAGAATCATTACTTAGTTATTCTTCAACTAAGGTTTACCACTTAGCATTGTTCCCGTTATCCTTGTTAACTACGGTTATCCACCTAATCCTCAGAACTAGGGTTTACATAATGGATTAAGTGTCACTTAAGTTCATGACTTAACCCGTCTACAAATCCTGTCAAAATTGGCTAAGTATCCAAGTTCAAGGCTTAACCCTACAAACCATGCTCAAGTTGGTTAAGTATATTAAGCAATTCACGACTTAACCTCGTCCATTATCATTCTAGATTGGTTAAGTATATATTAACTTGACCCTATCAATTTACTTAGTCAAATCGGTCAAGTGTATTCAAGCGATTCGTGAATTAGCCTTATCATGTTTTCACGTTATATTGGTTAAGTATTGGTTAACTTAACCACAATAAATTAACGAGTTAGATTGGATAAGTATAGGTCACTTAACCACATCAATTCATCATGTTTAGATTAGTTAAGTGTTTAACTTAACCCCATTAAACTACCAAGTGGGATTAATTAAGTCTAGGCTAACTTAACCCCATCCGATTTCCATGTTTAGACTAGTTGAGTCTAATCTTAACCCCATTCGTTAACCGTATTTTTCGGTTAAGCGTCATTAAGAAAACTTACTTAACCTTACCAAGTTATCGCGTTGGATTGATTAAGTGTTGGTTAACTTAACCCAATCCACTAGTCATATAAAAATGGTTAAGTGTCATTAGGCAAATCAAGTTACTTAACCTACCCAACCTTGTCATGTTTTGTTAAGTATCATTAGCCTAATCAAATTACTTAACTCATTTGTCCATGTCATATTTGGTTAAGAGTCATTAATCAAATTAACTTAACCCTATCATGTGGCATTAATTACTTAATGCACCTTCACCTCTCACATTAGACTTTGTTGTGGTTACTAGTTTAGCCGGTCGGTTCCGGGTAGCTTTACACCACAACTTGGTCTAACCTCGGGTTCAAGCACAACATGACCAACTTCTCACATTGGGTCCTATTGTTTGCAACTACTAGTTAGGCCGGTCGGTTCCGGGTAGTTTTACGTTGCAAACTCAACCCAACCTCGAGTTGGCCACACTTATATTATCTAAGTGTCATGTCCATCATGTTTCCCAAAACATGTTACAAGTTTTCAAGCATTTGGGTAGACCTAACTTAATAGGTAAATTCCCAAAGGGTAGACCTAACTTAATAGGTAAATTCCCAAGCTTATGTTTTTATGCATACTTACATGTCAACTTCCATGTTATATTTCAAGTCATGTTTTCAAGTTGTATTTTCATGTCATTAGAAATTACCCATAACATAACCCAACGCTTTTAAACTCGCATATACGTTCGCGACAACGTAATGGATTAAAAGAAGAGACTTGGAAAAGGAATGACAAAAATGGATATTAAGCCACAAGTTAATCATGGTGGCAAATGAGGCACAAATGTGTTCATTAACTTGCATGTTACATTCTTAAGCCTCAAAACATGCATAAACCCAAACTTGGCACATACGCGAATCATGGTGACAAAAGATATGGAATGATGACTAGTAACTCGCATATATCATCATATAAGGGTTATGACTTCATATGCAAGTTGACATAAAGGTTATGAGGGTTCTCATGTTGCCTAATGCAACATTTCAACATAAAGGTTGTAGCTTTTAGCTCACAAGATCAAGATAATGACTTCATAAACTTGCATGACATGATAGCATGTATCATACTCAATGATCAAACCCAAACTTGCAACATGAACATTTAACTTCATAGTTAATATCTAAGAGTAGGGAAAGGGCTTACATTGCTATGAAGGCACAAAAGATATGACAAAGCCCTTATGCAATCAAATAGACCCAAAATGCAAGCTCTAACATAAAAACCCTTGAGCCAAAATGATCAAAACCCTTGCTTTATGATGCAAAGATAGAAACTTGACTTGAATGCAAGCTAATGACACTCATACAAGCTTGAAAACACTTGTATGCATGGAAAATCTCTCATAGAAACCATTTAGAAATTTTATGAAGAGAGTGGAGGCCATGAGAGGTAAAATTTTGCCATAGTTTAGTTGCATGAATGAATAATGAGGATTTAGGATAGGTTAGGGTCTTATTTATAGATTAGGTAAGTGTTTTAGGCCGTAGGATTAAACCTAGATTCAATCCAAGCCATCAAAACATGTCTTGGGGAAGAAGTCAAGTGTAGGAACCATCTAGGGCCTTTAGATTAAAGATGAACCATGAGAACCATCCAAATGCAAAATCTGCATTTGAGCGAATCGGCCCACGGGTTGACAGCCAAACACCCTGGATTAACCCCCAGTCGACCCAGCAGGCTTGGGTCGACCTCAAAAATCGGCCGGTTCGGTTATTCCCCTCTCCCAATTCGCTGTTTTGAACATTTTTGCATATTTATTTATTTAATTTTCAATTATATATATATATATATCAATATATATATATTTCTCTGCGCAACCCATTTCACTTAATTAAGTATACTTTAATTTGGGAATTTTTCGTGAAACTTCGCGAGGCCATCTCTTGGTCATACGGACTCCGATTTTCGAAAACTCGGACTCTATTTCGCGTATTTTTCCGAGACGAACGCAATGGCATAGCCCGTTTCCCTTGATTCAGATTTTACAGTTTAATTCTGCCTCCATTTATGTTATAACAGGTTATTGAAAATACGGGTTGTTACAGACCCTATGTCTAAACATTCTTTTACGCACTTGCCTTACCTCACCCGGTTTCCATCGAACTTGGTTATTCCCATTCATATTGAATTCTTATTCAAATTACCAAGTTTCTCTTGCTTATTAATTTCAGTTATACAACTTAATCCATTTAAGTTTATTAATAAGCTTACAACATGTTATTCTCTAGATTGTGGCCCAAGGTTTATAACCCACAATCCCTTTATATTTTCATCGTCCAATTTAATGGTTACAATAACATGCTCTTACTTAATGTGTAATTAAGTACGCCTCATTTTACATGCTTCCTTTTTAACATCTTCGTCATTATTTATGATTAAGTTTAACTTATCTTATAAGTTTTCCTCATTCTTGCTCATTTAATCATAATTCCATTTTACATTGTTGATACAACTTATCACTGTTTATTTGTTAACTTAGTTCTATTAACCAAGGCCCAATAACAAGTTTCCCAACCCATTAATTATAACTTATGTTATAATTTCCTCTTGTCCCTAAGACATGCCTAAACATGTTATTCACATCATCGGATTATAGACTTAATTTATAATTAAGTACCTCTTATCTTATTACACAAGTTGTATCATTTCTTTACAAGTTATGCTTACCCTAAACGGTATCTTTTAATTACATACCTTTATTGGGTTAAGTTTATGGGCATATATGTAAATATTAACCACTCCCTTCGATTTACTTAACCCACCCACTGTTCACCCAATTTTAACTTAACCCAACCTTTAGTTTATATTCGTACAATCCCTATGGATTCAACTAGATTAAGTATTCAATATTTATTACCATATTTTCCTTTATGGTTATGGTATGCTAGACCTCCCCCATTAAGCCTGCCATTTGTGGATGTTGTATATGTCGGGCGGGTCCGGGCAGACTTATTCTACAAATCTGGGCTTAAACTCGTGTCTGAGCATGTCTCATATTTGCGCACTTAAACCTCTCACATTAGGTTCAACCTTAGTGGTTGCTGGATATGCCGGTCGGGTCCGGGAAGACTTCCACCACTAATGCAACCTAACGTCGTGTCTAAGCATTACTACAGTTCCATTATTTTAGGCATATTCAAATAAATTTCCCAATTCCAAATATAGACTTTCATGCCCCTTTCAAATTCATATTTTAATTATGCACCATACGCTCCTTTTTTCCATGTCATAAATCAAGGCATATATGTGTGCATTATGCACAAACCCAACCTACATATTTTCAAATTTATGCCTAAAATTCATATTCACATATGTCCCAATTTATGTCCCGAATCAATATTTAGACATGTCCCATTTTACACCCAATTCCAAATTTACATTTATTCCAATGCGTACCTAAATTCATATTTTCCAACAAGACATATGCCCCCAAACCCATATTCGTATATTTCGAAATTTGTGCCTAAATTTAGATCCATATTTTCCTATTTCAATTATGCCCCAAATTATGCCTTCCCCATTATTCCTAATTTCGTACGTTCGCATTTTTCAGCGTTAGGCCTAGGCTCGAAGATAGCCTGACTATATAAAAATAAAAAAGGAAATTAGGGAGAGAAGAGAATCGTGAAAAGGCATAATAATGAATCAATAATAAACTGATAGAAATAAGCATAAACTGAATAGGCATATTATGACAAGATTTAACATCGCGGCGGTATGAACATATAAAAGTAGATCTGATAGTTACGTTATAATAGAACTGATTAGGCACTGATTCAAGATCCAATTTTTTACATACACATCAAGATTACTATTTAAATATTTAGATCTAAAAATAACATGAACTCACAATGAATAAATCTAAGGAAATGGATCCAAATTACTGCGAAGAACATGTTGAATAAGTTGTTGTAGCCATCGCTGAATTTGTTGTAGCAATCTTCGAATATGTATAATCTTCTTTGAATTGATTTAGAAGAAGAAAAACCATTTTAATTTTCGTAGCAGCAGAGCTTCGCCATCACCATTGTTTTTAGATAAATAAAACCTAGCTTTAGAGTCCTTTATATAGCCTAGGGTTCATGAATCTAGCTCCAAAATCGTGTAGGTTCAAAAAGAAGGTTCCAGACCCGTGGGTGGGTCGACCCCCCTCAGGTGGGTCGACCCATAGGTCGACCCCCCCTTTATGGGTGTCGACCCCTAGGTCGACCCCGAGGTCAACCCCCATGAGCCTGAGTCGACCAATAGGTCGACCCAGCCAGGTCTCGGGTCGACTTCAAAATGTCGGCCCTTCCTCGATTTGCTCGCCGGATTTCTAGTTTTGCTAATTTTTGAATATTTTTGAATTTATATGTATATATATCTTCCTTATATGTATACAAACTTCCAACCTTAATAACTTCTACATATGGTGTTCGGTTTACGCAAACCAAACGTCTATCTTGACCAGAATTTCGAGACGGACGCAATGGCTCTGTCGGTTTTACTTAATTCTGGATATTTAATTAAGTTTTCCTTAATTCATTATTAATAGTGTATTTTACACTAATTATTCTTTAATTCATCATCCTTAGTATCTTCAAAATTCCAGGGTGTTACATTAATGTTAACACATTTTTATCAAACAAGAATTCTTTTTATTGATTCATACTTACATTAAAAATGTAATTTCTAATGTAAAAAACATTTTTATCAAACAAGAATTCTTTTTAATGATTCCTATTTACATTAAAAATGTAATTTTTTATGTAAAAACATTTTTATCAAACTTGAATCTTTTTAATGATTCATACTTACATTAAGATTGTAATTTTTAATTAAAAAACATTTTATCAAAACTTGAATCTTTTAATTGAATCATACATACATTAAGATTGTAAATTTTTAATGTAAAAACATTTTATCAAAACTTGAATCTTTTAATTGAATCATACATACAATAAGATTGTAAATTATTAATGCAAAAACATTTTATCAAAACTTGAATCTTTTAATTGAATCATACATACATTAAGATTGTAAATTTTTAATGTAAAAACATTTTATCAAACTATGAATATTTTTACATATTTTCCACATACAATAAAAATGTGATTTTTATTGTTCAAACAATTTTATTCTCAGACATGAATATTTTTCAACACATGAATATTTTACAACACATGAATATTTTACAACACATGAATATTTCAGAAAATTTCGGCATTATAACGGCAGGGTAATTAAAACCGGGACCGTCCCTAGTACGTCTCCTCTACTATCCTAGGCCTCGCGGTGATACAAGGGGTTTCATTTTCATAATTTCCACAATACAATTCATTTTCACAACACTGTGAATTTACCACTATCTCAACCAATTTCATTTCAACCACAATCAGTCACCCAAAATCACAATCAATTTCACACCACAATACAATCAATTCGTCCATGGTCTGTGGACGACGGTGTCGGGAGCTACTAAACTCCGTCTGCAACCTAATATAATTTTATTCATTTATTTTTGAATTCAGAAATCTCACTTTGGTTTTGTCGTCGCCTAAATTCGTAGATGGGTCTAAAATTCTCCCGGTCTCTTCTAGAATGTAGAAGACGTCGCCACGAGTCCAATGGTTCCTGTTTCATCGAATTTTGTTATTGTATGATAAAGATATGATTTTTATAAATAAACATGAATTCGCCATGCTTAAAAGTATTATAAACAGTTAACTATATATAAGTCGTATACCTTTCAGATTTGTTCAAAACTAGGTATTCAGTTTCGTTCAATCCGCTGCACGTGACGACGCTCGGCTAACGCAGCATCGTCGGCCTTGGAGACGCGTGCCTAGAGGTGGCGGTGGGGCCTAGGTCGACGGCGAGATGGTGGCACAGTGGCGGTCTAAACGGGCCAACTTCCTAGGCTCGGTTCTCGAGCTACACGCGACGATAAATTATGAAATTTATATGTACTTGAAGGTGGAAGAATTCTCCACAAAATTCCCTTCAGAAGCTTTGAATTTCGTTGAGCAATTTGAGAGAAAACAAAGGGGAAAGGAATGAACAACAACCGTCATTCGTTGATGAAGGTTACGGGTTTTAATATTAGGGTTAGAGTTTTCCTATTGGCCGGGTATTTTTTTTTTTTATTTCTTAATTCGAAAAAGCTCGTTAATCCATATGAACTCCAATTCAAACCCAATGAGTGTTGCACCCAGCTAAATACCCCCATTCCGGACACAATGGAATATGTTTCATAAGCAAATTCGACTGTTTCAGTCAGTTATTATTTAAATTAAAATATAAAACATTAAATATTAAATTTGAACGTACAATTTAATTTACCATGGCCACATACTTAATCCAGAAATTCCCTAAAAATAAATCTAGCTATGTTTTGACGATACGGTCCTAACAAAACTGATTTCATCGAATTTGGAGACCGTTTGAAAAATGGTCATTTTCTAGTCGATCTAATTTGCATTGTGTTTGCAAAACATGTTTTCTTTTGCCACACTCACATATAATTCAAAAAATTATGGAAATTAAAATCTAGCCAGAAATTGACATTCCGGATCCAACAAAAGTGGTTTCGTAAAAAACGGAGGTCGTTTGCAAAATGACCGTTTTTAAGGGCTTTATTATTATTTAAAAATCCAATTTTTTAAATTTTGACCAAATTTCTTTTAAAATTGCTCGAAATAAAATTTTTAAATTGGTTCTGATTTTCCGGGTTGTTATAAAATCCAATATCGAAATATCCCGAAGATGATTTCTATTCAACTACCTTCCAATTCATAAATTGGAAAATTCTGGTTAGATTAAAACCATTCTCATATCCTATTTATTTATTTAAAAACGTTGGATTATCTTTATAGTTAATAACTAGTTCATTTTGATAAAAATATACTTTTATCTTTACAAACGTGGAATTTTTCATCCAAATTCTTTTCAAATCATTTATTATGATTTTACAAAATTATTGATATATTTAATAATTTTATCAACGCCCGTACAGTCGGTTTCCACTAACGGCCACCGAACTGCTCCATAACGACCTTTTCCGAATTTGATTTCGACATAATTCCAAATCCAACCGTTAGATTTCAAATCTCTTATATTCATTGGAAAGCTCTTTCCGATACGAACCCAACGATTCCTGTTTTAGGAGAATCCGACAGTCGGATCTCCCGTAATGTCAATTCGAAGTCAATGGTCGGAATTCACGAACGGTCGCGGCGCCTCGCGTTCTATTCAAACCATTTTCATATATGTAATATATACATATACATATATATATAGATATATATATGTATATATATATATTTCCGTTCAAAACGTATTTTATAAATTTGTTTTAAAAACAATTCCCACTTTCATTTCAATTTAAAATCTAAATTGAAAACTCTTTATCATTATAATATTTAAATGATAATATTTTCAAAATATCAGATTTTGAAATCATTTCCTTTTCGATATTCGTTATAAAAATGAATAAAATCGATATAAATATCATTCGCATTAAAATGGCGCATATCTAATCAACACGGCTTCACATATTTATTTTCGTGTCCATCCGAAATCGGACATCAAATTCACATTTTAATTCTTTACTGAATATTATTTTAAAATATTCGTTATTTTAAAATATTCGTTATTTCTGAATTGGAATCAGACATAATCAATTACCATATAATGTTATTTATATGGATTTCATACATCACACGTACACAACAATAATGATACACAATCATCCATCATCTAGAGTGCATTACACAACTGCATAAACATTAAATATAAATAATTAACACTTACAACAGTCTGTCAACCAATCGATTGACATACAACTAAACAATTGGGATTAGTGTACGTCAAATATCATCCCAATACCCGTGTGGGGTTTCAATCAACAAATACTAATTTTATTTGTGCAGTTGGGCGATGTGTAAAATTTATCGTCCCAATCAACGTCAGTTAAATGGGTGTACATAAACAAATCGTCCGATTTGTAAATGAATATTCATTTTCGTTTCAGGAGAATTTTATGTTGTTCACATATACGTTAAAAATTATATTTTTAACGAAAAAATATTTATTTCAACACATGGCTATTTTTAATAGTTCATTTACACATTAAAAATGATATTTTTAATGAATACACATTTATTTCAGAAATTTTCGGTATTATAACGACACGATATTAGAACCAGAATAATATCTAGCATTATCCCTCTCTTGATACAGGCTCGCACCGTACACAATCATCAATCAATCCACAAAACCACAACACAATCCATTTCACCACAATACAGTCAATTTCACCACAATTCAATCCAAACAAACATCCATGTTTGCACAAAATAGTGTGAGGAGCTACTAAGCCCCATCTGCAACCTAGGATATATTTAACTGTAAAATAGTTTGAGTGAGAAGGACTTCTCACATTGGGTTCCACTCCGCCTATCCTTATTTCTTAATTGTATTTTTCAACTAAATTAAACATGTGTTTAATTTATCTGAAAATCCAATTTGCTCCATTTCCGTTCTGGTCAGTTCTGCAATGTAGAATTCGTCGCCACGATCCTAACGTGACTGAAATCGTCAGATTTTGACCTCGTATGAAGAAGATATGGCAACATATGCGTTAATTACATAATTAATTAACATATAATTAAAGTGTTAATTAATGTTATTCCCCTTTCAAAACCGTGCAAACCCATCGCTCAAAGTGAAGAACCTCTGTCGCCCATCAATCCCGACCACTGGACGTTGATCCAAGACCGCCACGCGAGGCGGTGCACCTCCCTCTCCCCACGCCTGAAGCGGCGTTGCACCGGTGGCCCCACGTGGCCCAGAAACGGTCTAAAAGTCGCGGGTTTTGAGCTCAAAATTGGAATTAATCACTCAATGATAATTCATGCTACTAGTATGGATTTGTAGAGGGAAGGAAGGTCTTCAATTTTGCTTCATAAATTTTCGATATTTACTGTGTGGATTGGGAGAAAATCAAGGGAGAAGTTTGGAGCATTTTGTGCGTCGGTTTTTGCTGAAGGCGGCGGGCTCAAGGAGTGAGAGAGAATAGGGTTAGGTTTATATTTATATATATTTTTTTAATATTATTTTAATTTCAAAAAAAATGTGTTTTTGCATACGAACTCCAAATCAAACCTGACGACTGTCTTTTCTAGCTAAATACCCCCATTCCAGACACAATGGAATATGTTTCATAAGCCAACTCGACTGTTTTGACTAGTTTTTATCAAAATTAAAATATAGATCAATATATATTGAATTCAAACGTACATTTTAATTTATTGGGGCCACATACTGACTCCAAAAATTACAGGAAAATAGATATAGGTATGTTTTGACAATACAATCCTAACAAATCTAATTTCGTCGAATTTGGAGACCGTTTGAAAAATGGCCATTTATCCAATCGATTAAATTCAAACTGAAATTACCAAACACGTTTAAATTCATCGCACTCACATTTTAATTCCCAAAATTATGAAATTTGAAACATAATAATAATTTGACATTCCAGATCCAACAAAAGTGGTTTTGTCGATAACGGAGGTCGTTTGCAAAATGGCTATTTTTAAGGGCTATATATTATATTAAAATATATATAAATTCCATAGCGACTATTTCAAATTTTAAACTGAACGTAACTTATAATTTATAAAAGAAAATCTCAATTTTTCACATTCGTTAGAAAGATATAGTTAAACAGATTCAAATATTTCTTGTTTTGTCCAATTTTGATTTATATTGTATTATGTACATTCATTTGAAGTTCAAAACCAAATTTTCAAACTACCGCGCCATTTCGAGTTCGTTTTATATTTAAAATAAATTTATACGTTCTAACTACAATTTAAATAAATTTTAAATCGCTAATACTTACAATAAATCATTTTAAATATTCAAACTCCATTAAAATAGATTAAAAAAAAAATTGGCTCAAAATTTCTGGTTTGTTACAATATATGATACATGGAGTAAGACATATAGTTTTGCAAACCAATAGTATGCATGGGAAAAAGGGTTACACCAGAAATTGGAGACATGCAAGATTTTTTTTCTTTTTTCAACTCATGCACACATATATACATTCTCACGCACACACACATAGGCAAATGAAATGACACGCACCACGTATAATTTCATGCAATGTTATTATGGAAACACTTATGTAAATGAGATATGGTGCCAGTAGCCTACAAAAGGGTGCATGCATTCCCACTATGGAAATTTACTTATATAATAGTGTCAGACATCAACCTACATCCATACAACAAGTTACGGTATGGACACTAACATGGTGCAAGTGAAGTTCTAATGCTAAAAATCCAAAGAGTTCCAAGTTTCTCAGTTTGCAAATTTGAAGGGTATCATACATACACACACACACACACACACACACACACACACACACACACACATATATATATATATATATATATATATATAACCACTAGAATAGCATGAACTATAAAAATGAAAAGTGCTAAACTGCATGTATATATATCTTGGTTCCAGAATAAAAGTATGGCAAATTATCTAAGCACAAAACCAACGGTCAGAGACAAGGTGTGTTTTACTCAACAAGGAATATTTCAGCGAAACCACCTCATTATTATGCTTATATCTATCAAAGCTTATAGCAGATTGGAGTACAGTGGCCAAAATTATTTTGCTGAAGTACATGTAAAAACAAAATCCAACGCAACTACATGAAAAAAAAAATCCAACTCAACAAACTAAAATAAAAAAAATGCAAGGCAATCGTCAAATGATAACATGTAATAGCCTAAACGATTATACCGAAGTAGCAGACTTGTAATAGTTTAATCGTAAGCTAAACTTACTAAGTTCCACATATAGGAGTTTGAACTAGTACAGTAGCTGGCGTTCAAAACAGAATCCAAAGTGGCAACACAAAAGAACATGCAGGGATGTAAATGACTGGGAATGATAGGCAAGCCCAAGATGCAGTACCCAAAATGTGATGAAATGCAACATGCAAAAAAAATCAAGTGCAACCCAAACATGAAATGACTAACTAGTTCGTGTCTGTAGACAGGATGATTAAAACAGCATAAAACATCCCTTTTACTAATTATATTCAGTGGAACGAATTGTGAGAAACTTGCAATAAATCTAATCATAAGATTAATATAATGACTTGTTGGTTATGTTGTTGCCAAGTCCTCCCTCAATTCTATTTTCGACGACAACCCCAATCGCAAAGGGGATTCCTCTTCTTCTCCCCCTCTCTCCTCCAATCCTCCTCCTTCTCTTCCTAAACCTGCTCCTGATTTCTTGGTTGATGCGGATGGATTCACTAGGGTTACAAATCGGAGGAAGAATCCTAAATTCTTCTCAAAACCCAATGCTCCTGCTCAATTCAGACAGGGGGCGAGCAAATCAAGCGCTCACTTTCAGCAAGGGGTGGGTAAATCGAGTGAACTCCCATCCAAACCGAGATATAAACCGTTCCCATCCTCCAATGGAGAAAGATTTCAATCAAGAAATGGAAAACAGCCAAGAAATGTCAACAGTAATGGTCAAGAACCGATTCAGCAAACTAATAGAGCTCTACCTAAAGACCTAAAGACATCTTCTTGTGCGGACATGGTTAAAACTGGGGGCTAAGACTCCAAATTTGACCTAGAATTCATTCCTCCAGTAGAAGGAATAGGAGAAAAGATTGTTATTGTTTCGGAGGAGGCAAGTACCAGAACAGAAGGAAAGTGGGGCTTGTCCGTTGTAGCATATGTATTCGGAAAACGCCCTCCTTACCACCACTTCAGGGCTTTCGTTGCCCGCACATGGAATCCGATAGGCACTTTCGAAATTTTCACTAGGGAAAATGGTTTTTTCATACTAATAAGATTCACCAACAGCGAAGATTGCGAAAAGCTCCTGCAAGGAGGGCCTTATTTCATCAACGGGAAACTGATAATTCTAAAAAGATGGACCAAGAAATTAATCCTAGACAGGGACCTTCTGAGTATGATGCCAGTTTGGATACGCCTACCTGAACTCAAACTGCGATTGTGGGACAAAGAGGTGTTCAGCGCCATAGCAAGCTTGGTTGGCACTCCACTGAAAATGGACGAGCAGACTGCCAAAGAAACTCACCTGAGTTACGCCGGCATTCTTGTAGAGATCAGAGCGGATTCCGATCTACCCAACGAAGCATCGGTGTACATGCATGATGGCAAACTCATATCATAGCCTATCACGTATGAATTAATTCTAGATAGGTGCAAAGCATGCAAATGCTTTGGACACTCATTGGATAATTGTATTCACAATCAAGATTCGAGAATGTATTCTAAAGAAACCACAAATCTTGAATCCATTCCTGAACCCGATAACTCTGGAATTAATTCATTCATTTTCCCCCCTAATCATGCAAGCACGCCAACCCCCCATGCTTCAGAAGCTATGAACATTGACTCTCCTAATATCAACATTTCTAAAGTGGATTTCTTGGATCCGTCCGTCCCACAACAACCGAAAGGGACTAGACACTTGCAAGCAACATTCTTAACACAGCAAAACAGCTCGCCTGCAAGTCCTATTCAAGACTTGCAGAATAACCGAGATGTAACTGATGCGGAGGCGAGTATGGAAAACACCCCCTCAGCTCAGATGAATCACATCTCTGACATCAACAGAAATCAAGAAAACACAGAGGGGAACAAAAAATCAACGGTCATTGAGTCCTCCCCCCCAAAGGAGGACCCAAGTTTAGTTACAGACTCTGTGAATTTTCATAGAAAATAGAAAGCAAAAGAAATAAATTGCAGTGAGCTCCTAGCTGCAGATCCCATCTTCACAGACTCAAGCTTGCTGGCACCTGGCCTTGCGCCTATCAAACTTTCATCAGTCACCGAAGCCAACATTCAGAAAGCTGTCAACTCCATTGTTGCTCCCAAACCTTCAAAACCTGCATCACCAAAGAAAAAGAAGAAATGCAGGACTAAAAGCCTCTCAGACATTATAGCAGTAGAGGATACAGAGGATGCAGCTGATCAGGAGTTCAGGAGAAAATACATAAACAGGAATCCAAAATGGGAAAAGCAGTTAAAAACATCTGACAACACTAGCTTCAAAAAAAGTGGTAAACAGATGGAGGTCAAAGTGGACAGCAGGAAGCTCAGCAGTCCACCATAGGTTATATATCCTTTTCTCTTTTCTTTTAACTATTTATTTTTTATGGATATTATAGCTTGGAATGTCAAGGGTCTCAATTCCCCTGAAAGGCAACTTGACCTTGCCAATTTTTTGCATTTGCATAAACCTAGCATAATTGGGTTACTTGAGCATAAGCTAAATGATCATAAGATTAATGATTTGCAAGTAAAAAGTCTTTCAAATTGGAACATCATTAATAACAACCTGATGGGGGGAAATGGTAGGATAATGGTTCTGCATGATCCTATCATTTGGAACCTCATCAGTTTTTTATTGATCAGCAATACATTCATTGCACTTATAAGAATAAGGGTGGGCTGACTATTAAGGTCACCTTTATTTACGCTTCCAACTTTGAAAAAGATAGGCTTTTATTGTGGAATTGTATTGAACAGCTCAGTCATACTATAAACGTCCCTGGTTGGTAATTGGGGATTTCAACTCTGTTTTTCATAATTCTGAAAAAAGGGGTGGCAATCCTATTCCTTTTTCTAAGTTAGAGAGAATTGCCAACTTCATGATGAAAAGTGGATTAATAGAACCACCTATCATTGGCAATAAATACACCTGGATATCAGGTGAATTTAGAAATATACACTGCAAATTAGATAGGGTCCTATTTAATCAGGAGTTGATCAATCTCTTTCCCAAAGTTAATTGTAATAATGTACCCCAAAACACCAGCGACCACACTCCTATCCTTGTTTCATTTACTTTGGAAAAGAGATCAGCTGGCAATTTTCCTTTTAGATTTGTGAATGGCTGGGAACATGAGAAGGATTACAACCAGGCTGTTTCTAAATGCTTTAACAACAATGTTTATGGCACTGCTCAATATAAACTTAACAAAACCTTGCGAATGGTTAAATCTAGTCTTAAAAGCTTGAACATCTCTAGAAATAGAAATGACATCAAATCTATCAGAGATGATTGTGAAAAATTGCAAAATGACCTTGATAGCAATAGTTCTGATAATGATTTAGCTGGAAAAAAAATTAATGCTCAAGCTAACTTGGTTAATGCCCTTCATATTAGCTCTATTAATCTCAAGTAGAAAGCCAAAGTGGGTTGGTTAACCACTGGAGATGAGGCCAGTAAATTCTTCTACACTAGGATGTCAAATAGGAAAAATAGGAATAACATAGGTAAAATTATTGATTTTAAGGGCAACATAATCAATGAAGCCTCTTCTATTGAAAAAGAGGCTATTGACTAGTTTAGCTCTTTATATAATTCTTCCTGTAGTTCGATTTCTTTTCTAGATGTGGAATTTAGATTTACTATTAACAGCAATAGCACTGATATCCTTTCATCTTCTATTAAGCTTGATGAAATCAAAAATGTTGTTTTTAATGCTGATAATGACAAAAGTCGTGGACCAGATGGTTTTGGAGCTAAATTTTACAAAATACATTGGGAAGATTTGAAATTGATTTTGTATAATTCAGTTACAGAATTCTTTAATTCTGGAAAATTACTGAAGAACACAAATCATACATTTTTTACTTTGATTCCTAAAGTAGAAAATCCTTCTGGGCTAGGTGATTATAGACCTATAGCCTGTTGCAATTTCATTTACAAAATTATTTCTTCCTTACTTTGCAACAGGTTTAAATGCTTTCTTAAGTTCATTATCTCTGAAAACCAGAGTGCTTTCATCCATGGTAGATTAATTAGTGAAAACTCCTTGTTAGCCCATGAGTTAATTAGGAATTTTAATATGAAAAATAGCAAATTAATTAGCATCAAAATTGACCTTCAGAAAGCTTTTGATAAAATCAACAGGAATTTTATCATCTACATTATGAAGAAAATGGGGTTTGAAGAGAAATTTTGTGCTCTAATTATGGAATGCATTAACAATATGACCTACTCTGTTATGGTTAATGGCTCCCCTAAAGGTTTCATTCATAGCAATAGAGGAATAAGGTAGGGTGATCCCTTATCACCCTACCTATTCTCCATTGTCATGGAATATTTTTCATTATTAATGGAAATTGAAGTGCATAAAGGGAACATTAAACCTATCAATAGAGTAAAATCACATATTACCTATTTATTATATGCTGATGATATGCTTCTGTTTCTTAAAGCTGATATGAAAAGTGCTATTGCTGTTTCTAAAATCTTGGGAAATATGGAAAATTATGCTGGCCTAGCAGTTAACCCTAATAAGAGAAAAATTTATTTTAGTAAAGGTGTCCTTATTAAAGAGGATATTCTTAACCTTCTTAAATTTAAAGAGGGCAATCTCCCTGTCAAATACCTCGGCCTCCCATTAAGTATTAATCAAATTAATGATAAAGACTGCACTAGATTATTAGATATGATTCAGGGTAAACTTGATGGGTGGTCTAGCAAACTGCTCTCCCTAGCTGGTAGGGTTGAACTTACCCATACTGTTATCACTGCTATGATAATGTACTGGGTCCAATCCCACAACATTCCTGCTAGTGTCATTCACAAAATAAAAAAAATCCTGCTCTAACTTTATTTGGAGAGGCAAGCATCATAAGGTTGCATGGGATAAGGTTTGTAAGCCCAAAAATTTTGGTGGATTAGGGATAAGAAATATCAAAGATATTGCTGATGTCTGTAAGTTTAAACTGTTTTGGAAATTACTGGATGGTAAATCTCTTTGGGCTAGGTGGATGTGTGCTAAATATTTAAAAAACAAAAATTTTTGGCTAGCCGGAAAAGAGATTCATCATTCATGTGTGTGGAAAAACATTTTGGACTGTAGAGACATTGGAAAAAATCTTTTAATTAGAAAAATCAAAGATGGCAGCCAAACCAGTCTATGGTTTGACCCCTGGATTAATGGCAATTCTCTCATTAACCTGCTAGGCTGGAACAATTATACATCCTTGGGGGGGGGGGGTTAATGACAAAGTGCATAACATTATTGATAATAATTGTTGGAGCTTTCTTAATAACCCTGCTGCTCTTATTTTCAAAAATGCTATTCTGAATATTCAAATTGATCAAAACTGTTTCAACGATCATTGGATCTGGAGTTTGTGTTCTAAAGATAAATTTTCCTTTAAAAAAGTTTGGGAGTTTTTACATGGAAAAGAGGGGGAGGTTGATTGGTATAAAATCATTTGGTGCAAAGCAAACTGTCCCAAAATGGCACACTGTGCTTACTTTGCCCTTTTAAACAAACTCCCAAACAGAGAGATTTGTTGCAATTGGTATAATAAATCACATAATACTTGTTTTCTTTGTAAAAAAGAGGTTGAAAGCTCCAATCATTTGTTTTTTGATTGTGAATACTCTAAGTACACTTGGATTAAAGCTAAATGTACTTCGGAGTTCAATCAAAGTTATGCTGCTTTGAACATTAGAGACAATATGGATTACATGTTGAAATTTCTTAAACCCAAATCCACCAAATTTAATAGAGCATGTGTTCTACTAACTGCCTCTATTTTTTATATTTGGAGAGAGAGAAATCAGAGGTTACATACTGGTAAAGAGACTAACTGTTATCAAGTCTGGAACACTATTCTTCATGATAGTGAAATAGTCATGAAAAAAGCTAACAGACACCGAATGGATAACTTGCATAATAAAAATTCTCACAATAGCAATGTAAATGGGGATAATCAAGTTGAAGGACTGTTACTCAAGGGCAAGCAACTTCCCACCAAAAAATCCTCAGATTCTCCTGCTGGTGAAAGCTATCTCTGCCATGACAACAGTCTGCAGCAATGCAAAGGGATTAATCTCTCCATTAGTAAATTTAACTTTCCTATTTCCTTAAATAGGAACAATAATGGGCGGTGTTTACCTGATGTAGTGAACAGAGACCAACTTCCTACCAGCTTATGCTCTAATGGTGCTCAAGCTAGATCTGACGTCCTTCATAGAACATCCACCATCTATAATGGCAAAACACAAGCTTGTGAGGGAAGTAGACACAATTCTAGCTCTAAAGTGTGTTTTTTTTTAAACAAATCAAATTGTAATACCCTGCTTTTACCTGATACAGATGGTGGACACTCCAGTAGTGATCCAAATCGTAGCAGACACATGGATAAGAGGGAATCAAAAGATAAGTTAAGATTCTTGCACATAATAGGGAACAATCACTACAAGAGCAGGCTGAACAACCAGATTTACCATTTAAATGACTGGTCTGAAGGCGAGAGTAGCAGTGCCAGCCCTTTGGAGAACAACAATGGCTCATTTAGGCGAAAGAGAAGCTTCGAGAGCATGCGAAGTTCAGATCTGAAAGATAAGAACTCAACTACCTCCATCGAGCTGCAGAATCTTCTTTTAGAAGATCAGAATCACTATGTTGAAGATTATGAAGAGTATTGCAAGTCAGAACCCAATGAGAAGAGAGGGGATATCAACGATATTATCATTTGGAAACCGCCTTGAAGACGGTGGCTTCGATTCTCTTATTGAGCTCGCCATTACTGAGTTTCTGGAGCTCTTTAGGGGTTGTTTAGTTTGAGTGGCGGCTAGGGTTGTTTACCCTGGTTTTGTTATTTGGGTCCAGTATTGGGCTTTGAATTATTATCGGGCTTTGGGCCTTGTTCTTTTTTCCATTTCAAAAAAAAAAAAAAGCTACAACAAAATCTAGGCATATCGCATCAACTTAAATCAGTGATATATAACAACTGCTTGTGCATTCCATTTCAATCACAACAGACCCTTTAAAAAATACGTATAAACCAAAAAATACGTATAATACATATACACAGTCTTATCCACAGAAGAAGAATACGAATACGACGACGTGATGATCGATGATTTTCAGAGTCTAAATCCAAGATCAGGGAGTCGGTTCTTAGCATCAAAAACCAAAAAGGTGCCAAAGTGCAACTCAAAGAAAGAAAACATACGCCCAATGCCGAAGGAAAAGAATAACACGACACTGCTAAGCTGTTGCAAGACTCACTGCAGAAACGTTCTAAAGGATAAAAATAACTGCATAGTATGTGGAACTAAGTGTAAATTTGGGAAGCTTTGCTGCAATGGAATTTGCACTTTGGCCAGCTTCGACAAAAATAACTGTGAGAAGTGTGCAAGAGTTTGCAAGTCCGGTATAAAATGTGAGATGGGGGCATGCGGGTATGCCTGATTAGGCATATATTATGTATTCATCAGCTATATTAAAGCTGATATAGTTTTATTTGCATGATGCGCATGAAAGTTGAAACTCATCGTAGTTTCATATCTTATATTGTATGTAAACATTTCTTGTTTACAGTATCTAAACTGTTTAATCCAAATCGGAATACTATTTTGTTGTTTGTTCATCCTCACATTTTTGGGGTTTCTTTTTCATCTTTAACAATGTTTTGCAAAATAATATCAAATTTAGACATGTTTTGGAAGTAATTACAAGAATAGACATGTTTTGGGTTTCCGTTAGCGAACTTTTAAAAATTCGCTAATAGGCGAAGTTCCAAAATTCGCCAATGCATTTTCCTACAAAATTCCATAACGATTTTTTAAAGATTAACACTACAACAAAATGACCATATTACAAAGGTGGAAAACCATTGTAATAGACATTTTACAACGGTGGGCTAACCGTCGTGTATTAAGAAGTTGTAATAGACTAAAATCATTTATAACTTTTTTGCACGGTTGCAACACCGTTGTAATATGCATATTTTACAACTTTTTTCCACCATTGTAGTAAACTTTATTACAACAGTTATGCACCATTGTTGTTTTAATTTTTACAACTATTTATAACCGTTGTGGTATATTTTATTAAAACTTTTATTTTAAGCTGTAATATATCCACAAATTACATGCATAAGAATCTATATATATTTTATATGTGCACAATAAATAGATAAATAACATAAGAAATAGATGTAAGTTTAAAGACATCATAATCCATTCATTGATAAAAATTACAACTTTATATCTAGAATACAAATTATAAATCATATACCACATAAAAATGTATAAAATTACAACTGTTTCCCCTTCACTAAAATTTTGATTATTCATAATTGTGCCTCACTGACTGATGTAGAGTGAACTCTTTATCTACAGGATTTGCTATAATGTCTACATTTCCTTCCAAAGCATTACATTAGAAGCTGACATCTTGCTTTCAGAATTCTCAACCATATTCCAAGATCTTTCTGAATCTAATAAACATGAATTAAACAGCTACATCACTGCAATAAGGGAATATTGTTTCCAATTTATGTTCTGATATGAAACGAAGACTTCAACGAATTCATAAAATACTATTAGATGCAAACTGAATGCATGATATTGTGACCGTTAGCAATATTTGGGTTACATTGTTTGATCTACCTCGTTCTTTGGACCTTGTTCCTTTGCATTTAGATGGCTGTGCTTGGTTAAATGCACGCTGCATAATTTATTTCGCTGCATAGAAATCTTTAACACATGTTGGTTCACACTGTAACCTTCTCCCTCACTTGCATCTCACATGTGATTCCTTGTTTGAAATTTGATTGGGTCCATGATTGTTTTATTAAGTGAAACAAATTGATTTGTATGTTTCCTTACTGCAACCTATAGAAATTTAGTAAGTTGAAATGAGCTAAACTATTGTCCCATTGTAGTGCTGTCATGACATGGCGTTTTGTTTCCATTGTAAAGTTGCATGCAAATTTTGTCTCTTATTTCATTTGTGTGTTTCTACATGAAACACTTTTGACTGAAATAAATATATGTAGCATTTTACCATGATTTTTTTTATTTAATTTGGTTAAGGTTAATATTTTATTTCAATACTATATTGAAGTTGATTTACTTGAACAAAGATTAATCCTGACTCGAGTGTTTTATGTTTTGCATGGAACGCTCGGGTCAGATACGAGCGTTGCAGATTTTAAAGTTTTCAGTTCGCAAACTGGAAAGGCACGTGAAGACGCATAAGCGTGCGCAAGGCTCGTCTAAGCCATAAAGTTTATATCTTTAAAATTCATATATATATTTCTTCCGTCGGATAGTATAAGTTTGTAAAACTCTGATTTTGTATATAAAATTCCGATGTTATTTATTTCGTATCTGTGATTCTGTGTAATTTATTCTGTTAAATTCGTAATCTAAAATATCTATTCGTCGTTTTAAACTTTCTAAATTGGTTTAAATACCAACTTGGAGCAGTCAAAAAGGCCGGTCGTTACAATGTGGATTCGGGAATGTATACAACGAAAACAGTGATATGTGGCACAGTAGGTGAGAAATTTATTTATTTATTTATTTATCGTTCTATAGCAAGGCTAATGAGGTTGAATCAAAATTATGTGTAAATGTTATGGCCAAGTTCTACTAGAAAATGCAAATGACCTCAACAAGTATAGCAAGTTCAACAGTGACAAGTTTAGCTTAGCAGGTAGTCCACACTCGCCCTTTTTAACGTCTCGAATTGGTATTTAAACCATCCCCAGATGCTCAAAACGGCGAATCATTATATAGCTTAGCGGATTTAAACAGAGACTAACACACCGAATCACACCCAGAATAAACAGCAGTATCTCACAACGGAAATTATATTCATAAAAATCAGAGTTTGCAAAAATTATTTTATAGCAGAAGCATTTAAATATATACATGAATTTTAAATGAACAAAATTTTTATAGTTTATCGAGCGTGCGCATAAGCGTCCTGCATCTTCACGTTCCTCTCCAGCTTTGCGAACCACATATCTTTAAATCTGGAATACTTAGGACCTGACCTGAACGTTCCATGCAAAAACACAAAACATCCGAGTTAGCATTAAACTTATTTCAAGTTAGCAAATATCGATAACATTAAATATAACTAGTTTAATCCTAACGATTTATTAATTAGTACGAGTATAAAATCTATGAACTGCCGAAATATGGACATATGCAGCATTCTGTATGTTAGCAGGATATAAAAATAAAGAGCATGTATTAGAAGATGCTACAACAAGGAAAGGGGAACAACTACAACTGACTAGGTAGGCATGCAAATGGGGTGCTGCTTTAAATAACATGCGTGTATTACCATTTGCGGAACAAGCTAGGACTTTATGCTAGAAGAAAATAAAGATTGTACATAGTGGGGTTTGTTAAATTAAAAAAAGAATTCACCTAAGCAATGTATAACAGTGGTTTGTCCTTTAAAATCAGAATTGCATGGACCCTGAAACGCAAGTGCTTAAAATAGTATTCATATATGAAATTTCCATTACGACTAAACCATACATAAACAAGGGTGCCTAACCAACATGACGAGTTATGGCTATGTTCTAAATAGCATGAAGTGTCAGTAAAATATTTATGCTAGCCACATACAAGGAGGTCAGGTGCCAACACTACTAAATAAACAACTCAAGCGTGCAAAAATCAAACTGACACAAATAATATAAGATCTAGTTCAGGCTTGTAAACTTAGAAGCAAAAAAAAAATGCAAGATTACTTCGTTAATATTGGAAATCATGTTTGGACGCAACATAAATAATACAAAACATGTAGCGACAGACACAGGTTTCTCCAAAACAAGTTAGGAAATCAGAAGAATAACCATGCATTAGTTATGTACAAGTTAAATTTATAATACTATAAGCTTCCACTTTTTCAACATTCTCTAAAACTGCTATGAACATGCAAACCCCTTTTCCCTTTACTACTAAAGACATTCATCTTTGCCTACTGTTTGGATGTTTGTTTTGGGTCACTTGTAGGATACTGTGTCTGCATCTTTAGGCATCACCACTGTTTGCATGGTTATATCTATACGGTGGATGCATGAAGATATACCGCATTTACTTTATATTCACTTTGCCAAAACTGGAAATACCCCTTTTATTTACTCTATTTGGGAAGATAGTTGTATTTGTGAAGATAATCGAGGAAAGTGTTTTTTTTTTTTTTTTTTTTTTTTTTTTTTTTTTAATTCTTGTTTGTCAAAATGAAGAATGAAAAAAAAAAAAAAAAAAATACTTCGATTTCAACTTCTTTCTCCTTATTTTATGAACTCTTTTCTTTTTCTTTTTACAGTCCACTTAAATGTTGTGAAAAGAAAGAAGAAAAAAACTCAATATTCTACGCAAACTGTAAACTGGAATTGCGTGGCTCAAACTAAAGGAAACGTAAAATATAACTTTCCTTTCTTAACAACTATCAACGTGTTGGCTTTAAATTCTATTTGGATAAAATGTTATCAACCGACACAAAAGTTAGGAATGCTGCGAGACAATGAAATAATTAAACAAGCCACTTTACTTATTATTATGCATGCATGCAATATCTTTACTATTTTCCGTAATTGCGCTGTCCATTTTGGCAAGGAAAAGAAGCGATCGACTGTTTTGCCAATACTTGTGCCTCTTGTAACCTGACCATGTAGTTATTGCTTCCTGTCGGCCTCTTTGATTGTTGCATGTGTATCTATGTTATTTCTTTATGCTATCTATGAGCGATACCACGAACCCCACCTGAAACTTGACATTTAGTCACTGTTTATACTTATTGTTGAAATCTCTAAAGAGGTGAATCAAATATATTTAGTCCCACATTGGCAAATAATGGGTTAATGTTGTGTAGAAATATAGGATCCTCATTCTCTTAATTGACCCTTAGGGTTAGGTAATTTTGTGCGAGAGGGAGGATCTATATCTGATTAACACACACGCGTGCGCGTGCGCCGCCCGCCTTGGGCTTGGGCTTGGGCCTTGAATAAAACCTTATTTTTGCACTAAAAAACTCTGCAATTTTCAGACGGGTTTTTTGTAATAATGGCGAATACGGGTGCAGGCGAAGAAGCAGAATGGCTTCGTCACTTCTTAGAAGATATTCCACTTTGGCATAAACCTGTAACGGCCATATGTATTCACTGCGACAATCAAGCAGCGCTGAGTAGAACGAAAAACTTTGTTTATAATGGCAAATCTCGACATATTCGAAGACGCCATAACACAGTTAGGCAGTTACTCTCAAATGGAACTATTTCCATAGATTATGTGAGAACAAATGATAACCTAGCGGATCCATTTACAAAAGGGTTATCACGAGAGAAAATTGACTGCGCATCGAGGGGAATGGGTTTAAAAGCCTAAACCAACAAGAGTTATCTTATACGGAAACCTATCCTAGCGACTGGAGATCCCACGGACTAGGATCAATAGGCAAACCAGTTCTGAATAACTCAAGATGTAATGCATTTAATCTTACTCCATTCCTATGGTGCACAATATAAAATGCATGACTACAGAAGTTTCACAGGTTAAAGCTATGCTTTTTAATGATGACCATATCTTGTAAAATAACAAGTGGGGTATATGTAGGATACTCCTAATGGTAGCGATCACCTATGTTAGTGTGAGCTGGGTCGGCTCTATGAGAATATTAAAGGCTTGTATTCTCTATATACACTCGCAGAACCAGAAAAGTGTTTCAGGACCAAAATGAACACAGCCAAGAGATTGGGTGAGAAGGGAAATAATGTTCTGTTAAACTTATTGTCTGGTTATACAAGAACGGCTGACGGTTCAAGATAAAATAATTCACCGATTAGCCAAGTATATCCGATGAGTTTTAACTAAGGAAAGTTCAAAGTGAAATATCTACATATCCTAAATAAAACATTATTCCATATGTAGTCAGTGATATTTCAATTTGTGTGGGGGATAAAATATATTATCATTCATGTGGGGGATTGTTGAAATCTCTAAAGAGGTGAATGAAATATATTTAGTCCCACATTGGCAAATAATGGGTTAATGTTGTGTAGAAATATAGGATCCTCATTCTCTTAATTGGCCCTTAGGGTCAGGTAATTTTGTGCGAGAGGGAGGACCTATATTTGATGAAAACACACGCGCGCGCGTGCGCCGCCCGCCCGTCCGACCGACCGACCGTACTGAACCGGGCCGGACCGGGTTCGGGTTCGAGTTTGGGCTTGGGCCTTGAATAAAACCTTATTTTTGCACTAAAAACTCTGCAATTTTCAGACGGGTTTTTTGGAATAATGGCGAATACGGGTGCGACCCGTTTGGAATGAGCGGGTGCGACCCGCTACGGTTCAAATGAGCGGACGCGTTCATTTGAATCAGACGGCAACGGTTGCGTTTTTTCAAACGGGTGCGACCCGTTAACGCATCTTTTTGAAAACTATAAATGCTTAATGATTCTGATCAAATCATTTTTACCGGAATAATTTACAGTTTTCTTCTTCCTTCCGCTGTCTCTTTCTGCCATTGATTAATCGTCACTGTCGATACGTACTCGCTACAATCTCGAGCAGCATTCTCGTTTGTTGTATCCTGGGAGGCTTCGACTGAAAGTCTTAAGAAAACTGTGAATACAGGCCTCAGACGAACTCGGTTAGACTTCAATTCTTTGTGGTTTAACTTTCTGTTTGTATCAGCAATACTGTGTTGTTGTCTGATTTGTGTACTATTTCATAGTAGTACTGTTTGACAGAGATAATACTTCTGTCGCTGAATTGATTTGTGTGCAAATCAATTTGTTTTGAACAGTTTACAGTACTGTTTTTCATTTGTAACGCTTTAAGTCTGTTGCAAATTAGAAACATTTATATTCTGTTTCAATTTCTTTGTTGCGAATACAGAAGTATTATCTCTGTCAAACAGTACTACTATGAAATAGTACACAAATCAGACAACAACACAGTATTGCTGATACAAACAGAAAGTTAAACCACAAAGAATTGAAGTCTAACCGAGTTCGTCTGAGGCCTGTATTCACAGTTTTCTTAAGACGTTCAGTCGAAGCCTCCCAGGATACAACAGACTTGGGCCAAAAACAGTAGATTGTTATTACTTAGGGCCAGCCCAAAATAGTAGTGCATATAGATTTTTGGTATTCAAGTCTGATATAGATGATATCCATGTAAATACAATCATGGAATCAAGAGATGCTTCATTCTTTGAAGACGTGTTTCCACACAAAAGAAATGAAGGAAATAATGTCCCCAAAAGGACACGAGAAGAATCAAATAGCCCACATGAAGATGAAACTCATCGTGAAGTTGATGAAGTTGAACCAAGAAGAAGCGTACGGGCTAGAACATCCAAATCATTTGGCTCTGAGTTCCTCACTTACGTACTTGAACATGAACCTCAAACATATAAAGAGGCCATGTCTTCTTCTGAATCTTCGTGTTGGAAAGAAGCAGTCCAAAGTGAGATTGATTCAATTCTAAGTAATAAAACTTGGGAAATTGTTGATATTCCACCTGGAATAAAACCAATTGGCTGCAAATGGATTTTCAAGAAGAAAATGAAAGCAGATGGCTCTATCGACAAATATAAAGCCAGATTAGTAGCCAAAGGATATCGTCAAAAAGAAGGAATAGACTTCTTTGATACATATTCACCTGTTACACGAATAACCTCAATAAGAATGTTAATAGCAATTGCATCCATCTATAATCTAGAAATTCATCAGATGGATGTAAAGACGACATTCTTGAATGGAGATCTCGATGAGGAAATCTACATGGAGCAACCCGAAGGTTTTATATCCAAGGGAAATGAAAATAAAGTCTGTAAATTGGTAAAATCATTATACGGACTCAAACAAGCTCCAAAACAATGGCACGAAAAATTTGATAGTGTCATGATGCAAAATGGTTTTCGTATAAATGAATGTGATAAATGTGTTCATTATAAACAAATTGGACAATCATATGTCATGATTTGCTTATATGTGGACGATATGTTAATTTTTGGTCCTAACATAAAAGTTATAGAGACCATAAAGAAAATGCTGATCAACAATTTCGATATGAAAGATTTAGGAGTTGCAGATGTTATTTTGGGAATCAAAATAATAAGAACCCCTAATGGAATTGAATTATCTCAGTCACATTATGTTGACAAAGTGATTGAAAGATTTCAAGATCTTGGGATTAAAGGAGTAAAAACACCTTTTAATCCATTAGAAGTACTACATAAAAACACTAATGAGAGTGTAATGCAACTGGAATACTCTCGTGTAATAGGATGTCTAATGTATCTTATGAATTGCACGAGACCAGATACAGCCTATGCAGTAAGTCGACTGAGCAGGTATACAAGTAATCCAGGAAAGGAACACTGGAAAGCACTAATGAGAGTGCTTGGATACTTAAAGAATACCACAAATTATTCTTTGCATTACGGAAAATATCCAGCTGTATTAGAAGGATATAGTGATGCAAACTGGATTGCCGATTCAGAGGAGTCAAAATCCACAAGTGGTTATGTTTTTACTCTAGTAGGAGCAGCAGTATCGTGGAAATCTACTAAGCAAACATGCATAGCTCGATCAACGATGGAATCTGAGTTTATTGCTTTAGATAAAGCAGGCGAAGAAGCAGAATGGCTTCGTCACTTCTTAGAAGATATTCCACTTTGGCCTAAACCTGTAACGGCCATATGTATTCACTGCGACAATCAAGCAGCGCTAAGTAGAGCGAAAAACTTTGTTCATAATGGCAAATCTCGACATATTCGAAGACGCCATAACACAGTTAGGCAGTTACTCTCAAATGGAACTATTTCCATAGATTATGTGAGAACAAATGATAACCTAGCGGATCCATTTACAAAAGGGTTATCACGGGAGAAAATTGACTGCGCATCGAGGGGATTGGGTTTAAAAGCCTAAACCAACAAGAGTTATCTTATACGGAAACCTATCCTAGCGACTGGAGATCCCACGGACTAGGATCAATAGGCAAACCAGTTCTGAATAACTCAAGATGTAATGCATTTAATCCTACTCCATTCCTATGGTGCACAATATAAAATGCATGCCTACAGAAGTTTCACAGGTTAAAGCTATGCTTTTTAATGATGACCATATCTTGTAAAATAACAAGTGGGGTATATGTAGAATACTCCTAATGGTAGCGATCACCTATGTTAGTGTGAGCTGGGTCGGCTCTATGAGAATATTAAAGGCTTGTATTCTCTATATACACTCGCAGAACCAGAAAAGTGTTTCAGGACCAAAATGAACACAGCCAAGAGATTGGGTGAGAAGGGAAATAATGTTCTGTTAAACTTATTGTCTGGTTATACAAGAACGACTAACGGTTCAAGATGAAATAATTCACCGATTAGCCAAGTATATCCGATGAGTTTTAACTAAGGAAAGTTCAAAGTGAAATATCTACTTATCCTAAATAAAACATTATTCCATATGTAGTCAGTGATATTTCAATTTGTGTGGGGGATAAAATATATTATCATTCATGTGGGGGATTGTTCAAATCTCTAAAGAGGTGAATGAAATATATTTAGTCCCACATTGGCAAATAATGGGTTAATGTTGTGTAGAAATATAGGATCCTCATTCTCTTAATTGGCCCTTAGGGTCAGGTAATTTTGTGCGAGAGGGAGGACCTATATCTGATGAACACACACGCGCGCGCGTGCGCCGCCCGCCCGTCCGACCGACCGACCGTACCGAACCGGGCCGGGCCGGACCGGGTTCGGGTTCGGGTTTGGGCTTGGGCCTTGAATAAAACCTTATTTTTGCACTAAAAAACTCTGCAATTTTCAGACGGGTTTTTTGGAATAATGGCGAATACGGGTGCGACCCGTTTGGAATGAGCGGGTGCGACCCGCTACGGTTCAAATGAGCGGACGCGTTCATTTGAATCAGACGGCAACGGTTGCGTTTTTTCAAACGGGTGCGACCCTTTAACGCATCTTTTTGAAAACTATAAATGCTTAATGATTCTGATCAAATCATTTTTACCGGAATAATTTACAGTTTTCTTCTTCCTTCCGCTGTCTCTTTCTGCCATTGATTAATCGTCACTGTCGATACGTACTCGCTACAATCTCGAGCAACATTCTCGTCTGTTGTATCCTAGGAGGCTTCGACTGAAAGTCTTAAGAAAACTGTGAATACAGGCCTCAGACGAACTCGGTTAGACTTCAATTCTTTGTGGTTTAACTTTCTGTTTGTATCAGCAATACTGTGTTGTTGTCTGATTTGTGTACTATTTCATAGTAGTACTGTTTGACAGAGATAATACTTCTGTCGCTGAATTGATTTGTGTGCAAATCAATTTGTTTTGAACAGTTTACAGTACTGTTTTTCATTTGTAACGCTTTAAGTCTATTGCAAATTAGAAACATTTATATTCTGTTTCAATTTCTGTGTTGCGAATACAGAAGTATTATCTCTGTCAAACAACACTACTATGAAATAGTACACAAATCAGACAACAACACAGTATTGCTGATACAAACAGAAAGTTAAACCACAAAGAATTGAAGTCTAACCGAGTTCGTCTGAGGCCTGTATTCACAGTTTTCTTAAGACTTTCAGTCGAAGCCTCCCAGGATACAACAGACTTGGACCAAAAACAGTAAATTGTTATTACTTAGGGCCAGCCCAAAATAGTAGTGCATATAGATTTTTGGTATTCAAGTCTGATATAGATGATATCTATGTAAATACAATCATGGAATCAAGAGATGCTTCATTCTTTGAAGACGTGTTTCCACACAAAAGAAATGAAGGAAATAATGTCCCCAAAAGGACACGAGAAGAATCAAATAGCCCACATGAAGATGAAACTCATCGTGAAGTTGATGAAGTTGAACCAAGAAGAAGCGTACGGGCTAGAACATCCAAATCATTTGGCTCTGAGTTCCTCACTTACGTACTTGAACATGAACCTCAAACATATAAAGAGGCCATGTCTTCTTCTGAATCTTCGTGTTGGAAAGAAGCAGTCCAAAGTGAGATTGATTCAATTCTAAGTAATAAAACTTGGGAAATTGTTGATATTCCACCTGAATAAAACCAATTGGCTGAAAATGGATTTTCAAGAAGAAAATGAAAGCAGATGGCTCTATCGACAAATATAAAGCCAGATTAGTAGCCAAAGGATATCGTCAAAAAGAAGGAATAGACTTCTTTGATACATATTCACCTGTTACACGAATAACCTCAATAAGAATGTTAATAGCAATTGCATCCATCTATAATCTAGAAATTCATCAGATGGATGTAAAGACGGCATTCTTGAATGGAGATCTCGATGAGGAAATCTACATGGAGCAACCCGAAGGTTTTATATCCAAGGGAAATGAAAATAAAGTCTGTAAATTGGTAAAATCATTATACGGACTCAAACAAGCTCCAAAACAATGGCACGAAAAATTTGATAGTGTCATGATGCAAAATGGTTTTCGTATAAATGAATGTGATAAATGTGTTTATTATAAACAAATTGGACAATCATATGTCATGATTTGCTTATATGTGGACGATATGTTAATTTTGGTCCTAACATAAAAGTTATAGAGACCATAAAGAAAATGCTGATCAACAATTTCGATATGAAAGATTTAGGAGTTGCAGATGTTATTTTGGGAATCAAAATAATAAGAACCCCTAATGGAATTGAATTATCTCAGTCACATTATGTTGACAAAGTGATTGAAAGATTTCAAGATCTTGGGATTAAAGGAGTAAAAACACCTTTTAATCCATTAGAAGTACTACATAAAAACACTAATGAGAGTGTAATGCAACTGGAATACTCTCGTGTAATAGGATATCTAATGTATCTTATGAATTGCACGAGACCAGATACAGCCTATGCAGTAAGTCGACTGAGCAGGTATACAAGTAATCCAGGAAAGGAACACTGGAAAGCACTAATGAGAGTGCTTGGATACTTAAAGAATACCACAAATTATTCTTTGCATTACGGAAAATATCCAGCTGTATTAGAAGGATATAGTGATGCAAACTGGATTGCCGATTCAGAGGAGTCAAAATCCACAAGTGGTTATGTTTTTACTCTAGTAGGAGCAGCAGTATCGTGGAAATCTACTAAGCAAACATGCATAGCTCGATCAACGATGGAATCTGAGTTTATTGCTTTAGATAAAGCAGGCGAAGAAGCAGAATGGCTTCGTCACTTCTTAGAAGATATTCCACTTTGGCCTAAACCTGTAACGGCCATATGTATTCACTGCGACAATCAAGCAACGCTAAGTAGAGCGAAAAACTTTGTTTATAATGGCAAATCTCGACATATTCGAAGACACCATAACACAGTTAGGCAGTTACTCTCAAATGGAACTATTTCCATAGATTATGTGAGAACAAATGATAACCTAGCGGATCCATTTACAAAAGGGTTATCACGGGAGAAAATTGACTGCGCATCGAGGGGAATGGGTTTAAAAGCCTAAACCAACAAGAGTTATCTTATACGGAAACCTATCCTAGCGACTGGAGATCCCACGGACTAGGATCAATAGGCAAACCAGTTCTGAATAACTCAAGATGTAATGCATTTAATCCTACTCCATTCCTATGGTGCACAATATAAAATGCATGCCTACAGAAGTTTCACAGGTTAAAGCTATGCTTTTTAATGATGACCATATCTTGTAAAATAACAAGTGGGGTATATGTAGGATACTCCTAATGGTAGCGATCACCTATGTTAGTGTGAGCTGGGTCGGCTCTATGAGAATATTAAAGGCTTGTATTCTCTATATACACTCGCAGAACCAGAAAAGTGTTTCAGGACCAAAATGAACACAGCCAAGAGATTGGGTGAGAAGGGAAATAATGTTCTGTTAAACTTATTGTCTGGTTATACAAGAACGGCTAACGGTTCAAGATGAAATAATTCACCGATTAGCCAAGTATATCCGATGAGTTTTAACTTAGGAAAGTTCAAAGTGAAATATCTACTTATCCTAAATAAAACATTATTCCATATGTAGTCAGTGATATTTCAATTTGTGTGGGGGATAAAATATATTATCATTCATGTGGGGGATTGTTCAAATCTCTAAAGAGGTGAATGAAATATATTTAGTCCCACATTGGCAAATAATGGGTTAATGTTGTGTAGAAATATAGGATCCTCATTCTCTTAATTGGCCCTTAGGGTCAGGTAATTTTGTGCGAGAGGGAGGACCTATATCTGATGAACACACACACACGCGCGTGCGCCGCCCGCCCGTCCGACCGACCGACCGTACCGAACCGGGCCGGGCCGGATCGGGTTCGGGTTCGGGTTTGGGCTTGGGCCTTGAATAAAACCTTATTTTTGCACTAAAAAACTCTGCAATTTTCAGACGGGTTTTTTGGAATAATGGCGAATACGGGTGCGACCCATTTGGAATGAGCGGGTGCGACCCGCTACGGTTCAAATGAGCGGACGCGTTCAATTGAATCAGACGGCAACGGTTGCGTTTTTTCAAACGGGTGCGACCCGTTAACGCATCTTTATGAAAACTATAAATGCTTAATGATTCTGATCAAATCATTTTTACCGGAATAATTTACAGTTTTCTTCTTCCTTCCGCTGTCTCTTTCTGCCATTGATTAATCGTCACTGTCGATACGTACTCGCTACAATCTCGAGCAACATTCTCGTCTGTTGTATCCTGGGAGGCTTCGACTGAAAGTCTTAAGAAAACTGTGAATACAGGCCTCAGACGAACTCGGTTAGACTTCAATTCTTTGTGGTTTAACTTTCTGTTTGTATCAGCAATACTGTGTTGTTGTCTGATTTGTGTACTATTTCATAGTAGTACTGTTTGACAGAGATAATACTTCTGTCGCTGAATTGATTTGTGTGCAAATCAATTTGTTTTGAACAGTTTACAGTACTGGTTTTCATTTGTAACGCTTTAAGTCTGTTGCAAATTAGAAACATTTATATTCTGTTTCAATTTCTGTGTTGCGAATACAGAAGTATTATCTCTGTCAAACAGTACTACTATGAAATAGTACACAAATCAGACAACAACACAGTATTGCTGATACAAACAGAAAGTTAAACCACAAAGAATTGAAGTCTAACCGAGTTCGTCTGAGGCCTGTATTCACAGTTTTCTTAAGACTTTCAGTCGAAGCCTCCCAGGATACAACAGACTTGGACCAAAAACAGTAGATTGTTATTACTTAGGGCCAGCCCAAAATAGTAGTGCATATAGATTTTTGGTATTCAAGTCTGATATAGATGATATCCATGTAAATACAATCATGGAATCAAGAGATGCTTCATTCTTTGAAGACGTGTTTCCACACAAAAGAAATGAAGGAAATAATGTCCCCAAAAGGACACGAGAAGAATCAAATAGCCCACATGAAGATGAAACTCATCGTGAAGTTGATGAAGTTGAACCAAGAAGAAGCGTACGGGCTAGAACATCCAAATCATTTGGCTCTGAGTTCCTCACTTACGTACTTGAACATGAACCTCAAACATATAAAGAGGCCATGTCTTCTTCTGAATCTTCGTGTTGGAAAGAAGCAGTCCAAAGTGAGATTGATTCAATTCTAAGTAATAAAACTTGGGAAATTGTTGATATTCCACCTGGAATAAAACCAATTGGCTGCAAATGGATTTTCAAGAAGAAAATGAAAGCAGATGGCTCTATCGACAAATATAAAGCCAGATTAGTAGCCAAAGGATATCGTCAAAAAGAAGGAATAGACTTCTTTGATACATATTCACCTGTTACACGAATAACCTCAATAAGAATGTTAATAGCAATTGCATCCATCTATAATCTAGAAATTCATCAGATGGATGTAAAGACGGCATTCTTGAATGGAGATCTCAATGAGGAAATCTACATGGAGCAACCCGAAGGTTTTATATCCAAGGGAAATGAAAATAAAGTCTGTAAATTGGTAAAATCATTATACGGACTCAAACAAGCTCCAAAACAATGGCACGAAAAATTTGATAGTGTCATGATGCAAAATGGTTTTCGTATAAATGAATGTGATAAATGTGTTTATTATAAACAAATTGGACAATCATATGTCATGATTTGCTTATATGTGGACGATATGTTAATTTTTGGTCCTAACATAAAAGTTATAGAGACCATAAAGAAAATGCTGATCAACAATTTCGATATGAAAGATTTAGGAGTTGCAGATGTTATTTTGGGAATCAAAATAATAAGAACCCCTAATGGAATTGAATTATCTCAGTCACATTATGTTGACAAAGTGATTGAAAGATTTCAAGATCTTGGGATTAAAGGAGTAAAAACACCTTTTAATCCATCAGAAGTACTACATAAAAACACTAATGAGAGTGTGATGCAACTGGAATACTCTCGTGTAATAGGATGTCTAATGTATCTTATGAATTGCACGAGACCAGATATAGCCTATGCAGTAAGTCGACTGAGCAGGTGTACAAGTAATCCAGGAAAGGAACACTGGAAAGCACTAATAAGAGTGCTTGGATACTTAAAGAATACCACAAATTATTCTTTGCATTACGGAAAATATCCAGCTGTATTAGAAGGATATAGTGATGCAAACTGGATTGCCGATTCAGAGGAGTCAAAATCCACAAGTGGTTATGTTTTTACTCTAGCAGGAGCAGCAGTATCGTGGAAATCTACTAAGCAAACATGCATAGCTCGATCAACGATGGAATCTGAGTTTATTGCTTTAGATAAAGCAGGCGAAGAAGCAGAATGGCTTCGTCACTTCTTAGAAGATATTCCACTTTGGCCTAAACCTGTAACGGCCATATGTATTCACTGCGACAATCAAGCAGTGCTAAGTAGAGCGAAAAACTTTGTTTATAATGGCAAATCTCGACATATTCGAAGACGCCATAACACAGTTAGGCAGTTACTCTCAAATGGAACTATTTCCATAGATTATGTGAGAACAAATGATAACCTAGCGGATCCATTTACAAAAGAGTTATCACGAGAGAAAATTGACTGCGCATCGAGGGGAATGGGTTTAAAAGCCTAAACCAACAAGAGTTATCTTATACGGAAACCTATCCTAGCGACTGGAGATCCCACGGACTAGGATCAATAGGCAAACCAGTTCTGAATAACTCAAGATGTAATGCATTTAATCCTACTCCATTCCTATGGTGCACAATATAAAATGCATGCCTACAGAAGTTTCACAGGTTAAAGCTATGCTTTTTAATGATGACCATATCTTGTAAAATAACAAGTGGGGTATTTGTAGGATACTCCTAATGGTAGCGATCACCTATGTTAGTGTGAGCTGGGTCGGCTCTATGAGAATATTAAAGGCTTGTATTCTCTATACAAACTCGCAGAACCAGAAAAGTGTTTCAGGACCAAAATGAACACAGCCAAGAGATTGGGTGAGAAGGGAAATAATGTTCTGTTAAACTTATTGTCTGGTTATACAAGAACGGCTGACGGTTCAAGATGAAATAATTCACCGATTAGCCAAGTATATCCGATGAGTTTTAACTAAGGAAAGTTCAAAGTGAAATATCTACTTATCCTAAATAAAACATTATTCCATATGTAGTCAGTGATATTTCAATTTGTGTGGGGGATATAATATATTATCATTCATGTGGGGGATTGTTGAAATCTCTAAAGAGGTGAATGAAATATATTTAGTCCCACATTGGCAAATAATGGGTTAATGTTGTGTAGAAATATAGGATCCTCATTCTCTTAATTGGCCCTTAGGGTCAGGTAATTTTGTGCGAGAGGGAGGACCTATATCTGATGAACACACACGCGCGCGCGTGCGCCGCCCGCCCGTCCGACCGACCGACCGTACCGAACCGGGCCGGGCCGGGCCGGGTTCGGGTTCGGGTTTGGGCTTGGGCCTTGAATAAAACCTTATTTTTACACTAAAAAACTCTGCAATTTTCAGACGGGTTTTTTGGAATAATGGCGAATACGGGTGCGACCCGTTTGGAATGAGCGGGTGCGACCCGCTACGGTTCAAATGAGCGGACGCGTTCATTTGAATCAGACGGCAACGGTTGCGTTTTTTCAAACGGGTGCGACCCGTTAACGCATATTTTTGAAAACTATAAATGCTTAATGATTCTGATCAAATCATTTTTACCGGAATAATTTACAGTTTTCTTCTTCCTTCCGCTGTCTCTTTCTGCCATTGATTAATCGTCACTGTCGATACGTACTCGCTACAATCTCAAGCAGCATTCTCGTCTGTGGTATCCTGGGAGGCTTCGACTGAAAGTCTTAAGAAAATTGTGAATACAGGCCTCAGACGAACTCGGTTAGACTTCAATTCTTTGTGGTTTAACTTTCTATTTGTATCAGCAATACTGTGTTGTTGTCTGATTTGTGTACTATTTCATAGTAGTACTGTTTGACAGAGATAATACTTCTGTCGCTGAATTGATTTGTGTGCAAATCAATTTGTTTTGAACAGTTTACAGTACTGTTTTTCATTTGTAACGCTTTAAGTCTGTTGCAAATTAGAAACATTTATATTCTGTTTCAATTTCTGTGTTGCGAATACAGAAGTATTATCTCTGTCAAACAGTACTACTATGAAATAGTACACAAATCAGACAACAACACAGTATTGCTGATACAAACAGAAAGTTAAACCACAAAGAATTGAAGTCTAATCGAGTTCGTCTGAGACCTGTATTCACAGTTTTCTTAAGACTTTCAGTCGAAGCCTCCCAGGATACAACAGACTTAGGCCAAAAACAGTAGATTGTTATTACTTAGGGCCAGCCCAAAATAGTAGTGCATATAGATTTTTGGTATTCAAGTCTGATATAGATGATATCCATGTAAATACAATCATGGAATCAAGAGATGCTTCATTCTTTGAAGACGTGTTTCCACACAAAAGAAATGAAGGAAATAATGTCCCCAAAAGGACACGAGAAGAATCAAATAGCCCACATGAAGATGAAACTCATCGTGAAGTTGATGAAGTTGAACCAAGAAGAAGCGTACGGGCTAGAACATCCAAATCATTTGGCTCTGAGTTCCTCACTTACGTACTTGAACATGAACCTCAAACATATAAAGAGGCCATGTCTTCTTCTGAATCTTCGTGTTGGAAAGAAGCAATCCAAAGTGAGATTGATTCAATTCTAAGTAATAAAACTTGGGAAATTGTTGATATTCCACCTGGAATAAAACCAATTGGCTGCAAATGGATTTTCAAGAAGAAAATGAAAGCAGATGGCTCTATCGACAAATATAAAGCCAGATTAGTAGCCAAAGGATATCGTCAAAAAGAAGGAATAGACTTCTTTGATACATATTCACCTGTTACACGAATAACCTCAATAAGAATGTTAATAGCAATTGCATCCATCTATAATCTAGAAATTCATCAGATGGATGTAAAGACGGCATTCTTGAATGGAGATCTCGATGAGGAAATCTACATGGAGCAACCCGAAGGTTTTATATCCAAGGGAAATGAAAATAAAGTCTGTAAATTGGTAAAATCATTATACGGACTCAAACAAGCTCCAAAACAATGGCACGAAAAATTTGATAGTGTCATGATGCAAAATGGTTTTCGTATAAATGAATGTGATAAATGTGTTTATTATAAACAAATTGGACAATCATATGTCATGATTTGCTTATATGTGGACGATATGTTAATTTTTGGTCCTAACATAAAAGTTATAGAGACCATAAAGAAAATGCTGATCAACAATTTCGATATGAAAGATTTAGGAGTTGCAGATGTTATTTTGGGAACCAAAATAATAAGAACCCCTAATGGAATTGAATTATCTCAGTCACATTATGTTGACAAAGTGATTGAAAGATTTCAAGATCTTGGGATTAAAGGAGTAAAAACACCTTTTAATCCATCAGAAGTACTACATAAAAACACTAATGAGAGTGTGATGCAACTGGAATACTCTCGTGTAATAGGATGTCTAATGTATCTCATGAATTGCACGAGACCAGATATAGCCTATGCAGTAAGTCGACTGAGCAGGTTTACAAGTAATCCAGGAAAGGAACACTGGAAAGCACTAATGAGAGTGCTTGGATACTTAAAGAATACCACAAATTATTCTTTGCATTACGGAAAATATCCAGCTGTATTAGAAGGATATAGTGATGCAAACTGGATTGCCGATTCAGAGGAGTCAAAATCCACAAGTGGTTATGTTTTTACTCTAGCAGGAGCAGCAGTATCGTGGAAATATACTAAGCAAACATGCATAGCTCGATCAACGATGGAATCTGAGTTTATTGCTTTAGATAAAGCAGGCGAAGAAGCAGAATGGCTTCGTCACTTCTTAGAAGATATTCCACTTTGGCCTAAACCTGTAACGGCCATATGTATTCACTGCGACAATCAAGCAGTGCTAAGTAGAGCGAAAAACTTTGTTTATAATGGAAAATCTCGACATATTCGAAGACGCCATAACACAGTTAGGCAGTTACTCTCAAATGGAACTATTTCCATAGATTATGTGAGAACAAATGATAACCTAGCGGATCCATTTACAAAAGGGTTATCACGAGAGAAAATTGACTGCGCATCGAGGGGAATGGGTTTAAAAGCCTAAACCAACAAGAGTTATCTTATACGGAAACCTATCCTAGCGACTGGAGATCCCACGGACTAGGATCAATAGGCAAACCAGTTCTGAATAACTCAAGATGTAATGCATTTAATCCTACTCCATTCCTATGGTGCACAATATAAAATGCATGCCTACAGAAGTTTCACAGGTTAAAGCTATGCTTTTTAATGATGACCATATCTTGTAAAATAACAAGTGGGGTATATGTAGGATACTCCTAATGGTAGCGATCACCTATGTTAGTGTGAGCTGGGTCGGCTCTATGAGAATATTAAAGGCTTGTATTCTCTATATACACTCGCAGAACCAGAAAAGTGTTTCAGGACCAAAATGAACACAGCCAAGAGATTGGGTGAGAAGGGAAATAATGTTCTGTTAAACTTATTGTCTGGTTATACAAGAACGGCTGACGGTTCAAGATGAAATAATTCACCGATTAGCCAAGTATATCCGATGAGTTTTAACTAAGGAAAGTTCAAAGTGAAATATCTACTTATCCTAAATAAAACATTATTCCATATGTAGTCAGTGATATTTCAATTTGTGTGGGGGATAAAATATATTATCATTCATGTGGGGGATTGTTGAAATCTCTAAAGAGGTGAATGAAATATATTTAGTCCCACATTGGCAAACAATGGGTTAATGTTGTGTAGAAATATAGGATCCTCATTCTCTTAATTGGCCCTTAGGGTCAGGTAATTTTGTGCGAGAGGTGATATACATGTAAATGTGTATATTTTATCCGCTTATTTATCTTATTTTCCCTTTAAAAATAATTGATACTTTGTATTTATAGCTGTATTTTCAGATTGTTGACAGGAAGCATGGTTTAGAGCATTTGAGGGATAAAGCATGAAGAATTTGCTTAAAAAGAGTGAAGTTTAAAATTGCTAAAGCTTGAAGAACGGTTGCAATTATATTTCAGTTAAGGAGATTTGGCTCAATAAAGACTCAAACTGCATTCACATTAGCTCATTAGGAAGGCCTCTTACTCATGTTGCGTTCACACTAGCCTATTTGCTAAACCACTCACTCTAAAGCTGCGTTCACACTAGCTTATGTGTTATTTGGGTTATTTCTTTAGTCCCACATTATGTAATTAGCTAGCTAGCCTTTGTCATATCAGCTATAAATACCTTGTATCTCATTCATTGTAAAACACATTCAGTTTTATTCTGTAATCCTTTTCTTGGAATAAAACTCTTCTTTCTCTCTTCTATTTAGTTTTTATTGCATTTATTTATGTCGTTTATTTTCTTTTCTTTTAGCTATGTCTAGCTAATCCTCTTTGATTAGGGGGTGATGACGCTGATAGTATGATTCAATATGAATCACATAGCCAAAAGATGAGGACTGTATACATGTAGATCTGGATCTGAATTAAGGGTTAGATCTGAACCTTAATATCCTGTGTCGTTTAAGAGCTATGCTCCTTCATAGGGTATATTCGTGTTCGGTCTAACAATTATCAGATTTAGATCTAATTTTAGGGATTTAGAAATTAATTAGTGAATCTGTCCTGATAGTCTATGGTTGTAGAGCTGAGCTCCTGCATAGGCTATGCTTGTCGTTATTTACATATTTGTTTCTTAAAACCTATTATCGTTGATTCATGTTTGTGACAGAAACATGTATTAGATCTGGTTAATCTTTTGGCTATTGATGATTATGAATCTGACCTATGTCATTATCCCCTAATTGCTTTCACTTATTGTTAAAACTCTCTTTTTATTTAATTTCTGCTATTTTCTTTGTTTTCAACCAATCAAAAGTTAGGGATAACTTGATTGGATTTATTAATAAAATAATTTGGTCCCAGAGTTCGACACCCTCTACAACGATCCTTGTTGTTTAGGAAAGATGAACGGATTTTACAGTTGTTTACAATTGTCTAATTTGTTCGCAAACAAATTTTGGCGCCGTTGCCGGGGACCAAAATAATTTTTATTAATAATCCTTCGGGTTATATTTAATTTTATTTTTTTATTTTATTTTCTCTGTAGTTTTCTTTCATTAAAAAAAAATTGTTTTTTGTTCCCTTTTGTTTTCTAGTGTAGATAAAAGGAAAAAAAAATCTTGATTGGTTTGATTTGGTGTTAGTCAATGATACTGTAATCTTCCTACCAAGAGAAAAAAATTGCAATTTTTGTTTGATTTGTTTCCTTTCTTATTCCTTTTCCCGTCTTTAAATTTCTTTTTCTATAAAAAAAAATTGCAAATTTCATTTAGATTTGTTTCCCATTACAAGTTCTTTCTTTTCACAACAATAAATTCTGAGATATCCTTCCTTTTTCTCATTCCTTTTCTGGTCTATACATTTCTTTTCCTACAAGTAAAAAAAAAATCTTTTCTTTCCTTCTTTGTTTTTCTATTGCAATACAAAACCTCACTGCTCCCCCTTGCTTCAATCAGCACGTCCATACAACCAGCCAACACCATATTGCCAAAATCATCCTACTCCACCAACTCCTGTCCTACTCAATTCACAACCATCTTCCCCATCAACAAATCCTGGTTCCACCACCTATCACGCAACCATAACCCTCACATAAAATCAATAGCCGCTCCACTCACACGCAAACCCAAAAACCCCTTACAACTCTTACCAAACCTTTCAGCATAAACCACTCACGGTGTCATATCCACCCAATACAAACCTCCCTTTCATCTACATCTTTGCGATCTCACCACAAACGCCCTGCTACACAAACAGACAACCAACGTTCACCAAGCATTCCCGTACTTCTTTGCCAATCCACAAGCCATCCCGACAACCCACAAACCCCATACAGTGCCAAACACCCTTGCTGTCTCGACGATCAGCACTTCCCCAATAGTCACACACTTCAGCAAACAAATTTTGGCCTTAGCTACTGCTCCTTTTCACTTCATCGCCCTCATCCCGACACTCCAAAGTATCCATCATTCTGCCTCCCTTGTTCCATACCAATACTGTCAGCACCGAACCACCACATCCCTGAAACTCCACAAATCCGCAGAATCTCCTCCCCTTAGTTTCAGTTTGAACTTCGCCTACCCCCTCTGATTCAAACAAACCATCGTCACGTGTCTTCAACCATCGATCTGAACACCTCACCGCTTCCAAACCTCTTTACCGATCACACGCCCTTTGCCTCACATCTGAATCCACCATAAATCCTTGCCATACTTCACGAAGCAAATAACAATCCGATTGAACCCCTCTGTTTCACACTTCGAACCCCAATTCATCACTCCCGAGACCACCGAATTCAACCCCCAACCGAACTCGTTCATCGATCAGATCTAACCCAATTCGAAGGCTTCATCGAGTAGATCGAACTCGCAATCACGATCGACCCGAAATCCTCTTCGATTCACTCTTCAATCCAAGAACTATAATTGTTTTTCTGACCAAAATTTTGGAGTTGTTTAGCTTGTCTCAGGAAAGAAAAATTAAGAGGAAGTGAGGACGCGTTTAGTAAATGGAGGTGGCTGTCATATTTTTATTAGCTAGGTTTGGAAGTGGACATACAATGAGCTGTGTGTAGGCCTTTAGCCTGGTGGGCTTTCGCATTTGTTTTAAATTCTTTCTATACTTTAATTTAGTTTTCTAAAGTTTTTTTTTTTTTGATGTGCGAGTTTTCTCTAAAAAAAAAGTGTTTAAACATTTGTTTTTGTTCAAAGTGCGCATTTTAGTTTTAGTTTCTAAAAAACAAAAAAAAAGAGAAATTTTTTTTATTTTTTTTTCAAAAGCAGGTACAGTGGAAATTAGAAAAAGGTCTTAAAAAAAAAATTTCGGGCTCCTAGCCCGAACCCGTGCCGCAGCGCAGTCAAGAAAATAATAGGAGGCAACAAAAACAGAAAGCGGCGGACAATTCAGGGTTCGAGCGGTTGCACACCAAGTGGGGTGTGAACGCGCTAGCGCGACTCAACTGCACTGGACGGACTGCCGATCAAGGTGAGTATTTTCTATCTCTACAGGGACCGCTGCTGCAAATAAAAAAATATATAGACATTGCTTGTAAAACTCTTCTGCAGGGCATCGGTTTGCTTGTAAAAAAAAATTGTTTATTTTATTTTATTTTTTATCTCTGCAATTGACTGTTCTGTGACTGTTCATTCTGTGACTGCATATTTTGCCTGTTGATGTGTGGTTTAAAATTTTAAAATGAATGTGGGATTAATTGAAAGGTTTATTTTTGAAATCGAATTGAGGATTCCCCAAAGCTCATAGGACAAAATATTTGTTAAATTGACAATTAGGATTGATACTCTCTGAGGTGTCTAAGGAACGGTAGAGTCTAGAACTCAAACAGGTTCTTAAACCTTCAGTTGTGTTTCTACGGTGATTCGTGGCACACTGATAATCCCTGTCCGAACCTGGCCCAGACTTGTATTCATATAATCCAAATTTGTTAATTTTAACAATTTTTTTTTTTAGAAGCTTCTTGAAAATGTCCCAATTCCCTTTTTCCAATGGATTTTACGATAGTTGTGAAAATCAATATAATCCATATAATTTTACACCAAATACATATGGATATTTTAATAACAACTATTGTACAAACAATTTGGATTTTACGCCACCAACTTTTCAAAATTTTCAAGATAATCCCGTTTGTACACCACCAAATTTTCAAAATGATGATCAGCCCTCAACTCTTGAAACACATGTTGAATCTTTACTTGAAATGAGCATACAACAAAATAAAGAAATAAATGAATTGTGTAAGTTATACATGTGCAACAATTCAAGTGAAAGCTTTCAAAATAATCAAAATTCGATTTCACATCCAAATTCAAATGATTCTGATTATAACACTTTTCAATTCAATTTTGAACTCCAAAATGAATTTCAAATTCAAAATGGAAATGTGAATCACTTTTCAAATGATTTTGGCAACGGGAATAATTTCAATTGTGGTGCTACTGAAAACTTTTGTTCTCAACAATTTCAAAGTGAACATTCTCATGTAAATAATTATAAATTTGATTTTGTTGAGCAAACGAGCATACTTGACGATTACTTGAAGTTTCGTGAGAAACAAAATCGGATCCAAACTTGTGACGATTCGAATAAAAATCCACCTTTGCCCACAATCGACGATTTTCAACTAACAACTTTTGAAATTGATGAAAATCTTAACAAAGTTGTTGAAAGCCCTGTGCTTGATTTGAATTTAAATTCTCTTGAAAACAAAGACGTCAATCTTCAATTTGATCTTCCTCTCTCAGATTCTGAAAATTTTGAAAATTTAACAACTTTAGATTGTCAATCTGAAAAAAATGATGAAGTTGGTAACAACTGTTTGAGTGAGGACGACTTTGATGAGCGAAAACTTCTTGAACTGATTGACGATAACGTGTTTGGGTATGACACTGAAAATGAAACTTTTGAAAACTTTGAAATTCTTGATGTTGAAAACAACGAAACTGCTGAATGTGATTTTAAAAACATTGACGATTTTTTTAAAATTGTTGAAAATCCTTGCGACTTGATCATTTCAACTGAACCACACTGTGATCACTCGTTTTTCACTGATAAATTTCTGCAGTATATGGACTCCTTTTGGAATAACACGGTTTTTGAGAAAACACGATTTCGAAATTTACTGAAAATTCACTTGTTTGGTTTTAACTTTAAGTTTATGAATGAACCTTTAGTCAACAAAATTTCCAATATCAAAGCAAAACTGAACAATATTTCTCAAAACCATTGTGGGGGTGAGAATGCTGCACACTTCTCTCAATTTATACATCATCTGAACAAATCAAACTTTGTTTTTGAGACTTTTACTGAACCCCAGCTTGATGACCTCTCTTTAGTTGCTACAGAAATTCAATTTGATTTTAGGATCAATTGTAAGCTCAAAATTTTAAAATTTGCAACTCAAACTTTTGAAAAAACAAAATTTGTTTCTCCAAATCTGAAACGAGATATAAAATTCTTTATGATTTGGTTTTCTGTGCTTCAGCTGTGTCTCATAATCTTGATGAGGCTGACCCATTGGTCAATTATGGACCGGTTCATCTATTCGATGACTGCGTATTTTCTGCACACACATCCGGTAAGCCGTGCTGACCCTCTTATTTTATTTCCCTTTCACTAAGATATGTCTGATTAACGACCGTGAGGACACAGTCACACTCAAGTGTGGGGGGAATTTACATTACATCAACAATCAAATTTTATGAAGTAGGTCATTCATTGAACAAGGATTAACTTAAACTCATAAATAACACCTTGGTTCTTGTTTGATAAGTTGAATTTTTGGGTGATGAGAATGAACATTATTTATTCATTGAGTTGTAATGTGTCTTTTTAAGATGCTAGCTTGAGACTGTGCAGACGTTAGTCGTGTTCTGGAGTAAGCGTGTCAACCTTTGTTATACATGTTAGAATGTGCAAGTAAAAATAATCAAAAAATGAAATAAAAGTGATTTTGCACCTACATTTGTTGGATTTTCTGAGTTCGTTTTCATGCATAATAATTTTTCCACTCAAAATTTTCACACTTGTAAGTTCTAAATTCCACTTGGCCCAATTAAGAAGAAATGACTCATTGTAGCGTTCTTCTTCGATACCCCACGTTATTCAAATCCAAGTTGTAGTCGATTTATATCCATGTTTCGACAAGTTTTTCTTATGTTGGTATACTCAAGAACCTTTTCACTGATTTATTTTCAAAGGTTAAAAACATCATTTTCTATACCAATATTACACTACCCACTCCGTACTTGTTTTAAGGTAGGATAACCATATACCACACATTATTTTATATGGGTTATCTATCTTATGAAACTTTGTTTATCTTTCCTTTCAGCTTTTCATATAACATCAATCCGGACTTGTGTGTTGAACCATGGTTATAGAAATAGAGTAACTAGGGCACAAAACTTTCTTTTCATGAAGTGTTGGTTATGATTGGTTTAGTAGAGGAGGAATCAAATGAAATAATGTATGGCATCATTCCATCTCCATTCATCATTCATCATGCAAAAAAAAAAAGAAGAAAAAAAAAAGAATAGAAAAAAAGGAAAAAAAAGAAAAAAAAAGAAATAAGAAATAAAGAGAGAGTCTCTCTGAATAAATTAGTCTTCATCATTCTTGACTATGAACCATCCATTTCCATTCCATCCACATCCAACATACCGTACTTAGAAGCAAGGATTGTAGTTGAGGAGATGGAAGGAAACAAAATGTCCATATGTGCCTTAGTATTACTTTATCTTTTGTAGCTTGAAATTCAACTAATACACTTGCCCTCTTATCTAGAATATTTTTAGAACTTACAAAAATATTCCTTCATCTATGCATAACTCATATCCAATACATTACAGTTACACTGGTGCAAAATTATTCAAAAAAAAAAAGTTGAATAAATGATTGGGTGCTCATTGTCGATGTGTAGAACTTTGGTTGACACCACGCTCTTAACCTTCAAGACAATTACAGTGTTATCAAGGAATTACGATTCAGCTTGAAAAATCTTATTCATTTCTGCACCAATAATGGGATGGACAATTTGGAACTAAACCGTTATTATTGAAGTTAGGTAAAGTCCTTGGAATGTGAAAGACCTTAAATATATTGTTTGATTAATCTGCGTACTTAAGACGCTTTGGATTTTGTGGGTAGTATCCGCTGAAAACCCTCACGAGACAACACTCGTCCTACTGGGGACACCCAGAGGTTTAACGGCTTGTTGCATACGCTAAATGCAATCGTGTTTCCTACGAAAATGTGACATATCTTAGTTTAGTTTATTCGAGGACGAATAAAAAGATAAGTGTGGGGGTATTTGATATACACGTAAATGTGTATATTTTATCCGCTTATTTATCTTATTTTCCCTTTAAAATAATTGATACTTTGTATTTATAGCTGTATTTTCAGATTGTTGACAGGAAGCATGGTTTAGAGCATTTGAGGGATAAAGCATGAAGAATTTGCTTAAAAAGAGTGAAGTTTAAAATTGCTAAAGCTTGAAGAACGGTTGCAATTATATTTCAGTTAAGGAGATTTGGCTCAATAAAGACTCAAACTGCATTCACATTAGCTCATTAGGAAGGCCTCTTACTCATGTTGCGTTCACACTAGCCTATTTGCTAAACCACTCACTCTAAAGCTGCGTTCACACTGGCTTATGTGTTATTTGGGTTATTTCTTTAGTCCCACATTATGTAATTAGCTAGCTAGCCTTTGTCATATCAGCTATAAATACCTTGTATCTCATTCATTGTAAAACACATTCAGTTTTATTCTGTAATCCTTTTCTTGGAATAAAACTCTTCTTTCTCTCTTCTATTTAGTTTTTATTGCATTTATTTATGTCGTTTATTTTCTTTTTATTTTCTTTTCTTTTAGCTATGTCTAGCTAATCCTCTTTGATTAGGGGGTGATGACGCTGATAGTATGATTCAATATGAATCACATAGCCAAAAGATGAGGACTGTATACATGTAGATCTGGATCTGAATTAAGGGTTAGATCTGAACCTTAATATCCTGTGTCGTTTAAGAGCTATGCTCTTTCATAGGTTATATTCGTGTTCGGTCTAACAATTATCAGATTTAGATCTAATTTTAGGGTTTTAGAAATTAATTAGTGAATCTGTCCTGATAGTCTATGGTTGTAGAGATGAGCTCCTGCATAGGCTATGCTTGTCGTTATTTACATATTTGTTTCTTAAAACCTATTATCGTTGATTCATGTTTGTGACAGAAACATGTATTAGATCTGGTTAATCTTTTGGCTATTGATGATTATGAATCTGACCTATGTCATTATCCCCTAATTGCTTTCACTTATTGTTAAAACTCTCTTTTTATTTAATTTCTGCTATTTTCTTTGTTTTCAACCAATCAAAAGTTAGGGATAACTTGATTGGATTTATTAATAAAATAATTTGGTCCCAGAGTTCGACACCCTCTACAACGATCCTTGTTGTTTAGGAAAGATGAACGGATTTTACAGTTGTTTACAATTGTCTAATTTGTTCGCAAACAAGAGGGAGGACCTATATCTGATGAACACACACGCGCGCGTGAGCGCCGCCCGCCCGTCCGACCGACCGACCGTACCGAACCGGGCCGGACCGGGTTCGGGTTCGGGTTTGGGCTTGGGCCTTGAATAAAACCTTATTTTTGCACTAAAAAACTCTGCAATTTTCAGACGGGTTTTTTGGAATAATGGCGAATACGGGTGTGACCCGTTTGGAATGAGCGGGTGCGACCCGCTACGGTTCAAATGAGCGGACGCGTTCATTTGAATCAGACGGCAACGGTTGCGTTTTTTCAAACGGGTGCGACCTGTTAACGCATCTTTTTGAAAACTATAAATGCTTAATGATTCTGATCAAATCATTTTTACCGGAATAATTTACAGTTTTCTTCTTCCTTCCGCTGTCTCTTTCTGCCATTAATTAATCGTCACTGTCGATACGTACTCGCTACAATCTCGAGCAGCATTCTCGTCTGTTGTATCCTGGGAGGCTTCGACTGAAAGTCTTAAGAAAACTGTGAATACAGGCCTCAGACGAACTCGGTTAGACTTCAATTTTTTGTGGTTTAACTTTCTGTTTGTATCAGCAATACTGTGTTGTTGTCTGATTTGTGTACTATTTCATAGTAGTACTGTTTGACAGAGATAATACTTCTGTCGCTGAATTGATTTGTGTGCAAATCAATTTGTTTTGAACAGTTTACAGTACTGTTTTTCATTTGTAACGCTTTAAGTCTGTTGCAAATTAGAAACATTTTTATTATGTTTCAATTTCTGTGTTGCGAATACAGAAGTATTATCTCTGTCAAACAGTACTACTATGAAATAGTACACAAATCAGACAACAACACAGTATTGCTGATACAAACAGAAAGTTAAACCACAAAGAATTGAAGTCTAACCGAGTTCGTCTGAGGCCTGTATTCACAGTTTTCTTAAGACTTTCAGTCGAAGCCTCCCAGGATACAACAGACTTGGACCAAAAACAGTAGATTGTTATTACTTAGGGCCAGCCCAAAATAGTAGTGCATATAGATTTTTGGTATTCAAGTCTGATATAGATGATATCCATGTAAATACAATCATGGAATCAAGAGATGCTTCATTCTTTGAAGATGTGTTTCCACACAAAAGAAATGAAGGAAATAATGTCCCCAAAAGGACACGAGAAGAATCAAATAGCCCACATGAAGATGAAACTCATCGTGAAGTTGATGAAGTTGAACCAAGAAGAAGCGTACGGGCTAGAACATCCAAATCATTTGGCTCTGAGTTCCTCACTAACGTACTTGAACATGAACCTCAAACATATAAAGAGGCCATGTCTTCTTCTGAATCTTCGTGTTGGAAAGAAGCAATCCAAAGTGAGATTGATTCAATTCTAAGTAATAAAACTTGGGAAATTGTTGATATTCCACCTGGAATAAAACCAATTGGCTGCAAATGGATTTTCAAGAAGAAAATGAAAGCAGATGGCTCTATCGACAAATATAAAGCTAGATTAGTAGCCAAAGGATATCGTCAAAAAGAAGGAATAGACTTCTTTGATACATATTCACATGTTACACGAATAACCTCAATAAGAATGTTAATAGCAATTGCATCCATCTATAATCTAGAAATTCATCAGATGGATGTAAAGACGGCATTCTTGAATGGAGATCTCGATGAGGAAATCTACATGGAGCAACCCGAAGGTTTTATATCCAAAGGAAATGAAAATAAAGTCTGTAAATTGGTAAAATCATTATACGGACTCAAACAAGCTCCAAAACAATGGCACGAAAAATTTGATAGTGTCATGATGCAAAATGGTTTTCGTATAAATGAATTTGATAAATGTGTTTATTATAAACAAATTGGACAATCATATGTCATGATTTGCTTATATGTGGACGATATGTTAATTTTTGGTCCTAACATAAAAGTTATAGAGACCATAAAGAAAATGTTGATCAACAATTTCGATATGAAAGATTTAGGAGTTGCAGATGTTATTTTGGGAATCAAAATAATAAGAACCCCTAATGGAATTGAATTATCTCAGTCACATTATGTTGACAAAGTGATTGAAAGATTTCAAGATCTTGGGATTAAAGGATTAAAAACACCTTTTAATCCATCAGAAGTACTACATAAAAACACTAATGAGAGTGTAATGCAACTGGAATACTCTCGTGTAATAGGATGTCTAATGTATCTTATGAATTGCACGAGACCAGATATAGCCTATGCAGTAAGTCGACTGAGCAGGTATACAAGTAATCCAGGAAAGGAACACTGGAAAGCACTAATGAGAGTGCTTGGATACTTAAAGAATACCACAAATTATTCTTTGCATTACGGAAAATATCCAGCTGTATTAGAAGGATATAGTGATGCAAACTGGATTGCCGATTCAGAGGAGTCAAAATCCACAAGTGGTTATGTTTTTACTCTAGCAGGAGCAGCAGTATCGTGGAAATCTACTAAGCAAACATGCATAGCTCGATCAACGATGGAATCTGAGTTTATTGCTTTAGATAAAGCAGGCGAAGAAGCAGAATGGCTTCGTCACTTCTTATAAGATATTCCACTTTGGCCTAAACCTGTAACGGCCATATGTATTCACTGCGACAATCAAGCAGCGCTAAGTAGAGCGAAAAATTTTGTTTATAATGGCAAATCCCACAGTTAGGCAGTTACTCTCAAATGGAACTATTTCCATAGATTATGTGAGAACAAATGATAACCTAGCGGATCCATTTACAAAAGGGTTATCACGAGAGAAAATTGACTGCGCATCGAGGGGAATGGGTTTAAAAGCCTAAACCAACAAGAGTTATCTTATAAGGAAACCTATCCTAGCGACTGGAGATCCCACAGACTAGGATCAATAGGCAAACTAGTTCTGAATAACTCAAGATGTAATGCATTTAATCCTACTCCATTCCAATGGTGCACAATATAAAATGCATGCCTACAGAAGTTTCACAGGTTAAAGCTATGCTTTTTAATGATGACCATATCTTGTAAAATAACAAGTGGGGTATATGTAGGATACTCCTAATGGTAGCGATCACCTATGTTAGTGTGAGCTGGGTCGGCTCTATGAGAATATTAAAGGCTTGTATTCTCTATATACACTCGCAGAACCAGAAAAGTGTTTCAGGACCAAAATGAACACAACCAAGAGATTGGGTGAGAAGGGAAATAATGTTCTGTTAAACTTATTGTCTGGTTATACAAGAACGGCTGACGGTTCAAGATAAAATAATTCACCGATTAGCCAAGTATATCCGATGAGTTTTAACTAAGGAAAGTTCAAAGTGAAATATCTACTTATCCTAAATAAAACATTATTCCATATGTAGTCAGTGATATTTCAATTTGTGTGGGGGATAAAATATATTATCATTCATGTGGGGGATTGTTGAAATCTCTAAAGAGGTGAATGAAATATATTTAGTCCCACATTGGCAAATAATGGGTTAATGTTGTGTAGAAATATATGATCCTCATTCTCTTAATTGGCCCTTAAGGTCAGGTAATTTTGTGCGAGAGGGAGGACCTATATCTGATTAACACACACGCGCGCGCGTGCGCCGCCCGCCCGTCCGACCGACCGTACCGAACCGGGCCGGGCCGGACCGGGTTCGGGTTCGGGTTTGGGCTTGGGCCTTGAATAAAACCTTATTTTTGCACTAAAAAACTCTGCAATTTTCAGACGGGTTTTTTGGAATAATGGCGAATACGGGTGCGACCCGTTTGGAATGAGCGGGTGCGACCCGCTACGGTTCAAATGAGCGGACGCGTTCATTTGAATCAGACGGCAACGGTTGCATTTTTTCAAATGGGTGCGACCCGTTAACGCATCTTTTTGAAAACTATAAATGCTTAATGATTCTGATCAAATCATTTTTACCGGAATAATTTACAGTTTTCTTCTTCCTTCCGCTGTCTCTTTCTGCCATTGATTAATCGTCACTGTCGATACGTACTCGCTACAATCTCGAGCAGCATTCTCGTTTGTTGTATCCTGGGAGGCTTCGACTGAAAGTCTTAAGAAAACTGTGAATACAGGCCTCAGACGAACTCGGTTAGACTTCAATTCTTTGTGGTTTAACTTTCTGTTTTTATCAGCAATAGTGTGTTGTTGTCTGATTTGTGTACTATTTCATAGTAGTACTGTTTGACGGAGATAATACTTCTGTCGCTGAATTGATTTGTGTGCAAATCAATTTGTTTTGAACAGTTTACAGTACTGTTTTTCATTTGTAACGCTTTAAGTCTGTTGCAAATTAGAACATTTATATTCTGTTTCAATTTCTGTGTTGCGAATACAGAAGTATTATCTCTGTCAAACAGTACTACTATGAAATAGTACACAAATCAGACAACAACACAGTATTGCTGATACAAACAGAAAGTTAAACCACAAAGAATTGAAGTCTAACCGAGTTCGTCTGAGGCCTGTATTCACAGTTTTCTTAAGACTTTCAGTCGAAGCCTCCCAGGATACAACAGACTTGGACCAAAAACAGTAGATTGTTATTACTTAGGGCCAGCCCAAAATAGTAGTGCATATAGATTTTTGGTATTCAAGTCTGATATAGATGATATCCATGTAAATACAATCATGGAATCAAGAGATGCTTCATTCTTTGAAGATGTGTTTCCACACAAAAGAAATGAAGGAAACAATGTCCCCAAAAGGACACGAGAAGAATCAAATAGCCCACATGAAGATGAAACTCATCGTGAAGTTGATGAAGTTGAACCAAGAAGAAGCGTACGGGCCAGAACATCCAAATCATTTGGCTCTGAGTTCCTCACTTACGTACTTGAACATGAACCTCAAACATATAAAGAGGCCATGTCTTCTTCTGAATCTTCGTGTTGGAAAGAAGCAATCCAAAGTGAGATTGATTCAATTCTAAGTAATAAAACTTGGGAAATTGTTGATATTCCACCTGGAATAAAACCAATTGGCTGCAAATGGATTTTCAAGAAGAAAATGAAAGCAGATGGCTCTATCGACAAATATAAAGCCAGATTAGTAGCCAAAGGATATCGTCAAAAAGAAGGAATAGACTTCTTTGATACATATTCACCTGTTACACGAATAACCTCAATAAGAATGTTAATAGCAATTGCATCCATCTATAATCTAGAAATTCATCAGATGGATGTAAAGACGGCATTCTTGAATGGAGATCTCAATGAGGAAATCTACATGGAGCAACCCGAAGTTTTTATATCCAAGGGAAATGAAAATAAAGTCTGTAAATTGGTAAAATCATTATACGGACTCAAACAAGCTCCAAAACAATGGCACGAAAAATTTGATAGTGTCATGATGCAAAATGGTTTTCGCATAAATGAATGTGATAAATGTGTTTATTATAAACAAATTGGACAATCATATGTCATGATTTGCTTATATGTGGACGATATGTTAATTTTTGGTCCTAACATAAAAGTTATAGAGACCATAAAGAAAATGCTGATCAACAATTTCGATATGAAAGATTTAGGAGTTGCAGATGTTATTTTGGGAATCAAAATAATAAGAACCCCTAATGGAATTGAATTATCTCAGTCACATTATGTTGACAAAGTGATTGAAAGATTTCAAGATCTTGGGATTAAAGGAGTAAAAACACCTTTTAATCCATCAGAAGTACTACATAAAAACACTAATTAGAGTGTAATGCAACTAGAATACTCTCGTGTAATAGGATGTCTAATGTATCTTATGAATTGCACGAGACCAGATATAGCCTATGCCGTAAGTCGACTGAGCAGGTATACAAGTAATCCAGGAAAGGAACACTGGAAAGCACTAATGAGAGTGCTTGGATACTTAAAGAATACCACAAATTATTCTTTGCATTACGGAAAATATCCAGCTGTATTAGAAGGATATAGTGATGCAAACTGGATTGCCGAATCAGAGGAGTCAAAATCCACAAGTGGTTATGTTTTTACTCTAGCAGGAGCAGCAGTATCGTGGAAATCTACTAAGCAAACATGCATAGCTCGATCAACGATGGAATCTGAGTTTACTGCTTCAGATAAAGCAGGCGAAGAAGCAGAATGGCTTCGTCACTTCTTAGAAGATATTCCACTTTGGCCTAAACCTGTAACGGCCATATGTATTCACTGCGACAATCAAGCAGCGCTAAGTAGAGCGAAAAACTTTGTTTATAATGGCAAATCTCGACATATTCGAAGACGCCATAACACAGTTAGGCAGTTACACTCAAATGGAACTATTTCCATAGATTATGTGAGAACAAATGATAACCTAGCGGATCCATTTACAAAAGGGTTATCACGAGAGAAAATTGACTGCGCATCGAGGGGAATGGGTTTAAAAGCCTAAACCAACAAGAGTTATCTTATACGGAAACCTATCCTAGCGACTGGAGATCCTACGGACTAGGATCAATAGGCAAACCAGTTCTGAATAACTCAAGATGTAATGCATTTAATCCTACTCCATTCCTATGGTGCACAATATAAAATGCATGCCTACAGAAGTTTCACAGGTTAAAGCTATGCTTTTTAATAATGACCATATCTTGTAAAATAACAAGTGGGGTATATGTAGGATACTCCTAATGGTAGCGATCACCTATGTTAGTGTGAGCTGGGTCGGCTCTATGAGAATATTAAAGGCTTGTATTCTCTATATACACTCGCAGAACCAGAAAAGTGTTTCAGGACCAAAATGAACACAGCCAAGAGATTGGGTGAGAAGGGAAATAATGTTCTGTTAAACTTATTGTCTGGTTATACAAGAACGGCTGACGGTTCAAGATGAAATAATTCACCGATTAGCCAAGTATATCCGATGAGTTTTAACTAAGGAAAGTTCAAAGTGAAATATCTACTTATCCTAAATAAAACATTATTCCATATGTAGTCAGTGATATTTCAATTTGTGTGGGGGATAAAATATATTATCATTCATGTGGGGGATTGTTGAAATCTCTAAAGAGGTGAATGAAATATATTTAGTCCCACATTGGCAAATAATGGGTTAATGTTGTGTAGAAATATAGGATCCTCATTCTCTTAATTGGCCCTTAGGGTCAGGTAATTTTATGCGAGAGGGAGGACCTATATCTGATGAACACACACGCGCGCGCGTGCGCCGCCCGCCTGCCCGTCCGACCGACCGACCGTACCGAACCGGGCCGCGCCGGACCGGGTTCGGGTTCGGGTTTGGGCTTGGGCCTTGAATAAAACCTTATTTTTGCACTAAAAAACTCTGCAATTTTCAGACGGGTTTTTTGGAATAATGGCGAATACGGGTGCGACCCGTTTGGAATGAGCGGGTGCGACCCGCTACGGTTCAAATGAGCGGACGCGTTCATTTGAATCAAACGGCAACGGTTGCGTTTTTTCAAACGGGTGCGACCCGTTAACGCATCTTTTTGAAAACTATAAATCCTTAATGATTCTGATCAAATCATTTTTACCGGAATAATTTACAGTTTTCTTCTTCCTTCCGCTGTCTCTTTCTGCCATTGATTAATCGTCACTGTCGATACGTACTCGCTACAATCTCGAGCAGCATTCTCGTCTGTTGTATCCTAGGAGGCTTCGACTGAAAGTCTTAAGAAAACTGTGAATACAGGCCTCAGACGAACTCGGTTAGACTTCAATTCTTTGTGGTTTAACTTTCTGTTTGTATCAGCAATACTGTGTTGTTGTCTGATTTGTGTACTATTTCATAGTAGCACTGTTTGACAGAGATAATACTTCTGTCGCTGAATTGATTTGTGTGCAAATCAATTTGTTTTGAACAGTTTGCAGTACCGTTTTTCATTTGTAACGCTTTAAGTCTGTTGCAAATTAGAAACATTTATATTCTGTTTCAATTTCTGTGCTGCGAATACAGAAGTATTATCTCTGTCAAACACTACTACTATGAAATAGTACACAAATCAGACAACAACACAGTATTGCTGATACAAACAGAAAGTTAAACCACAAAGAATTGAAGTCTAACCAAGTTCGTCTGAGGCCTGTATTCACAGTTTTCTTAAGACTTTCAGTCGAAGCCTCCCAGGATACAACAGACTTGGACCAAAAACAGTAGATTGTTATTACTTAGGGCCAGCCCAAAATAGTAGTGCATATAGATTTTTGGTATTCAAGTCTGATATAGATGATATCCATGTAAATACAATCATGGAATCAAGAGATGCTTCATTCTTTGAAGATGTGTTTCCACACAAAAGAAATGAAGGAAATAATGTCCCCAAAAGGACACGAGAAGAATCAAATAGCCCACATGAAGATGAAACTCATCGTGAAGTTGATGAAGTTGAACCAAGAAGAAGCGTACGGGCCAGAACATCCAAATCATTTGGCTCTGAGTTCCTCACTTACGTACTTGAACATGAACCTCAAACATATAAAGAGGCCATGTCTTCTTCTGAATCTTCGTGTTGGAAAGAAGCAATCCAAAGTGAGATTGATTCAATTCTAAGTAATAAAACTTGGGAAATTGTTGATATTCCACCTGGAATAAAACCAATTGGCTGCAAATGGATTTTCAAGAAGAAAATGAAAGCAGATGGCTCTATCGACAAATATAAAGCCAGATTAGTAGCCAAAGGATATCGTCGAAAAGAAGGAATAGACTTCTTTGATACATATTCACCTGTTACACGAATAACCTCAATAAGAATGTTAATAGCAATTGCATCCATCTATAATCTAGAAATTCATCAGACGGATGTAAAGACGGCATTCTTGAATGGAGATCTCGATGAGGAAATCTACATGGAGCAACCCGAAGGTTTTATATCCAAGGGAAATGAAAATAAAGTCTGTAAATTGGTAAAATCATTATACGGACTCAAACAAGCTCAAAAACAATGGCACGAAAAATTTGATAGTGTCATGATGCAAAATGGTTTTCGTATAAATGAATGTGATAAATGTGTTTATTATAAACAAATTGGACAATCATATGTCATGATTTGCTTATATGTGGACGATATGTTAATTTTTGGTCCTAACATAAAAGTTATAGAGACCATAAAGAAAATGCTGATCAACAATTTCGATATGAAAGATTTAGGAGTTGCAGATGTTATTTTGGGAATCAAAATAATAAGAACCCCTAATGGAATTGAATTATCTCAGTCACATTATGTTGACAAAGTGATTGAAAGATTTCAAGATCTTGGGATTAAAGGAGTAAAAACACCTTTTAATCCATCAGAAGTACTACATAAAAACACTAATGAGAGTGTAATGCAACTGGAATACTCTCGTGTAATAGGATGTCTAATGTATCTTATGAATTGCACGAGACCAGATATAGCCTATGCCGTAAGTCGACTGAGCAGGTATACAAGTAATCCAGGAAAGGAACACTGGAAAGCACTAATGAGAGTGCTTGGATACTTAAAGAATACCACAAATTATTCTTTGCATTACGGAAAATATCCAGCTGTATTAGAAGGATATAGTGATGCAAACTGGATTGCCGATTCAGAGGAGTCAAAATCCACAAGTGGTTATGTTTTTACTCTAGCAGGAGCAGCAGTATCGTGGAAATCTACTAAGCAAACATGCATAGCTCGATCAACGATGGAATCTGAGTTTATTGCTTTAGATAAAGCAGGCGAAGAAGCAGAATGGCTTCGTCACTTCTTAGAAGATATTCCACTTTGGCCTAAACCTGTAACGGCCATATGTATTCACTGCGACAATCAAGCAGCGCTAAGTAGAGCGAAAAACTTTGTTTATAATGGAAAATCTCGACATATTCGAAGACGCCATAACACAGTTAGGCAGTTACTCTCAAATGGAACTATTTCCATAGATTATGTGAGAACAAATGATAACCTAGCGGATCCATTTACAAAAGGGTTATCACGAGAGAAAATTGACTGCGCATCGAGGGGAATGGGTTTAAAAGCCTAAACCAACAAGAGTTATCTTATACAGAAACCTATCCTAGCGACTGGAGATCCCACGGACTAGGATCAATAGGCAAACCAGTTCTGAATAACTCAAGATGTAATGCATTTAATCCTACTCCATTCCTATGGTGCACAATATAAAATGCATGCCTACAGAAGTTTCACAGGTTAAAGCTATGCTTTTTAATGATGACCATATCTTGTAAAATAACAAGTGGGGTATATGTAGGATACTCCTAATGGTAGCGATCACCTATGTTAGTGTGAGCTGGGTCGGCTCTATGAGAATATTAAAGGCTTGTATTCTCTATATACACTCGCAGAACCAGAAAAGTGTTTCAGGACCAAAATGAACACGGCCAAGAGATTGGGTGAGAAGGGAAATAATGTTCTGTTAAACTTATTGTCTGGTTATACAAGAACGGCTGATGGTTCAAGATGAAATAATTCACCGATTAGCCAAGTATATCCGATGAGTTTTAACTAAGGAAAGTTCAAAGTGAAATATCTACTTATCCTAAATAAAACATTATTCCATATGTAGTCAGTGATATTTCAATTTGTGTGGGGGATAAAATATATTATCATTCATGTGGGGGATTGTTGAAATCTCTAAAGAGGTGAATGAAATATATTTAGTCCCACATTGGCAAATAATGGGTTAATGTTGTGTAGAAATATAGGATCCTCATTCTCTTAATTGGCCCTTAGGGTCAGGTAATTTTGTGCGAGAGGGAGGACCTATATCTGATGAACACACACGCGCGCGCGTGCGCTGCCTGCCCGTCCGACCGACCGACCGTACCGAACCGGGCCGGGCCGGACCGGGTTCGGGTTCGGGTTTGGGCTTGGGCCTTGAATAAAACCTTATTTTTGCACTAAAAACTCTGCAATTTTCAGAGGTTTTTTTTGGAATAATGGCGAATACGGGTGCGACCCGTTTGGAATGAGCGGGTGCGACCCGCTACGGTTCAAATGAGCGGACGCGTTCATTTGAATCAGACGGCAACGGTTGCGTTTTTTCAAACGGGTGCGACCCGTTAACGCATCTTTTTGAAAACTATAAATGCTTAATGATTCTGATCAAATCATTTTTACCGGAATAATTTACAGTTTTCTTCTTCCTTCCGCCGTCTCTTTCTGCCATTGATTAATCGTCACTGTCGATACGTACTCGCTACAATCTCGAGCAGCATTCTCGTCTGTTGTATCCTGGGAGGCTTCGACTGAAAGTCTTAAGAAAACTGTGAATACAGGCCTCAGACGAACTCGGTTAGACTTCAATTCTTTATGGTTTAACTTTCTGTTTGTATCAGCAATACTGTGTTGTTGTCTGATTTGTGTACTATTTCATAGTAGTACTGTTTGACAGAGATAATACTTCTGTCGCTGAATTGATTTGTGTGCAAATCAATTTGTTTTGAACAGTTTACAGTACTGTTTTTCATTTGTAACGCTTTAAGTCTGTTGCAAATTAGAAACATTTATATTCTGTTTCAATTTCTGTGTTGCGAATACAGAAGTATTATCTCTATCAAACAGTACTACTATGAAATAGTACACAAATCAGACAACAACACAGTATTACTGATACAAACAGAAAGTTAAACCACAAAGAATTGAAGTCTAACCGAGTTCGTCTGAGGCCTGTATTCACAGTTTTCTTAAGACTTTCAGTCGAAGCCTCCCAGGATACAACAGACTTGGACCAAAAACAGTAGATTGTTATTACTTAGGGCCAACCCAAAATAGTAGTGCATATAGATTTTTGGTATTCAAGTCTGATATAGATGATATCCATGTAAATACAATCATGGAATCAAGAGATGCTTCATTCTTTGAAGATGTGTTTCCACACAAAAGAAATGAAGGAAATAATGTCCCCAAAAGGACACGAGAAGAATCAAATAGCCCACATGAAGATGAAACTCATCGTGAAGTTGATGAAGTTGAACCAAGAAGAAGCGTACGGGCCAGAACATCCAAATCATTTGGCTCTGAGTTCCTCACTTACGTACTTGAACATGAACCTCAAACATATAAAGAGGCCATGTCTTCTTCTGAATCTTCGTGTTGGAAAGAAGCAATCCAAAGTGAGATTGATTCAATTCTAAGTAATAAAACTTGGGAAATTGTTGATATTCCACCTGGAATAAAACCAACTGGCTGCAAATGGATTTTCAAGAAGAAAATGAAAGCAGATGGCTCGATCGACAAATATAAAGCCAGATTAGTAGCCAAAGGATATCGTCAAAAAGAAGGAATAGACTTCTTTGATACATATTCACCTATTACACGAATAACCTCAATAAGAATGTTAATAGCAATTGCATCCATCTATAATCTAGAAATTCATCAGATGGATGTAAAGACGGCATTCTTGAATGGAGATCTCGATGAGGAAATCTACATGGAGCAACCCGAAGGTTTTATATCCAAGGGAAATGAAAGTAAAGTCTGTAAATTGGTAAAATCATTATATGGACTCAAACAAGCTCCAAAACAATGGCACGAAAAATTTGATAGTGTCATGATGCAAAATGGTTTTCGTATAAATGAATGTGATAAATGTGTTTATTATAAACAAATTGGACAATCATATGTCATGATTTGCTTATATGTGGACGATATGTTAATTTTTGGTCCTAACATAAAAGTTATAGAGACCATAAAGAAAATGCTGATCAACAATTTCGATATGAAAGATTTAGGAGTTGCAGATGTTATTTTGGGAATCAAAATAATAAGAACCCCTAATGGAATTGAATTATCTCAGTCACATTATGTTGACAAAGTGATTGAAAGATTTCAAGATCTTGGGATTAAAGGAGTAAAAACACCTTTTAATCCATCAGAAGTACTACATAAAAACACTAATGAGAGTGTAATGCAATTGGAATACTCTCGTGTAATAGGATGTCTAATGTATCTTATGAATTGCACGAGACCAGATATAGCCTATGTAGTAAGTCGACTGAGCAGGTATACAAGTAATCCAGGAAAGGAACACTGGAAAGCACTAATGAGAGTGCTTGGATACTTAAAGAATACCACAAATTATTCTTTGCATTACGGAAAATATCCAGCTGTATTAGAAGGATATAGTGATGCAAACTGGATTGCCGATTCATAGGAGTCAAAATCCACAAGTGGTTATGTTTTTACTCTAGCAGGAGCAGCAGTATCGTGGAAATCTACTAAGCAAACATGCATAGCTCGATCAACGATGGAATCTGAGTTTATTGCTTTAGATAAAGCAGGCGAAGAAGCAGAATGGCTTCGTCACTTCTTAGAAGATATTCCACTTTGGCCTAAACCTGTAACGGCCATATGTATTCACTGCGACAATCAAGCAGCGCTAAGTAGAGCGAAAAACTTTGTTTATAATGGCAAATCTCGACATATTCGAAGACGCCATAACACAGTTAGGCAGTTACTCTCAAATGGAACTATTTCCATAGATTATGTGAGAACAAATGATAACCTAGCGGATCCATTTACAAAAGGGTTATCACGAGAGAAAATTGACTGCGCATCGAGGGGAATGGGTTTAAAAGGCTAAACCAACAAGAGTTATCTTATACGGAAACCTATCCTAGCGACTGGAGATCCCACGGACTAGGATCAATAGGCAAACCAGTTCTGAATAACTCAAGATGTAATGCATTTAATCCTACTCCATTCCTATGGTGCACAATATAAAATGCATGCCTACAGAAGTTTCACAGGTTAAAGCTATGCTTTTCAACGATGACCATATCTTGTAAAATAACAAGTGGGGTATATGTAGGATACTCCTAATGGTAGCGATCACCTATGTTAGTGTGAGCTGGGTCGGCTCTATGAGAATATTAAAGGCTTGTATTCTCTATATACACTCGCAGAACCAGTAAAGTGTTTCAGGACCAAAATGAACACGGCCAAGAGATTGGGTGAGAAGGGAAATAATGTTCTGTTAAACTTATTGTCTGGTTATACAAGAACGGCTGACGGTTCAAGATGAAATAATTCACCGATTAGCCAAGTACATCCGATGAGTTTTAACTAAGGAAAGTTCAAAGTGAAATATCTACTTATCCTAAATAAAACATTATTCCATATGTAGTCAGTGATATTTCAATTTGTGTGGGGGATAATATATATTATCATTCATGTGGGGGATTGTTGAAATCTCTAAAGAGGTGAATGAAATATATTTAGTCCCACATTGGCAAATAATGGGTTAATGTTGTGTAGAAATATAGGATCCTCATTATCTTAATTGGCCCTTAGGGTCAGGTAATTTTGTGCGAGAGGGAGGACCTATATCTGATGAACACACACGCGCGCGCGTGCGCCGCCCGCCCGTCCGACCGACCGACCGTACCGAACCGAGCCGGGCCGGACCGGGTTCGGGTTCGGGTTTGGGCTTGGGCCTTGAATAAAACCTTATTTTTGCACTAAAAAACTCTGCAATTTTCAGACGGGTTTTTTGGAATAATGGCGAATACGGGTGCGACCCGTTTGGAATGAGCGGGTGCGACCCGCTACGGTTCAAATGAGCGGACGCGTTCATTTGAATCAGACGGCAACGGTTGCGTTTTTTCAAATGGGTGCGACCCGTTAACGCATCTTTTTGAAAACTATAAATGCTTAATGATTCTGATCAAATCATTTTTACCGGAATAATTTACAGTTTTCTTCTTCCTTCCGCTGTCTCTTTCTGCCATTGATTAATCGTCACTGTCGATACGTACTCGCTACAATCTCGAGCAGCATTCTCGTCTGTTGTATCCTGGGAGGCTTCGACTGAAAGTCTTAAGAAAACTGTGAATACAGGCCTCAGACGAACTCGGTTAGACTTCAATTCTTTGTGGTTTAACTTTCTGTTTGTATCAGCAATACTGTGTTGTTGTCTGATTTGTGTACTATTTCATAGTAGTACTGTTTGACAGAGATAATACTTCTGTCGCTGAATTGATTTGTGTGCAAATCAATTTGTTTTGAGCAGTTTACAGTACTGTTTTTCATTTGTAATGCTTTAAGTCTGTTGCAAATTAGAAACATTTATATTCTGTTTCAATTTCTGTGTTGCGAATACAGAAGTATTATCTTTGTCAAACAGTACTACTATGAAATAGTACACAAATCAGACAACAACACAGTATTGCTGATACAAACAGAAAGTTAAACCACAAAGAATTGAAGTCTAACCGAGTTCGTCTGAGGCCTGTATTCACAGTTTTCTTAAGACTTTCAGTCGAAGCCTCCTAGGATACAACAGACTTGGACCAAAAACAGTAGATTGTTATTACTTAGGGCCAGCCCAAAATAGTAGTGCATATAGATTTTTGGTATTCAAGTCTGATATAGATGATATCCATGTAAATACAATCATGGAATCAAGAGATGCTTCATTCTTTGAAGATGTGTTTCCACACAAAAGAAATGAAGGAAACAATGTCCCCAAAAGGACACGAGAAGAATCAAATAGCCCACATGAAGTTGAAACTCATCGTGAAGTTGATGAAGTTGAACCAAGAAGAAGTGTACGGGCCAGAACATCCAAATCATTTGGCTCTGAGTTCCTCACTTACGTACTTGAACATGAACCTCAAACATATAAAGAGGCCATGTCTTCTTCTGAATCTTCGTGTTGGAAAGAAGCAATCCAAAGTGAGATTGATTCAATTCTAAGTAATAAAACTTGGGAAATTGTTGATATTACACCTGGAATAAAACCAATTGGCTGCAAATGGATTTTCAAGAAGAAAATGAAAGCAGATGGCTCTATCGACAAATATAAAGCCAGATTAGTAGCCAAAGTATACCGTCAAAAAGAAGGAATAGACTTCTTTGATACATATTCACCTGTTACACGAATAACCTCAATAAGAATGTTAATAGCAATTGCATCCATCTATAATCTAGAAATTCATCAGATGGATGTAAAGACGGCATTCTTGAATGGAGATCTCGATGAGGAAATCTACATGGAGCAACCCGAAGGTTTTATATCCAAGGGAAATGAAAATAAAGTCTGTAAATTGGTAAAATCATTATACGGACTCAAACAAGCTCCAAAACAATGGCACGAAAAATTTGATAGTGTCATGATGCAAAATGGTTTTCATATAAATGAATGTGATATATGTGTTTATTATAAACAAATTGGACAATCATATGTCATGATTTGCTTATATGTGGACGATATGTTAATTTTTGGTCCTAACATAAAAGTTATAGAGACCATAAAGAAAATGCTGATCAACAATTTCGATATGAAAGATTTAGGAGTTGCAGATGTTATTTTGGGAATCAAAATAATAAGAACCCCTAATGGAATTGAATTAACTTGGTCACATTATGTTGATAAAGTGATTGAAAGATTTCAAGATCTTGGGATTAAAGGAGTAAAAACACCTTTTAATCCATCAGAAGTACTACATAAAAACACTAATGAGAGTGTAATGCAACTGGAATACTCTCGTGTAATAGGATGTCTAATGTATCTTATGAATTGCACGAGACCAGATATAGCCTATGTAGTAAGTCAACTGAGCAGGTATACAAGTAATCCAGGAAAGGAACACTGGAAAGCACTAATGAGAGTGCTTGGATACTTAAAGAATACCACAAATTATTCTTTGCATTACGGAAAATATCCAGCTGTATTAGAAGGATATAGTGATGCAAACTGGATTGCCGATTCAGAGGAGTCAAAATCCACAAGTGGTTATGTTTTTACTCTAGCAGGAGCAGCAGTATCGTGGAAATCTACTAAGCAAACATGCATAGCTCGATCAACGATGGAATCTGAGTTTATTGCTTTAGATAAAGCAGGCGAAGAAGCAGAATGGCTTCGTCACTTCTTCGAAGATATTCCACTTTGGCCTAAACCTGTAACGGCCATATGTATTCACTGCGACAATCAAGCAGCGCTAAGTAGAGCGAAAAACTTTGTTTATAATGGCAAATCTCGACATATTCGAAGACGCCATAACATAGTTGTGCAGTTACTCTCAAATGGAACTATTTCCATAGATTATGTGAGAACAAATGATAACCTAGCGGATCCATTTACAAAAGGGTTATCACGAGAGGAAATTGACTGCGCATCGAGGGGAATGGGTTTAAAAGCCTAAACCAACAAGAGTTATCTTATACGAAAACCTATCCTAGCGACTGGAGATCCCACGGACTAGGATCAATAGGCAAACCAGTTCTGAATAACTCAAGATGTAATGCATTTAATCCTACTCCATTCCTATGGTGCACAATATAAAATGCATGCCTACAGAAGTTTCACAGGTTAAAGCTATGCTTTTTAATGATGACCATATCTTGTAAAATAACAAGTGGTGTATATGTAGGATACTCCTAATGGTAGCGATCACCTATGTTAGTGTGAGCTGGGTCGGCTCTATGAGAATATTAAAGGCTTGTATTCTCTATATACACTCGCAGAACCAGAAAAGTGTTTCAGGACCAAAATGAACACAGCCAAGAGATTGGGTGAGAAGGGAAATAATGTTCTGTTAAACTTATTGTCTGGTTATACAAGAACGGCTGATGGTTCAAGATGAAATAATTCACCGATTAGCCAAGTATATCCGATGAGTTTTAACTAAGGAAAGTTCAAAGTGAAATATCTACTTATCCTAAATAAAACATTATTCCATATGTAGTCAGTGATATTTCAATTTGTGTGGGGGATAAAATATATTATCATTCATGTGGGGGATTGTTGAAATCTCTAAAGAGGTGAATGAAATATATTTAGTCCCACATTGGCAAATAATGGGTTAATGTTGTGTAGAAATATAGGATCCTCATTCTCTTAATTGGCCCTTAGGGTCAGGTAATTTTGTGCGAGAGGGAGGACCTATATCTGATGAACACACACGCGCGTGCGTGCGCCGCCCGCCCGTCCGACCGACCGACCGTACCGAACCGGGCCGGACCGGGTTCGGGTTCGGGTTTGGGCTTGGGCCTTGAATAAAACCTTATTTTTGCACTAAAAAACTCTGCAATTTTCAGACGGTTTTTTTTTGGAATAATGGCGAATACGGGTGCGACCCGTTTGGAATGAGCGGGTGCGACCCGCTACGGTTCAAATGAGCAGACGTGTTCATTTGAATCAGACGGCAACGGTTGCGTTTTTTCAAACGGGTGCGACCCGTTAACGCATCTTTTTGAAAACTATAAATGCTTAATGATTCTGATCAAATCATTTTTACCGGAATAATTTACAGTTTTCTTCTTCCTTCCGCTGTCTCTTTCTGCCATTGATTAATCGTCACTGTCGATACGTACTCGCTACAATCTCGAGCAGCATTCTCGTCTGTTGTATCCTGGGGGGCTTCGACTGAAAGTCTTAAGAAAACTGTGAATATAGGCCTCAGACGAACTCGGTTAGACTTCAATTCTTTGTGGTTTAACTTTCTGTTTGTATCAGCAATACTGTGTTGTTGTCTGATTTGTGTACTATTTCATAGTAGTACTGTTTGACAGAGATAATACTTCTGTCGCTGAATTGATTTGTGTGCAAATCAATTTGTTTTGAACAGTTTACAGTACTGTTTTTCATTTGTAACGCTTTAAGTCTGTTGCAAATTAGAAACATTTATATTCTGTTTCAATTTCTGTGTTGCGAATACAGATTATATAACACTTAAAGCCATTAGATACTAAATATACGATGTTACTTGTTGTTCACGTATTGCATAAGTTGATCTTATAAGAGATGAATAAAGTTGTATCTGATATCCGGTTGTAGAAATAACAAGGACAAAACCCACATTAATTCAGCAGTGCACTACAAGAAAGGGTGAGTTTGGCGACGGAGTGTGGCAACGGTTGGTGACGACAAAAAAAGCGGCCTTCACCAGCCGTCGCCAACTGGTGTCCAAAAACAAATATACCGCGAGGCTACAGGATTTTTTCCCCCATTCTGTCATCCATCGAGAAAAAAAAAAGAATTCGAACCCAACCGCCGCCAGTTCACCACCGCCGACGCCAACCCCCGCCAGTTCTCCACCGCCAACGCCAACCGCCACCTCTTCTTCGCCGCCTCCTCTCCTCCCATCTCAATCAGCTGCTTCTTCCTCTTTTGGTATAATTTCTAACCTATTTCTTCAATTAATTAGTTAATAATGATTTAAATGCATATGTTATATGATTATATGATGATTGTTGAGTTAATGTAGTTGATTTAGTAATGATTGAAACCCTAAAATGTGGATTTAGTTGTTTATTAGCGAATATTGTTGGTTAGTAATTGATTTTGAGCATATGTATGTGTTTATGAACCCTTATTTTATAGATAATAATCAATTATTGATGTTGAATTTATAAAAATCAATTGATATTTATTTTAAATGGAGTAAATATGAAAGGATGTGATTGTGAATTATTGGTTGTAGTGGTATGAAATTGGATGTGATTGTGAATGATTGGTTGTAGTGGTATGAAAGGATCATGATATGGAAATATTGATTGAATATGGGTTTGGCAACCCTATTCCAGAGTGATTGAGTGAAAATAGATTGTAGGGTGAGGATATGAATTGAAATTGATTAGTTTAAGGACAGGATTCGTCTGCGTACGAACTAGATTATTGAAATTTCCCCATTGTCGAAAGCTGCAAGGCTTTAAGGTAGTGCGAGGAGCCGTACATCGGGACGGTGCCGGTTTTAATTACCTTACCGTTATGCTGTCGAAATTTCCTGAAATATTTACATATGTTTTTTTGTTTTGTTTATAGCTTATATAAAATGTTCATATGTTAGATAAAATGCTAGAACAATAAAAATATCATCTTTATTATATATATATAGCTTTCTAAAAATATTTTCATTATAACAACATCATCTTTATTATATATATATATATATAGCTTTCTAAAAATATTTTCATTATTATCTATATAGCTTTATAAAAATATTCTAGTTATAAAAATCTTATCTTTATAATATATATATCTTAGTAAAAATGTTCATGTGTTGGATAAAATTCTAAATGTTAAAAATATCACTTTTAACATGTGTAGGAGCTATTAAAAATAGCTAGACCTTGAAATAAATTCTAGTATGTTAAAACCATCACTTTTAACATGTGTAGGAGCTATTAAAAATAGCTAGACCTTGAAATAAATTGTCGTATGTTAAAACCATCACTTTTATTGTACGTATGAACCATTAAAAATATTCGTGCGTTGAATAAATTCTTTGAACAACATATGTATGTGTTATCGAAATCACGGACATATATTTTTGAATCAGGAAAAATGTCCAATTATTACATTGACCGTAGTTGGATGTATGACGTTAGAATTGGAATGAAAGGCTCAGTGAAAGAAGATTTCTATAATGGTGTAAATGAATTTGTTAGATTTGCAGTATCTAATAATCGAAATTACGAGGAGCTTCGTTGTCCGTGTAGTAAGTGTAAACTGATGAGGTTTCATAAACCAGACATCGTTAAAGTACATTTGTACAAATCAGGTTTTGTGCCAAATTATTATTTATGGGATCGTCATGGAGAACTTGTTGCGCCTACAGTAAATCCTGTAGCGTCGGAGGTCGAATTAGTTATGAAAAATCCAATAGAAGATATGGTGGAAGATGCAGCATGGTCAATGTTCCCTATCGGTCAGGTTGACGATGATGACGTAAATATTGAAGAGGAACCGAACACAGAAGCCAAAAAAATATATGATTTATTGGCTTCAGCTAAGCGGCCATTGTGGAATGGTTGTGAAAGTGGAACTGAATTATCGGTAACCGCCGAGTACATCACCATGAAATCAAAATTTAACCTTACAGAAGCTGCATTTACATCGGTTGTACAAGCTGCAAAAAGACATATGTCACCCGATAATCTGATGTGCGATAGTCATTACAAAGTGAAAACACTAATGCCGGCTTTCGGTTTGCCGTACCAAAAAATAGATACTTGTGTTAAAGGATGTATGTTGTATTGGAAAGATGATATTAATCTTAGAAACTGTAAAAAATGTAGCGGCGAAAGGTATAAACCTAGAAAAAAGAAAGGTAAGGAAGTTTCGTATACGAGAATGCATTATTTACCAATCATCCCTAGACTACAACGGTTACATGCATCCTCAGTTACTGCATGTCATATGCGATGGCATAGTGTGCGAACATAAGAAGACGGAACTTTGACACATTCATCGGATGGAGAAGCTTGGAAACATTTTGATAGGACATATCCTATATTTGCCGCAGAGAGCCGTAACGTCACACTTGGTTTATGTACAGATGAGTTTTCACCATTTTCTCAGTTTGGTGGTAAATATTCATCTTGGTCTATTATCGTTACTCCTTATAATTTACCTCCATGGATGTGTATGAAAACTCCATATATGTTTCTCACTGTTGTCGTTCCTGGCCCTAATGATACAAAACAAGGCATCGATGTTTATCTACAACCATTAATCGAAGAGTTGAAAAAACTATGGGATGAAGGAGTTGAAACATATGATTTTTCAAAAAAAAAAAGAATTTTCGTCTGTTCGCTTCTTTGTTATGAACGATTAGTGATTTTCCTGCATATGGGATGCTTTCAGGTTGGAGTACGGCCGGTCGTCTATCTTGTCCTTTATGCGTGGAAGAAACGCAAGCATTTTTCTTACGGTATGGAAGAAAGCAATCGTGGTTTGATTGTCACCGTTGTTTTCTGCATACCAATCATACTTTTAGAAGAGATAAAAAAAACTTTAAAGCTAACAACGGAATGACTCTGCAAGCACCCAAAATTTGGACAAGTGAAGAAATATACGATATTATAAAGGATTATCCCAAGATCCATGAGGATGGAGAACAGACAGAAATTCCGGGTAAATCTGACATTCATAATTGGTGTAAACAAAGCATATTCTGGGAGCTACCTTATTGGAAAGATCTCAAACTTCGACATAATATCGACGTTATGCACAATGAAAAAAATGTATTTGACAACGTGTTTAATACTGTTTTGAATGTCAAAGGAAAAACAAAGGACGATATATATTCGAGACGTGACATAGAAGAATATTGTAAACGTCCAGAACTTCATATGAAGCCCAATGACAATAAAAAACCCAAAGCGTGCTATGAACTAGACAACAAACAAATAAAACTTGTATTGAAATGGGTTGAGGGACTGAAATGTCCGGATGGGATTTCTTCTAATCTTCGTAGATGTGTTGACTATAAAAACAATAAATTGAGTGGGATGAAAAGTCATGATTGTCATATCATGATGGAATATTTATTACCAGTGGTGTTCAAAGAATTATTGCCTGTAAAAGTGTGGGGTGTTTTAACAGAGTTAAGCTTATTCTATAAACAGCTTTGTTCGACAACGTTAAAAATTGATGGTCTTCGTAAACTTGAAGTAGAAATTCCGATATTGATTTGCAAATTGGAGAAAATCTCCCCTCCAGGATTTTTTAATGTAATGGAACATTTACCTATTCATCTTCCATCCGAAGCAATTCTTCGAGGTCCAGTGCAATATGGATGGATGTATCCTTTTGAAAGGTAAATTTTATGCTTACAATTCAAAGTGACATTAGTGCATATAAATTGAATTAATTTTATTTTAGGTATTTGAATCATCTGAAGAAAAAAGTACGACAAAAAGCACGAGTTGAAGGTTCGATTTGCAAATCTTATCTTGAAGAAGAAGCTTCGTTCTTTTTTTCTCATTACTTCAGTGATCATGTGAACCTATCATTTGTAAGTGGTCCTCGTAATGATGAAACCGTGGAAACCAATTTTTGTCCGACAATGTTATCTGTTTTTAAACAATATGGACGATCTTCTGGAAAATGTGTAGAAATATGGTTAGATGATAGAGATCACCATGTAGCACACACATATGTTCTTCTAAATTGTGCTGAAGTTGCACCGTTTGTTAGGTACTAAATTTTTAACTTTATTACAGTTATGTGTACATCAATTGTTAGCTAGTAATAAAATCATTTATATTTGCAGTATTTACGAATCAGAAAATCCAAATGGCGATCTCAGTAAAGATTTTGCTAAATGGTTCTCGAAGTACGTTTACAATCCAATAAACTGCATCAATGACGAGGGTTTGCAACATCTCGCGCTTGGACCAAAAAGAAATGTTAAGACTTATCCAATATTCTTCGTCAATGGATTTAAATTCAACACCAAAGAACATGGTACTGATAGATTAACATATAACAGTGGTGTATTTGTCAAAGGTAGTGATGATCCCAAAGAGCATATAAAAGACTTTTATGGCATCTTGACACGGATTCTAGAGTTGACATATTATGTACAACCCGTTGAAAAAGTTGTTCTATTCAAGTGCAACTGGTTCAACAATGTTCCTGATACTGGAATCAACGTGCATAAATATTATAAGCTTATAGAAATAAATCACACATCACATTACTATAAGTATGATCCTTTTGTATTGGCAAAGCAAGCATTACAAGTTTACTTTGCTCCGTATTCGTCCTTAAAAAGAGATAAAGCAGATTGGTCTGCTGTAATTAAAACAAAGGCAAGATTCACATTTGAAGGAATTGCTATTCCAGACGATGCAGCATATCAAACGGATGCAAATCAAACCGATGAAATAATAATTGCTAATGATGTCAATTTAGAGTCTTTAAACGATGAATCAAATGAATTAATAGAAGCATTTGAGAGTACATAAGACAACGATATAGAGTATGAGACCGAGACTGAATCAAAAAATGAAGAAGAATAATATTATTTGTATCGTTAGCTGTTTACATACGATGTACAATGATATGTTTTATATGATGTGCTATGTTGTGAGCTATGAGACGTACAATGATGTTTTTTATATGATGTGCTATGTTATGAACTTATATGATGTACTACGGTTATCTATTATCTGGTTCTTCTTTTATGTAAATGGGTCTTGTAGTTGCATTTGATAATATATGTTGTATGACTTTATTTGATAATGGATGTGCATAATGATATATGAGTTATTATTACACGAAATAATATGTTTGTGACAGATATGCCTCCTAGACGCCGACCTACCCACAGTTCAGAGGCAGGTGCGAGCGGTACAACACCGGATTTATGTCCGGTCGTAGAGATCGTGCCCAAGTCCGCAGGGTAAGTTTTTAATTTCGTAAATGCTTAGTATTCAAAAGTTATTAAATGCTAACATCGTACTTTCTGGAGGGGGTTTGATATTATTCCATGAGAGGTTGTTTTACGTGTGTCCAGAGATGCATATCTCGCTCGGTGGACAGAGGCGTGGCCTCGCGGAGGTTCTTGTAAGTATAAATATATTTCTCATTTGCAAAATTATATAAAATATGTAATGCAATTTGTTTGTTAATTTACAGTGTGCTGTACGGGTCAACGAAGAAGATATGGATGTTTTCCTGAATGCATGGAACCAGAAGATGAGGAAAAATTATTCAGGAAATATATACAAGGCAAAAGTAGCGAAAAAGAGGCCTCAGTGGATGAGCGAGGAGGTCTACGCCGATTTCCAGAAATTGTGGGCCACGGAAGCTGCGAGGGTAAATTAATTAAGCTTATTTTAAAATTTTATTTTGTATATCCATCAATTAATCATATAATTAAATATACAGGAGCTTTCAGCGCGAAACCGAGCAAACAGGCTCAAAAATCCTGCTTTGCATCGGGCTGGGTCTAAGTCCTTCTCCCAGCATCGTCGTGAATTGGTACAAGCGATAAATCACATTTAAAAATAGTTCTAAACTTTTTAAACCGTATTGGTAAATTCCAAATATATATTGTATCATTTCAGATGTCGACTCTGCAACGGGAGCCTACACTTGCTGAGGTGTTTACACAGACTCATGCCGTCGAGCGGACAGATGAGGAGGGTAACACCACATATAGGTGGACGGACCCTAAGGCCTGTGAAACGATGGTTAGCATTTGTAATAATTTGTATTTCACATTGTTATTTTGAAATTGAATATTTAATGTATTATTATAATTATCCGCTATCACATGACAAATACATGATGCTATTAGATGCTCGAGCGACGCAGTTAGGTCAAGAGCCGGACGTGGAGGAGTGCAATCGCATTTGGAACAAAATCATCGACCCGCCTACCAGGGGTAGACGCTATGGCTTTGGAAACATAGAGGTAAAGCGTTTTATTAAAGGATTTAAACATATCCAAGTGTTATTAATTAATATCACTTAGGTACTCAATTCACGTAAACAAATATCACATATTAATTTATCTCTTACTGGCATTAATAATTACTTTAAATTTATGTCATATTAATACCATTGAAATATTAATTTATCACATATTAATTACTGACATGAATAATTACTACAAATTGGTTTCATTAATTGGTGTGAATTTGATATCGACAAGTCTATTACAATCATTGTATAAATCATTGTATAAACCATTAATGTACATTGCAATACCATTGAAATATTAATTTATCTCATACACGCATATAATATGATAATTACAGATGCCGGGGACTCAGGCCTCATACACGAGACGTCAGAGCGAGGAGGAGATCATCATGCTTCGACAGCAGGTTGTAGCTTTAGAGGATTTTCAGGAGAACCAGCTTGAGACCGTGTTGGATGCGCAGATTGTTGCATATCTTCAGGAGCATTGGGTTATGCTGCCGAGTGAGCCTGCTACCATGGCCGATGATGAGGAGGACGAAGAGGATGAGGACGAGGATGAGGAGGACGACGAGAATGAGTAGGTATGCTACTTGTTGGTGATGAATTTGAGATGTTTGTGATGTTTTGTGGAGACGATGATGATATTTTGGACTTGGTTTGTTTGATGTGGACGTTTTGATGGTATTTTGGACTTGTTTTGTTTGATGTGGACGTTTTGATGGTATTTTGGACTTGTTTTGTGATGTTTTGAGGCGATAGAATGTGAAACTGGTTGTATATGAGTTGTGGATTGAATTGGTGTGGTTTGATGGCTTGTTAGCAGCTTAAATTTAAACAAAAATGTTTTAGATTAGCGACGGCTAGTGACGGTTTTCTGGTCTCGTATAGCGACGGCTGGCGACGACAGGCGAGGGTCAAAGACTCAGCTTTGCCACGCATGGCGACGGCTCGCGACGGCATATTTGTATAGATTTGCCACGAGTTGTGATGGCTAGCGACGGCTTTATGGTGACGACTTGTGTCGGATATTTGAAATATAACCGTTTGTCCACGTGGCAAGCTAGCCATCGCTAGCCCTCACTAATATGGTGTCCAAAGCCGTCGCCATGCTCGACGCTATTTGCTTAGCGTCCACATTATTTGTGACGGTATTTAGCGACGGCTGGCGAGGGTCTGCGACGGCTAGCGACGGTATTTTGCCTTCGCTAATTGGCCTGTTTCTTGTAGTGGTGGTATCTGTCAATGCTTTGTGTTCATACTCGGTTGACGATCAAGCGACAGATTTTTGTTTTCGAGAACTCCAGGATATTGGTGTTTTACCGAGATATAGAAGATATCCGGTTGTAGAAATATAGTCATCCTTGTCTCCGGCAAGATCGGCATAAGAAAAAGCTTGGAACACCAGCGATGTAGATCGGGAGATGTTGATGCCACGGTCAAGAGTGCCGGATAAATAGCGTAATATTCTCTTGTGTATAGACCAGTGAAGAGTGGTTGGTTGACGCATAAATTGAGACAAGCGGTTTACACCGAAGGCAACATCCGGATGGGTCAAACTTAGATACTGTAGGCTCCCCACAAGGGTTCGATAATCTGTAGGACAAGGAAGAACGGTACCATTGTCTGCTCGCAATGGGGGGATGGTGAAATCGGTGTAGAGACAGACTGTGCACTTTCCATACCTGCTATAGCAAGAAGATCTTTGATGTAACGTCGTTGGCTAAGGAAAATTCCATCCGATGAAGGGAGAACTTCTACACCGAGAAAATAACTTAGGTTGCCTAGATCCTTGAGGGAGAACCGGGATGCACGAATTTTGATAAGATCAGCCACAGCCTTTGATGAGTTGCCGGTGACAATGATGTCATCGACATAGACAAGGAGATACATGGTGGGTTGTTTGTGTTGAGAGATGAAGAGGGATGCATCTGCAACAGAATTTTTGAAGCCAAGAGGGAGGAGAAAGCCTCTAAGTTCATGATAGCATGCCCTTGGTGCTTGCTTGAGCCCATAAATGGCTTTTCGCAAATCTGCAGACATGGTCGGGAAAAGTAGAGCTGATGAAGCCAACCGGTTGACGCATATAAACTTCTTCACTGAGACTGCCATGGAGGAAGGCGTTGTTTACATCTAACTGCTTGAGAGACCACCCTCTTTGGATTGCAATGGCGAGAACGATTCGTACCGTAACCGGTTTGACAACAGGACTGAAAGTTTCATTATAGTCCCAACCGGGACGTTGATGGAATCATTTCGCCACTAGTCGAGCCTTGTAACGAACAATAGATTCGTCGGCTTTATATTTGACTCGAAAAACCCATTTGCATCCCACAAAATTTTGTTATGTAGTGAAACGCACGAGATCCCAAGTTTGATTTCGTTGTAATGCGTCAAACTCCTCCTGCATAGCAGCCCTCCATTCTGGTTGTTTGAGGGCTTGAGTAATGGTGGTTGGTTCGAGTTGAGGAGTTGTGGTAAGATGGAGATTTTGTCGAGTGATTGGTTTTGTGATATTATTTTTGGATCTGGTTATGACACCGGATTGGGTTGGCTGAATTGGTGCAGATTCAGTTGGATATGTGGGTTGGTGGGCTTGAAGTGTCGGGACAGCCATGGTTGAGGTTTGTTCGGTGGTGGAAAGTAAGTTGGGGTTGTGGACTGAATCAACTGGAGTGGAACGAGCTTGTGGAGATGGGGAAGCCAATGATTGTGGGCTGCTAGTAAAGTGAGTCGGATTTTGAGAAGAGGGTGAGGGAGCCGATATTTGAGGGCTGGGAGTAGGAATTGTTGACAAAGTTTGTTACGGATTAGATGGTGGGGGTTGACTAATTTGTGGAATGGAGAATGGGACCCACTCTTCAATTGCAGTAGTAGGTTGTTCCATGGGTTTAGCTAGTGTTTTGTAGGGAAATTCGTTTTCGAGAAAACGAACGTGACGAGATGTGTATATGCGGCATGTTTGGGGATCATGGCATTGATAGGCGTGTTGTTATGCTGCATATCCTACAAAAACACACATAATAGACCTAGGTTCCAATTTATGGTTAGAGTAAGGACGTATCCATGGAAAACATAAACAACCAAAACACTTAAGCTTATTATATCCGGGTTCTTCGTTTAATAATTTGGAGAATGGAGAGGCATTTTGTAGGATAGGAGTGGGGAGTCTATTGATGAGATAGACAGCAGTAGTGAAGGCAAGAGGCCATAATGATGTGGGTAGGCCTGCATGAGTAAGGAGAGAGAGGCCTGTCTCGACTATGTGACGGTGACGTCGTTCAGATAAGCCATTGTGTTCAGGAGTGTGGGGTGGAGTTGTGAAGTGACTAATGCCGACGGTTTGTAAGAAAGGACGAAGGCCAATGTATTCTCCTCCGTTATCCGAATATAGTACTTTGATTTTGTGTTTGAGGAAATTTTCTACGAGATTTTTGTATTTGATGAAAATAGATTTTGTGTCGGATTTCTTTTTCATTGGATAAAACCAAACATATCGTGTATAATGATCCACAAAAATGCAATAATATTTCAACCCATCAGTAGAAATTATAGGAGAAGACCAAACATCAGAAAATATAATTTCTTGAGGATGATTAGATACAATAGTAGAATCAAAAAAAGGAAGTTTGTGACTTTATTAATGTAGCATGAATGACAATCTGAATGATGAAAGTTCTTACAGCCAAGATTAAATTTCCTATGAATAAAATTGAAAGTAGCAGTGGATGGATGTCCTAATTTGTGATGCCAAATGGATGAAGATGCAACGCTCATGTTATTTGCGATGGGAGAAGAAGAAGATGACCACATATAAACTCCATCAAGACATGGACCCTGAAGAACTGTCTTGCCCGTTTGAATTTCCTTCACAAGAAAACAGGTAGATAAGAATACAATACACTATTTGTTTGGTTTTGTAAATTGAGAAACAAAGATAATATTTTTGGACATGGAAGGAACATGCAGAACATTTTGTAAATTGAACTTATCAAGCTTAAGTGTACCAGTATGTTTAATAGATAAGCCCATACCGTTACCCATAAAGAGAGAGTCTGGTCCATTGTACGAATAGTGCAGAGCAAGGTTTCGTAGGTCGCCTGTTATGTGATGTGAAGCGCCCGAGTCAACAAGCCAAGGATTGGTGGAGGTTGCTGTCTGCAGGTTTTGAACTTGTGGTGACCTTGGATTAGCGGGAGACGGAAAGCGGGCAGAAGAAGGAGGATTAATGCCAGGGTGCAGAGCACGAAAAGTCGAGCACTGGGACAACACATGTCCGAACTGTTTGCACCACTGACAACGCCTGAAAAAGGGGTTGGGTGCACCAGAAGTGGAGACACCGAAAGAGGGACAATTTGAGTTATGGTTGCGAGGGCGGTTTGGGCGGATCTCGGCATTAAGAGCGGTGACCGGACCGGGGATGCACGTCATACCAGCTCGGATGACAAGTTCACGTTGGATTAATTTTTCGTGCAACTCCTCGAACGAGATCGGCGTTTCTCGTGCATTGACACCATCGACCACGGGCTAGTAGCTGTCGTCGACACCATTAAGAACATGGTCGGTCAAATCCTCAGCATGGATTGGATTCCCGATTGAAGCAAGGAGATCCGCCGTAATCTTCAAAGATCGCATATACTCCGTGATGGTCTGAGTTCCTTTCTCCGATGAGCGCAGGCGAGCTTTCAATTGTTGAACGTGCCCACGAGATGCTTTTGCGAAGGTTTGCTTCAGCACCGACCAGCTCTCTGCTGATGTTGTTGTTTGAGTGACAAGAGACACCACGGGTGAAGTAAGTGTGCCCAAAATGGCTCCATAAAGGAGACGGTCTTGAAGGCGCCAAGTATGGTAGGCTGGGTTGGAGTCAACACAGGTGGAGTTGCTGCCGAGGCAATGATAACTTCAGGAATTGGAGTTGTTCCATCAAGGTAACCCAATAATTCGTATCCCTCAAGTGTAGCTTGGATCTGAATTTTCCATGCCAGGTAGTTTGTGGGTTCAAGCTGGATGATGTGGGAAAGAGTGACCACAAGGAAAGGATTTGTAGCATTATATGGATTAGAGAGGTTTACTGGTGTTTCGTTAGCCGTAAATCAAATGAACTGTTGTTTGGATGTTAGGATAGTTGATGGCTCTGATACCATATAAGAGATGAATAAAGTTATATATTTCTTATTCAGTCATTGCAGTATATATATACAGTAGTTTTTCAAATGCATAGAGATATTATCCCCACGATATTAACAAATGAAGACTAATTCAAAAATCTAAGCCAAGCTACTTCAAACTGTTAAATAGGCATAGAATGATGACTGGGCTAAACTAATTCAAACCGGATCTTTACTGCTAATAGATCTGCCTTGCCAGTTCTGTTTGCACTTGCCTGGGTCTTTAAAAATGAGTTGTATACATGTATGATATACTTTGTTTCATCGTAACTAAAGGCATAGGAAAGCACAAACCCTTCCCATTGCTCGATAGTATTTTTTTCAATCTAATTAACTTATTTTTCAAAATCTGTGCTTGTCTATGCTTCCCTACATTACTCTATAAATGCAAAGTGAAAGTTTCTTGCTGTAGAGATGGTTCCAGAATAATTGATAACAATCAAACTGATTATGATGTTCTCAGCAGAATTTACTAGTTGTAAATGAATAAAATAAAAAACATTTTGATCTAGCTTGGGTGAACGTCATTGCCATTTATAGGTGCGTTATCACAAAGTACCGGTCGTTCGCATACGGTAGTGTTTGTTGGGATTTTTTTAAACCTGCTTTACCGTGCCATATCATTCTTTGCTGCCACCTTTATTATTATTGATGCATGCGATCAGTTCAACCCCTTTGTATATGTTTCTGTAGTTCACTGATGCTATACTCGAATTATTAATAATTTATTGGGATTAAACTTATTTTATTTTCGTGTTTATCGAAGTATGCTAACATGAAATAAGTTTATTCCTGACTCGGGTGTTTTATGTTTTTGCATGGAACGCTCGGGTCTGGTCCTAAGTGTTCCAGATTTAAAGATTTTCAGCTCCCAAATTTGGAGAGGAACGTGAAGATGCATATGTGCGCATAAGACTGACTAAACCGTAAAATTCTATCATTTGAATTTATGTATAGAATTTATACATTTTTCCGCTATACCGAATATTTTCTATAAACTCTGATATATTTATATGAAGTTTTATTCTGCTGCATATAATTGTTCTGTGTGATTCGGTGTAAATTTTGTTTAAACCTACTAAGCACATAATGGATTTGTCGTTTTAAACGTTCTAAGTTGGTTTAAATGCCGACTTGGAGTGGTCAAAATTGCAGGTCGTTACACATGCCAAAGCATAACTAATCGGGTTTAAAAACTCATTATAGATAGAGTCGCAATACTCTAGAATGAGTGGAATTGATACAAGAATCATTGTAGAGAGAACGTATTTGGAACACATAAATTATTTTGAAATTAAATAAATTATTTTGAAAAGCGGAATTATTTTTGAAATATAATTTATAAGAGAAGTTTTGAGTATTACTGACATTGAGATTGGACTATTTAGTACGTACGGATTTTAAATATAGGCCTAGCTAATCTATTTATTGCTTATGCTGGAAAGCAGAAACCAAGTTGTTTCTGTGGTAACACCTGTCCCTCTTTTGTTCACGGTTATTTTCTTCGCTGCGATTTTCAATTTCCGCAATCTTACGTTCAAACTCCAGTTCCATCTTCCTCGGATTGCTGTCACAACGAAAATGTCGACCTGCACTAATCGGACGATGTTCTGATGTTATCGGCCCTAATTATCCCCTCTTCACCTAACCCCTTCCCTCTGACGAACTGCTTCCCCTCCATCCCCTTCTGTTCGCAACCACGCTGGTCACGTATAGTTGTTCACCTATCTTAATTTCTTATCAAATCCGATTTCCGATCATAAATCGTCATCCCTCCTCGCACTGTTACTGTCAATCGGACACTACCGTTCCGATTTGTGTAGTAACAACTGTTCTTATCACCGCGGTAGTAGGGCACCGGATCAGATAAACCCTCTCCCTCTTCTTATTTGCTTTATTTCCCACACTCCGCGGCTGCTTAATAAATTCACAGTTAATTTTTCATTGTCTGATTTTCACCCGATTTATGATATTGTTGTTAATATCTTCTGCAGTTGATATCTAATCCTCCCATCTCCGCTGTTCTTCTGTCGCTGCTGAAGTAATTGAACATGTGTCTGTACAACCATCCACTAAATTTGCTGTGAAAACAAGGTTACATTTCCGTTCTCTTTTTCCTTCTATTATGTATATTTTGTTTAATTTCGTGTATAATTCAATTTTTCCACACATACACACTGTTTTGCACATGCAACCTTGACCGGTTGTTTGGGCTCCTGTTACTGCATTATTCTGATTGAAATACTGCTCCTTTTGGGTGAAACTTGGTATATATTTGATGACTAACCTACTTACTGACCAGGAAAGTGATGCAAATTTGTACTCTATGTTGTAATATAACTTATTTTGTTCCAATTTATTTTACAGTAAATTTAGGAACTCATACGGTTGATTTAGTTCCTGTTGTTGACTCTGTCACATGAGTATAGCTGTTCTACGGTTTGGTTGAAAAAAAAAAAAAAACTCAGTACATTTGTTAGATCGTGCTCATATCAATTATAAGTACTTTCTCTTCTACACATGTCATTTTATTATCCACTTAAGTATCAAAAGAGCTGAATAAATTTTATTGTAAACATTAACTGTATTGACCTATTACTGTCCATTGAAATCTTATAATTCATTCTCACTAAATCCGTACGTTTCTTCTTTACTTTGTCCCTCTCCTGCGAATTTACCATGGCGGACTTCTCATTTTTACACTGCCAATTTTTTTATAGTGGCATCTATCTTTTAATGTGGCCACGACCTCTTCCACTTAATTTATAAAAAAAATGTTTTACAAACTGTACCCTGTCGTCGGTCATCATCATTCTCCCTAACCTTCATAAAATCTAAAATACTGCTGCTGTCGGTTTTCCTTCCCTAACCTTCTTACACGATCTAGCAACCGTAGATGATGGTCCTTCTTTGGCATACAAAACAATTTTTAAATTTGGGGAATTTCCAGGTATTTAATTTCACCGTCACGCCTTAATACTGGTTTTTACATTGCATTTACTTGACGATAAAGATTTCTCTATATCGATTTAATTTCATTTGGATAACAATCGAATTTCAGCATTTTCTCTTCATGGTTCGCGCTTCATGCTTTTTAACCGTGGTTAACCTAAGTTTACATCATCTGTGTTTCAATCGTTATAATTCTGAATTGAAGTATTTTAATTATGTCCTAATTTATAGCCACTCGGTATGTGGGCATTCTTAATTTACGCCCACTGTTCTATCTTTTACAGTTTTAAATAAATTTGTAAGAATTTGTTCTCCCTTTGTATGCGGACTCAATTACCTATACTTCCTACAATTGAGTTGGGAGGCACTGCTACTTTCACCTACATAATATAACAAACACTTTGTTATAGCGCAATGATCTTTTAACAAATTCTGCAGTGGTGCACGCATTCTTATCACATGTGTCAAAATAGGCAATGTATTTCTTGCATGAAAAGGATCACTTATCTTCCCAAGTGACAGCTGTATGTTGAATTCTCATAATGTTGAAATTCAGCAATTGATATGGTAGTTATATACAGTCTGCTTATTAACAGCTGAAATTCTGATAATGTAGTCAATGCAGTCATTAATATCCACACATTGTTTCATTAGGTTGCTCTATGAACACATGCAAAAGAGTGGAGGATCTTCAAATTTTGAACAGAGTTGATGCTTAGGATGCTGCCCATGTCATGGTAATATTTAATCATACAATTTCTTATTGTTTTTGTATTATATAAACGGAATGTTGGAGAGTAATTTACAAAATCTTATAACCAGTTAAATTTGATAGAAATAATAGTAGAAGTTCTGTATCTATCTAAATAATTGATCATGCTAACTCTGGCAATAATGCACATCTTCAGCAGATTCTTTTCAAAGAATAACGTGTTACGTAATATGCTTTTCAAAGAATAATATATAATTACAGACTAATGTTGTACATTCTGATTGATCATAACATACAATTGCATTAGAAACGTTTGAGAATAACAGACTTATGAATCACTCTGTAAAATGACAAGCAGTCATAATCTTCAACTCTAACCGAGTGAAGTGATTTTTGATCGAACCATACTAAAAAATGTACTCACTTTTTCACTTTGCTGATCCTAACTAAAATAACTACATAGGTGTAATTTGGATTTTTTGGAAACAGTTTCGAACATTTGCTTCCATGTCTTAATATTCCACGCCTTTAAGTATGTAATTCTTAACAGTATAAGTTTGTTTACCTATAATATAGTGAACGAACTGCTCAAAAGACCTTGAATTATGTGAGGATTTACATGTCTAGAATAATTCTAAGATAGTTATATTATTATGTCTCTGGAATATGTCCTCTTTAAAATTATTAATCTAACCATTGCGCATCCAAATATACGAAGAATATTGAAATTGCCGTATATTACGTATGTCATTCAATTTATATAGAAAAGAAGGAAATCTATCAACGTCATCTATCTATGCTTTGGGTGCTTCCTATTTCACAATATTAAGTGGGAAAGAAGGAAACAAGTCATCTTTATGGCATCATCTTTCCTTCAACAAGTTCACCATGATATCTATCCTTTTTTCAATCACGGTTATTCCACTACTTACCACGTGCATTTTTCTTCGTTTCCTTTCAGTCGATCTACACTCCTTTTCACACACTTTCTTATCTTCCCCTATTTTTCCTCCACATCATAGATAAGATGAAACCCCTTGATGAATTTTACCATATACGCAATCCATCGACAAATTACCCAAAAAAAGGGTTTGTTTGTCTTTTATGTACTAAGTTTTTAATCTATTTTTTGGTATATGATTTTTTTTACCTTTTTTGTTACAATATTTTTCTGATGTAGTAATCCATTCGAATTCACTTTGTGATATATTTTCGTCATCTACTAATATTTTGCAGTATGCTTTAACCTTTTTGTTAATCTAACAATTTATGAGTTAATATTGCTTTAACATGATAATATGCAATTCATACGAATACTCCTTTTTACTACCACATATTGATGACCTTAATTGCGGCTACGCTTCAATATTCTTTTAATTCATTTTTGAAAAATGAATTTAGTTTATTATGCATTCGTCATAGTCACAACTTTGGGTTCCTAGATGCTTAACCAATTGCATTTCTATTGGGTTGACATATCAGTAAACTGCAAAAGAAATGGTTTGTGTTAGGTCTTTAATCTAGAATCTTTGATATATTTATTTATACAAGCAATTTTTTTTAGCTATTTTTGGTTGGAGTTTGTTTTTGATGAATTGATTTGTTTTTGTTTTGCTCTCTGTTATATTTTCATTATCAAGCGATAATTTAAAATATGCTTCAAGTAATTTGTTAACATAAACGTTTCTGAGTTAATATCACTTTAACACAATAGGGTGCAATTTGTATAAAAATTGTTTTTACTAACATATGTTGGTGATATGAATTGCTGCTATAATTAGAACTCCTTATAATTGATTTTCGAAAAAATGAATTTAGTTCATCGTGCATTGTTATATTCGTAACTTTGGATTCTCGATGCATAACCATTTGTATTTCTAAAAGTAGTTCTTTTATGTTGACAACTATGTTGTTTATACTACTAAGTTTTGGAGAAATAAACCCTATTACATGAGTTTTGGTTTTACTTTACAAACCATTGTTCATGATATGATGTCAAGGTGGATAGGCAAAATTATGAACTGAAATTTGTAATATCATGTCATCCCATTTGATCTCAACTTTTACAATAGAGTTTAATGGACTATTTGAAAATAGGTTTCACTATAGGCACACAATTGTGGATGTTTGATTTTACAATTAGAACACATTGTACAAGTAACATTCATGCTTAAATAGTGTATAATACTTCCTTTTCAACATAAGTTGTTAGCCTCTGTTCGATTTAGTAATTATGCCATCAGAACAGTATTTGAAATTAAATTAACTACTGTTTGGTTGTAGTAAGGATATAATATTTATATTTAACCTTAAGAATAAGAATATATTTCAATAGTACTACAATTTATGATAAAAAAATTATGAACCGATGAATTTTAAACTGTTTTTCAATTAGTTATAATAAACATAATTTACATGTTAAGTGATATGTTTTGTCAACTAACTTAACTATCACATAATTCAGATGTTAACTGATGTGCTCATAATTGTACTTCAATGTACAGAAGTATATTTTTATTTATATGCCAAATCCCCTTGGACAAGGAAAAGTCTTTATACTGTTACATATAAGTATGTTATTGTTATGGAAAACAGTTTCATATGATTAATTTATTTTGTTATGGTGTTACCTGCATTCTTTAAGCTAAAGAGGATTCCACCTTCCCAACCAAAGAAACCAACATCGGAAAGAAATTTACATTGAAAACTATAGTTTCTTATAGAATTATGGAGAATATTAGGCAGGCATATAATTTAGCTGCATAATTTTTTTAACTATTATACATTCATTATTATTTCTTTAATACAATTAAATATGCCAATCAATTTTTATAGTAAATAAATAAATAAATAAATAAATAAATATGCCAATCAATTTTTATAGTATAATTGAAGTATTCCTTTTCAAATGTAGGCTTTATTCATATATAATTCACACAACCATGTTTAAACAAATTATAAGAGGAAGTGGGAGTTACTAAATTAATCATAATGGATTTGATTCAAAATAATTTGTGGACATGCTATATTTCCAAATTGACCATGCAATTAAAAGACTGGTATTCAACCTGCTGCATATTTTCTTTCAACACCAGGAATTGTGTGAAGTTGTTTCCATATGAATACTGACACAATTATTATTACCGCACGACTAAATAGTACGTTGGAAAAATGTTTACAAAACTCAAGTTTGACATTTATTATACTAAAAATGCCTTATATGAATAATCTGTATCTTCTATAAAAACAACTGTTTAGAACATCATAGGCCGGTTTCATTATTTTGATGCTCAATGCACTAAGTTTTGTCCAAGTTCACGAGTTAACTTTTATTAAACGCAAGTATTAGGACAATCTCTATAAAATTAGATTCTTGCCCGTCAATAAATTAGCAAGTGCGTTAGCCTTCACGTTGAGCAACGATCTTTCTCCCCTCTATCGTCATTTAAAAGGTTTAATTTCTTATACTTTTTTTACCATTCAAATACACAAATAAACACTTGGACTTTCCTTCTTCTTATTGTCTAATGGTACAAAGAATATATGTTTAGGTTTACAGTAAGGATGTACTTGGTAAAGTGAGTAAACATTGTGGAGAAGATGGGGAACATGAGCTCTTCCCCTGCGTTTTCACAGTGATCCTCCTATTCAATACTTCTCCTACTTACATGTGTCCGCTCATTTAAATGAAATTTTATGTTTTCTGTGCTACCGTTTTGCATACCGTGTAATATGCTTTGTGCTATATATTTCAGAAAATGAAGTGTGATGACATTGAATGCAGAACATCGGAGAGCTCTATCTCCTAACCAGGTATTTATTCATCATGACATTCCTTACAAACATATTTGTACTGAATTCTATCCTATTGCATTTAATTGTAGACATGGTCTTTTATGCGAATTTCATAGAATGGGTTTTATTAAGTTATTAATACTATTACCCTGTTTTTTTGTCCTTATGTATATTTTTATTCAGCTTTTAGTGTATAATTAGTTTATCATCGACTGCCTGACATAATTCATCTCATACTGTTAATATATTTAACTGCCAACTGCCCGCGTATTTGTGATTCTTTCCCATTTACTAGCGTTGCTTCTTTTCCCCAATCTGTATAAGTAAGTCAACTCAACAATTTTGATCACTATTTGAAATTTACACATAGCTCGAATACATGCTGTTAAATTGTGACTTTACTTGGTTTTTAACGTTACTGTCTTTTCAATTTCATTGCTTGGGGGTTAGTTCATAATAATGTTCAATATTTAATTATAGTTTTTAGCAAGTTACTAATTAAATATGTAATTCAGTGCTAATACAATATACTAATAGTCTGTTGAACTGCAGGTTTATGTTTAAAGTGAATATATGAGATACGTACCTCGAATTGGTTTATTAACTAAGGTTTTACAGACTAACAAGCTGAACTTATTATATAACACCATAAACTGTAAATCAATATGCTCTTATGTTTATTCCTTCGACTGCAAGTTCATTAATTTTACAGTGATTAAATTTTTTCAATCGCTGTTCATTTCAGGAAAATATGGGTCATGGAAGTCTTAAATCGACCGTGTTTTGAATGTGACATTCATTACTTTATTTCTTTTCTAAAGTTCCATTTTTCAGTTTAAAAAAATTAGACCATAAAATTTCTTATCTAATATATGCTCTCCGTTGTCCTTTTTAGCAAATCAACTAGGATGATATTATATGCCTCATGGTGGACATTTATAACTCCTGTTAAGGTAATTATTCATTGCCACTCTCTCGGGGAACCTATTTGCACCCAGTTTTGTCCTATTGTATTTTTGGTTAGCCATTGTTTTTAATGTGAATTTCATACCAATGGGTTTTATTCAGTTATTATTACCTTTAATCATTTGAAATGTACTATTTGTTATTAGATCTTCGTGCTCAGTTTTATCCTACTAATTTTTGTTCCACCCAGTTTTTACATCTAATTTCATAAAAACGGCTTTTTAAAATTATTATTACTTTCGACCTTTTTAAATAAGGTTTGTTTGAGAAGAGTTTAGCATTCGAGAAGCCCCAGCATAAGGTCTTTGTATTTATTCTCTTTGATTCACTTGGAGGCAACGGCTATTTGTTACTTCATCTAATATCCAGTCTCCTAGAATTTCAAATGGTCTAAATTCATGAAATTAGTGAGTGCTAATGCTTTGTACCATATCAATACTTTCTAACCTGTGTTTTTATTTCCATTAAACATAACATTAATTTCCGCACTGAATTTTGTGCTATGACACTGTGAACATACGGAAGTTTTATATCTTCTATAATTAATGAAATAAACTTTTATTTACAGTTTATGAAATTATATTATTGTGTTTACACTTTATGTTGCGACATAGAAATACACCGTGGATAGATATGTAATAGATAATATTATGATGTAAGTACAGTTTGCAAATAATTTAGTTATCTTTTTTCAGTATTAGCTAATAAACCAAATGATTCAAACTGCATATGCAGCGTGTCTGGTTATGAAATACAAATCAGACTTAGTTAAGGAGTAGGTAAAGTTGACAAAAATACTGTTGTTCATCAACCATGAAAACAAATACTAAAATTGAAGTCTTGTGGGTCTGATTGCTTAAGTGATAATGCTTCTAAGTGATTTTAATTTTTTAGAAATTTCATAAAAAGATATTTGTTGATAGTAATAAATAAGATTTAAAACTACTTTACATATGCTATTTAATAGCAAACTATCATTACTCAACTTTTATTTTTACAGTTAATGTAACTCTTCTGCATGTCATCTGTGTACTCTCATCATTTTATATAACATGGGTGAACTTAGAATTTAACATTTTTAATCTCGGTTATTTGAAGCTGTAAATCAATGTGCCTTTTCGTTTACTACACGGATTCTTCTTTTAATTTAGAATTATAGGATAACAAGTTTTAAATTCAATATACATTGTCGCTTACATCCATTTAAGTTAGCATTTGTACCTGTCAGTCACGTCGGTGTGAAAATAGTATTATATTTTGTAACTCCTCGACAATGCAAAAAACTGAAACTGCCTACGGTATAGAATCGGAATGTACTGCTCAAGTTGACATAGTCATCGGGGTACTGATTTCAATGAATTACTTTTTGCAACTGGACACAAATTGAATAATAATTTACTTTTCAGGCTGACTCTAAAGAGGATCGTGGCATGCAAAAGGTCTGTGGAAAAACTTCAGATAAAAACAGGAAGGCTTAAATAACTAGAAGGATGACCGCTAATCTGTACACCTACATCTACGTTTGTCATTTTTTATTTTAATGAACTGTCTTTGTTCCATTCAGATTGTCCTATTATTTGCTTAAAACTGTAACACTTTTGTGCTATGTTTTCCGTTTGAGTATCACTCCATATTTATAACTGTACCAACTATTTCCTGTACAAGCATCATTTTAATAATATGTGAGTTGTCTTCTGCCAATCTTATTTTTTACTGTATTTAGGTCTCTAGACACAATGCATTTGGTAGTTTATCAAACAAATAATTTTGAGCTCGTTGTCAGCTTTCAGTTTACATGAATTTGGTTGAACCTGATGACTTTTTTCCCTGTAATATAATATAATAAACACATTGTAAATGCTATATTTTCCGTTCTTCCACCCTTTCAGTACCTCAAACTTTTATTTGGTGCATAAGACCGAGGATGAACTTGGAATTTGCAATAACCTTTTTGATTATTTAATGAGGGTCCTTTGTTATTTCGTTTTCTCCTTTTTTTTTTCCGCATCAGTTCGGTTGCGCTCCATGCCACAACCATTCTTTTCCACATTAAGCATTCACATTATTTCCCATGCTACTTTGTGCATAAAAAAGTAATATTGTTTTCCACTTCATTTTTGTCATAGTATATTCATTTCACTCTAATAAGCCGACTCATATCAGATTTCCATGCACGTGATGTGCTTCTGCAAATAGGTCTCAATATTACCATTTCACACTATTCAAGTGTCGATACTACCAAGGAATAAGGTTATAGCATAAACACCAATTTAATTTATCATTATTGTTGAGTTTGGCCCATAACCGCATTTGAGTGGTTCTTAAGGCTGTTACCAGTTGTCTCACGTAGTAAACTAAACTACAAAATGCATTGCTTTTCAGTTGATGTATATGGATTTTCATATTAATGTATACAAAATATGTGGCAAATTATCAACATTGCTATATAAAAAGCATATGGAAAATTTGATGATTGATGCATACAATTTCAAACTTTTAAATAAAATATTATAACAAATTCTTTTGCATACTGCATATATAAATCTTTATTTTTTGCATTGATTAGGCTCAGTGCTGTCACACAAGTGATAATATTCCATTTTCTATCTGAGTCTTTAAGAGAAGAAGAGATTAAACCTATGCAGTTTAATATAAATATTTGATTCAATAACAACTATTGTAATATTAACTTCAACTTCCATATTTTCTTTAAATTAATCTCTAATTTTTTTGGTTTGAAACCAAATGGACTGTAGGTTGTGGACTTGCACAAATAATGGAATCCCCACTCTACTGACCTGTTTTTTAAAGACTAATATGGTTAAATAAAATGAGGATAAGAAGTTATTTGTCTAAATAATGAGTTTATGATTTATGTAATCCTCCTAAAGTGCATGTTTCGTTCTAAGCAAGGTATAGTTATGAGTTTTTGTTAGTTTTAACTGAGTTTGTTTCAAGTAAAATTATGTTCTCTTGATTAATTTGCATTAAAGTATGTGTATACTTTAGGAGATAACATAACCACAAGAAAGCCATGTAATTTTTAGTAAATATAGTTAACATAAAAAATATGATCTATAACATCTATTTAATGACATCAAAACGTATTTATGATATAAGAATTTTTTACGTTTTATTATGCAACTTCATTTATTCGTTCTTTTTAAGTGCACTTTATAGTGCATTTTTCTATCACGCTGTTTAACTAAATCAATTCATATTAAAAAAAAAATTACATTTATTTCATAGTAGTGACATACATAATCAAAACAATAATTTTGAATCCATACAAAACACTCTCTGTAATTTGAAATTTCTCAGGCAATTTTTTTTATCTATCGGCAAATAATTTTAACCCCAAAAATGAAAACTTGATTATTATTTTCTAATATAATAAAATGACAAGAAAAATGATTTAAAATTGTTGACTATCTAAAATTTAATAGTTTGACAAAGTTTTATGTATAACGGTTTTAAATTCTATAATGTCCATAATTTATTTATATAAAGATTTTTTTTTTTAAATGGTGTCTTATACTGGTATTCTCATCTTTATTTAATCCACATTTTTATTTTTATGTCTTAATTTATGAATGAAATATGTCATGCACTTATATTTTTTAAATGCACATGTTTTGCACTTTCTTGACAATTACTTTATGATACAAGGAAGGTCACCTAATTGTACAACTAAGTTTTGTATTTTGGCACCTTTACGTATTTAATTTAACATAGTTTCAATTTTCATTAATGGCGGATCTATGCATTTTCCCTTTTTTAAGTGCATTAATATTGATGAAACTATTGGAATTTATATGGATATTTGTTCTATGCTATTTTCTGTATTTTTCAACCTCTCGAAATGTGAACTTTTTTGGATTTTGAATTGAAAATGAAGGTGCCAACTTCAAAGTTACAGACAAGGTTTCCTAAACAAGCCATACCTATGAAATATATTTTTCCACTTTTCTTATATTCCACCATGTTTTAAAAAATAGAACTTAATCTTAAAAGGCCCTACACAGAACAAAACCTATGTGATTTCCTATTTTTCCCGCTATAGAACATGTTCATAATTATTGATTTGTTATGACCAAGTAATATATCTAATATTTAATGATCATTACACATAATGATAATCATATATTGCACATAAATATTTCTACTAATTGTACTACACCACAACCAACACACGCGCGCGCGCGTACACACACACACATACACACACACACACACACACACACAAACACACACACACACACACACACACACATATATATATATATATGTAAAAGCACACACAGTACACTACATGATAATTGCACATACACATCATCATAAACTAAAAATATATAGACATGTGCTATATAAATTTCTTTATTTTGGTAGATTGTATTTTCTAAAAACTTTTAACATCAACATGGGTACCGGTGATGCCCGTATGCGTAGCACGGGCCACACACTTGTGTGTGTGTGTGTGTGTTTATATATATATATATATATATATATATATATATATATATATATATATATATATATAAAAGATCCAATATATACTAGATAGACATGGAATCACATTTTAGTTGCTTAAGGATAATTCAGGTGATGATTGCAACATCATCATAAATTTATTTTCGAGTTTCGAAAATGGGTTGACTGTATGGTTCTGATTTAAACGTCGAAAATACTCGAAACTGTTTTGATAAGTGATTGAAATTGTTTGGATAAATATTAATATAAAATGTTTTGATAAGGTAATGCGAGCTTGAATAGATAAGCGGAATTTATATAAAGTGCCGTATCGTTGGTTGTAGCCTGCAAATTGAATTCACAAATGAATTGAGATGAATTTGAAAATAAATTGGAATAAAAAAAATGGAACCTGAATGAGTGTTTGAAAATATAATTTTGGCGCTGTGTTTATTGATGTGTTTCATTTTCTTTTGACTTGCCGTCATCCTTCGCTTATCGATTCGAACTGTCCGTGCTTGAGTTTTTGGATTGCCCGATTCTTATCCCGTATCCTTTGCCTTGCATTGACCAAACTATGGACAGGTGTAATGTTGAAATAGGAATGTTAATTGAGGTTTTAGTTCCCAATGTGTTTGTAATCGATTTAGAATTATTATTTGGAATAAAAACTAGTTTGAAATATTTGGAATAAAAACTAATTTGAAATATGTATATATAAATCAAAGTAGCACAGTGAAAGCGTGAAATTATTTCGAATAAATTGTTTCAAGGGATTTTCGACAATCTGAATAATGTATCTTTTCAGATAAAATTTAAATATTTGAAATTGAAATGAATAAAAATCTTATATTAGTGCAAATGACTTCGAAAGGGAATTTTTTTGGATCTCTTGAAAAATATTATCTTTTGTGTAGTTGTTGGAAATCTCATTTCTTGAATGTTTCAAAAATGATTTGAATCTATTGGCATGACACTCGATATGGCTTATATATTGAAATGGTTTGTAAAGTGTTTTGTCAACATAGAAATCCAACGACTTGAATTCCTGATATTTTAGAATGTTTGGAAAACGACAATAATATGATTTGAAAGAATTTATAAATTACGATTTCGAAATGTTTTTAACTTCGGGATATGAAATGAAGTGATTCGTACTAAGATACGAGTGTTGCAGAATCAAAGTTTCAGCTTGCAAAAGTGGAGAGGGACGTGAAGACGCGCACGCGTGCAATGCTCGTCTAAATTGTAAAAAAAAAATCTAAAAATTTCGTGTACATATTTTATATTTTGTTTCCGCTGTAAAAATGTTTTGTAAAACTTAGATAATTTTTTTGTATATAAAATTACGCTGTGAGATATATTGTTATCTTTTCTGTTCTGTGATTCTATGTGTGTTCTTTATTACACCCTGTAAGGTAATAACTATCTGTCGTTTTGAACGTTTTGAGTTGATTTACAAAAGTGTGTGATCATCATTTCAAAATCTCATTCACGGTAATTCAAACAATTGATATTTCGATATAAGTTTGAATAGAGTTTAATCGGCTTATATTTGATATCAATTCACTAATTTAGCGAATGCTCTCAGAATCTTGATATAAATGTGTTCTAATATTTCTGATAGTATTCGTCCCATTCTGGAATTTCATATCGAATATTCGTCAACTATCTTCACTCAAACTCATTTCCTTTTCAAAATTTCAAACTGCCAATACCCAACTTAAAGTCACTAATAAATTCCATATGAAATAATTCAAGTTCTTAAAATCTTCCAAAATATTTACAAAACAATAGTTTACAGTTCAAATTTCAATTGTTTTCAAAGAATAGTTATAATAGCATTTAACAGCGTTACCAAAACTGCTGTAAATCAGCTATTTAAATCAGATGTAATGACTGTTTTTAACGTCTCGAATCTGTATTTAAACCAACTCAAGACGCTCAAAACGGCAAATTATTATTAGCTTACTAAGTTTAAACAGAACAACACACTGAATCACAATACATACGACAACAGTGTATCTCACAAACACAATTTTATTACAAAAATATCAGAGTCAAAACAATATTTTCATTACACAGTGGAAGAATTTATAAAATATATACATAAGATTTTAAACAAAACTTTACAGTTTTGTTGGGCCTTGCGCATGCTTGCGTCTTCACGAATCATTAGTCATCGTCAGCTTTGAACCTAGGTTGTAATTACTCAGGTTTGACCTCGACTCGAGCAAAACAAAAACTCGGGTCAGGTTGTATTCAAGTAAATCAACGAAGAAAAATTGAATATTGAAATAAATGATTAATCCTAACTTCAATAAGCAGTTACAAAATTCCGATCATACGAGTTTAGTTTTCCACACATAGTCAACAATTAATAGTGTTCCTGACATGTGAACTTGGTAAAGACCGCGTGTGTACAAATATGAACCTTGCTAAGACAAATTCCAAAAACCCCAAACTGAAAGTGTAGGTATGGCAAAACAGTTTGGTCAAAAAGCTAGGAAAGGTCTACAAGTATGGTTGAATTCGAAAGTTAATACAACACGTGACAAAGACCGTTACAACATATGCTAAAACTTAAAGTGACAAATGGTCAACAGGCATGGAATGGATCTAAAGGAAAATGTGTATCATACAAAGCAACATGAATCCATACCGAGGCAACATGATTGGGTAAATAAACATGGCTCTCCATTATTCTCTGTCTAATGCCCTGTACGCATACCCCTTTCCCACATTTTTGCATGCCATCAGCAAACACACCACACGCATGCAGAACACGTCACACACAGAGCACACCACAAATAAACACATATTCACGTTCTCACATACACTCATATAGGAAGTATTCAAGGACCAAGGTGTACAACACCACAAGTATAAAATGATCTATGCTGTAAGCAAAACATGGGATGAAACAAAAGTACACTCATGTGAATCAAGATGGCATCAAAGGAATATAATAAATTTGTGTCCAAGAGTGTCTCAGCCAATACGAATCCAAGTATTATGGTCACAACCGCAACTATACATAAGGTAATATGGACAGTTTTCCAAAATCATTTTACTTCTTTCAATGAAAATCCATCTACGTTTCATTTATCATATCAAAGAAAATTTTGAATCAATATTTAAAGCATGGCACACTAACATGCAAGGCACAAACACTCAAGCAATGTCTAAAATTATCAAGGTGAGCGGCTGTAACACCCCGTATTTTCTAAGAATATTAAAATAACAAATTAAAGAATAATTAATTTGAAAAGGAAGAAATAGGTGAAACGGGTTGGGCCATTGCGTTCATCTCGAAATTCTGCTTGAGATAGAGTCCGGATTTGCGTAAATCGGACTCCGTATGAAGAAGATATCTTTAAAATAAATATTGCAGCAAAACATGAAAAAGAAGAATGAGAAAATAATAATGTTTAGCATTGTTCTAAGGTTTGTAAGCAAAAGACTTAGTGGCTCATTTGGTTAGAACATGTGACTTGCATACAAGAGGTACAGAGTTCGATCTTTGCCAGCGCTATATTTTTGTTCTAGAGGAATGGCTAAAAAGTGGCTTAGTGTGAACGCAGTTCAAAAAGGGGTTTAGTGTGAAAATGGTTAATTGGGAAGATGGATATACATACATACATACATACATACATATATATATATATATATGACGTGTACGCATCATGTGGTGCACGCGGCGCATTTTAGTTGGTCAAGGATTGTCTTTTTTTTACGTGGCCTTCTCTAATTGGCTTTGTGACAAATTCTGAGGTATTAGGGCTTATGTGTCATGTTATGATTGGTTGAGTGACACATTGCTTTAGTTGGATGGCTCTGATTACTCCTAGGTTGATCTAACGGCTTACATTAAATTAAAACTCTATATAAGCACGTATAAACTCAAGTCCTAAACCTAAACTAAATTAAACTCTTGGCCGTCATGCTGCTGCTGGAATAGTTCATCTTCTCCTTAAAGCTTAGGAATTGCAAGTCAATATTCTAATTCAAACGACTAACGACGAACGAATTATTCTATTCTCTAACTTGTCTTTGTGAGTACAATTTCTTTCACAAAATAATTAATAAATTAATTATGATGAGATATAATTTGGATTATGAGAACATGTCTGTTTAATCATGTGATGTTATTTGACTTTGTTATCGTCTGTTGGTGAACATATGACAGTTTTGTTAACTTATGTTAGTAGGTCTATTTCATATGTCCAATCACATATGTTTAACTTGATTCATGTTATGACATCAGTTTGTATGCAAGTTGGGATGTAAATTATATGCTATTTAGTATGTGAATCATATGCAAGTCTGTATGTGAATTATACACAAGTTTATATATGAATCAAATATATGTATATATGCAAGTTATGTGTAAAACATAGTATACATGTTTAGATTCATATGCAAGTTGGTATGGAATTCATATGCAAGTTAAAAGAAAAACCATATTCATATGTGTAAGTTCACAATTTATGCTAGTTTAGATGAAAAACCCATATCCATATATGCAAGTTCACAATTTCATGTATAGATCTATATTTAGATCCATGGTAGTACATCGTTTATGCAAATTTATGTTCTAATTGTCCATTGCCTATGCAAGTATTGGCTATAGAAGTTTATATCATAATTCTTATTTGCAAGTTAGATCTATTTTTTTATGTGTTATGCAAGTTGTGATGTTTCTTTCCTTTTTACGAGTTAGACTATTTGCGAGTCTAACATAGTTCATATTAAACGTACGAACGACATGGGGACAATGGAAAAATATTAAATATTCATATTGTGAATGGGCATAAAATGGCCTTAAAAGCATATAATTAATTTGAGATATTAACTAGCCTAATTTATATGCATAGAAATTATGGACATAATTTAAGTGACAATTACGGACATGGATTAAAATAGGAAGTTATTGACAATTTGAAATAAAAGCATATAATTAATTTGAGACATTAATTGGCCTAATTTATATGCATAGAAATTATGGACATAATTTAAGTGACAATTATGGACATGGATTAAAATAGGAAGTTATTGACAATTTGAAATAGGGATATTAATTCAAATTGGGGGTTAAATAATAATGTGTGATAATAAATGTCCAAGACACGAGGTTAGACTCGTTTGTGGTATAAGACTGTCCGGACCCGCCCGACAAATCCAGCATCCACAAACGGTAGTCTAATGTGAGAGGTCAAAGGCATAAATTAAATGCATAGTAAATGCCTAAGACACGAGGTTAGACTCGTTTGTGGTATAAGACTGCTCGGATCCGCCCGGCACATCCAACAACTGCAAACGACAGTCTAATGTGAGAGGTCGTAGGCTTAATTAAAAGATGCTTAGACACGAGGTTAAGTCTGGCTTGTGGTGGAAGTTTTCCCGGAACCGCCCGACATATCCAGCGGCCACAAGCAATCGACTTAATGTGAGAGGTCTGTGCATTAATAATTAATTAATGCTGATCAAAGACGAATATGAGTGACAAACAGAAGTTTGGTTTTGTTGAGTAATTCTCTGAGTATCATTCTGATGTTGATTTCAGTTTTCGGGGTTGATACTTAGGGAGTTATTCTCTTAACCAATGTATCTATGAACTAAGATGTACTTAATCATAAATTAAGTAAAACATGTTATACGATACATACATACATATATATATATATATATATATATATATATATATATGATACATAAAATATGTTAAGTGGATAGGGTTAAGACCAGCTTAACCAATAATCTGATAAGTGGATAGGGTTAAGACCAACTTAACCAATAATATATATTAATTTGATAAGTGGGTAGGTTTAAGACCAGCTTAACCAATAATACATATTGATCTGATAAGTGGATAGGGTTAAGACAAACTTAACCAATAATACATATTGATCTGATAAGTGGATAGGGTTAAGACTAACTTAACCAATAATATATAAGTGGATAGGGTTAAGACCAGCTTAACCAATAATATATACATTGATCTGATAAGCGGACAGGGTTAAGACAAGCTTAACCAATAACACATGTTGATTTGATAAGTGGGTAACATGGGTGACATGTGGGATATAATTATAAACACTTAACCAAGTTGAAACATGTAAGAAGACATGAAGAAGAGGGGGTTAAGTGAGAAATCCTAGTGGGGACCAAGCATAGGTGGAAAGCTTGTGTCAAGTGTGGGGACCCTTTTGAACCAGTAACCCATTTAATATCTAAGTGAGCTCGATCTAGGTCAAGGACGGGACATGCTTACTGGGTTTGATTGTAAGAGGTCAAAACGTGTTAGTGGTGGCAATACAAATCCAACGGGGTCATGTGCGTGCATGGGCCCGCGCTGGTAAGTAAGACGTTGTTGCATCGTGTAGGTATAAGCCGTGCATCTTTAGTGGTATCGGGTTGCCACTTTGGGGAGTGATACACCCCACTATGGGACCAACACGGGTATCTACGAGGTAGGGAGCCGATCGAATGGGAATGGTAGTGGGTATGACTGGCGGAGATAGGAGCAGGTGGCACCTGTGAAGATAGCTAGGAGTACAATTACCATATTATGAATAAATGTTGTAATTAGAATGGGGAGGGTAGTGGGTACAACTAGTGGAGAAAGGGGCAGGCGACACATATGAAGACAACTAGGGGTACACGAAACTACCATTATGATTATTACGTTCAGTAGGCGGGATCAACTTTTAAGGGTGACTAGTATTAATGCAGTATAGTAATTATCCTATAGTGTTGGAGGTGCAATTAACGTTACCTTATTCCTCTTATTTTCTTTTTCATGCCCATTTGTTTCACAGTCATTCCTTATTTACCAGCTTATGCCTTATCCTAGTTACTTTAATAATTATATTGTTAAAGTTATTGGACTCGCCAGACTTTATGTTTGACCCCCTTTGTTTTCGCCTCTTTTCTTCCTTTCCCCACCCCAGGTTCTCAGGATGGCACTAGTGCTAGTGGAGCTTGATTTGGATCTCTTCCTCTCTCTCTCTTTTGGAAGTGCTTGGATTGCTGAAAGTAAAGTTCAGCTTATCTCTTTTATGGCTACTTATGTTGGGGTTAAGCTTTTTACTTTATGTATTCAGAAAACAATTTGTCAAGATGGATATTAAGTGTACTTGGTTTTATTGTTGGTTTTTGATGTTGTTGTAACCAAACTATTTCTCCGCTGCAATAAAAGTTGTTTTAAAATTTTCCAAGTAACAATATATGTATCTGTCTTGTTATATTCCGTTCTATACACCAATAATACTCCATGAAAGTTAATGTATTCCCTTTGTGAGTGACATTAATGGATGTGGGGTGTTACACGTGGTATCAGAGCTGAAGGTTATCAGAACAGATAAGAGATTTTGAAAAACTATTTTTCAAAAGCATTTTTATAAAGAAATACTTTCAAAAATATGTTTTAAGTAGAGTATTTTCAAGAGAAAGGTTTATTTTGAAAAACATAATCCCCAAAAGCCATATATCTTTCTTTCGATTCTCCGTTTTGAATCACTTCCTTCTTCCTTTTTGAATCTCTTCCTCCATGTATAGATGTTTTTTCTAAGATATGAAAGAACTTCCGTACAATGGGCGGAAAACCGCTTCATGGGACTGGGACGTTTGTCAAAGCTAGAAGGAAGTGGAGGACTTGTTGGTACCTTTAAGATAGATGATGGGAGGAAGGTTCAATTAGCTGGTTGGTTAATGAAGGAGGAAGCCTCATTTTGGTGGGAGGTCACGAATGGAGAATGTGCAGGAGAGACTTGGATATGACACATGATGATAAAGTAGGACCAAAGAAGCAAAAGGCAAGGGTAAGGACAAAGTACAGGATCTTCTGGAGGGCAGACGCGTTCCCTCACGGCTGGCATACCTGGTAGAGGTAGAAATATCTTGGTTGAAAGTTTTGTTTTTGTCTTGATTATCCTGTTCGAACTTTGTTTGAATTTTGGCGCTTCACATTAGTTTGTATCTGCTTCGTTAGTTGAAACACTGCACCTAAATACTAGTCTAGTTAGGGATCCCATGGTAGTCTCAAATCCTATTGGTGGTTCGGCTCATTTATTTATGGTGTGTCTGGATTTGAGAGTGTCTATCTTGGGCGTTGGGTTTGAATGCAACACCTACGTTCTTGACTTCATAGGCTATGGCTTGATTCTAGGCATGGATTGGCTAGCCAGATACGGTGCCATCCTAGACTGTGAAAGAATGGTAGTTAGATCGTTGACTCGTTATGGAAAGACCCTTGATATTTCTTGTGACCCTAGGGGTTCAGTGACGCCTAGCTACCTAGAATCTCTTGACACGTCCAACGATGGTTTGGAATCTGTTCGTGGGGTCCGTGAGTTTGGTGACATCTTAGATGAAGTTCGGAGTTTACCCCCGAAGCGTGAGATAGACTTTCATATATACCTAGTAGATAATGCAAAGCCAGTTGCATTACCAGTACGACACATGGCTCCGAGGGAGAGAAGAGAACCCAGTAAGCAAGTAAAAGAGTTGATGGAGAAGTGAGGTTCTTAGGACACGTGGTCTCTAAGGAGAGGATAGCTGTGGATCCCGCAAAGGTGGTGGCAATCCAAGATTGGAAGGTTCCTAGAAACGCAACGGAAGTAAGAAGCTTTCTGGGGCAGGCGGGCTATTATAGGAAGTTCATTAAAGACTTCGCGAAGATATCAGCCCCATTTACTCGGTTAACGAAGAAGGACTGGACTTTTGCTTGGGATGTTGACTGTGACGATGCTTTCCAACATTTGAAGAGGCCTTTGACGACAGCTCTTGTTTGGACTTTGCAAGATGGGAGCAAACCGTTTACAGTATATATCGGTGCTTGCGGGACAGGGCTTGGAGCAGTTTTCGATGCAAGAGGAAAATGTGATATGCAAAAGGCGGTAAGTACGAACATCGCTTATCGTCCACAGACGGATGGACGGACATGAAGGGGTGAATAGAGTCCTTGAAGATCTTTTGAGGTTACGTATCCTAGATTTTGGAGGGACATGAGAAGAGGCAACTAGCTTAGTAATGTTCATGACGTGTTTCACGTATCGCATTTGAGGAAGTGTTTACATGATACGGCGGAAGTAGTGGAGCCGAGCACGCTCAGAGAAGTGGAAGTGGAGCAAGATGCCACGATTAGACGAGCTCCTACATGCATCCTTGGAACAGAAGTAAAAAAAAAAAAGCTACGCAACCGAGAAGTCAAGCTTGTTAAAATTCAATGGAGTGACGCCGAGGAAGACGCGACTTGGGAGACTGAGACCAAAATACGCGCAGCCTACCCTTTCCTTTTTGAGGGTACATCTTTGATCTCTTTCTCTTTAAGTTTATGCATGCTTGTATCTACCTTTTTAGTATATCACCTCGGTCATATTCTTTATCCTTAGGTAGAAACCGATGGATGTAAACATGTATTTGAAACATGTTATGATTGATAGTTGCAAGTGGTTGCTCGTGGATGCATACACACACACATTAGGCACTAGATCGGCTCAGCCACTTTCATATTGCATATGCATATTTGTATATGGATTGAAACTTGATGTGTTATCATATGGATGTTGCATTTGTATGAATGATTGTGCACTCATGTAGAAGTTATAAAGTGCATTAGGAATAATTGCATACATGATGGACTCATGGCACTAACATAATTCGCATTAAGGAGGTCAACTGAATCAGTAGACCGCCTGATTTTGCATTAGATAAGGACATGTACACACACCATGCATATGATCATGAAGGCATTAGAAATCTTTCTAAGGACAATGGATGCCTGTGTTTGATGGCTGAGTAGATGGATGATTGGATGGTAGGATATACATTCTTCTTAACTTGAAGATTTCGGGGACGAAATCCTTTAAGTAGGGGAGAATGTAACACCCCATATTTCTGAGAATATTAAAACAACAAATTAAAGAATAATTAATTTGAAAAATAATAAATAGGTGAAACGGGTTGCGCCATTGCGTTCATCTCGGAATTTTTCTTGAGATAGAGTCCGGGTTTGCGTAAATCGGACTCCATATGAAGAAGATATCTTTAAATTAAATATTGCAACAAAACATGAAAAAGAAGAATGAGAAAAGAATAATATTTAGCATTGTTCTAAGGTTTGTAAGAAAAAGACTTAGTAGCTCATTGGTTAGAGCATGTGACTTGCATGTAAGAGGTACATAGTTCGATCCCCGCCAGCGCCATATTTTTGTTTTAGGGGAATGGCTAAAAAGTGGCTTAGTGTGAACGCAGTTCAAAAAGTGGTTTAGTGTGAAAATGGTTAATTGAGAAGATAGAAAATATATATATATATATACATATATATATATACATACATATATATATATATGTGACGTGTACGCATCATGTGGCGCACGTGGCGCGTTTTTATTGGTCAAGGATTGTCTTTTTTTTACGTGGCCTTCTCTGATTGGCTTTATGACAAATTCTGAGGTGTTAGGGCTTATGTTGTTATGATTGGTTGAGTGACACATTGCTTTAGTTGGATGGCTCTGATTACTCCTGGGTTGATCTAACGGCTTACATTAAATTAAAACTCTATATAAGCACGCATAAACTCAAGCCCTAAACCTAAACTAAATTAAACTCTTGGCCGTCATGCTGGTGCTGGAATAGTTCTTCTTCTCCTTAAAGCTTAGGAATTGCAAGTCAAGATTCTAATTCAAACGACTAACGGCGAACGAATTATTCTATTCTCTAACCTGTCTTTGTGCGTACAGTTTCTTTCACAAAATAATTAATAAATTAATTATGATGAGATATAATTTGGATTATTGGAACATGTCTGTTGAATCATGTGATGTTATTTGACTTTGTTATCATCTGTTGGTGAACATATGACAGTTTTGTTAACTTATGTTAGTAGATCTATTTCATATGTCCAATCACATATGTTTAACTTGATTCATGTTATGACATCAGTTTGTATGCAAGTTGGGATGTAAATTATATGCTATTTAGTATGTGAATCATATGCAAGTTTGTATGTGAATTATACACAAGTTTATATGTGAATCAAGTATATGTATATGTTCAAGTTTATGTGTAAAACATAGTTTACATGTTTAGATTCATATGCAAGTTGGTATGGAATTCGTATGCAAGTTAGGAGAAAAACCATATTCATATGTGTAAATTCACAATTTATGCCAGTTAGGTGAAAAAACCCATATCCATATATGCAAGTTCACAATTTCATGTTTAGATCTACATTTAGATCCATGGTAGTACATCGTTTATGCAAATTTATGTTCTAATTGTCCATTGCCTATGCAAGTATTGGCTATGCAAGTTTATGTCACAATTCTTATTTGCAAGTTAGATCTTTTTTTCATGTGTTATGCAAGTTGTCATGTTTCTTTCCTTTTTATGAGTTAGTCTATTTGCGAGTCTAACATAGTTCATATTAAACGTACGAACGACATGGGGACAATGGGAAAATATTAAATATTCATATTGTGAATTGGCATAAAATGGCCTTAAAAGCATATAATTAATTTGAGATATTAATTGTCCTAATTTATATGCATAGAAATTGTGGACATAATTTAAGTGACAATTATGGACATGGATTAAAATAGGAAGTTATTGACAATTTGAAATAAAAGCATATAATTAATTTGAGACATTAATTGGCCTAATTTATATGCATAGAAATTATGAACATAATTTAAGTGACAATTATGGACATGGATTAAAATAGGAAGTTATTGACAATTTGAAATAGGGATATTAATTCAAATTGGGGGTTGAATAATAATGTGTGATAATAGATGCCTAAGACACGAGGTTAGACTCGTTTGTGGTATAAGACTGCCCGGACCCGCCCGGCAAATCCAGCAACCACAAACGGTAGCCTAATGTGAGAGGTCAAAGGCATAAATTAAATGCATAGTAAATGCCTAAGACACGAGGTTAGACTCGCTTGTGGTATAAGACTGCCCGGACCCGCCCGGCACATCCAGCAACCGCAAATGGCAGTCTAATGTGAGAGGTCGTAGGCATAATTAAAAGATGCTTAGACACGATGTTAACTCTGACTTGTGGTGGAAGTCTGCCCGGAACCGCCCGCCATATCCAGCGGCCACAAGCAATCGAATTAACGTGAGAGGTCTGTGCATTAATTATTAATTAATACTGATCAAAGACGAATATGAGTGACAAACAAAAGTTTGGTTTAGTTGAGTAATTCTCTGAGTATCAATTTGATATTGATTTCGGTCTTCGAGGTTGATACTTAGGGATTTATTCTCTTAACCAATGTATATGTGAACTAAGATGTACTTAATCATAAATTAAGTAAAACATGTTATACGATATATATATATATATATATATATATGATACATAAAACATGTTAAATGGATAGGGTTAAGACCAGCTTAACCAATAATCTGATAAGTGGATAGGGTTAAGACCAGCTTAACCAATAATATATATAAATTTGATAAGTGGGTAGGGTTAAGACTAGCTTAACCAATAATATATATTGATATGATAAGTGGATAGTGTTAAGACAAACTTAACCAATAATACATATTGATTTGATAAGTGGATGGGGTTAAAACTAACTTAGCCAATAATATATAAGTGGATAGGGTTAAGACCAGCTTAACCAATAATATATATATATATATATATATATATATATATTGATCTGATAAGTGGATAGGGTTAAGACAAGCTTAACCAATAACACATGTTGATTTGATAAGTGGGTAACATGGGTGACATGTGGGATATAATTATAAACACTTAACCAAGTTGAAACATGTAAGAAGACATGAATAAGAGGGGGTTAAATGGGAAATCCTAGTGGGGACCAAGCATAGGTGGAAAGCTTGTGTCAAGTGTGGGGACCCTTTTCAAGCAGTAACCCATTTAGTATCTAAGTGAACTCGATCTCGGTCGAGGATAGAACACGCTTACTGGATTTGATTGTAAGAGGTCAAAACGGGTTAGCGGTGGCAACGCAAGTCTAACGGGGTCGTGTGCGTGCATGGGCCCGGGCTGGTAGGTAAGACGTTGTTGCATCGTGTAGGTATAAGCTGTGCATCTTTAGTGGTATCGGGTTGCCACTTTGGGGAGTGATACACCCCACTGTGGTACCAGCATGGGTATCTACGAGGTAGGGAGCCGATCGAATGGGGAAGGTAGTGGGTACGACTGGCGGAGATAGGAGCAGGTGGCACCTATGAAGATAGCTAGGAGTACAATTACCATATTATGAATAAATGTTTTAATTAGAATGGGGAGGGTAGTGGGTACAACTAGTGGAGATAGGGGCAGGCGGCACCTATGAAGACAGCTAGGGGTACACGAAACTACCATTATGATTATTGTGTTCAGTTGGCGGGATCAACTTTTAAGGGTGACTAGTATTGGTGCAGTATAGTAATTATCCTACAGTGTTGGAGGTACAATTAACGTTATCTTATTCCTCTTGTTTGCTTTGTCATGCCCATTTGTTTCACAGTCATTCCTTATTTACTAGTTTATGCCTTATCCTAGTTACTTTAATAATTATATTGTTAAAGTTATTGGACTCGCCAGACTTTATGTCTGACCCCCTTTGTTTTCGCCTCTTTTCTTCCTTTCCCCACCCCAGGTTCTCAGGGTGGGACTAGTGCTAGTGGAGCTTGATTTGGATCTCTTCCTCTCTCTCTTTTGGAAGTGCTTGGATTGCTGAATGTAAAGTTCAGCTGATCTATTTTATGGCTACTTATGTTGGGGTTATGCTTTTTATTTTATGTATTCAGAAAACAATTTGTCAAGATGGATATTAAGTGTACTTGGTTTTATTATTGGTTTTTGATGTTGTTGTAACCAAACTATTTCTCCGCTGCAATAAAAGTTGTTTTAAAATTTTCTAACTAACAATATATGTATCTGTCTTGTTATATTCCGTTCTATACACCAATAATACTCCATGAAAGTTAATGCATTCCCTTTTTGAGTGACATTAATGGACGTGAGGTGTTACAACAGCAGTACACAAATGAACAAGGAAATCAACAAATGTGGTATCAATGACCGCACTAATTATGTTTAATGCAACACGAAATTTGAGAACTTAGAATTACTTTAATCGTGAGCATCATCAATCAGATATTTATTTTCGAGTTTTGAAAGTGGGATTCTATATTTATCTAGTATATATTGGAACTCATATATAAGTTAACTAGGCGTATATTTAAAATCCGTACATACTCGACAGTACAACCTCGACGTCAATAAATACTCAAACTCTTATCATAAATTATATTAAAAAAAATCATGCTTTCCAAAATGATTTGTTAAATTTTAAAATAATTTATAGTTTCAAAATAAGCTCTCTCAACAGTGATTCTTGTGTTAATTCCACTCACTCTAGAGTATTGCTACTCTATCTCTAATGAGTTTCAAACCCGATAAGCTAAGTTTTGTCAAACCAAAGCTCAGATACAACCTGTAACGACCCGCCTTTTTGCCAGACTCTCGCCGGTAATTAAACCAACTTAAATCATTCAAAAAGATGGATAGTTATGGGTACTTACATATTTGCTCAAAAATAACAGAACTTTTATTTCATTTTATTGATTACGTTAGAGATTAAAAGGAATATCAGAGTACCATATATGCTTAGCGGAAATCCAATGCTCACATCGGAAGAAGGAAAACATCAAAACAAGACTCTAGCTTCAAATCTGAGTGAAACTCTAAAATCTAAACCTGCAAACTAAACTCCTAGCTGTCGTGCAAAATTTTAGGCACCCAGAGTTTAGGTGTGGAAAAAATAAATTCTATGTAAGTCGTGGGATTGGTGTGGGAATTCAAAAACAATTCTTATTTTTGATTTACTTTAAAGTTGGAAAATTCATCGGACCACGCCCCTAATGCAGAACCAGTTTACACCATGTGAATTCCCGTACACATAAATTCATAATGACTTTGGAAAAATGAAGCTATCATAAGCTCATCCCATATCACACAATGCAAGCGCACACCAGATGGGCGAGTTTTATCTTATAATACCCAAAACTGCTTTCATACGTGAAAATCCTCTTTTAATAGTATAATTAGTGCATAGTGTTCAAAATCATTTCGCAAATAAATATATTAATCTAAGCAAGCATAGTGACTATGCCCACATACATAGTTTACAAACAAATCGAATCGTTCATATTGGTTATTTGGTTTCCAATATGATGGTTCCTGGCATGAAAGATCAACCGAGGACACAAAGCTAAGTATCTCCCGGTTAACATCCAGATAACGAACACCGAATACATAGCCGAAAGTATATATCTCGGTTAACATCCAGATATTGGACATCGTATATACTTTCAGCTATGTATTCGGTGTCCGTTGTCTGGATGTTAACCGGGATAAACTTAGCTTTGTGTCCTCGGTTGATCTTTCATGCCAGGAACCATCATATTGGAAACCTAATAACCAATAAGAACCATTCAATTTGTTTGTAAACTATGTATGTGGGCATAGTCACTATGCTTGCTAAGATTAATATATTTATTTGCGAAACGATTTTTAACACTATGCACTAATTATAGTATTAAAAGAGGATTCTCACGTATGAAAGCATTTTTGGTTATCATAAGATAAAACTCGCCCTTCTGGTGTGCGCTTGCATTGTGTGATATGGGACAAGCTTATGATAGTTTTATTTTTCCAAAGTCATTACAAATTTCTGTGCATGGGAATTCACATGGAGTAAACCCATTCTACATTAGCGGCGTGGTCCGGTGAATTTCCCAACTTTAAAATGAATCCAAAATAAGAACTGTTTTCGAATTCTAACACCTGTCCCACGACTGGCCTAGAGTTTATTGTTTCCACACCTAAACTCTGGGTGCCCAAAATTTTGCATGGGCAGTTAGAAGTTTAGTTTGCAGGTTTAGATTTTAGAGTTGGATTTAGATTTGAAGCTAGAGTCTTGTTTTTATGTTTTCCTTCTTCCGCTGTGGGCATTGGATTTCCGCTAAGCATATATGGTACTCTGATATTCCTTGTAATCTCTGATATAATCAATAAGATGAAATAAAAGTTCTGTTATTTTTGTGCAAATCCAAAACGAAGTAGGATGGCTTGGAGGCGATTACTGGATTTGAAGAAAGAAAACGATGATGGAATAGCCTTGACCTTCGGGTCATAATTAAAATGACTAAAACATGAGCTATGCCATGACTAAGTAAGATCGCACCTTCGATCGGACACGCTTCTTCGGTACCATCTCTATTACATTGTGATCGATTTGGGGCCCCTTTGATATGAGAGTGTGTTCCGAGGTGGGCGGTAGTCGCGGCTATGCGTTACCACCAGTCGGGGAGTGCAACTGGTAGAATCCTACCCTGGGTATTGCCTCGCATGGCTTGTTATATTTATCCTGATCGAACCCCCACGATTTTGAACTAACGTTGTCATATCGCGGTGCATCCCTATCTACCAACGTACTGGTGTTTTATATGCAACGTGTACGACAATGTTTGTAAACGGCGTAAGGTTAAAAATGTAATCCTGCTTACGTTATTTTTATTATATTTACTTTACTGAATATACACTATTATAATGGCATATTATACTGTATATATTAGTTTCACGGATCCTTAAAGGATGAAGTCCCAAATATCCTCTAAGTTATTTGCATTTCGTTAAAAACTTCACTTGAATTAATTCACTAATATGAAAATGTTAGTCCTTATTCGAGTATTTTGTTGATTTTCTTGCAAATGCTCGGGTCAGACCGAGTATTTCAGCTTTGGAGATTTGCATATTGGAGCTCGAGTATTTCTGAAGTCTAATCATTTATCCCAGTGTAGTCAAATCATTTTATTTCTTCATGTAGTAAGTATCTGTAATCATCTTTCTGTTATTTCTGTAATCTGATATGTAAATGAAAATTTTGTATTATTGTATAAATTTCGCTTCCGTTGTGAGTAGTTCCATGTTTCTGTGATTCTATGATGATTTATTTTTACCCTCATAGCAATTAACAGTCTGACGTTTCAAACAGTTTGAGTTGGTTTAATTATCGACTCGAGGCAGTCAAAAATGGCAGGTCGTTACATCTCTAGATGTAACAGATCTAGGATTTTCAACCCTGAACCAGTTGGCTAATCTCCCACCGTGGCATTACATTGGTACCGCGTACTTGCTTTTACGGTCGCCCTCTCGAGTTCACATCCAACCCCTTAGGGACGTGTAGGATTTAGAGTCTACCTCTCGCCACAACGCTTCTTGTGCAGATGAGTCATGAATAGTTAATGTGTTGAAATCAAGCAATGTCACATACAACAGATAAAAATCAACACTGGCAATTTATATAAATTTACATTTATAAAATAAAATAAATAAATGTACGAATATTTTAGTAAGAAAATAAAAAAGTTAACATGATTTTAAGGAGTAAAAGAAGATGCTAGACCAGTTCCCCTTCCTATTTGATTGTGCTGTGAGCTTTTGTCCCTTTCCTTAAATTTTGCATGTGCTATGTATTATTATACGTACGCTAATATATGTTAGTAACATATGCTAAATTCTTTAGTGAACAATTTGAGGTCCTTAAAGTTTGCATGTATATTTTAGTTTTAGTGTTAGCCTAGATCTACATGTGCATATATAGGTATTTCTTTGTGTCTATTATTGGGTTTGGATACATGTTTGTTGTAGCAACATGTAAGAAAAAAGAAAAGGAAAGAGAATGTCTTTCTAGAGTAAGCTTTTGCAATAGCAAAAATAAAATTTAAAGAAGGATGTTAGTGGAATTGTAATGACCTGCCTTTTTGACCGCTCGAAGTCGGTATTTAAACCAGCTCAGAACATTCAAAGCGACAGTTCGATATTTTAACATACGGGTTTAACAGAAATAACACACAGAATCACAGACAGAAAATATACAACAATATGTCTCACAACAGAATTTTATAACAAAAATTATCAGAGTTTACAAAATAGAATACAACAAAAGATATAGGATATACCCATTAACTTTTAAAAATAAAATTTTACGGTTCAGTCGGGCTTGCGCGCTCATATGCTTCTTCACGTTCCTCTCCAGCTCCAATATTTGAACTCTAAAATCCGCAACACTCGTATCTGACCCGAGCATTCCATGCAAAAACATAAAACACCCGAGCGAGGATTAAACTTATTTCATGTATCGACCTGAACTTCCTAGCCGGCCTAAACCGAACAAGAAAGCGGACTGCTTTGAAATCAAGGCTAATCAGAACACAAACAGAAAAATATTTCATTGCTTATTACAACAATTTATATTAGAGTACAAAAATATAGCAGAGTATAAATATTACACATTGGAAAAATATCAGAGATTTAAAATTACAATGCAACGGAAAAATAATACACAACACAACTGAAAGAATTACACGAATACAGAGCTTTCCGAATATAGTTCCAGATGTAAATCCAGGATTCTGTGAATATAATACCTGCAAAACCAAAACTACTAGCTGCCCGTGTGGAAAATAGGGGCACCCAGAGTTTAGGTTAAAACAATAAAATTCAGGTCAGTCATGTGACTGGTGTGAGAACTAAAACAGTCATTTAAAATTTTACTATAGAAATAAAGTAAATCAAGGGACCACGCCTTATAACACAAAATGGGTTTCCTCCCAAGAATACCAGTGCATAAAACAAACAGGGCAATGCTTTTTGAAAAAATGAAGCTATTATAAGAATCAATTCCCATCACACAATACAATGCAAGCAGGAGGATAGAGTTTTCCCTTATAATAACCAAACATGCTTGGTACGTTTAAAACAAATCATTTTGATATTACTATAAGTGTACAGTGTCCAAAATCAACTTCAAATATAAATGTATCAATCGTAGATGACATGGGTACCATATATCATGTCGCCATACTAGCTCTACAACTAAAACCGAAATGTCACGTATTGAAAATTGGATTCCATCTATGAGTCGAGGCAATGGATGGCTCCTCACTGATTCGAGACACTCTAGCAAATGTCCCAGGATCCCCTACGGTGAACCCTTCTGTAACGACCCGTATTCTACGCACCATAGGACTGTAGAATATTTATTTCTTTCACATACGAAGTCGTATGGTCATGTAACTTTGGGAGACGACTATTGGGGTATTTTCACATGTTCATGATTTTTCCCACTTTTTAAATGACCATTTTACCCCTAGTTGGCACTGTTTTGGCCATAACTTTTGACTGGAAAAGAATTTTGATCTAAAACCACTTCTACTGGCTCTGGATGATGGTTTCTCTTTCCATAGAGTGGTCATAATAGCCAAACGGACTTACCGTTTGGGAGATATGGCTGAATGAAGATTTAGAGGGTTAATTTTAGTTAATTGGGCTTAACCGGGTGATTAGCAGTTAGGCCCAGAGGGGAATTTAGGGTTTAGAGGTATTGAAGGGCTGATTAGGGTTAGGAAATCACTTTCATTTCAGTTTTGAGCTGCCACAAACCTTCTTGGGACCCTAGTAATGGCTTCCATCCTCTAAAACCACTCCAGAACACATTTTTAGTGAAGATTAATCCTAAACTGCATCAAATCAGGACCAAATAGCAACAGAGCAAGGTTGGAGCTGCTGCTATACATAGGAATTCGACCCAAACAGAGAGTATTTCAGATTTGGTGTTTTATTTTGTGGCAAAGGTGAGTGATTAGCATCGTTTTGGCACTAATTACAGTTAATTAAGGGTAATTAGTGAAGATTAGCGAATTTATACACTAATAAATTCTGGGAAAATGTTTAGAAATTCTTAAATAATATTTTATGCCTCTGTTAGAAATTTGGTTCGATTTGATTAAGTTTCGTTAACCCTATGATTAGTTTTACTTAAACATGCTTAAGGGAAAATAAGGGGTTTTTGGGTATATTTGATCCATTTTGACATGTAAATTCATTGTTTTGGTGTTTATGGTTAGTTTGCTATGTTGATATGACTGTTTGACATGATTTGTGATTGATTAGTATAGTTAGATTTGTCGAAAACGTCGTCGAATGGCGTAAACAAGTTGATGGAAAAAGTTGCAGAAAGTTGTGCAGGGTTTCGGATCGGATCGGATATGAGCTCGGATCGGATAGGTGACCTGGGCAAGGAACCGGACCCGAATCGGAATCTGGCACATAAGAGGCTTGGCAAAAAGGAAGGCCATGTTGGTTAAGCTGGGGATCGGACTAACTTAAAGACGAAGGACTCAAATCGGATCGACTTAAGGATGAAAGGCTAGGACTGGAATAAGGCGAAGGGATCAGATCGGCTAAAGGAGTAGGATCGGATCGGCTAAAGGAGGAGGATCGGATCGGAGTAAATGGAGAACGAGGGAGCTGGTCGGAGAAGGAGCATGAACTGGAGGGAAGATAGCGACCCGACCCGGAGGAGGACACCCGACCCGACCCGAAGGGGTGACATCCGACCCGAACTGATACGACGCTGTGGACCCGAACCGAACCGCTCCAGGAGAAGACTACGAACCGAACCGAAGTAGAGGACCCGACCCGAACCGATGGCTAGAAGGAGAACCCGAACCGACCCAGTATTGACCAATAACCCGAGATGCAAAGGTAGTCCAATATGGGAAGTTAGAGCTCAGGATCCAGTTGGGAACCGATGAGTTCACTTCATGATTGGGCTTTGCTGCGGGACGTGTGCCAAGGGGCAGTCGATGTTTATGACTTTGGATCACTATGTATGGAAAGTACGTGAACGGATTCAGGGCTGCAATGGCCTAGGTACGACTAAAGGGCTATAGACCAATGAAGTGGGGTCATTTGTAAAGATTTGGTCATGACTCCATGTGGTAAGCTTGGTAGTAGCAGTAGTTGTACAAGTTGAACTCCGCCACTACTTCGATGGGTCTAGTGATTGACAGTGGTGGACATCGTATGCTTTATGCACTGAGTGAGAGATGTGAGGATGGTTGCTTTGGTTGATTTGTTTGCTATCATTATGACATGCACACCCCACCCCCGTATTCTTTACACTATTTATTATGGCACCTTAGAGTACTGTACGGTATGTGGTACTAACTCTTTGGTTGCAGGTCCAGGTTCAGGTATGGTTTAGTATACCTGTTATTGTTCTGTTTAGATGCTTATCACTCATACCAGGCTTTATGTATGACCCAGAGTTTTATGTCTCCACTTATTACTCTGGGTGCTCACATGAGCAGACTAGAGACAGGTTAGCTGGAGATGCACGGGTAGATGATCTGGAGACGAGAAGGAGGGTTCCACGTAATATATATATAGTATTCTCCCTGTGTTGTTGAAGATCACTGTTTGGGAAATGGTGGTACACCTTCTACTTTAGCTTTCTTTTGTTTAGAGACAGTAAATTTGAAAAGTTGTAATAAGCTGTATTTGGATTTCCGCTGCTCTGATGTTGATGTTGGTTTTAGTTATCAGCTTATACACTGTCTCACCTGTTTTATGTCAAGTATATTATTATATTTTACTCCATGCGCTGTGAGACATTCTACAGGTTCCTCATTTAGTTAATTCCCTTCTTTCCTTTCTTCTGACGACCGTCCCGTGCTAGTCGGGCATGTGTACAGCGCACTTTCGGAGGAAATGTAGGCTAGTGCGGGGGGGGGGGGGGGGCGTCACACTTGGTATCAGAGCTCTAGGTTGCGTAGTTAACCTAGGGAAGTTATCAGGGAGAGATAATATACGTATACGAGAGAGCGTATTTGTGATTATTTTGGTTTTTAAAAGCTATATATATACTATTAGTAGTATAAGAATGAAGTCGTGCTGCACTAGCACCATTATGGGGTCGTTAATCGTTTCCTTTTCAGATTGACGATGAGCCGATATGTTAAAGGTACCGGTAGAGGGGCCAATAATGGGAATGCTGCTGACATGAGGGCGATGTTTACTGACCTTATGAGAGAGATGCTTAGGGATGTGCAGAGGGCAACTCCCAATGGTGGAAATGGTGGTGGTCCAATAGTGCAGGCGCCGAGAGTCGACTTCGCCAAGCTGAATAAGGATTATACTAGCCTTGGTGGGAAGCCGTTCCATGGAACGGAGTCGGCCACGGATGTTCAAGATTGGTTGGATAGTTGCGAACGTATCTTCGAGGATTTGGGTATCGAGGATGCGATGAAGAGAAAGCTAGCGTCCCGTCAGCTGCAAGGGCGGGCAATGAATTGGTGGAATGCTATAAAGGCAGCTACTCCCGAAGATCAGATTACTTGGGAGCAGTTTAAGGCTCGCTTTAGCGAGAAGTTCGTTCCAGCTGCTCAGAAGTCAGTGCTGTTTAAGAAATTCTTGGAGCTCAAGCAGAATGGCAGAGCTGTCTCGGAGTATATTGCTGAATTCGACACTTTGTCGAAGTATGGGTTATCTCTTATTGATACTGTCGAGAAGAAGAATGAGAAATTCATAACTGGTTTGGATCAGTACTTGGGGGAAAGGCTTATTAACCACATCGATGAGACGTTTGAATCGATTGTTGGGAAAGCATTAAGATCAGAAAGTCTCTACCCTAAGCCGAAGACTGAGGTTGCATCCGCAGATGAGCCAAAGCCACAAGCAAGTGGTGGAGGCAAGGGTGGTTCCCAGAATAAGAGAAAGCAAAATCAGACTAAGGATGGCCAGAAGAAAAGGAATAAGCAAGATGTTGAGTGCTTCAGCTGTGGTAAGAAGGGCCATTATGCTAGTAATTGTCGGGCCAAGCCAGCGGATAGGAAGTGCTTCAACTGTGGCCAAATGGGACATCACAAGGACAAGTGTCCGCAACCCCCCAAAGAAAAGCAAATGGTGAAAGCCTACGCCCTTAATGCTATTCCTTCTTCATCGAATGCCCCAACTGCGGCGGAGAAGGGAAAGAATGTCGTCATTCAAGGTATGCTTTCTGTTTATGATGTTCCTGTTAGAGTTTTGTTTGATATCGGAGCTTCCAGTTCTTTCATATCTAGTGACCTGGTAGATAGGTTGGGATTAGAGCCCGAGATTGTCGATAGACCTTTAGTAGTGACGAACCCGATTGGTGGTTCGACTAGCCTTAGCATGATTTGTCGTAATGTTGTCCTATCGAGTCATGGATGCATGTTTGTGATTGCTTTGTTTTGGGCTTTACTGGGTTTGGCATTATTTTGGGAGTAGATTGGCTCCAAAGATACGGGGTGGTGGTAGACTGTGAGGGCTTTTTGTTGACAGCTAGAGCGGATGATGGACGGAGGATAGTGTTTGGTGGTCTACCCAGTATGTGGGTATTGGCTAGTTTTCTAAACTCCCTCGACATTCCGCATAGTGAGTTGTCAGATTTGCCCGTGGTTGGCCAGTATCCGGATGATTTCGAGGAAGTGACCGGGCTTCCACCACACCAAGAGATTGAGTTCCGTATTGATTTGGTAAAAGATGCCAGACCTATAGTGATGCTACTTCGTCGTATGACACCAAGGGAGCAGCGAGAGCTCGAGGTGCAAGTCAGCGATCTTTTGAAGAAGGGATTTATCAGAAGGAGTGTTTCTGAATGGGGAGCACCAGTTGTGTTTGCTGCCAAGGCGGATGGTTCCCTTCGTTTGTGTGTAGACTACCGCGAGTTGAATAAAGTAACGAGGAAGAACAAGTATCCTCTACCGCGGATAGATGATTTGTTCGATCAGTTGTGTGGCGCGAGAGTATTTTCTCAGTTGGATCTCGTGATAGGTTTTCATCACTTAGAGTGGAAGCTGAGAGTATAGCTAAAACGGCATTTCGGACGCCGTCTGGGTTTTATGAGTGGTTGGTCATGCCATTCGGGCTGACCAATGCCCCAGCATATTTTGTGGATCTTATGAATAGGGTATTCAGAGATCAGTTGAATAAGTTTGTCCTTGTGTTCGTTGATGATATTTTGGTCTATTCAAGGACAGAGGAAGAACACAAGGAACATTTAAAAATAGTGATGGAGGTGTTGAGAAAACACCAATTGAAAGCAAAGTTTTCTAAGTGTCACTTCTGGAAGAGGGAAGTGAGGTTCTTGGGCCATGTTGTATCAGAGAATGGTATTGCCGTAGACCCGGCGAAGGTGGCTACAGTACAGGATTGGCCTACGCCCAAGAATGCAACAGATGTAAGAAGTTTCTTGGGGTTAGCTGGATATTATCGTAAGTTTATCCAAGGTTTCTCCAAGATAGCAGCACCATTGACCCAGTTGACTAAGAAGAATCAAGCTTTTGTCTGGGATGAAAGGTGCGAGAATGCATTCAAGAGTCTAAAGGACAAGTTGACAATTGCACCATTGTTAGTCATTCCTAAGGGGAATGAAGAGATGACAGTATACACGGATGCTTGCGGTACCGGACTAGGTGCTGTATTGATGCAAGGCGGTAGGGTGGTAGCCTATGCAAGTCGGCAGTTGAAACCGCACGAGAGAAGATACCCTACCCATGATTTAGAATTGGCAGCGATCGTGTTCGCATTAAATATGTGGAGACACTATCTCTTAGGAGAAAGATTTGAGCTGTTTACAGATCATAAGTCGTTGAAGTATCTCTTCTCTCAGAAAGATCTGAATCTCCGTCAGCAGAGATGGTTAGAATTCTTGGCTTCCTATGATTTTGATATCGCATATACACCGGGAAAGGGCAATGCGGTAGCCGATGCGTTGAGTAGAAGACATGCCAGTTTAGGGGCTATGTTTCTAGAATGGAAGCAACTGGAGTATATCGCGGGGTTTGATTTCAGACCAAAGTGCGAATTGAATCCAGAAATGTTAGCAAGTTTGACGATCAGACCCACTTTGATTGAGCGGATCGGCTCTAGTCAGAGGGACGATCCTAACCTATTGGAAATCATCTCCAAGTTAGAGATCGATATCGATGAGGAGATGAACAAGTATGGGCTTGATCGAGATGGATGGCTTAGAAAGAATGGAAAGCTTGTTGTACCCAATGTCAATGGATTGAGAGATGAAGTGCTTAGAGAATGTCGTCACTCAAAACTGACTATACACCCCGGTGGTAATAAGATGTATCGAGATATGAAGCAGACTTACTACTGGGAAGGGATGAAAAGAGACGTTGGGAAGTTTATATCCAAGTGCATGAATTGCCAGCTAGTTAAAGCCGAGCAAAAGAAGCCTAGTGGGTTATTGCAACCATTAGAAATTCCCGAATGGAAATGGGAGCAAGTCTCGATGGATTTCATCGATGGTTTACCAAGGACTAGATCGGGACATGATAGCATTTGAGTAATCGTGGATCGATTGACTAAGAGTGCAAGATTCATACCAGTCAAATCGACCAGAACGGCAGCTAAGTTAGCAGAATTGTATATGAAGTGGGTAGTGAGATTTCATGGAGTACCTAAAAGCATTGTGAGTGACCGGGAACCGTTGTTCACTAGTGGGTTTTGGAAGAGCTTACAAGAGGCTCTAGGGTCAGAGTTACATCTCAGTATCGCATATCATCCTCAGACCGACGGTCAGACGGAGAGGGTGAATCGTATTTTGGAAGATCTCTTGAGAGCGTGTACATTGGATTTTGGTGGATCATGGGATGACCATTTGCATCTAGTAGAGTTTGCATATAATAATAGCTACCAATCCAGTATAGGTATGGCTCCATTTGAAGCTTTGTACGGAAGACCGTGCAACTCACCATCATGTTGGATAGAGACTGGCGAGAAGTTTATGCTTGGACCAGATGTGGTGAGGGAAACTTCAGATAAGATTAAGATCATTCAACAACGAATGAAGGCTGCCCAAGATAGGCAGAAGAGTTATGCTGATAAGAGGAGAAGAGACTTAAAATTCTCCGTTGGTGACTTGGTGTTTGTCAAGATTTCTCCGTTGAAGAGCGTAATACGATTTGCCAGGAGAGGTAAGTTAGCACCAAGATTTGTTGGCCCATTCCATGTTCTTGAACTAGTCGGGAATTTGGCATATAGAATTGACTTACTAGAGAAGATGGCGGGAGTTCACAATGTATTTCATGTTTCCCAACTAAGGAAGTTCGTTCACGACTCAGATATGACTATTTCAGCTGATCAGTTGGAGGACTTCGAAGTAGAACCTGAGGCGGTTGGGAACCGCAAGCCGGCCCGTATTGTCGAGCACGACATGAAGCAACTTCGAAGGAAGGCGGTGAAGCTAGTCAAGGTTCAGTGGGGCGAGGACGAGAATGATTGTACTTGGGAGACAGAGGAGAACATTAGGAATACACACCCAGAACTCTTTGCCTGGTAAGATTTTGACTTCGATTTAGTTTTCCGCATGCTAGGATAGGCTTGTTTGCTTGTTTTGCATGTTTGATTGTTGTATGTGGTTGTTAGGCATGCGGGATCCTTTGTATGTTTTGGGTTAAGGAATTTCGGGAACAAAATTTCTTAAGGGGGGGAGAGTGTAACGACCCGTATTCTACGCACCATAGGACTGTAGAATATTTATTTCTTTCACATACGAAGTCGTATGGTCATGTAACTTTGGGAGACGACTATTGGGGTCATTTCCCATATTCATGATTTTTCCCAATTTTTAAATGACCATTTTACCCCTAGTTGGCACTGTTTTGGCCATAACTTTTGACTATAAAAGAATTTTGACCTGAAACCACTTCCATTGGCTCCGGATGATGGTTACTCTTTCCGTAGAGTGGTCATAAGAGCCAGAAGGACTTACCTTTTGGGAGATATGGCTGAATGAAGATTTAGAGGGTTAATTTTAGTTAATTAGACTTAACCGGGTGATTAGCAGTTAGGCCCAGAGGGGAATTTCGGGTTTAGAGGTATAAGAGGGCTGATTAGGGTTAGAAATTCACTTTCATTTCAGTTTTGAGCCGCCACAAACCTTCTTGAGACCCTAGTAATGGCTTCCATCCTCTAAAACCACTCCAGAACACATTTTTAGTGAAGATTAATCCTAAACTGCATCAAATCAGGGCCAAATAGCAACAGAGCAAGGTTGGAGCTGCCTCTATACATAGGAATTCGACCAAACAGAGAGTATTTTATATTTGGTGTTTTATTTTGTGGCAAAGGTGAGTGATTAGCATCGTTTTGGCACTAATTACAGTTAATTAAGGGTAATTAGTGAAGATTAGCGAATTTATACACTAATAAATTCTGGAAAAATATTTAGAAATTCTTAAATAATATTTTATGCCTCTGTTAGAAATTTGGTTCGATTTGATTAAGTTTCGTTAACCCTATGATTAGTTTTACTTAAACATGCTTAAGGGAAAATAAGGGGTTTTTGGGTATATTTGATCTATTTTGACATGTAAATTCATTGTTTTGGTGTTTGTGGTTAGTTTGCTATGTTAATATGACTGTTTGACATGATTTGTGATTGATTAGTATAGTTAGATTTGTCGAAAATGTCGTCGAATGGCGTAAACAAGTTGCTGGAAAAAGTTGCAGAAAGTTGTGCAGGGTTTCGGATCGGATATGGGCTCGGATCGGATAGGAGACCTGGGCAAGGAACCCGACCCGAATCAGAATCTGGCACATAAGAGGCTTGGCAAAAAGGAAGGCCATGTTGGTTAAGCTGGGGATCAGACTAACTTAAAGATGAAGGACTCAGACCGGATCGACTTAAGGATGAAAGGCTAGGACTGGAATAAGGCGAAGGGATCAGATCGGCTAAAGGAGTAGGATCGGATCGGCTAAAGGAGGAGGATCGGATCAGAGTAAATGGAGAACGAGGGAGCTGGTCGGAGAAGGAGCATGAACTGGAGGGAAGATAGCGACCCGACCCGGAGGAGGACACCCAACCCGAAGGGTGGACATCCGACCCGAACCGATACGACGCTGTGGACGCGAACCGAACCGCTCCAGGAGAAGACTACGAACCGACCCGAAGTAGAGGACCCGACCCGAACCGATGGCTAGAAGGAGAACCCGACCTGACCCAGTATTGACCAATAACCCAAGATGCAAAGGTAGTCCAATATGGGAAGTTAGAGCTCAGGATCCAGTTGGGAACCGATGAGTTCACTTCATGATTGGGCTTTGCTGCGGGACGTGTGCCAAGGGGCAGTCGATGTTTATGACTTTGGATCACTATGTATGGGAAGTACGTGAACGGATTCAGGGCTGCAATGGTCTATGTACGACTAAAGGGTATAGACCAATGAAGTGGGGTCATTTGTAAAGATTTGGTAATGACTCCATGTGGTAAGCTTGGTAGTAGCAGTAGTTGTACAAGTTGAACTCCTCCACTACTTCGATGGGTCTAGTGATTGACAGTGGTGGACATCGTATGTTTTACGCACTGAGTGAGAGATGTGAGGATGGTTGCTATGGTTGATTTGTTTGCTATCATTATGACATGCACACCCCACCCACGTATTGTTTACACTGTTTATTATGGCACCTTAAAGTACTGTACGGTATGTGGTACTAACTCTTTGGTTGCAGGTCCAGGTTCAGGTATGGTTTAGTATACCTGTTATTGTTCTGTTTAGATGCTTATCGCTCATACCAGGCTTTTTGTCTGACCCAGAGTTTTATGTCTCCTCTTATTACTCTGGGTGCTCACACGAGCAGACTAGAGACAGGTTAGTTGGAGATGCACGGGTAGATGATCCGGAGACGAGCAGGAGGCTTCCACGTAATATATATATATATATATATATATATATATATAGTATTCTCTCTGTGTTGTTTAAGATCACTGTTTGGGCATTGGTGGTGCATCTTCTACTTTAGCTTTCTTTTGTTTAGAGACAGTAAATTTGAAAAGTTGTAATAAGCTGTATTTGGATTTCCGCTGCTCTGATGTTGATGTTGGTTTTAGTTATCAGCTTATACACTGTCTCACCTGTTTTATGTCAAGTATTTTTTTATTATATTTTACTCCATGCGCTGTGAGACATTCTACAGGTTCCTCGTTTAGTTACTTCCCTTCTTTGCTTTCTTCTGACGACCGTCCCGTGCTAGTCGGGCATGTGTACAGCGCACTTTCGGAGGCAATGCAGACTGGTGCGGGGCGGGCCGTCACACCTTCGATGCTTCAGGGCCGGTCCACACTTACGTTAGTGGATTGGTTATTCCTGAACACACGTTCCCGGTTCTATTAGACCTATCCATAGGCTCCGTAATAACCGATATATCCGAGGCGCCTCGCAATCCATCATCCACATAGGTAAAAATAATATAAATGTCTGGGCTCCATACCATAACACCACCCATAGCTAGAAAGAAACTTGGTGCACTCCTTGCAGCCCGATCCCGTTTTTGACTCATAACGAGGTGTGAGGCTCGCGAATTAACGCTATACACAAAGCTATGCTGTTTAAAGACGTGCTTTGATCATCAACCACAGGACTTTACTTTTCAACAGAAGCCTTGATCACTGTATCTCTACATGCCACACTGACAAACAACGCCATGCAACAGATGTCTATCAATATATAACCTCTAAGCTCGTACGTCTCAAAGAAGGGCGTTAAGCAAGAGAATAAATTCTCCATCGCCAAACTGATATATATTTAATAGAAATCAATCAACACAGAATGAAATCCAATGTCCGACATACATCCATTTATAAGTTCATTCTAGGCCTAAACGAAACCAGAGGCACCTTATTCCGCATCCCATATGTCCAATACAGGAGAGAGGTCCTTGTATATCCGGTCGATCTCCTAGTACGTCTGGACGATCACCACTTATTACCATGTCTTAGGTGTACAACTCAATCAAGACATCAGTAATCATCCAAACGATGTAAAGATCTCCGGTCTTCAACTACCGTCTTCATCGTCGACTTATCGTCAAATCAATTATTCAGAATGGGTATAAACCCGGCCTTTCCAAATAACTCACGTATCTTATAATAAAGTGCTATAAAAACACAGCATACGCCTCATTCCAATTCGGAATTTTCTTTTATTCTAATATTCTTTTCAAAATTTCAAACCAAATTAAGGTTTTCCAAAATAGTCGGGATTAGCGAACCTTATCGCAGTAATCATTTATTATATTTCCCAATCCCAACCAATTCGTCCCATGGAGCAAAACTAGTAATATTGCATATCTAACACCACGGTGTTATCAGCAAATTTAATTACCATTTCACATTGAAATCTAATTAAAGATTTAACTATCACCTGGAGTAAAACTGGTGGTACACCATTCTCGATCATTTCCCAAATTTGATAATTTAAATTATCATATTCACATTTCCATCTAATTAAAGATTTCATTAAAATCCATTTAGATTTAATCTTCCCAAAAATCAATATTAATGATTATTTAACTTTGGGAAATCAAATATGTCGCATCGACAATCTACACTGTACCATTGATTTCTGCCGATATATAACCTCTATGCTCATACTTCTTAGAGAAGGGTGTTAAGCAAGAGAATAAATTCTCCACCACCAAACAGATATATATTTAGCAGAGATCAGCAATACAATTTGAAATACAATGTTAGACATGCAATCTTGTCTTTAACTAGGTTAAAGAACTAATGTCATTTAAAACACAGTTCACGATAACCCAAAATTCACATTCCATTAATTATGGAATTTTCATGGAAAACGTATCGATATATATAACCGATATCAATTTCCGTATCCGACTAATAATATAAATGGAATAATGAAAAAACCTTTTAAATTCCATATATATTAATAGTCTTCTTCCATAGAAGCTCACTTCGATTATTATCAAATAGAATTCCATTCCATTCCAATTTATTATATTAAACTGGAAAAACTTTACTTCGGAAAATTACATGAAACCATAATAAAAGATTTATATATTCCAAATCACGTTTCACTGTTAATTTGAGTTGAAGAACAAGTGTTATTTAAAACACCGTTCATGATAAACCCACAATCAACTTTCATTTCAATTGCAATTAAATGTTAATTAATTGGTAAACTTCTCTAAATCTTAATTAAAAGATTTAATCTTTTCTGAACTCGGTTTAAGAATAGTGTAAATGAAGACACCATTTACGACAAACCCAAAATCCAATTTAATATTAAATTCAAGGCTCTGAATAGAAATTATATCGGCTTATATCCAATATCAAAGTCTGAAACTAATGGATATCGTATTGGGAATAGCGATATCTGTATCTTCCAGATTCCCATAACAATATCTGTATAGCCACGGGATCCAATATCAAAACATTCCGAAGATTATTAACAATCCATTCCAATTTATTCATTGGAAAATTCTGGTTATTTTAAAACCATTTCAAATCCATTTTTATTTCTTTAAAAGTTTTAGATTATTATACTAGTTAATAACTAGTTCATTTCGATAAAAATCTATTTTATCTTTACAAATGTGGAATTTTTCATCCAAATTGTTTCAAAATCATTTGTTATGATTTTACACAAATTATTAATATTTTTAATAATTTTATTAAGACCCTTTCAGTCGATTTCCATAAACGGTCATTGAACTGCACTTACAACGACCTTTTCCAAATTTGATTTGGACATAATTTCAAATCCAACCATTAGATTTCAAATCTCTTATATTTGTTGGGAAGATCTTTTCGGTACGAACCTAACGGTTCCTGTTTTAGGAGAATCCGATGGTATGATCTCCCGTAATGTCAATTCGAAGTCAATGGTCGAAATCCGCGAACGGTCACGGTGCGTCGCGCCCTATTCAAACAATTAATATATATATATATGTGTGTGTATTATATTATATATATTTTGTTCAAACCGTATTTTATAAATTCGTTTTAAAAACGATTCATACTTTCATTTCAATTTTAAATCAAAATTGAATACTCCTTTTCATTCTAATATTTAAATCATAATATTTTCAGAAGATTAGATTTTGAATCTTTTCCTTTTCGATATTCATTATAAAGATGAATAAAATCGATATAAATATCGTTCGCGTTAAAATGGTGCAAATCTATTCAACATGGCTTCATATATTTCAATATTTTCGTGTCCATTCAAAATCAGACACCAAAATCATATTTTGATCTTTTATCGAATATTATTTTAAAATATTCGTTATTTTAAAATATTTCCTTATTTTAAAATATTCGTTCCTTTTGAATTGGAATCAGACCCAATCAGTTACCATATAATTTATTTATATGGATTTCATACAACACATGTACACAACAAACATGATAAATAATCAACCATCATCCAGAGTGCCTTCTATACTGTATAAGCATTAAGTATAAATAATTAAGGCTTACTACATTCTGTCAACCAATCGATTGACATACAACTAAATAATTGAGATTAGTGTACGCCAAATATCATCCCAATACCCATGTGGGGTTTCAACCAACAAATACTGAATATTATTTGTGCAGTTGGGCGATGTGTAAACTTATCGATCCAATCGATAACACAAAAATAGGCGAGCAAAACAAGTCATCCGACTTATAAATGGATGTGTAAACTTATTTTTAACTATCCAATAATTACTTTATTTATCGCAGTTATAAGCTAAAAATAATATTTTCAACCAACTAAATTTTTCTAACACTTTTAAGAAAATTTCGGCAGTATAACGGCATGATACTAGAACCGGAATAAGGTCAAGCATTATCCTTCGCCTAATACTGGCTCGCGCCATACACAAACCAAATTCAATCGACCGCAAAACCACAATTCAATAAATTTTCAACACAACCAAATTTCCATAATACAACACAAACAAACAATCATGATTTGTACAATAAATAGTGTCGAGGGCTACTAAGCCCTGTTTGCAACCTAAAATATTTTTAACTGCGAAAATAAATTAAGTGAGGAGTTCTCACCTTTGGTTTCCACTCCATCATTCTTTAATTGAACAGTTTGGATTTGGATTTATTTCTAATGGGTAGTGTACTTCACCATGGTTCCAACGCACTCTGTTTCACGCGGTTTGTATTAAAAATTATATTTTTAACAACGCTATATATATATATATATATATATTAAGAATCGAATTTTTATAACGCTACTACATATATAAAAATCATATTTTATAATGCTATTACATGTAAAAAAAATCATATTTTTATAACGCTACTACGTATATAAAAAACATATTTTTATAACGCTATTACATATATAAAAATCATATTTTTATAAAGCTATTACATATGTAAAAATCATATTTTTATAATGCTATTACATATGTAAAAATCATATTTTTATAATGCTATTATATTTGTAAAAATCACATTCTTATAACGCTAGTACATATATAAAAATCATATTTTTATAACGCTACTACATATATAAAAATCATATTTTTATTTATCGAATTATTTCATGGCTTGACTATTTTATAAATAGTATACATACGATAAAAATCATATTTTTATCTTTTTAAAAATAATTTCATATCATGCACTAATTAAAAAACGTATTTTTAACTTGCTAATAATATTTGCATATCATGAACTAGTTAAAAATTACATTTTTAACTTGCTAACATGTTAAATCAAAGAAGAGAAAACTCACATATTTTAGGGTTTTTGAAGGTGGAGGGGCCCACAGGCGGAGGTGGTGGCTGGGGATGGTCGGCGTAGGGTGTTGGTTGCGACCAGGGGCGACGCCAGTCTGGTGGTGGCGGCTAGGACATGGAGCGGTGGTTTTAGGTTGGGTTAGGGTTTGGGGAGGGCTCGTACAGAGGGAGGAGGAGCAAGGGGGGTCTCCGATCAACGGCGGTAGGGGAGGAGGGGTCGCGACGGCGATGTGGCTAGGGGGCTATTGGTTCGATCGCGGTTTCTTCCTTTTTTTATTTTGAAATCGTCGTTGGCTGAAGAGAGAAGGGGGGTTATTATATAATTTATATATTTAATTATTTTAATTTCCAAAAAGTAACTTTTTCGTTCGAACCCCAAATCGAACCCAATGACTGTCACCTCTAACTAATTACCCCCATTACGGACGCAATGGGTTATGTCCTGTAAGCCCATTCGAGTGTTTCAATCAGCTTTCATTTAAATTAAAATATAAATCAATACATATTGAATTTAAACGTACATTTCAATTTACCAATGTCACATACTGACTCCAAAAATCACCGAAAAATAAATCTAGCTATGTTTTGACGATACAGTCCTAACAAAACTAATTTCATCGAATTTTGAGACCGTTTAAATGGTTATTTTCCAGTCGATTAAACTCAAACTAAAAGTACCAAACTCGTTTAAATCCACCACGCTCACATATTCATTCAAAAAATTATGTAAATTGGATTATAGCAATAATTTGACATTCCGGATCCAACAAAAGTGGTTTCGTCAAAAACGGAGGCCGTTTGCAAAATGGTTATTTTTAAGGGCTATATGTTATATTAAAATATATATAAATTCCATAGCGACTATTTCAAATTTTAAACCGGACATAACTTTTAATTTTTAAAGTGAAATCTTAGTTTCTTACATTCGTTAGAAAGATATAATTAAACAGATTCAAATATTTCTGGTTTTACTGAATTCCGATTTATTTTGAATCCTATACATTCATTTGAAATAAAAATCAAAATTTCAAACTACCGCACCATTTCAAGTTCGTTTTATAATTAAAATAAATTTGTTTGGTCTAACTTCGATTAAAATAATTTTTTAGTTGTTATTATTTAAAATAAATCATTTTGAATATTCAAAATCCATTAAAATAGCTAAAATAAAAAATTTAAATTGGTTCTGAAAATCCGGGTTGTTACAATCTCCCCCACTTAAAATCTTTTCATCCTCGAAAAGGAATGGAGCTGAAAGTTGTTTAACTAACCAACTCAACTTTCATTTTGGCTTTCATTCTTCAACTTTTCAGTTTCTAAGAATTTTCAAATTCTTTGAAAATTTGGCTAACACCCTAAATTTTCAAAAAAAATCGCCATAATCTCCTTTGTACAGGGATACCTTTAAAACCGCCACTTGCCTCACAGGGCCCTCATCAATCCAAAAGAAAAAGAAAAATCCAAGCGGCTAGCCAATCGGCTCATAATATCATCAGAACCCAAGAAAATAGTAAGCATGTACCTATTTGTCGGACATACAATTTTATTCCTCTTCTTAGCTTCCATGCTATGACCTGTTCAATGTATATAAATGTACATATATGCAATTCCAATCAATTTTCAATTCAGTTTGATGTTTGATTCAATTTGGCTAAATTTACCTTTCATTCTCTTATTGGTTTCAATAATCACACAACACAATCAGCAATCAGTTAGTTGATTAGCTTTTCAAACATATACTATATATATATATATTCAGAAATCATATTTTTAGTGCCAAATCACAAACAATAAATTCTAACTAAGCTTCAGTTCTCACATCAGTCAATCGGAAATATATAGATATCCCACTTTTGAAACCCGAAAATAAACACTGGTGATGACGCGTCAACCATCAGAATCATATTAGGGCGACTAGAGTGTGATTCTATATCTATCCAGTATATGTAAGGCTTCGAATACACGTTAATTACGCGTATATTCAAAATTTTCATGTACTCGATTTTCTAAAATAAAATAATATACTCAAATATTAATAATTAGATTAAATTTTCAAAACTAAATTTCTTATAATAAATAGTACTCTTCTAACTCATTCTAGGATACTACTAGTCCTATTTCTAACGAGTCATTCTTACTGAATATTGCTAATCTAGTATTTGATGAATTCTTTCATTTGGTTCTAATGTGTCTTGTTCTCGATCTCTGTAAACCAAAGCTCTGATACCAACTGTATAGACCCGAACTTCCCGGCCGGCCTAAACCAAATAAGAAGGCGGACTGCTTTGAGAACAACGCTAATTGAAACGCAAACAGAAGAACATTTCATTGCTTATTACAAAAATTTACATCAGAGTACAAGAATATAACAGAGTATGAATAAATATTACACATTGGAAAAATATCAGAGATTTAAAATTACAATGCAGCGGAAGAATAATACATAACACAACTGAAAGAAGTACATGGATACAGAGCTTTCTGAGCATAGTTCCAGCTGCAAATCCAGGATTCTGTGAATATAATATCTGCAAAACCAAAACTACTAGTTGCCCGTGTGGAAAATAGGGGCACCCAGAGTTTAGCTTGAAATAATAAACTCCAGGTTAGTCATATGACTAGTGTGAGAACTAAAACGGTTATTTAAATATTTACTTTAGAAATAAAGTAAATCAAGGGACCACGCCGTATAAGACGGAACGAGTTTCCTCCCAAGAATACCAGTGCATAAAACAAACAGCGCAATGCTTTTTGAAAAAATGAAGCTATTATAAGACTCAGGTCCCATCACACAATGCAACGCAAGCCAAAGGATAGAGTTTTCCCTTATATTAGCCAAACATGCTTGGTACGTTTAAAACAAATCATTTTGATATTACTATAAGTGTATAGTGTCCAAAACCAAGTTCAAAAATAAATATATCAATCATAGACGGCATGGGTACCATATATCATATCGCCATACTAGTTCTATAACTAAAATCGAAATGTCACGTATTGCAAATTGGATTCCATCTATGAGTCAAGGCAAGGGATGGCTCCTCACCGATTCGAGACACTCTAGCAAATGTCTCAGGGTCCCCAACGGTGAACCCTTGGATGCTTCAGGGCCGGTCCACACTTACGTTAGTGGATTGGTTATTCCTGAACACACGTTCCCGGTCCTATTGGACCTATCCATAGGCTCCGTAGTAACCGATATATCCGAGGCGCCTTGCAATCCATCATCCACATAGGTAAAAATAATATAAATGTCTGGGCTCCATACCATAACACCACCCATAGCTAGAAAGAAACGTCGTGCACTCCCTGCAGCCCGATCCCTTTTTTGACTCATAACGAGGTGTGAGGCTCGCGAATTAATGCTATACACAAAGCTATGCTATTTAAAGTCGTGCTATGATCATCAACCACAAGACTTTGGTTTTCAACAGAAGCCTTGATCACTGCATCTCTTCATGCCACACTGACAAACCACACAATGCAACTGATGTCTATCAATATATAACCTTTAAGCTCTTACGTCTCAGAGAAGGGCATTAAGCAAGAGAAAATTATCCACGGCTAAACAGATATATATTTAATAGAAATCAATCAACACAGAATGAAATCTAATGTCCGACACACATCCATTTATAAGTTCGTTCTGGGTCTGAACGAAACCGAAGGCACCTTATTCCTCGTCCCATATGTCTAATACAGGAGAGAGGTCCATGCATATCCGGTTGTTCTCTAAGTACATCTGGACGATCACCAATTATTACCTTGTCTTGGGTGTACAGCCCAATCAAGACATCAGTAATCATCCAAACAATGTGAAGATCGCCGATCTTCAACCACCGTCTTCATCGTCGACCTATCGTCGAATCAATTATTCTGAATGGGTATAAACCCGGCCTTTTCGAATAATTCACGTATCTTATAATCAAGTGCTATAGAAACATAACATACGCCTCATTCCAATTCAGAATATTCTTTTATTCAAATATTCTTTTCACAATTTTAAACCAAATTAAGGTTTTCCAAACTAGTCGGGATTAACGTACCTTATCGAAGTAATCATTTATTATATTTCCCAATCCCAACCTATTCATCCCATGGAGCAAACTAGTAATACTCCATATCTAACAACACAGTGTTATCGGTAAATTTAATTACCATTTCGCGTTCAAACCTAATTAAATATTTAACTATGCCTGGAGTAAAACTGGTGGTACTCCATTCTCGATCATTTCCCAAATTTGATAATTTAAATTATCATATTCACATTTCCATCTAATTAAAGATCCATTAAAACTCCACTTAGTTTTAATCTTACCAAAAAGAAATATTAATCAATATTTAACTTTGGGAAATCAATCATGCCGCATCGACAATCTACACTGTACCATTGATTTCTGCCGATATATAACCTCTAAGCTCATACGTCTCAAAGAAGGGTGTTAAGCAAGAGAATAATTTTGTGCTACCAAATAGATATATATTTAGCAGAGAACAACAATACAATTCGAAATACAAGACACGTAATCTTGTCTTTAAATGGGTTAAAAAAACTATTCTCATTTAAAACATAGTTCACCATAAACCCAAAAATCACATTTCATTAATTATTGAATTTTCACGGAAAACAGATCAATATATATAATCGATATCAATTCCGTATCCGACTATTAATATAAATGGAATAACGACAAAGCCTTTTAAATTCCATATATATTAACAGTCTTCCTCCATAGAAGCTCACTTCGATTATTATCAAATCGAATTCCATTCCATTCCAATTTATCATATTAAATTAGAAAACTTTACTTTGGAATATTTCATTAAATCTTAATGAACGATTTATATATTCCAAATCACATTTCACTGTTAATTTGAGTTAAAGAACAAGTGTTATATAAAACACCGTTCATGATAAACCCACAATCAACTTTCATTTCATTTCCAATTAAATGTTAATTAATTGGTAAACTTCTCTAAATCTTAATTAAAAGATTTATTCCTTTCTCAACTAGGTTTAAGAACAGTGTTAATGAAGACACCATTCACGACAAACCTAAAATCCAATTTAATATTAAATACAAGGCTCTGAATAGAAATTATATCGGCTTATATTCAATATCAAATTCTGAAACTAACGGATATCGTATTGGAAATAACGATATCTGTATCTTTCAAATTCCCATAACAATATCCATATAGCCACGGAATCCAATATCGAAATATTACGAAAATTATTTCCATTCCAATCCATTCCAATTTATTCATCGGAAAATTATGGTTATTTTAAAACCATTTCGAATCCATTTTTATTTCTTTAAAATATTGGATTATTATACTAGTTAATAACTACTTCATTTCGAAATCATTTATTATGATTTCACACAAATTATTAATATTTTTAATAATTTTATTAAGGCCCTTTCAGTCGATTTCCATAAACGGTCGTCGAACTGCACTTACAATGACCTTTTCCAAATTTGATTTGCACATAATTCCAAATCCAGCCATTAGATTTCAAATCTCTTATATTCGTTGGAAAGCTCTCTTCGATACGAACCTAATGGTTCCGGTTTTAGGAGAATCCGACAGTCGGATGTCTCGTAATGTCAATTCGAAGTAGATGGTCGAAATTTGCGAATGGTTGCGGCGCGACGCGTTCTATTCAAACCATTAATATATATATATATATATATATATTATATAATATATATTTCATTCGAAATATAACACCCCACCTCTGCCAATGTCACTCTTGCAAGCACACTAGCTTTGGAGGGGCGTTAAACAAGGTAAACATGCATGTAGATATCACAAGACAGAACATATAAGTAAAAAAAGAGTAAATAGAGCAGTGGATAAAAACTAACATTTCAAAACCATAGTCAAGTTACATCAAAGTACTTGGTCATTATTTTCCCACAAAACAAAGTCTAGGAACATAAACTGGAAAGAAAATCATAAAGTAACAATCCCTAAGGTAGAATAAAGCCATAGCAAGCTCAAGTCCAAACCGTACATGAGCTATCCAGAAAAGCAGCTAAAGATCCAAGCTAGGTGCTAGTTTTCCCACCTTGTAAACCTGGGGGGAAACGAAAGAAAAGAGGTGAAAGAAAATGGGCCAGTCAAAAGACTGGTAAGTCCTATCTACTATTAGTATAAAAACTAATAAAGTTAACTGGACATGTAAAACAGAGATGAAACATAGGATGATAACTGGCATGGTGAAAAGTTAACAAGATAGATCAAGTGTGGCATCGCATATACAAGGTTAAGTTTTTGCACCAAGTGTACTAGTATTCCAACCCATGTCAAGTATAAGCAAGAAGTGATCCCTTGGCCCAATCTTGGCCCAATATCACGAGATGACCTAAATCAAGGTCCAACAACACGGTCTAGTCGATTGGCTACCTAAAAGCCTAACTCGTCAAGTGTCGGTGTCATACGGCCCAACCACGAAGTGTAGTCAAACTGTGCTAGGTCCACCCTAGGGTGTATAAAGCCCTAGGGTGCCAACCACGGACACACATCAAGCACGCACAGTCTAAACCTACTGGTGCCCGTGTCTGCTTTTTCAACTCCGGACTATGTGCACGACCATAGTCCGCCTGAACCTACACCGGCGCACCTACTCATCCGTCGTTTTGGTCACTTACATGTCAGCCCAATAATCGTGCCCCACCCTAGCCTAGTCCCTAGGGTACCATGATACAACCAAGAGGGTTACTGGTGAAAAGGACTACGTAACTAGGGTTTCTAACGGGTTAAGCGTGGTTAACCCTATCCAATCAAGTATCAAGTTGGTTAAGTGTACCCAAGGTTCATGACTTAACCCTATCAACCCATCGTGTTTAATTGGTTAAGTATTCAAGTGGTCCATGACTTAACCCTATCATGTGGCATTAATTAATTTAATGCACCCAACCTCTCACATTAGACCTTGTTGTGGTTACTAGTTAAGCCTGGCGGGTCCGGGTAGCTTTACACCACAACTTAGTCTAACCTCGGGTTTCAAGTGCGACATGACCAACTACTCACATTGGGTCTTATTGCTTGTAGCCACTAGTTAAGCCGGTCGGTTCCGGGTAGATTTATGCTACAAACTCAACCCAACCTCGAGTTGGCCATTCTCATGTTTTCTAGAAGTCCAAGTCCATGTTCATGTTTCAAGCCTAGTCACATGTCATATTTCGTGTCATCTTTTCAAGTCATGTTTTTATGTCATTTTAGTTTACCCATAACGTAACCCCATCATATGTAAGTTCGCATAAACGCAAATAGATCTCAAGAGGGAACTTAGAAGCATGACATAATTAATAAGGCTTGGCCACAAGTTAAACATGGTGGCATATGAGGCAAATGTGTTCATAAACTTGCATATTACATTATAAGCCTCAAAAACATGCATGATATCAACTTTAGCAAAATAGGTGAAACATGGTACTAAATGACATAGGATGATAGCTAGTGATTCGCATATAACATCATATGCAAGATAACATAAGGGTTATGAGAGTTTCCATGTTACTTTATGCAACATTTCAAATCAAAGCTCATAGCTTTTTATGCACAAAGTCAAGGTGATAGCTTTACAAACATGCATAGAATAAATCTATGCATAACATGATAGAATCAAAGCACAAATCATACTTAGGCCCAAACTCAAACTTGCAACATGTCATATTTAACTTCATAGTTAAGTAGAATAGGGCTTACAATGCTATGAAGACTTATAAAATAAAATAAGATTGAGACGAAGCCACTAGCAACTCTAGCAACCCCGAAATAATAAGCTCCAATGAAAACCCTTGAGAAACAAGAAGAAGATCCTTGCTTTGATGAAGAAAGATTGAACTTTGGCCTTGAATCAAACTTAGAAACTCTCAAACAAGCTTAGAAACTCTCATATGAATGAAGATGGAGACTATGAAAAGAGGGTGGAGGCCATGATTTAACATTTTGGCATAATCTAGTTGTTGGATTGATTTATGATGGTTTAGGCAAGGTATTAGGGTCCTTTTATAGAAGTTTAGGTTAGTTTAGGCCATAGGATTAACCCTAATTCCGTTTTGAGCCTTTAAAATCCGTCACAAGCCTTAAAACATGTCCTGAGGAACAAGTCAGGTGCACCCAGGCCAAACTGGCCGACCACCCAAGTCGACAGGGGTGTCGACTGGGCAGTCGACACCACCTGGGGTGTGTCGACTCCCAGGTCGACTCCCCAGTCGACTTGGGGGTGGCGGGAATTTTTCCCGCCTGTCCTGCTTGGCTGAATTTGAATTCTGAATTCAATTTTGAATTCAATTTTGAACTGTTTTTGAACTTGAAATTTTCTGAAAATTTTGACGGGCCATAACTTGGTCATACGGACTCCGATTTTCGAAAACTCGGACTCTATTTCGCGTATTTTTCCGAGACGAACGCAATGGAACAGCCCGTTTCCCTTGATTCAGATTTTATCATTTAATCCTGCCTTGATTTATGTTATAACATGTTATTTAAAAATACGGGTTATTACATTCTCCCCTCCTTAAAGGATTTCGTCCCTGAAATCTCTAAGTTAGGAAGAACGTATCCTACCATCCATCATCCATCTACTCAAAAAATCATCCACGAGCAGTCATTTTCCTTAAAAGATTCTAAACGCTGTATGATTGTGAAAACCCGTAACTTCCCCGTAAAGGAAAGCGCGGATAGTTCGAGAACAAGCCACAACAAAACACATATAAGGAACATTTCATTGTATATTACAACAATGCATCAGATTACAAGAATATACAGAGTATAAATGAATATTACACAGAAATATCAGAGATTTAAATTACATTTAAATATATCGCAGCGGAAAATAATACAATACACAACTAGAAGTAGATATACGGATACAAAGCTTTCCGGATATCGTTCCAGCTGTAAACCAGGATCCTGTGAATATAAATCCGCAAAACCCAAAACTACTAGTTGCCCGTGTCAAAATAAGGGCACCCAGAGTTTAGGTTAAAACAATAAACTCCAGGTCAGTCATGTGACTGGTGTGAGAACTAAAACAGTTAATCTTTATTTTAAAGTTAGGTAAATCAAGGGACCACGCCGTATAACACGGAACGGGTTTCCTCCCAAGAATACCAGTGCATAAAACAAACAGCGCAATGCTAAATAAAGAAAAATGAAGCTGTTATAAGACCCAGGTCCCATCACACAATGCAACGCAGCCGAGGATAGGGTTTTCCCTTATAACAGCCAAAGAATGCTTGATACGTTTAAAACCAATCATTTGATACTATAATAAGTGCATAGTGTATAAAACAACTTCAAATCATAAGTATCAATCATAGGCGACATGAGCGTCCCATGCCACTATGTCGCCATATATAGGTTTACAAATAAAACTGCAAAGTCACGTATTTGGAAATTGGATTTCCATCTATGAACCGAGGCAAAAGATAGTCCTCAACCGATTCGAGACTGTCTAGCCCGAGTCTCAGGATCAGAGCTCGAGTGACCCTTGGATCGTCAGGGCCGGTCCACCGTTGTGGATTAAAATGCCTGAACACTACGTTTCCCCACCCTTTGGGGCGTAAATGAGCCAACGAATGACTCCATCGGACCCGGATCGTCCGATCAAACCGAGGCGCCTCGCAACAGCAACAACCACATAAGTCAAACTCGTCAGGGCGTGTAAAACCACTGACGCCACTTTTTAGCTAGAAGGAAACGCATGCCCTCCCTGAGGTCCGTCTCCCGTTTTTGGTTCATACCGGGTGTGATACTCGCAAAGTAAAACGTTACACAAAGCTACGCCACAAAGGCCGTGCTTTGATCATCAACCACAAGACTTTGCTTTTCAACAGAAGCCATGATCATTTGCCACTTAGGCATGCCACACTGGCAATTCACTCTATGCGTTTGATATCCATCAGTATATAACCCCTGAGCTCGTACGTCTCAGAGAAGGGCGTTAAGCAAGAGAATAAATTCTCCGCCGCCAAACCGATATATATTTAATAGAGATCAATCACACAGACTAAAATCCAATGTCAGACACACAGTCCATTTACAAGTCCGTTCTGGGTCTGAACGAAACCGGAGGCACCTAGTACCCCGCATATCCATCGATCTCCAAGTACGTCTGGATGATCACCAACTGTTTCCATCTTCTTGGGTGTACAACCCAATCAAGATCATCAGTAATCACCCAAACGACGTGAAGACCTCCGGTCTTCGACCATCGTCTTCATCTTCGACTTATCGTCGTATCAGTTATCCAGAATGGGATAAACCCGGTCTTCCCGAATAACTCGCGTATATTTTAAATAAGTGTTACACAAACACAACATACGCCTCATTCCAATTCATCAGTCACTAACCGCAAATTAATCAAGAGAATAATTCCCCAAATATTAACCCCGAAGGCCGAAACCAACATCAGATCAATATCCAGAAAACCATTCTGCTTAGCTAACCGACAGTTAGTTTCTGATTTCACATTCATAGGGAAAGGTTCCCATTAATTTTATCCAAGATAAATTCCTGAATTTATTCTCTAATCTTCCTTTGAATTTAGATTCAACTAGTCGGAATTAGTGAACCTTACCGTAGTAATCATTGGTTTTAATTTCCCAATCCCAACCTATTCATCCCATGAAGTAAAACTGGTCTTACTTCATATCTAACACCACGGTGTTATCGGTAAATTCAATTACCATTTCACGTTCCAATCTAATTAAAGATTTAACTATCGCCTAGAGCAAAACTGGTGATACTCCATTCTCGATCATTTCAATCTAATTAAAGATTCATTAAAACTCCACTTAGTTTTAATCGTTAACTGGGTTAAAGAATCCGTGTCATTTAAAACACGGTTCACGATAAACCCAAAAATCAATATCAATTCAATTCCAATTAAATATTATTTAATTGGTACACTTCATTAAATCTAAATAAAAAGATTTAATCTTTTCTCAACTGGATTCAAGAACAGTGTTAGTGAAGACACCATTCACGACAAACCCAAATCACATTTGATATTCAATATAAGGCTCTGAATAGAAAATATATCGGCTTATATTCAATATCAAATTCTATGATTAACAAATGTCGTATTGGAAATAACGATATAAATATATATCTTTCAAATTTCCATAACAACATCTGTATAATCACGAATTCCAACATCGAAATATTCCGAAGACAATTTCGATTCAAATCCACTCCAACGAAATCATTGGAAATTCTAGTTATTTTTAAAACCCTTTTCAAATTCAATTTATTTATTTAAAAATAAAAAGAATTATAATTCTAGTTCAAAACTAGCTCATTTCGATAAAAATCTATTTTTATCTTTTCAAATATGGAGTTTTTCATCCCAATTCTTCTCGAATCATTTCTTATGATTTTACACAAATTATTACTATTTTTAATAATTTTATCAAGGCCCGTACAGTCGATTTTCATCAACGGCCATCGAACTGCACTTACAGCGACCTTTTTCGAATTTGATTTGGACGTATCTCCAAATCCAACCGTTAGATTTTGAATTTCTAATATTCGTTAGAAAGCTCTTTTCGATACGAACCCAACGGTTCCGGTTTTAGGAGAATCCGACGGTCGGATCTCCCGTAATGTCCGTTTGAAATAAATGGTCGAAATTCACGAACTGCCGCGGCGCGGCGCGTTCTATTCAGGTCATTATATTATATATATAATATATATAATATATATTTCGTCGATTTCTATTCAAAACGAATTATATAATTAGTTTTAAAATTCGTTTCAAAAGCAATTTCAACTTCCATTTCAATTCATTTCATTTCGAAATCGTTTTCAATTCATTTCATTTCGAAATCGTTTTCAATTCAATTCATTTCGAAATCATTTTCAATTCAATTCATTTCGAAATCATTTTCAATTCAATTCATTTCGAAATCGTTTTCAATTCATTTCATTTCGAAATCATTTTCAATTCAATTCATTTCGAAATCGTTTTCAATTCATTTCATTTCGAAATCTTTTTCAATTCAATTCATTTCGAAATCGTTTTCAATTCAATTCATTTCGAAATCGTTTTCAATTCAATTCATTTCGAAATCGTTTTCAATTCATTTCATTTCGAAATCATTTTCAATTCAATTCATTTCGAAATCATTTTCAATTCAATTCATTTCGAAATCGTTTTCAATTCATTTCATTTCGAAATCATTTTCAATTCAATTCATTTCGAAATCGTTTTCAATTCAATTCATTTCAAAATGAATAAAATCGATATAAATATCATTCACGTCAAAATGGCGTCAATCTAATCAACACGGCTTCATAAATTTCTATTTTCAAATATTCTATTTCAAATATTTCTTTTTCAAAAATAGTTGTTATTATCAAAATATTTCGTTCAACACATGACCAATCTCAATGGATGAGTACTGTCAACACATGAACATTTATTTTATATGGATAAAGATGTAAATTTTATTACTAAAATATTTCGTTCAACACATGACCAATCTCAATGGATGAGTACTGTCAACACATGAACCTTTATTTTATATGGATAAAGATGTAAATTTTATTACTAAAATATTTCGTTCAACACATGACCAATCTCAATGGATGAGTACTGTCAACACATGAACCTTTATTTTATATTATTCTTTATTTTCTAAATTGGAATGAGGCCCAATCAATCACCATATAATGTTAATTATATGGATTTTCATACATTACACACATATAATAGCATTGAAAAATAATCAACCATCAACCAAAGTGCACTACACTGTATAAGCATCAAATATAGATATTCAACGCTTATAACAGCTTGTCAATCAATCGATCGACATATTTAATCAATCAGGATGAGTGAACTTCAAATTTCATCCCAACACCCGTGTGGGGTTTCAAACAATCAAACACATATTTTATTTGTGCTGTTGGGCGATGTGTAAAATTTATCGTCCCAATCAATGTCCTTCAAATAGGTGTACATAAACAAACCGTCCGGTTTGTAAATGAATATTTATTTATTCACATTCACTATATTCATATTCACGTTAAAAATTATATTTTTAACGATAAAACATTTTATTCCAACATATGAATTTCTATTCAGTTCATTCTTTAAATAAAATGATATTTTTATTTTTCTAACTTATTTTAGAAAATTTCGACGGCATAACGGCACGATACTAGAAACGGGACGAGGCCTAGCCTTATCCCCGGTCTAGTGAAGGCCCACGCCATTCACACATCAATCAAATTCACCAAACAACCAAATTCAAATCAAATATCCAACTAATCTATGCAACCAAACAAACAAGTCCATGATCTGTGGACGATTGTGTCGGGTGCTACTAAGCACCGTCTGCATCCTAGGATATATATATATAAATAGAAATGAAATTGAAAGGTGAGAAATTCTCACCGAAAGCTATCCAAACATCTTGACACTTCTTTGATATAAATCTTCTTCGTTCTCGCCTTTTTGTTACCTTCGTTGTCCGCTTTCACTACCTATGTAAAAATCGAATTTTTACTTCGCTATTCCATATATAAAAATCATATTTTTATTTCGAAGTTCAACATATAAAAATCATATTTTTATTTCGAAGTTCAACATATAAAAATCATATTTTTATTTCGAAGTTCAACATATAAAAATCATATTTTTATTATTGCTTCATACCTTTAAAAATCGAATTTTACTTCGCTATACCTTACATAAAGATTCCGCCTTTTCAAATATGAAGTTTTCGCCTTTTCAAATTTAAAGATTTCATCTTTATAAAAATCTCATTTTTATTTTTCTACACATATAAAGATGATATTTTTAATATTCCTATCATGTAAAAATTATATTTTTAATTCTCTACCTAACCAAAAATCATATTTTTACATCTTCTATATAGTAAAGATTATATTTTTAATACTTTAAAAATATAAAAATCATATTTTTAATACTTTAAAAATATATAAATCATATGTTTACTTCCACAATATAAAAGATTATATTTTTAAAACTTTACAACATAAATAAAAACCTTAAATAGAAAATAAAACAAAAACAAAATAAATAAAGTAAAGAAAAACTCACTAGTTTTGGGGTGGAGGAGGGCGCAGCAGGGGTCAAGGAAGTGGTGGGGTGCGGTCAGGCGCATGTAGCAGGGCTCGAGGTCGACGGTTGAAAGAAGGGGGGGAGCTCGCTGTTTTGGGATGTCTCGATTTGGGCGCTGAAGTGGGGGAGTGGTCCGAGGGAGGGTTTCTAGGTTTATAGGGGGTCTAGGGCACGGCAGCTTGTTGGGAGCGACGGCAGGGTTTCCAGCTTCGGGTGGCGTTGGCCCTGACTGGGTGATGCAGATCGAACTCGCGATGGGAGAGGGGAGGCGATGGGGCTTGGAGTTGTGGTGGTGCACGATGGAGGAGGGAGGCAGTGGAGGGTTGGTCAACGGTGAAGGAAATCGGTCGATTTCCTTTTCTAGAGGCGGGATTTTTTTTATTAGAGAAAATGAATTAGGTTTTGGTTAGAACGTTATAAATATAAATATATATATATATAATATGATATTATTTTATTTCAAAAGGTGAAATTTTATTCGAACTCCCAACAAGTTCCAACAACTGTTGCGCCTAGCTAATTACCCCCATTCCAAACACAATGGGATATGTATTGTAAGCTGATTCGACTATTTCGATCAGTTTCCGTTGAATTTACATTTAAATCGCTATATTGAATTTTAACGTACATTCCAAATTACCGGGGTCACATATTAACTCTATAAATTGCAGAAAAATATTTTCTAGCTTCGTATTGACGATACGGTCCTAACAAAACTAGTTTCGTCGAATTCTGAGACCGTTTGAAAAATGGCCAATTTCCAGTCGATTAAAATCAACTGAAACTGGTCAAACGCGTTTTCCTTTGCCACGCTCACATATTGATTCGAAAAATTATGAAATTTGGAACCTAGCAATAATTTAACACTGCGGATCCAACAAAACTGGTTTCGTCGAAATCCGAGGTCATTTGCAAAATGTCCATTTTTAAGGGCCTGAATTCCATAGCGACTATTCAGAAATTTCAACTGGACATATCTTTTGATTCCGGCTATGAAATCTTGATTTTTCGGATTCGTTGGAAAGATATTACCAATTAGATCCTATTGTTTTTGGTTTCACTAAAATCCGGATTGGTTTGCACCCGGTACGTTCAATTGAAGTTTGAAATCGAATTATCGAACTACCGCGCCATTTTCAATTCCTTTTATAATTATATATAATTATTTATATTCTAACGACGACGTATATAATATATACGTTCTAATTATATTCAAAATAAATTTTCGTCGATTATTATTTAAAATAATCTATTTTAAATATTCAAAATTAGCTAAAATTGCCAAAATAAAAATTTTAAACTGGCCCAGATTTTCCGGGTTATTACAATCTCCCCCACTTAAAACTTTTCGTCCCCGAAAAGGAACAAAAGTCGAAAGTGGTTTGATTATCAATTCTATGTTCGATCTGACTTCCATTCTCCAACTTTTCAGTTTCTGAGAATTTTCAAATTTTCAAAAATTTGGCTAACACCCTAAATTTTCGAAAAATTTCGCCATAACCTCCCCTGCACCGGGAGCATCGGGAAATTTCAAATAGCTTCCCCGGTCCTTCAGATCTCAAAAAGAAAAAGAAAAGGCCAAGCGGCTAGCCAATAGGCTCATAAAATCATCATCACCCAAACAAAACAGTAAATTATGTAGTAAACATGTACCTATTTGTCGGGCAAACTAATTTTATTCTTCGGCTCTAGCCTCTTTGCTATGACCTGTTCAATGTAAGTATAGGTATATGCAAGCAAATGCGACCAATTTTCAATACAATTCAATATTTGATGCTATTAGGCATAATGGTTCAAAATTAGCAAACAAATAGGCAAACAACACAAACATCAATCAATTAGTGAATTAGAGTTTCAAATTCATTATCTTTGATACATATACAAAAAATCATGTTTTTGATGCCAAATCACAACAATAGGCCCTATCTAATTTTGGTTCTCACACCAATCAATAGGAAATATAGAAATCTCACTTTCGTCGCTCGAAAATAAATACTGGCGATGGTGCCCCGTCACCAGAATTATCCCCGGGCAACTAGAGTATGATCCTATAACTATCCAATACATTGAAACTTCGAATACACGTTTGCAAGACATATATGCAAAATCTTTATATATCGGATTGTCCCGATCAATATAGAATAAATAATCAAATACGAATAGTTGATTTAAATTTTCAAAACAAAATGGGTTTTCATTTTAAAAATATACTCCTCACACTCGTTCTAGGATACTACTGATCCCATCTCTAACGAGTCATTCCCATTGGATATTACTAATCCAATATCTGATGAATTCTTTCGTATGGTTCTAATGTGCCTTGTTCTCTGAGCTTTGTAAACCAAAGCTCTGATACCAACTGTGAAAACCCGTAACTTCCCCGTAAAGGAAAGCGCGGATAGTTCGAGAACAAGCCACAACAAAACACATATAAGGAACATTTCATTGTATATTACAACAATGCATCAGATTACAAGAATATACAGAGTATAAATGAATATTACACAGAAATATCAGAGATTTAAATTACATTTAAATATATCGCAGCGGAAAATAATACAATACACAACTAGAAGTAGATATACAGATATAAAGCTTTCCGGATATCGTTCCAGCTGTAAACCAGGATCCTGTGAATATAAATCTGCAAAACCCAAAACTACTAGCTGCCCGTGTCAAAATAAGGGCACCCAGAGTTTAGGTTAAAACAATAAACTCCAGGTCAGTCATGTGACTGGTGTGAGAACTAAAACAGTTAATCTTTATTTTAAAATTAGGTAAATCAAGGGACCACGCCGTATAACACGGAACGGGTTTCCTCCCAAGAATACCAGTGCATAAAACAAACAGCGCAATGCTAAATAAAGAAAAATGAAGCTGTTATAAGACCTAGGTCCCATCACACAATGCAACGCAGCCGAGGATAGGGTTTTTCCTTATAACAGCCAAAGAATGCTTGATACGTTTAAAACCAATCATTTGATACTATAATAAGTGCATAGTGTATAAAACAACTTCAAATCATAAGTATCAATCATAGGCGACATGAGCGTCCCATGCCACTATGTCGCCATATATAGGTTTACAAATAAAACCGCAAAGTCACGTATTTGGAAATTGGATTTCCATCTATGAACCGAGGCAAAAGATAGTCCTCAACCGATTCGAGACTGTCTAGCCCGAGTCTCAGGATCAGAGCTCGAGTGACCCTTGGATCGTCAGGGCCGGTCCACCGATGTGGATTAAAATGCCTGAACACTACATTTCCCCACCCTTTGGGGCGTAAATGAGCCAACGAATGACTCCATCGGACCCGGATCGTCCGATCAAACCGAGGCGCCTCGCAACAGCAACAACCACATAAGTCAAACTCGTCAGGGCGTGTAAAACCACTGACGCCACTTTTTAGCTAGAAGGAAACGCATGCCCTCCCTGAGGTCCGTCTCCCGTTTTTGGTTCATACCGGGTGTGATACTCGCAAAGTAAAACGTTACACAAAGCTACGCCACAAAGGCCGTGCTTTGATCATCAACCACAAGACTTTGCTTTTCAACAGAAGCCATGATCATTTGCCACTTAGGCATGCCACACAGGCAATTCACCCTATGCGTTTGATATCCATCAGTATATAACCCCTGAGCTCGTACGTCTCAGAGAAGGGCGTTAAGCAAGAGAATAAATTCTCCGCCGCCAAACCGATATATATTTAATAGAGATCAATCACACAGACTAAAATCCAATGTCAGACACACAGTCCATTTACAAGTCCGTTCTGGGTCTGAACGAAACCGGAGGCACCTAGTACCCCGCATATCCATCGATCTCCAAGTACGTCTGGATGATCACCAACTGTTTCCATCTTCTTGGGTGTACAACCCAATCAAGATCATCAGTAATCACCCAAACGACGTGAAGACCTCCGGTCTTCGACCATCGTCTTCATCTTCGACTTATCGTCGTATCAGTTATCCAGAATGGGATAAACCCGGTCTTCCCGAATAACTCGCGTATATTTTAAATAAGTGTTACACAAACACAACATACGCCTCATTCCAATTCATCAGTCACTAACCGCAAATTAATCAAGAGAATAATTCCCCAAATATTAACCCCGAAGGCCGAAACCAACATCAGATCAATATCCAGAAAACCATTCTGCTTAGCTAACCGACAGTTAGTTTCTGATTTCACATTCATAGGGAAAGGTTCCCATTAATTTTATCCAAGATAAATTCCTGAATTTATTCTCTAATCTTCCTTTGAATTTAGATTCAACTAGTCGGAATTAGTGAACCTTACCGTAGTAATCATTGGTTTTAATTTCCCAATCCCAACCTATTCATCCCATGAAGTAAAACTGGTCTTACTTCATATCTAACACCACGGTGTTATCGGTAAATTCAATTACCATTTCACGTTCCAATCTAATTAAAGATTTAACTATCGCCTAGAGCAAAACTGGTGATACTCCATTCTCGATCATTTCAATCTAATTAAAGATTCATTAAAACTCCACTTAGTTTTAATCGTTAACTGGGTTAAAGAATCCGTGTCATTTAAAACACGGTTCACGATAAACCCAAAAATCAATATCAATTCCAATTAAATATTATTTAATTGGTACACTTCATTAAATCTAAATAAAAAGATTTAATCTTTTCTCAACTGGATTCAAGAACAGTGTTAGTGAAGACACCATTCACGACAAACCCAAATCACATTTGATATTCAATATAAAGCTCTGAATAGAAAATATATCGGCTTATATTCAATATCAAATTCTATGATTAACAAATGTCGTATTGGAAATAACGATATAAATATATATCTTTCAAATTTCCATAACAACATCTGTATAATCACGAATTCCAACATCGAAATATTCCGAAGACAATTTCGATTCAAATCCACTCCAACGAAATCATTGGAAATTCTAGTTATTTTTAAAACCCTTTTCAAATTCAATTTATTTATTTAAAAATAAAAAGAATTATAATTCTAGTTCAAAACTAGCTCATTTCGATAAAAATCTATTTTTATCTTTTCAAATATGGATTTTTTCATCCCAATTCTTCTCGAATCATTTCTTATGATTTTACACAAATTATTACTATTTTTAATAATTTTATCAAGGCCCGTACAGTCGATTTTCATCAACGGCCATCGAACTGCACTTACAGCGACCTTTTTCGAATTTGATTTGGACATATCTCCAAATCCAACCGTTAGATTTTGAATTTCTAATATTCGTTAGAAAGCTCTTTTCGATACGAACCCAACGGTTCCGGTTTTAGGAGAATCCGACGGTCGAATCTCCCGTAATGTCCGTTTGAAATAAATGGTCGAAATTCACGAACTGCCGCGGCGCGGCGCATTCTATTCAGGCCATTATATTATATATATATAATATATTTCGTCGATTTCTATTTAAAACGAATTATATAATTAGTTTTAAAATTCGTTTCAAAAGCAATTTCAACTTCCATTTCAATTCATTTCATTTCGAAATCGTTTTCAATTCATTTCATTTCGAAATCGTTTTCAATTCAATTCATTTCGAAATCATTTTCAATTCAATTCATTTCGAAATCGTTTTCAATTCAATTCATTTCGAAATCGTTTTCAATTCATTTCATTTCGAAATCGTTTTCAATTCAATTCATTTCGAAATCGTTTTCAATTCATTTCATTTCGAAATCGTTTTCAATTCAATTCATTTCGAAATCGTTTTCAATTCAATTCATTTCGAAATCGTTTTCAATTCAATTCATTTCGAAATCGTTTTCAATTCATTTCATTTCGAAATCATTTTCAATTCAATTCATTTCGAAATCATTTTCAATTCAATTCATTTCGAAATCGTTTTCAATTCATTTCATTTCGAAATCATTTTCAATTCAATTCATTTCGAAATCATTTTCAATTCAATTCATTTCGAAATCGTTTTCAATTCAATTCATTTCAAAATGAATAAAATCGATATAAATATCGTTCACGTCAAAATGGTGTCAATCTAATCGACACGGCTTCATAAATTTCTATTTTCAAATATTCTATTTCAAATACTTCTTTTTCAAAAATAGTTGTTATTATCAAAATATTTCGTTCAACACATGACCAATCTCAATGGATGAGTACTGTCAACACATGAACCTTTATTTTATATAGATAAAGATGTAAATTTTATTACTAAAATATTTCGTTCAACACATGACCAATCTCAATGGATGAGTACTGTCAACACATGAACCTTTATTTTATATGGATAAAGATGTAAATTTTATTACTAAAATATTTCGTTCAACACATGACCAATCTCAATGGATGAGTACTGTCAACACATGAACCTTTATTTTATATTATTCTTTATTTTCTAAATTGGAATGAGGCCCAATCAATCACCATATAATGTTAATTATATGGATTTTCATACATTACACACATATAATAGCATTGAAAAATAATCAACCATCAACCAAAGTGCACTACACTGTATAAGCATCAAATATAGATATTCAACGCTTATAACAGCCTGTCAATCAATCGATCGACATATTTAATCAATCAGGATGAGTGAACTTCAAATTTCATCCCAACACCCGTGTGGGGTTTCAAACAATCAAACACATATTTTATTTGTGCTGTTGGGCGATGTGTAAAATTTATCGTCCCAATCAATGTCCTTCAAATAGGTGTACATAAACAAACCGTCCGGTTTGTAAATGAATATTTATTTATTCACATTCACTATATTCATATTCACGTTAAAAAATATATTTTTAACGATAAAACATTTTATTCCAACATATGAATTTCTATTCAGTTCATTCTTTAAATAAAATGATATTTTTATTTTTCTAACTTATTTTAGAAAATTTCGGCGGCATAACGGCACGATACTAGAAACGGGACGAGGCCTAGCCTTATCCCCGGTCTAGTGAAGGCCCACGCCATTCACACATCAATCAAATTCACCAAACAACCAAATTCAAATCAAATATCCAACTAATCTATGCAACCAAACAAACAAGTCCATGGTCTGTGGACGATTGTGTCGGGTGCTACTAAGCACCGTCTGCATCCTAGGATATATATATAAATAGAAATGAAATTGAAAGGTGAGAAATTCTCACCGAAAGCTATCCAAACATCTTGACTCTTCTTTGATATAAATCTTCTTCGTTCTCGCCTTTTTGTTACCTTCGTTGTCCGCTTTCACTACCTATGTAAAAATCGAATTTTTACTTCGCTATTCCATATATAAAAATCATATTTTTATTTCGAAGTTCAACATATAAAAATCATATTTTTATTTCGAAGTTCAACATATAAAAATCATATTTTTATTTCGAAGTTCAACATATAAAAATCATATTTTTATTTCGAAGTTCAACATATAAAAATCATATTTTTATTTCGAAGTTCAACATATAAAAATCATATTTTTATTATTGCTTCATACCTTTAAAAATCGAATTTTACTTCGCTATACCTTACATAAAGATTCCGCCTTTTCAAATATGAAGTTTTCGCCTTTTCAAATTTAAAGATTTCATCTTTATAAAAATCTCATTTTTATTTTTCTACACATATAAAGATGATATTTTTAATATTCCTATCATGTAAAAATTATATTTTTAATTCTCTACCTAACCAAAAATCATATTTTTACATCTTCTATATAGTAAAGATTATATTTTTAATACTTTAAAAATATAAAAATCATATTTTTAATACTTTAAAAATATATAAATCATATGTTTACTTCCATAATATAAAAGATTATATTTTTAAAACTTTACAACATAAATAAAAACCTTAAATAGAAAATAAAACAAAAACAAAATAAATAAAGTAAAGAAAAACTCACTAGTTTTGGGGTGGAGGAGGGCGCAGCAGGGGTCAAGGAAGTGGTGGGGTGCGGTCAGGCGCATGTAGCAGGGCTCGAGGTCGACGGTTGAAAGAAGGGGGGAGCTCGCTGTTTTGGGATGTCTCGATTTGGGCGCTGAAGTGGGGGAGTGGTCCGAGGGAGGGTTTCTAGGTTTATAGGGGGTCTAGGGCACGACAGCTTGTTGGGAGCGACGGCAGGGTTTCCAGCTTCGGGTGGCGCTGGCCCTGACTGGGTGATGCAGATCGAACTCGCGATGGGGGAGGGGAGGCGATGGGGCTTGGAGTTGTGGTGGTGCACGATGGAGGAGGGAGGCAGTGGAGGGTTGGTCAACGGTGAAGGAAATCGGTCGATTTCCTTTTCTGGAGGCGGGATTTTTTTTATTAGAGAAAATGAATTAGGTTTTGGTTAGAACGTTATAAATATAAATATATATATATATAATATGATATTATTTTATTTCAAAAGGTGAAATTTTATTCGAACTCCCAACAAGTTCCAACAACTGTTGCGCCTAGCTAATTACCCCCATTCCGAACACAATGGGATATGTATTGTAAGCTGATTCGACTATTTCGATCAGTTTCCGTTGAATTTACATTTAAATCGCTATATTGAATTTTAAACGTACATTCCAAATTACCGGGGTCACATATTAACTCTATAAATTGCAGAAAAATATTTTCTAGCTTCGTATTGACGATACGGTCCTAACAAAACTAGTTTCGTCGAATTCTGAGACCGTTTGAAAAATGGCCAATTTCCAGTCGATTAAAATCAACTGAAACTGGTCAAACGCGTTTTCCTTTGCCACGCTCACATATTGATTCGAAAAATTATGAAATTTGGAACCTAGCAATAATTTAACACTGCGGATCCAACAAAACTGGTTTCGTCGAAATCCGAGGTCATTTGCAAAATGTCCATTTTTAAGGGCCTGAATTCCATAGCGACTATTCAGAAATTTCAACTGGACATATCTTTTAATTCCCGCTATGAAATCTTGATTTTTCGAATTCGTTGGAAAGATATTACCAATTAGATCCTATTGTTTTTGGTTTCACTAAAATCCGGATTGGTTTGCACCCGGTACGTTCAATTGAAGTTTGAAATCGAATTATCGAACTACCGCGCCATTTTCAATTCCTTTTATAATTATATATAATTATTTATATTCTAACGACGACGTATATAATATATACGTTCTAATTATATTCAAAATAAATTTTCGTCGATTATTATTTAAAATAATCTATTTTAAATATTCAAAATTAGCTAAAATTGCCAAAATAAAAATTTTAAACTGGCCCAGATTTTCCGGGTTATTACAATGATCATATGCAAAGGTGTGTGTATATGTACTTATCTAATGTGAAAATCAGGCCGTTACTGATTCAGTAAACCTCCTTAATGCAAAGTATGTTAGTGAAATGAGTGCATATGTATGAAAATTCCTAACATAATTTATAATCTCTACATGAGTGCACATAACATTCATCCATATGCAACATCCACGTGATAGCATAACAAGTTTCAGCCATGAATAAGTATAAGCACTCATGCATATGCAATTATGAAAGTGTGTGAGCCGATCTTAGTGCCTAATGTGTATCATGCATCCACGAGTATCCACTTGCAAACACTTGCAACCACTTGCAAACATCAAACATAACATGTTTCAAATACATGTTTCGTCCAAAGGGTTTCTACCTAAGGTTCTCATGACAAGGTTAACGAGATAACAAGATAAACATGGATATCAAAAGAAAGATATGCTAAGAAGGAAAAGAGATTGAGAATGTACCCTAAAAAAGAAATGGATAAAGCCCACGCATCTTCTCCTCGGTTTCCCAAGTTGCATCCTCTTCGGCCTCACTCCACTGAACCTTCACTAATTTGACTTCTCGGTTCCTTAACTTCCTGATCTCCATTCCCAAGATACGAATCGGAGCTCTCCTCAAGGTTGCCTCTTTCTCTACCTCCACGTCTTCAAGAATGCTAGGTTCAACCACCTCAGCGGACTCATGTAGGCACTTTCGGAGATGCGAGACATGAAAGACATTATGCACTCCGGCCAGCTTCTCGGGCAATTCCACCTTATAAGCCATCTTCCCAATTCTCTCTATGATCGGGAAGGGTCCTACGAACCTTGGTGCCAGCTTCCCAAGTGCTCCAAAACGAACCACATTACGCAAAGGAGAAACCTTCACGAAAACCATATCTCCTACTTCGAATTCCAAATCTGTCCTTCGCTTGTCAGCATAGGATTTCTGTCTGTCTTGGGCCGTTTTCATCCGTCTTCTCACCAATTCAACTTTCTCGGATGTGTCCCGTATCATATCGGGCCTAAGTATAAGCCTATCCGTTGTCTCCCACCAACAAGATGGTGACCCACACGGCCTCCCATACAAAGCTTCAAATGGTGCCATCCCTATGCTAGCTTGATAGCTATTATTATAAGCAAACTCTACAAGAAGAAGGTGGTCTTCCCAAGTACCACCAAAGTCAAGAACACAAAGCCTCAAAAGATCTTCTAGCACTCTATCCACCCTTTTGGTTTGGCCATCCGTCTGGGGTGATAGGCTGTACTTAGATTCAATCGCGTACCCATCGCTTCTTGCAAACTATTCCAGAACTGACTAGTGAAGATTGGGTCACGATCGCTAACTATGCTAGAAGGAACTCCATGCAATCGCACTATCTCTCGAAGATAAACAGATGCTAGCCATGATGCGGTCCTCTTGCTCTTCACTGGAATGAAATGAGCACTCTTCGTAAGTCTATCAACTATGACCCATATGCTTGTATTCCCTTTCATTGACCTAGGCAATCCATCCATAAAATCCATAGAGATACTTTCCCACTTCCACTGCGGAACCTCCAATGGATGTAATAGCCCACCGGGTTTCTTTGACTCGGCTTTCACTTGTTGGCACACCATGCACTTTGAAACATACTCTGCCACATCCTTCTTCATTCCAGCCCAAAAGAAAATGCGCTTCATATCCCTATACATCTTATCTCCTCCAGGATGAATAGTCATCTTCGAGTGATGCGCTTCTTCGAGAACTTTATGCACCAAGTCTCCCACTTGTGGAACACATAGTCTTCCATCACGCCTTAGCCAACCCTTGTCATCAATAGTATATCTAGCAAGGTGACTAGACGTCTCACCACGAATCAACTTGTCCATGATCTCGACTATCTGCGGGTCTTCCTTCTGCGAAGTCCCTACTTGATCAAGAAGTGTAGGTCTAAGCTCAAGAGATGCTAACGAACCCGTCATCGACTCAACAGCCGTTGTGAAATCAAAGGTTGCCAAGAACTCTAGGCTCTTCATCTCAATAAACAAGGGACTCAAAGTCAACCTTCTTCTGCTTAGTGCATCTGCCACAACATTACCCTTGCCAGGGGTATAAGCTATCTCGAAGTCATATGATGCCAAGAATTCCATCCACCTTTGCTGCCTTAGATTCAGATCTTTCTGCGAGAAGAGGTACTTGAGCGACTTGTGATCAGTATATAACTCAAACCTTTTGCCTAGAAGATAGTGGCGCCAGGATTTGAGTGCAAAGACGATCACCGCCAACTCCAAATCATGAGTGGGATAGTTCTTCTCATGAACTTTAAGTTGCCTACCCCCATAACATATCACTCTTCCTTCCTGCATCAGAACAACACCTAACCCCGTGCCACATGCATCGGTGTACACGGTAAACATCTTACCGCCATCGGGTAATGCCAAAACTGGAGCTGTGGTAAGGGCCCTCTTGAGCCTTTGAAAAGCAAGCTCACACTCTAAGTCCCATGCAAAGACTAAGTTCTTCTTCGTCAACTTAGTAAGAGGGGCTGAAATCTTAGCGAAGTCCCTAATGAACTTCCTATAGTAGCCTGCCAGACCAAGAAAGCTTCTTACTTCGGTTGCATTCTTAGGAGTCTTCCAGTCTTGAACCGCAACCACTTTCGCGGGATCCACAACTATGCCTTGCTTAGAAACTATATGTCCAAGAAACCGAACTTCCCCTCTCCAAAAATGGCATTTGGAGAACTTGGCTTTCAACTGATGAGCTCTAAGCGTATCCATCACTTCCTTGAGATGTCTAGCATGTTCTTACTCATCCTTTGAGAAGATCAGAATATCATCCACGAAGACAACCACAAACTTGTTAAGGAACTCCCTGAACACCCTACTCGTCAAATCTACGAAGTAGGCGGGTGCATTAGTCAAACCGAATGGCATGACAAGCCATTCAAAGAATCCATATGGAGTCCTAAATGCAGTCTTATCAATACTGTCCTCAGCCACTCTAAGCTGATGGAATCCGGTGGCTAGATCAAGCTGAGAGAAAACAGAAGCACCAACAAGCTGGTCAAAGAGGTCATCAATCCTCGGTAATGGGTGCCTATTCTTCTTTGTCAGCTTGTTCAACTCTCGATAATCAACACATAGACGAAGCGAACCATCCGCCTTAGTAGCGAACACCACAGGAGCACCCCATTCAGAAATGCTTCGCCTAATAAAATTCTTCTCAAGCAGCTCCTTGATTTGCTTACTGAGCTCTCTTCTTTCTCGTGGGGCCATGTGCCTAACGGGCAATGAAACTGGCTTGGCATTATCAACAAGATAAATGCGGAAATCTATCTCTCGTTTAGGGGGTAACCCCTTAACCTCTTCAAAGACGTCAGGATATTCTCGGACCACCCTTACTGATCGCAGATCATCGATGGACGAGTCAAGGGATTCAAGATAACATAACATGACGGGATCCAGCGGGTTGCAAGAAATCTCTAGGGTATTACCAAGGCGAGTCATGAGCCTCACCACCCTATGCTCACAATCGAGAATGGCTCCATAACTGGACAACCAATCCATGCCCAAAATCAACCCGTATCCCGTGAACCCAAGAACATAAGCATTACACGTGAATTCTACGGTCAAGATAGAAATCTTCAAACCCACACAAATCATAGATAGATGGGCGGAACCCCCAATTGGATTTGAAACACTAACGGGATCCTCAACTAGACTAGTACTTAGGTGCAAACTTTCAACAATGTCAGAAGAAATAAAGGTATGCGATGCGCCAGAATCAAATAAAGTGCGAACAGGAAAATCAGAAATATAAACAAGGCTTTCTACAGAAATACTACCTCGGTCCTGAACTGGAGCAGTGTTGAGAGCATGCACTTGCCCTCCAGAAGGTCCTGCACGCTGAGTCTGCCCTTGCCCTTGTCCTTGCTTCTTAGGGCAATCCTTGCTAAAGTGTCCAGTCTCTCCACAATGAAAGCATTCGCCCAACTTCCTCTTCTTCTTCCTACAATCTTTGGCTATGTGCCCAACAATCCCACAGAATTTGCACTTTCTTGGGTCCTTTGCCTTGTTGTTGTTGGCCTTGTTACCCTTGTTGTTCTTGTTGTTCTGATTTCCTCCCCACTTGGAGTCCGTCTTCTTGGTTTGAGTCTCGTTAGGCTTGACTTCTTTCTTGCCATTCTTATCGTCTCCCTGAAGCAATGCCATGTCCACTAGGCTTTCAAAAGTGGCCCCCATGGGTATATGAGACATGGCTAAACCTTGTAATGGCTTATTCAACCCTCGTGCAAAGCGTAGAGCCTTCTTCTGGGGAGTATTAACCATGTCCAAACTGAATCGAGCAAGTTGGTTAAACTTATTCACATACTCCCTCACTGTCATGTCCCCTTGCTTCAAAGATATAAACTTCTCCAATTGCAGATTCGCCTCAGCAGATGATAGAAACTTAAGCCCAAATCTTGTCCTAAAGTCGGCCCAAGTCTCTATAGGCCTAGTAGCGTTGGTGACCTCCCACCAATAAGCAGCTTCCTCTTTCAATAGCCATACTGCCAACAGAACTTTTCTACGGTCTTCCACATCAAAGATGGCAAAGAGATCTTCAGTTTCTTTCAACCAATTTCGCGCCTCAACAAAAGTCTCTGTCCCAATAAAATTCTTTCCACCCATCGCCTTAAAGTCTTTGTAAACATTTGCGAAATCTGCTTGTGGCTGAGGAGGAGGGGGAGGAGGAACCTCAGTTACGGTGGGAGTGTTTGCTGGGCCCACATCGTTGGCCCTAGCTTCTAAGTACCTCCGGAACCATCTGGGAATGGTTACTCCCTCGGGAAGGTTAAGATCGGCCATGCTGAAAAAGGAAAATATAGATTCAGAACGAGGAAACAAAGGATAGTGCTAATGGCTTTTGGGGAATAGCCTTTTAAAATAAACTAGACTTTTCTTGGAAAATACTTAATTGGTTTTGAAAATAGTTTTTCAAAAGGGTTTAAAAACTTTTGTCCGGTCTAGTAAAACCTTATGCTCTGATACCAAATGTAACACCCCACCTCCACCAATGTCACTCTTGCAAGCACACTAGCTTTGGAGGGGCGTTAAACAAGGTAAACATGCATGCATATATCACAAGACAGAACATATAAGTAAAAACAGAGTAAATAGAGCAGTGGATAAAAACTAACATTTCAAAACCATAGTCAAGTTACATCAAAGTACTTGGTCATTATTTTCCCACAAAACAAAGTCTAGGAACATAAACTGAAAACTGGAAAGAAAATCATAAAGTAACTATCCCCAAGGTAGAATAAAGCCATAGCAAGCTCAAGTCCAAACTGTACATGAGTTATCCAGAAAAGCAGCTAAAGATCCAAGCTAGGTGCTAGTGTTCCCACCTTGTAAACCTGGGGGGAAACGAAAGAAAAGAGGTGAAAGAAAATGGTTCAGTCAAAAGACTGGTAAGTCCTATCTACTATTAGTATAAAAACTAATAAAGTTAACTGGACATGTAAAATAGAGATGAAACATAGGATGATAACTGGCATGGTGAAAAGTTAACAAGATAGATCAAGTGTGGCAACACATATACAAGGTTAAGTTTTTGCACCAAGTGTACTAGTATTCCAACCCATGTCAAGTATAAGCAAGAAGTGATCCCATGGCCCAATCTTGGCCCAATATCACGAGATGACCTAAATCAAGGTCCAACAACACGGTCTAGTCGATCGGCTCCCTAAAAGCCTAACTCGTCAAGTGTCGATGTCATACGGCCCAACCACGAAGTGTAGTCAAACTGTGCTAGGTCCACCCTAGGGTGTATAAAGCCCTAGGGTGCCAACCACGGACACACATCAAGCACGCATAGTCTAAACCTATTGGTGCCCGTGTCTGCTTTTTCAACTCCGGACTATGTGCACGACCATAGTCCGCCTGAACCTACACCGGCGCACCTACTCAGCCGTCGTTTTGGTCGCGTACATGTCAGCTCAGTAATCGTGCCCCACCCTAGCCTAGTCCCTAGGGTACCACGATACAACCAAGAGGGTTACTGGTGAAAAGGACCACGTAACTAGGGTTTCTAACGGGTTAAGTGTGGTTAACCCTATCCAATCAAGTATCAAGTTGGTTAAGTGTACCCAAGGTTCATGACTTAACCCTATCAACCCATCGTGTTTAATTGGTTAAGTATTCAAGTGGTCCATGACTTAACCCTATCATGTGGCATTAATTAATTTAATGCACACAACGTCTCACATTAGACCTTGTTGTGGTTACTAGTTAAGCCTGGCGGGTCCGGGTAGCTTTACACCACAACTTAGTCTAACCTCGGGTTTTAAGTGCGACATGACCAACTACTCACATTGGGTCTTATTGCTTGTAGCCACTAGTTAAGCCGGTCGGTTTCGGGTAGATTTATGCTACAAACTCAACCCAACCTCGAGTTGGCCATTCTCATGTTTTCTAGAAGTCATGTCCAAGTCCATGTTCATGTTTCAAGCCTAGTCACATGTCATATTTCGTGTCATCTTTTCAAGTCATGTTTTTATGTCATTTTAGTTTACCCATAACGTAATTCCATCGTATGTAAGTTCGCATAAACGCAAATAGATCTCAAGAGGGAACTTAGAAGCATGACATAATTAATAAGGCTTGGCCACAAGTTAAACATGGTGGCATATGAGGCAAATGTGTTCATAAACTTGCATATTACATTATAAGCCTAAAAAACATGCATGATATCAACTTTAGCAAAATAGGTGAAACATGGTCATAAATGACATAGGATGATAGCTAGTGATTCACATATAACATCATATGCAAGATAACATTAGGGTTATGAGAGTTTCCATGTTGCTTTATGCAACATTTCAAATCAAAGCTTATAGCTTTTTATGCACAAAGTCAAGGTGATAGCTTTACAAACATGCATAGAATAAATCTATGCATAACACGATAGAATCAAAGCACAAATCATACTTAGGCCCAAACTCAAACTTGCAACATGTCATATTTAACTTCATAGTTAGAATCTAAGAGTAGAATAGGGCTTACAATGCTATGAAGACTTATAAAATAAAATAAGATTGAGACGAAGCCACAAGCAACTCTAAAAACCCCCAAATAATAAGCTCCAATGAAAACCCTTGAGAAACAAGAAGAAGATCCTTGCTTTGATGAAGAAAGATTGAACTTTGGCCTTGAATCAAACTTAGAAACTCTCAAACAAGCTTAGAAACTCTCATATGAATGAAGATGGAGACTATGACAATAGGGTGGAGGCCATGATTTAACATTTTGGCATAATCTAGTTGTAGGATTGATTTATGATGGTTTAGGCTAGGTATCAGGGTCCTTTTATAGAAGTTTAGGTTAGTTTAGGCCATAGTATTAACCCTAATTCAGATCTGAGCCTTTAAAATCCATCACAACCCTTAAAACATGTCTTGAGGAACAAGTTTGGTGCACCCAGGCCAAACTGGCCGACCACCTTAGTCGACAGGGGTGTCGACTGGGCAGTCGACACCACCTGGGGTGTGTCGACTCCCAACTCGACTCCCCAGTCGACTTGGGGGTGGCGGGAATTTTCCCGCCTGTCCTGCTTGGCTGAATTTGAATTCTGAATTCAATTTTGAACTGTTTTTGAACTTGAAATTTTCTGAAAACTTTGACGGGCCATAACTTGGTCATACGGACTCCGATTTTCGAAAACTCGGACTCTATTTCGCGTATTTTTCCGAGACGAACGCAATGGCACAACCCATTTCCCTTGATTCAGAATTTATCATTTAATCCTGCCTTGATTTATATTATAACATGTTATTTAAAAATACGGGTTATTACACGAAACGTATGTTATAAATTCGTTTCAAAAACGATTCCTACTTTCATTTCAATTTCAAATCAAAATTTAATACTCCTTATCATTATAATATTTAAATGATAATATTTTCAAAATATCAGATTTTGAAATCTTTTCCTTTTCGATGTTCATTATAAAAATGAATAAAATCGATATAAATATCGTTCGCATTAAAATGGCGCAAATCTTATCAACACGGCTTCATATATTTCAATATTTTCTTGTCCATTCAAAATCGGACACCAAAATCATATTTTGATCTTTACTGAATATTATTTTAAAATATTCGTTACTTTAAAATATTTTCTTATTTTAAAATATTCATTCCTTTTGAATTGGAATAAGACCCAATCAGTTATCATATAATTTATTTATATGGATTTCATACAACACATGTACACAACAACAATGATAAATAATCAACCATCATCCAGAATGCCTTCTACACTGTATAAGCATTAAGTATAAATAATTAACGCTTACTACAGTATGTCAAGTAATCGACTGACGTACAACTAAACAATTGGGATTAGTGTACGCCAAATATCATCTCAATACCCGTGTGGGGTTTCAACCAACAAATATTGAATAGTATTTGTTCAGTTGGGCAATGTGTAAAATTATCGACCCAATCGATATCACAAAAATAGGCGAGTATAAACAAGTCGTCCGACTTGTAAATGGATGTGTAAACTTATTTTTAACTATCCAATAATTATTTTATTTATCGCAGTTATACGCTAAAAATAATATTTTCAACTAATTAAAATTTTCTAACACTTTTTAGGAAATTTCGGCAGCATAACGACACTATAATAGAACCGGAATAAAGTCTAGCCTTATCCCTCGCCTAATACTGGCTCGCGCCATACACAAACCAAATTCAATCGATCGCAAAACAATAATTCAATCAATTTTTAACACAACCAAATTTCCCCAATACAACCCAAACAAACAATCATGGTTTATACAATAAATAGTGTCGGGGGGCTACTGAGCCTCGTCTGCAACCTAAAATATTTTTAACTGCGAAAATAAATTATGTGAGGAGTTCTCACCTTTGGTTTCCACTTCGCCATTCTTTAATTGAACGGTTTGGATTTGGATTTGTTTCCAGTGCGTAGTGTACTTCACCGTGGTTCAAAAGCAATCTGTTTCACGTGATTTATATCAAAAATTATATTTTTAACAATGCTATATATATATTAAAAATCAAATTTTTATAACACTACTACATATATAAAAATCATATTTTTATAACGCTATTACATATATAAATATCATATTTTTATAACGCTATTACATATACAAAAAATCATATATTTATAATGTTATTAGATATGTAAAAATCATATTTTTATAACGCTATTACATATGTAAACATCATAATTTTATAACGCTATTACATGTGTAAAAATCATATTTTTATAACGCTACTACATATATAAAAATCATATTTTTATAACGATACCACATATATAAAAATCATATTTTTATTTATCGGATTATTTCATGGCTTGACTATTTTATAAATAGTATACATACGATAAAAATCATATTTTTATCTTTCTAAAAATAATTTCATATCATACACTAATTGAAAAATGTATTTTTAATTTGCCAAAAATATTTGCATATCATGAACTAGTTAAAAATCACATTTTTAACTTGCTAGTTAAATAAAAGAATTAAAATCAGAAAACTCACATATTTTAGGTATTTTGAAGGTGGAGGGGCCCACAGGCGGAGGTGTGACTGGGGATGGTCGGCATGGGGCGTTGGTTGCGACTAGGGCCGCGCCAGTCTGGTGGTGGTGGCTAGGGTGCCCAATCGACGACCTGGGTTAGGGTTTGGGGGGGGGGGCTTGTGCGGAGGGAGGAGGAGCAAGGAGGGGGGTGTCCAATCGACGACCTGAGGGGTCGCGCGGGCAATGGGGCTGGGGGGAGATGGGTTCGATCGCGGTTTCTTCCTTTTTTTAAAATCGTCGTTGGTTGAAGAGAGAAGGGGGAGTTATTATATAATTTATATATCTAATTATTTTAAATTCCAAAAAATAATTTTTTCATTTGAACCCCAAATCGAACCCAACGACTGTCGCCCCTAGCTAATTTCCCCCATTTCAGACACAACGGAATATGTCCCGTAAGCCAATTCGAGTGTTTCAATCAGTTTTCATTTAAATTAAAATATAAATCTATATATATTAAATTTAAACGTACATTTCAATTTATTGGGGTCACATACTGACTCCAAAACTCACCGAAAAATATATTTAGCTATGTTTTGACGATACGGTCCTAATAAAACTAATTTCATCGAATTTGCAAACCGTTTGAAAAATAGTCATTTTCTAGTCGATTAAATTTAAACTGAAAGTACCAAACGCGTTTAAATCCCCCACGCTCACATATTCATTCCAAATTTTTTGTAAATCGGAATATAGCAATAATTTGACATTCCGGATCTAACAAAAGTGGTTTCGTAAAAAACGGAGGTCGTTTGCAAAATGGCTATTTTTAAGGGCTATATATTATATTGAAATATATATAAATTCCATAGCGGATATTTCAAATTTTAAACTGGACATAACATTTAATTTTTAAAGTGAAATCTCTGTTTCTTACATTCGTTAGAATGATATAATTAAACAGATTGAAATATTTCTGGTTTTACTGAAATCCGATTTATTTTGAATCTTGTACATTCATTTGAAATTAAAAATCGAATTTTCAAACTACTGCGCCATTTCAAGTTCGTTTTATAATTAAAAAAAAATTATTCGTTCTAACTTCGATTAAAATAAATATTTAGTTGTTAGTATATAAAATAAATCAATTTAAATATTCAAAATCCATTAAAATAAAATTTTAAATTGGTTCTGAAAATTCGGATTGTTACATTTCAAGTCAGTACTTCGATTGAATCACATAAATATAATTTATTTAATCCCAACAAATTATTAAAATAGTCCATATATGACAATTAGTGAACCACCGAAATATACATGCCAAAATGGGACTATGGCAACCAGGTGTGAACTCATCATAAGTTGTAGTTTAAAATATGTATATGGTCTGAACAATGGTGTGTCTAATTCTAAAAGGTCCATTCAAATTTATACCGCTACTTTACTTATATATAAACATGTATATGAAAACATTTTATTTGGTTCACGCATGCATGTAAGGGCAGACTCTTGTTCGATACTCCTTACAGTGCATACTAACCGATTTTCAGATAAAGACTATAAAGATATTTCTCTATGCATTAAATGTATCTTTATCAAATGCCTAGATCATTTAAAGATAAATAATTTTTACAATGAAATAGCTAAACCATATGGTATGATCAAAACATAGGAGGACAATATGTAATAAAAAGGACAACATATTTTTATATACTGTTTTTAAATTACTCAGAAGCCATATCTGCTATATTTTTGAGTGGGGAAGGTACATATTATAAGAGCATATAACCATACAGTAAGAAATGGTTATGAGTAGACCCATATGATGCATACCAAAACAAAACCACATAAGCTGGTATCATTATTTGTGAATAATATTCATTATATGGCACTTTAACCTTGGTATAAAAGAAAGACAGGAATCAATATTACCAATTTACTCTATTAGACTACCCAACTTAATCTGTTAGCACACAAGATTAATCCATCTATTCATTTCGCATGAAGTTACTTATCAAATATGTATACATATATACTTGCATGGGCTCCTAGTCATTTACTAGGACAGTAGATTTATATTATTTTTTGTTAGAAACTCTAGTGAAGAGCTACTTTGCGTCCAAATTGTATAGATAAACATAAAAATATGAAAATCATGGCATATTTACTGCACACTTACGAATCAATTGCATTGGGTAAGATTAATTAAACCTAATTAGAGTGCACTTAACTTAAGTACAATGTTTGCAAATGATAACCATATTTACTGGGTTGAGAATCAAGACAGCAATGATTGTATTTGGTAACAAAAGAACAGAAGTTTCAGGTAGATGCACATGCTTCTCTTTAAAAATTGAGGTAAAAAGACATGATAATGAGGCACACTGTGAATAATCAAAATTCAGTACTAACATCAATAACAACATATGGATAATGGCTATACACTTACAAATGTATATTCCAGATCCATTATTACTTCCCAAAACATGGACGGGCATACAGATTACTAGAGAACTAGACATTAGCACAAAACCCAATCAAATTACACTAGGTGAAGCCAAAGTTGCGTACTTGAAAAAGGTTTAATCGTAAGAAGAGTTTAACCTTAAATTTGAGAAGAGAGGTTTCGATGGTGATAGGTTTCAGGCCTTGCTCCACTGCTGGCGTCGAATAGCCTGAAACCTATCACCATCGAAACCGAACAAAGAATCAAGACAACCCATGTACCCTTGCATAAGCACATGCAGCTACTATTATTATATAATTACTATGCAGTTCGAATTTCAACATACGAATGGTAAAACATAGCAAGGAGGAAAAACATGTTAAAACCACTTGATTCTTAAATGCTTGCTTGTTGAAAAAAACATGAAGTATATACACACACGATGTCTTAATTTATGGAGTATTATACACTCATATTTACCTTGTTATAAATCTGAAGCATATACTTCAATTTCTATCAAACACTAAACTGATGTAAGTTAGTACTTAGTTGCACACTTGTTGTTTCCATTTTATGCGTTCACTGGCTTTGACTTGCACATGCTAACTTAAGTTGTTGTGAGCATTCCGACATTTTCATGTGTATTTAGACATACGTGTATATATAAATATACCTGCTGTCTGAATTCCAAGTTAGTTTGGTACTCGAACGTGTAATGGTTGTTAAAATTAAATATTTTATTCAGTTTATCTTGAAATTGATTTACTTGAACATAATTTAATCCCAACTCGAGTTTTTTATGTTTTGCATGGAACGCTCGGGTCAGATACGAGTGTTGCAGATTTTAGAAGTTTTCAGCTCGCAAACGGGAGAGGAACGTGAAGGCATAAGACTTATACGGCGCGCATTCGTCAAAACTGTAATACTTCATTTTAAAAATTCTTGTATATGTATTAAAATCTTCCACTGTAAATAAATTTTTGTATAAAATTGATTCCGGTGCAACTATTCCGTGTCTATGATTCTGTGCTAATTTTATTTAAACCCTGTAAGCTAATAACAAACTGTCGTTTTGAGCGTTCTGAGTTGGTCTAAATACCTACTTGGATCGGCCAAAAAGGCAGAATGTCACATGTGGTACCACTTCAATGATCTGCCTTTTTGACCGCTTTAATTCATTATTTACACCAACTTCGAACGTTCAAAATGACATATAGTTATTTAGCTTATAGGGTTTAAACAGAATAGACACAGAATCACAGCACATAATATATGCAGCGAAATAAAATTTCATATAAAAATCAGAGTTTTACAAAAAAAATTCCACAGCAGAAGAATTTATAAGTAGAGTACATGAATTTTAGAAATAAAGTTTTACACTTTTGGTCGGGCTTGCACGCTCGTGCATCTTCACGTGCTCCAAGCATCGATAGTTGAAACCTTGATTAGAGTGGGGAGGTGAGCGGTACGAGTTGTGATATAAGGCAAAGATAATTTCGCGATTAAGGGATTGAAATGAGTTGGGGAAAAGTTAATTCTTTGGAAATAAAATAGAATGGGGATGGACGATATAAGGCAGAATTAAAGGGACGGTAGAAAGAAAGAAGAAAAATGTGACGGCCCGCCCTGCACCAACCGATATTTACTCCTATTGTGCGTTGTACACATGTCCGGCTAGCACGAGACGGTCGCTAAAGAAAAGAAAGAAGAGAATGAACCAAACAAAGAACCTGTAATATGTCTCACAACGCATGGAATAAAAATATAATCATAACATATACTTGACACAAAACAGGTGAGACAGTGCATAAGCTGAAAACAAACTATCATAGAAGCGGAACATTCAAAATACAGCTTATGATCCAAAGCCACATTATTGCAACTTTTAAAAACTGTCTCAAAAAGCTAAACAAGAAAGGTGCACTACTAATGCCCAAAGTAGCGACCACCAACGACACAGGGAGAATATATGTAGATAATATGTGGGAGCCTCCTGCTCGTCTCCGGCACAGCAACTCGTGCATACCACCTAACATGTCTCTAGTCTGTTCGTGTGAGCATCCAGAGTAATAAGAAGAAACATAAAACTCAGGGTCAGACATCAGTCTGGTATGAGTGGTAGCAAGCATAAACAGAACAAAAACAGGTATACTAAACCATACCTGAACCTGGACCTGCAACTAAAGAGTTAGCACTACATACTGTACAATGCTCTAAGGTGCCACTAGCATATGGTGCATAATCATACGGGGGGTGTGGGTGTGCATGTCATAGTGATGGCAAACAATCAAGCATAGCAACCATCCTCACATCTCTCACTCAGTGCGTAAAGCATACGATATCCACCACTTCGATCACCCAATACTTTGCTATGATCACCTTGCCCCATGAAGTCACAATGGCTTCACTGCACTGATACATAGCCACTAATCCTTCGCTATGTCCACTCTGCCCCATGGAGTCATAAAGGCTCCACTACACTGGCTCATAGCCTTAATAATCCTTTACTATGTCCACTCTGCCCCATGGAGTCGTAACGGCTCCACTGCACTGGCTCATAGTCCTACTACGATCACTTTGCCCCTCGAGTCATGGTGACTCTACTGCATTGATACGTAGTCCTGCTACGATCACTTTTCCCCTCAAGTCATGATGACTCTACTACACTGATACATAGCCCAGTCCATTCCGGTCCGAGCCCATTCAACCGATCCGATCCGAAAACCTGCACCGTTTTCCTGCAACTTTTTCCAGCAAGTGTTTTACGCCATTCGACGGCGTTTTCGACCACTCTAACTATTCTAATCAATCACAAAGCATACCACAAAGTCATAGCAACAAGTAGAAGTGACCTCAAACACCAACACATCAAAATGATAAGTTAAAATGGATCAAACATAGCCAAAACCCCATATTTTCCCTTAAGCATGTTCAAGCATAATTAATGATAGGATTAGCAAAACTTAACCAAATTAACCCAAGTTTCTAACAGTGGTCTAAAACATCATTTAAGAATTTATAAATATTTTTCCAGATTTTAATCATGCATAAATTCGCTAATTAACACTAATTAGCCATAATTAGTGTAAAAGCAAGCTAATCACTCACTTTAGCCACAAATAAATCTTATATCTGAAATAAATCTCTGATATGGCTCAAATCTCGATGTAAAACAGCTGCTCTAAACTTGATTTGGTGAAGATCTCCCTTGATTTGATGCTGCTAATCCCAATCTTCAAGTTGCAAGTGATTTGGAGGTGATTAAGAGGTTGGAGGCCATTTTTAGGGTTTCTTAGAAGTAAGTGGAGGCTAGAAAACTGAAATGAAACCCTAACTCATTTCAGCCCCCCCCATAACCTAATCCCGAAATGGGTCATGGGCCCAATTACTAACTACCATATTTGGCCCGGTTAAGCAGTTTTTCATCTTCCAAACCTTATTTTAGCTATATCTCCCAAACGGTAAGTCCATTTTTCACATGTGACCACTTTACGGAAGGTAAACCATCATTCGAAGCCAATGGAAGTGGTTTCAGGTCAAAACTCCTTTCCAATCAAAAGTTATGGACGAAACAAGATCAGCTAGGGGAAAAACAATCATTTAAAAATCGGCAAAAATCATAAACACTAGAAATGACCCCCAATAGTCGTCCCTCGATGCCACACGACTATACGACTTCATATGTGAAAGAAATAAATATTCTACGATCCTCCGATACGTAGAATGCGGGTTGTTACATTCTTCCCCTTTAAGAAATTTCGCCCCCGAAATTCCCTAACCAAAACACACAAAGGGTCCTGCATGCCTATCAACCATTTGCAAACAATCAAACATGCAAAACAAGCAAAACAAGTCTATCCTAGCATGCAGAATAACTAAATCGCAAAGAAAATCTTACCAGGCAAAGAGTTCTGGATACGTCTTCCTAATGCTCTCCTCTGTCTCCCAAGTACAGTCATTCTCGTTCTCGTCCCACTGAACCTTGACTAGCTTCACCGCCTTCCTTCGAAGTTGCTTCATATCGTACTCGACAATTCGAATTGGCTTGTGGTTCCCAACCGCCTCAGGTTCCACTTCGAAGTCCTCTAACTGACCAGGTGAAATAGTCATATCTGGGTCGTGCACGAACTTCCTTAGCTGGGAAACATGAAATATGTTGTGACCTCCCGCCATCTTCTCTGGTAAGTCAACTCTATATGCCAAATTCCCAACTTGTTCGAGAACTGGGAATGGTCCAACAAATCTTGGTGCTAACTTCCTCTCCTACCAAATCGAATCACGTTTTTTAACGGAGAAATCTTGACAAACACCAAGTCGCCAACGGAGAATCTTAAATCTCTTCTCCTCTTATCAACATAACTCTTCTGCCTATCCTGGGCAGCCTTCATTCGCTGTTGAATGATCTTTATCTTGTCTGAAGTTTCTCTTATCACATCCGGTCCAAGCACAAACTTCTCACCGGTCTCTATCCAACATGATGGTGAGTTGCACGGTCTTCCATACAAAGCTTCATATGGAGCCATACCAATACTGGATTGATAACTATTATTATATGCAAACTCTACTAGATGCAAATGGTCATCCCATGATCCACCAAAATCCAATATACAAGCTCTCAAGGGATCTTCCAATATTCGGTTCACCCTCTCCGTTTGACCATTTGTTTGAGGATGATATGCGAGCCTCTTGTAAGCTCTTCCAAAACCCACTAGTAAACAATGGGTCTCGGTCACTCACAATGATTTTAGGTACTCCATGAAATCTCACTACCCACTTCATATACAGTTCTGCTAACTTAGCTGCAGTTCTGTTTGATTTAACTGGTATAAATCTTGCACTCTTGGTCAATCGATGCACAATTACCCAAATGCTATCATGTCCCGATCTAGTTCTTGGTAAACCATCAATGAAATCCATTGAGACTTGCTCCCATTTCCATTCGGGAATTTCTAATGGTTGCAACAAACCACTAGGCTTCTTTTGCTAGGCTTTAACTAGCTGGCAATTCATGCACTTGGATATAAACTTCCCAATGTCTCTTTTCATCCCTTCGCAGTAGTAAGTCTGCTTCATGTCTCGATACATCTTGTTACCACCGGGGTGTATGGTTAGTTTTGAGTGATGACATTCTCTAAGTACTTCATCTCTCAAGCCATTCACGTTGGGTACAACTAGTCTTCCTTTCTTTCTAAGCCATCCTTCTCAATCAAGCCCATACAAATTCATCTCCTCATCATTTCCCCTCTCTAACTCGGAGATGATTTCTAATAGATTAGGATCGTTCCTTTGACTGGAACCAATCCGCTCAATCAAAGTGGGTCTGATCGTCAAACTAGCTAACAACTCTGGATCCAATTCGCACTTTGGTCTGAAATCGTACCCTATGATATACTCCAGTTGTTTCCATTCAAGAAACATAGCCTGTAAGATGGCATGTCTCCTGCTCAAGGCATCAGCTACCGCATTGCCCTTTCCTGGTGTGTATGCGATATCAAAATCATAAGAAGCCAAGAATTCTAACCATCTCTGCTGACGGAGATTTAAATCCTTCTGAGAGAAAAGATACTTTAACGATTTATGATCGGTAAACAACTAGAATCTTTCTCCCAAGAGATAATGTCTCCACATCTTTAGCGCAAATACAATCGCCGCTAATTCCAAATTGTGGGTAGGATACCTTTTCTCATGCGGCTTCAATTGCCGACTTGCATAAGCTACAACACTACCTCCTTGCATCAATACAACACCTAATCCCGTACCACAAGCATCCATGTATACCGTCATCTCTTCGTTCCCTTTAGGAATGACTAATACTGGCGCACGCGTCAACTTTTCCTTTAGACTCTTGAATGCATTCCCACACACTCCGTTCCAGACGAAGGCTTGATTCTTCTTGGTCAACTGAGTCAACGGTGCTGCTATCTTGGAGAAGTCCTGGATAAACTTACGATAATATCCAGCTAGCCCCAAGAAACTTCTTACGTCTGTTGCATTCTTGGGCGTAGACCAATCCTGTACCATAGCCACCTTCGCAGGGTCCACAACAATACCATTCTCTGAAACAACATGGCCCAAGAATCTCACTTCCCGCCTCCATAAGTGACACTTAGAGAATTTTGCTTTCAATTGGTGTTTTCTTAACACCTCTATCACTATTCTCAAATGTCCCTTGTGTTCTTCCTCTGTCCTCGAGTACACAAGGATATCACCCACGAACACAAGAACAAACTTATTCAATTGATCCCTAAATACCCTATTCATAAGATCTACGGAGTATGATGGTGCATTGGTCAATCCAAATGGCATGACCAACCACTCATAAAATCCAGACGGCGTCCTAAATGCCGTTTTAGCTATACTATCAGCTGCTACTCTAAGCTGATGAAATCTTGTCGCGAGGTCCAACTGGAAGAACACCCTTGCTCCTTCCAGTTGATCAAACAAATCATCTATCCGCGGTAGAGGATACTTATTCTTCCTCGTCACCTTATTCAACTCGCGATAGTCCACACACAAACGAAGGGAACCATCTGCCTTAGTGGCAAACACAGCTGGTGCTCCCCACTCAGAAACACTTCTTCTAATAAATCCCTTCTTCAAAAGATCGCGTACTTGCACCCCGAGCTCTCGCTGCTCCCTTGGTGCCATACGACGAAGTGGGATCACTATAGGTCTGGCATCTTTCACTAAATCAATACGGAACTCAATCTCTCGGTGTGGTGGAAGCCCAGTCACTTCCTCGAAGAAGTCCGGATACTGGCCAACCACGGGCACATCTGACAACTCATCATGCGGGATGTCGAGAGAATTTATAAAACTAGCCATTACCCCATCACTAGGTAGACTACCAAACACTACCCTCCGCCCATCGTCCGCTCTAACTGTCACCAAAAAGCCCTCACAGTCTACCACAACCCCGTACCTTTGGAGCCAATCGACTCCCAATATAATGCCATACCCAGTAAAGCCCAAAACAAAGCAATCACAAACAAACCTACATCCATGACTCGATAAGACCAAATTACGACATATCATGCTAAGGTTAGTCAAACCACCAATCGGGTTCGTCACAACCAAAGGTCTATCGACTATCTCGGGTTCCAGTCCCAACCTATCAACCAGGTCACTAGATATAAAGGAACGGGAAGCCCCAATATCAAACAAAACTCGAACAGGTACATCAGAAATAGAAAGCATACCTTGAATGACGACATTCTTTCCTTTCTCCGCCGTAGTTGGGGTATTCGACGAAGAAGGAACATCACTAATAGCATATGCTTTCACAATCTGCTTCTCTCTAAGAGGTTGTGGACACTTATCTTTATGATGTCCCACCTGGCCACAGTTGAAGCACTTCCTATCCGTTGGTTTGGCCCAACAATCCTTGGCATAATGGCCCTTCTTACCACAGCTGAAGCACTCAACATCTTTTTTGCTCTTTTTCTGGCCATCCTAGGTCTGATTCTGTTTCCTCTTGTTCTGAGAGTTATTCTTGCCTCCACCGCCTGCTTGCGGCTTTGGCCCTTCTGCAGATGCAACCTCGGTCTTTGGCTTAGGGTAAAGACTCTCTGATCTCAACGCTTTCCCAACAATCGATTCAAAAGTCTCATCGATGTGGTTAATATGCCTTTCCCCCAACTATCCATCCAAACCAGTAATGAACTTCTCATTCTTCTTCTCAGGAGTATCGATAAGAGATAATCCATACTTCGACAAAGTGTCGAACTCATCAATATAGTCCGAGACTGCCCTACCATTCTGCTTAAGCTCCAAGAACTTCCTAAACAATTCTGACTTCTGGGCAGCTGGGATAAACTTTTTGCTAAAGCGAGCCTTAAACTGATCCTAAGTAACTTGATCCTCTGGTGTGGCTGTCTTAATAGCATTCCACCAATTCATCGCTCGCCCTTGCAGCTAACGAGACACTAACCTTCTCTTCATCGCATCCTCGATACCCAAATCTTCGAAGATACGATCACAGCTATCCAACCAATCCTGAACATCCGTGGCCGACTCCGTTCCGTGGAACGGCTTCCCACCAAGGTTAGTGTAATCCTTGCACAACTTGGCGAAATCGGCCCTAGGCGCCTGCACGGCTACACCACCATCATTAGCAACATTAGGAGCTGCCCTCTGAATATCCCTGATCATGTCTCTCATGAGGTCCGTGAACATAGCCCTCATGTCAGGAGCATTCCCATTATTGGCTCCTCTTCCAGCACCTCTCAAACCTCGGCTCATCGTCAAATCTGTAAAGAGAAAACGATTAACCATCTCCATAGTAGTGCCAGTGCAGTATGACTTCATCCTTATACTACTAATAGTATATATATATATAGCTTTTGAAAACCAAAGTAATCATAAATACGCGCTCTTAGTTACGTACTATCTCTCCCTGGTGTCTTTCCCTAGGTTAACTACGCAACCTAGAGCTCTAATACCAAGTGTGACGGCCCGCCCCACAGCAGCCGACATTTACTCCAATTGTGCGCTGTACACATGTCCGGCTAGCACGGGACGGTCGCCAAAGAAAAGAAAGAAGAGAATGAATCAAACAAAGAACCTGTAATATGTCTCACATCGCATGGAATAAAATATAATCATAACATATACTTGACAAAAAACAGGTGAGACAGTGCATAAGCTGAAAACAAACTATCATAGCAGCGGAACATTAAAAATACAGCTTATGATCCAAAGCCACATTATTACAACTTTTAAAAACTGTCTCAAAAAGCTAAACAAGAAAGGTGCACTACTAATGCCCAAAGTAGCGACCACCAACGACACCGGGAGAATATATGTAGATAATACGTGGGAGCCTCCTGCTTGGTCAATAACATAGTGCAGCCATGAAATAGATTCTTAGTTTGCTTGGCACGGTTTGCAAAGTGGTATTATTATTTTCTCATGTATGGCTAGTCAAATCAATAAGGTCAAGAAGTGTTTGGGCATCATCGCTTATTCTTTATTCTATAAAATTTTAAAATTTATGATTAAGTACATACACCTAACTCAGAAGACCAAGGTTTACCACCCATGCACTGCCTCGCGGACTAACGGAGACTGGGTAAAGAGCTTAGCGGATTGTGCAGACCAACTTTGACTTTGTCAACAACGTGTCGGTAATCCTTAGGTGTCCAATCTCATAAAATGAGACCAAGATATTCCAACGCTGACTTTGTCAACAACATGTCGGATAGAGCTTGGCGGGTTTGCACACCAACGCTTGATATACAAGCAATGTTGGATACCTTGGATTACTATTATTATTATTGAAAATATAAGCACAAAAGAGAGTTACACGAATTCAACTTAACACAACTTAGTTTTAAAGATTCGAAAAGCCAATATAAGTATTTTAAGTCCTCCACTTATTTAAACAAAGTCTACAATATAGAATAGATTTCATGGCCATCACCTAAGAATCTCCCTATGTACCAGTTACACTATTATCCCTCAAAATTAAACTTTTCATTATATTTCTTACTCGATCTAAGTTGAGAGAAAAAAATACTATCAACTGACTAATAATTGTTAACTTATTTTGTTGTATCAAACTAAAATGAGTCGTATTTACCCAAAAAAAAAATTATGGCATGTTACTACGATCTAAAATGTATGATGGTCCTATATGAAAAGAATGTAAAATGTATGATGGTCCTATATGAAAAGAAAGAGAAATAAAAGAAAAATAAAAGGATGTAATGCAGACTCCCCCCACACTAGAACTAAACAGTGTCCACACTATAAACGTTTCCTAAATTTGAAAGATCGTACCTAAAGATGGATTAAATGTAAAATGATTTGTAAAATGAAATGCAGTCTAGCCACTATATGTGAATGAAAATCGTATGTGCAATGGTATATGTGTTTGTGATGCATGCGATGCAAAGTATGCCACCAACGCTTTCCCCCACACTTGGTTCTAGCCCTATCAGTCCCATTCCCACTATGTCTAGGCATGTTTTCTAATAAGCAAAGGTTTTTGAAAACCATCTCATCTTTATACCTAGATTTACAGTCCAGTAGGTAAATATCCAGGGTCGTCCTAACATGAAGTTTTTCAATCAAGCTAACATTTCAACTATAATTCATGTGCTCAACAAATTTATCAGTGTAATTGTCTAAAAATTTGTGATCGTATATAAATTCAGTGAAATTTGAATTCTGAGTGTTGATCAAAACTATGTGATCACATTTCTCAATTTCATTCATTGGCAACGTATTTTTGACACTGACAACTTCAAATTCGTTGGAAGTTTCTTCAAAGTTAAAATTTTCAAACTTGGATTCGTGGTTTGGTTCTATTTCACCCTCATTTGGCAATTCATCCTCATACAATCCAAAAGATTCATGTTCATTAAAATTCTTCTCCAACTCTGAGTTTTTGAAAAATTCAACATTTTCATTTTGTTCAATTTCAAAAATTTCAAGTTTCTCGTAGCCTGAAAGAGGAAGGTCAAAATCTAAGCTTAAATCTTTTTTCTGAAAAGAGTTGAAGTCCAAATCATTTGTTGAATTTTGAAAAACTTCAGCAAGATGATTATTCACAATTTCCAAAGTCGTTATTTGAAAATTTTCAATGTCAGTAGAAATTGGATTATTTTCTGATTCATCGCTTGTTTGAATTTGATTTTGTTGCTCGAGTTGTTCTTTATAAGACGCCATTAAACAAAGAAGTTCATCCATCTTTTTATTTAGCCTTTCTGCCCTCTCATCAAAGTGACATTCTTCAGAATCGTTGATTTGAGAGCTCTCGTTTTGGATTTCTTGATTCTCAAAATTGTTTGAATTTTTTGAAAGATGATAATGATGTTGGAAATCATTTTGATTTTGAAAATTAGGTTCGTAACCAAAACTGTGAAAATTCGAGGGAAAATTACAATTTTGGTCATATTCAAAATGTGGATATGGGTTGTAATTTTGAAAATTTTGATCGATTTGAAAATCATTTGCAGAATTATTTCCGAATTGGTTTCCCACCCCATATTGATGTTGATCAAAGGTATGTTGCGATTCAAAGCCGTTTTGATGTGGATGTGGCCCATAATCGAAATTATTGAAATTTGAATTGAAGTCGTCATTTTGATCATAACTTTGAAAATGTTGGTCATTTTGAAAATTTTGAAAATTGTTGACATTTGGCTCGCGAAATTTTGAAAATTTTTGCTTCATGAGTTGTAATTCAAAATCATACTCTTCAAGCGGACGTCTACTACGACTATTATCCCACAATTCTCTCAAAGATTTTTTTGAATCAGACATTTGAAATGAAATCATGGCAAGACAGAAATTATTCTCAATTCAAAATAATATAAAATAATGAGTTGTGCTCTATTAATTAACTGACTCAATTGGAAGGGGGAAGAGGGTCTTATGGTCGTTCACGTATAGTATAAATACTAAGGGATACGACCAATGTTTTACGGGTAGTATGCAACCTCTTTTGCTAAAAGTTCAATAAATTGAACTAATATATATCCGCGATCCAATTATACGAGACAGTCAACTTCACAAAACACCACTTTTCAATTATATTATTTTGAAAAATCAAAATTTTATTGTTGAAAAACGATGAGATTGATGATAGTAGCAATGGAAATTCGTTCCTCACCAAATATATTCAGAAAATTCAGTCACAGAACAGTCACAGAATAAATTGCAGAAAATTAAAAATTGTACATAGCAAGCCGCTGCCCCTGCACAAATTTTTTACAACAATTGTCTATATTTTTTTTCTTTGCAGCAGAGCACCTGTAGAGTTAAAAGAAATTTACAGTGGGGTATGGTTGTCCATGCAGAAAAAATGAGTAGCGTCAATGATTGAAATCTCACTATTTGCAATTTCTTTTGATTTCTGAAATCTTGATTTGTTGCTTGAACTCCAGTCACCTTGTCCTTAGTTCGAAATCTCTTTTTTTTTTGGTTTTTTTTTGAATGAATTGAATAACAAAAAAAAAGCACAAGAAAAAGAAACAAAGGAATTAACAAAAAAAAAGAAGCTAATTTTTTGGAGAAGATGGTGCTGAAGTGTGGATTGAAAAAAAAACTGTGGTGAAATGAGATTATGTGAGAGGAAGGGGTATTTGATTTGAGGGAAGAAATGAAGCAGGTAAAAATAATTAAAAAAAAAAAGAATGAATCTTTTTATGACCTTCCCTTTTTTTATTATTGTTAAAAAAGTGGACAAATTAGAAAGAAACAAATGACAAAAAAAAGGGAAGAGAGATTTCAGGAAAGAAAGAGAATTGTAAAGGAAGGAAGGAAAGTAATTGTAAAAGATTTGGAAAAGAAATTGAGAAGGGAAAGCAATAAAAGAGAAGATAAAAACAGAAAGATTTTTTTTTCTTTTGTTTATTGTTGTAAAATTAGAAGAGGATTTTTTTTTTTGAAAAGAAAGGGAATTTGTAAGAGAAGAAAAGAAATCAAATGTATTGAGAACAAGAAAGACAAAAGAAGAAAGGAATTTTTTTTGCAAAAGAGGAATCTTTTTTTTTTTAAATTTGTAAAAAGAAAAAGAATGTAGATGATTGGAAAGAAAGTGGAAAGATGGAAAGAATAAAGGAAAATTGAAAGTTCTTTTTTTTTCTCTTCTTTTTTTTGAATTGAAAAGTAGGAAGAATTTATAAAAGAAAAGAAAGAGATTGAGAAATAAAAAGGAAATAAATAAATGAAAGAGAAAAGGAACTAAAGTCAAGAAAATTTGGCAAGTTCCTTTTTTTTTGTCTAAAGTAGGAATGAATTTGCAAGAGGGAAACAAACAAATGTAAAAATTGGGAAGGAAGGAAATAGAGGAAATTAAAGAAAAGAAACTAAGAGACAAAAGTTGTAAGATTTTTTTCTCTTCTCTTGTTTAGATGATTCTGGCACCAATGTTTGATACAAAATAAACTAATAAAGAGAATTTTTTTAAACAAACAAAAAAAAATTAAAATAAAAAAAATATTACGAATCAGAAATTAAATAAACAATAAAATTTAATTGTTACCTCCCCGGCAACGGCGCCAAAAACTTGATCGTCGCTAATCTATGAATTAGAAAAGCGCGATATTTGTAATAAAATTCTGCAAGCGCACAGGTGTGTAGCATACAGGTCGAACACAGGGAGGTAAATTAAAATCAAATTATTTATCTAATCTCTTGTGCGAGTTAGACGAAGCCTGGAGATTTTGTTGAAATAAAAACAAACTGAAATTGCGAACTTAGGATTATCGTTGAATCTAATCAACGATTAATCACTAAAGAAAGTAAATTGCAAAACAAGAACAACAATGCAGAAAATAAAAGTGCAGAATAAGAAGAACAACAAAAATAAATTTAGGATTGTCGTTGAAACTAATCAAACGACTAATCACTAATGAAACAATTGTAAAATACAATTGGTGCTCTTCCAAAACTAATTGTGAAGACAACACCTATTGCTAAGAAAGAAAAATGCAAAAATAGTAAAAGGAAGAACTTTTATTAATGGAGAAGAGAATACAGAATAATGGATAGGATAGGATATTTGTTACAATGGGTATACATGTGCTTTTATAGGTGAAATTGGCCAAACACTAATCAGATTTGTATGAATATATGGGCCTCTTTTCCAAGAATTATTATCATATCACATGCCTTTCTTGACTAAGCTTGTTTGGAAATAGTCTCTAAGAATATCTGCGCATATCATGGTGAATACCTTCCATATCTTCCAAATCTTCCATGTGGCTAATTGATTGACAAAAGATTTGCATATGATTAATTCTTCCAAACATGGACTCGTGTTAGACTCCAAAAGCATATAAGAAAAATCTTCCATATCTTCCATGTGGCTAATGTGAACACAAACATCTTCCAATGACATCTTTTGAGATCTTTTCTACCATTCTTCTTCTAATGTGACCAATGTGAACACATCTAGTCTCCAATGAAAGCTCTTATGCAATTCTTCAAGTAAATGGCATTTATTCTTCAATTTTAAGGATGATGAGGTCTGGTCAACATATCTATAAAAACAACAAGAAAATACCCAACGTAACATTTATTTATATACAAAAAAGATAAAATATAGGTGCATAAATTAACATATTTCTATGCTGATCACTCCTGCTCGTCTCCGGCACAGCTACTCGTGCATACCACCTAACCTGTCTCTAGTCTGCTAGTGTGAGCACTCAGAGTAATAAGAAGAAACATAAAATTCTGGGTCAGACATCAGTCTGGTATGAGTGGTAGCAAGCATAAACAGAATAATAACAGGTATACTAAACCATACCTAAACCTGGATCTGCAACCAAAGAGTTAGCACTACATACTGTACAATGCTCTAAGGTGCCACTAGCATATGGTGTGTAATCATACGGGGGTGGGGGTGTGCATGTCATAGTGATGGCAAACAATCAAGCATAGCAACCATCCTCACATCTCTCACTCAGTGCGTAAAGCATACGATATCCACCACTTCGATCACCCAATACTTTGCTATGATCACCTTACCCCATCAAGTCACAATGGCTTCACTGCACTGATACATAGCCACTAATCATTCGCTATGTCCACTCTGCCCCATGGAGTCATAAAGGCTCCACTGCATTGGCTCATAGCCTTACTAATCCTTTACTATGTCCACTCTGCCCCATGGAGTCATAACGGCTCCACTGCACTGGCTCATAGTCCTACTACGATCACTTTGCCCCTCGAGTCATGGTGACTCTACTGCACTGATACGTAGTCCTGCTACAATCACTTTGCCCCTCAAGTCATGATGACTCTACTACACTGATACGTAGCCTATCATTCATTTCAGTGGTGAATCGAAGTTATGAACGTCGACAACTCCTTAGCACACGTCCCGCAGCAAAGTCTAGTCACGAAGTGAACTCGTTGGTTCCCAACTGGATCCTGAGCTCTAACTTCTTATTTGGACTACCTTTGCATCTCGGGTTATTGGTCATCACCGGATCAGTTCAGATTCCTCCCTAGCCATCGGTTCGGTTCGGTCATAGCTTTTCTCCTCTGGTGGTTCGGTTCGGTTTCCCTACGTCGCATTGGTTCGGTTCGGATCCCTGATCCCGGTCCGGTCCGTCCTCTCTTCCGTTCCGATCCCCCTTCTCTTCCTTTTAATTCGATCCGGTTCCCCCTTCCTTAGCCCGATCCGATCCCAATTCAACCATAGTGGCCTTCCTTTTTGCCATTCTTCATCCTGTGCCAATATCCGGTTCGGTTCGGTGACCCTTGCCCAGTCCATTCCGGTCCGAGCCCATTCAACCGATCCGATCCGAAAACCTACACCGTTTTCCTGCAACTTTTTCCAGCAAGTGTTTTACGCCATTCGGCGGCGTTTTCGACCACTCTAACTATTCTAATCAATCACAAAGCATACCACAAAGTCATAGCAACAAGTAGAAGTGACCTCAAACACCAAAACATCAAAATGATAGGTTAAAATGGATCAAACATAGCTAAAACTCCATATTTTCCCTTAAGCATATTCAAGCATAATTAATGATAGGATTAGCAAAACTTAACCAAATTAACCGAAGTTTCTAAAAGAGGTCTAAAACATCATTTAAGAATTTATAAATATTTTTCCAGATTTTAATCATGCATAAATTCGCTAATTAACAATAATTAGCTCTAATTAGTGTAAAAGCAAGCTAATCACTCACCTTAGCCATAAATAAACCTTAGATCTGAAATAAATCTCTGATATTGCTCAAATCCCGATGTAAAACAGCAGCTCTAAACTTGATTTGGTAAAGATCTCCCTTGATTTGATGTTGCTAATCCCAATCTTCAAGTTGCAGGTGATATGGAGGTAATTAAGAGGTTGGAGGGCATTCTTAGGGTTTCTTAGAAGTAAGTGGAGGCTAGAAAACTGAAATGAAATGAAACCCTAACTCATTTTAGCCGCCCCATAACCCTAATCCCGAAATGGGCCATGGGCCCAATTACTAACTACCCTATTTGGCCCGGTTAATCAGTTTTTCACCTTCCAAACCTTATTTCAGCCATATCTCCCAAACGGTAAGTCCGTTTTTCGCATGTGACCACTTTACGGAAGGTAAACCATCATTCGAAGCCAATGGAAGTGGTTTCAGGTCAAAACTCCTTTCCAATCAAAAGTTATGGACGAAACAAGATCAGCTAGGGGCAAAACGACCATTTAAGAATCGGAAAAAATCATGAACATTAGAAATGACCCCTATAGTCGTCCCCCAACACTACACGACTATAAGATTTGTATGTGAAAGAAATAAATATTCCATGATCCTCCGATACGTAGAATGCGGGTTGTTACAAAAAACTAGGTCATGCGTAACCATTTCAGAACAAGTTAAACAAGTGGTATAACATTGTTTTAAAATTTGAACAAGTGGCCAATTCAATTAAATAATTATTCTATGTATAAATACCATCTATAATACCAAGTCTGTTATGGGGTACTTGGGCAAAAAGGTTCACATGGAACAAGTGTCATACCAAAGCATAACAATGTATAACAATTAGTGATTTACCCGAGCATAAAGAGCGTATATAAAATTAGCATCACTTAATCCTCTTTTTATTCCTAAATTTACTTGAACCCTAACTAGAAACCCAAAATAGAAAGGGGGTATTCACTCACCTATGCATGGTTATATATAAATCTAGTTTTGTTTACATGCCAAAATTAACCCAGCATTCATTTACAATCATGTGTTGTGGAATTACTTTGGATCATCGTTGTATACTTCACAGTAACATGCATATATACTCACTAAATATGCATAAGAAAAGGTTCCCAGTCATAAAAAACAAATATCAAGTAATCTAAAACCAAAGTCAGGGCAAACATATCAATTAGAAACAGTAAAACGAACAGTCCCAACATAGTTTAAATCACTATTTACTGTGCATTTTGGTGATGCATGTATATGCATTTATTTACCTGTTTAGGATATATATAGGGTTATTGTCAATTCACCAGCTTGATGCCAGCCAGTAAATCAGAACACTAGTTTTAACTAATGGTGACCAGAACTATATGGCAGTAACACAAGGCAACAACAAAAATACATAACTAAATCAGCTCACAACCAATCATACGCTTCAGTTTTAATTGAAATTTTATTACTTGAATAAAGATTCATCGTGAGTTGGATTAGGGGCCTGCGCGACTGGATGGAGAAGCCGGGGTTGCTGGTTCTCACACAAGGGGGAAAGCGATGGTCTGCTGGTGGTGAGGCGGGTAGGTGTGACATGAATATTTATTTTATACAATGCAGACAAATATCAATGCAGACAAATATCAATGGAGATGAAAATCAAAGTATACATTAAGCAGTAAGTAAATCAAACAATTTAATTTGATCGTATCATGTAAATACTATCAAAAATCTGAATACACAGAAACTATCAAAAATCTGAATACACAAAAACAGCCCATATAGGAGTATTCAATTCAGTCATAACTTTTATACAGCACACATCACTGGGTTTAGGACATAAACAAGGAAGGAGTGTTCCGGTCAATTAACATGCAAATGGTGATAACATAATTCCTATCCATACTCAATTAGTGTAAACCCAGAATGATCATGCAAAAGGGTAATATCGCTGAACCTTGTAACCAATTAATTTAAATAATATAAATATTATAGTACCATAATTTCAAATAAAATAGTTTTATAATGAATACTGCTTTTAAAAATAGTCCAATCCGAATCAATTATCCAAAATTTCAAATTTCTTAACCATTATAGGTTCAAATTTCGAGATTAAACTCAATTTAACCTCAAAATTCAATTCATTTACATTTCAAGTCGGACCCAAGGTTCAAACTAGCCCCTTGCTCGAGCTTAAATATTCCATGGGAACTGCTGAAATAAATAACATGGAAGTACCCACAATGCACATACAAAAATGGTTTCATGTGTGAGATAACATGCATAGGTAAAGTAATAATACAACTACGTGTCACACAATAAATCATGTAAAATCATAATACTTTTCCAAAACCTATTTATTTATTTATTTCAAACCATTTGCAAAACTTATATACCCATTTAACTTATTTTCCAAAACTATCTACTTACTTAAATCTATTTTATATCAAGCTAATTATTTTACAAAGCATATTATTTATTTCAAACCCATTTTCAAAACCTATTTATTTATTTAAGTTAATTTTTCATTAAGCTATTATTTTTCCAAGATTATTTTATGAAACTTAGTTATTTTGATAAAAGTATATATCCAATCTGAACAAATTATGGTCAGAGTTTATACAAAATATTCGGTATAGCGGAAAAATGTATAAACTGTATACATAAATTCAAATGAAAGAATTTTACGGTTTAGTCGGTCTTGCGCGCACATATGCGTCTTTACGTTCCTCTCCAAATTTACGAACTAAAAATCTTTAAATCCGGAACACTTAGACCTGATCCGAGCGTTCCATGCAAAAACATAAAACACCCGAGTCAGAATTAAACTTATTTCAAGTTAGCAAACTTCAATAAACACAAAAATACAAATAGTTTAATCCCAATAAATTATTAATAATTCAGAGTATAGCATCAGTGAACCGCCAAAACATATATAAAGGTGTTGAACTGATCGCATGCATCAATATAATAAAGGTGGCAGCAAAGGGTGGCACGGTAATACATGTTAAAAAAAATCCCAGCAAACAACACCATATGCGAAAGACCGGTACTTGGTGATAAAGCACCAATAAATGTATAAATGGCAATGACATTCACCCAGGCTAGATCAAAATGATTTTTATTTCATTCATTCACAACAAAATGGAAATTTTGCTGAGAACATCATAAACAGTTTCGTCGATATCAATTAGTCTGGAACCATCTCAACAGCAAGAAACTGTCACTTTGCATTTATAGAGTAATGTAGGGAAGCATAGACACTAGCAAAAGATTTTGAAAAATTATATTAATTAGATTGAAAAAAAATTACTGTCGAACATAGGAAAGCAACTGTAACGACTCGCCATTTTTAACGTCTTGAATCCATAATAAAACGTACTCCTGATGCTCAAAACGGCGAACCGTTATCAGCTTAGCAGGTTAATAGAATTAAATACACAGAATCACATAATAGAATACGACAGTATATCTTACAAATGAAATTTTTATACATAAATATCAGAGTTAACCAAATATTTACACAACGGAAGAATATAAATTTGTACATAAATCTTTAAAACAAAAGTTTTACGGTTTTGTCGTCTTGCGCACATATGCGTCTTTTCACCTTTCCACTTCATTGCGAGCTGAAATCTCTAAATCTAGAACACTTAGGACATGTCCTGAGTGTTCCATGCAAAATACACAAAACACTCGAATCAGGATTAAACTTATTTCAAGTAAGTCAACTTCAATAGAATACTGAAATATAAGAATTAATCCTACCATTAATAAGTTATTAAACTTCAAATATGTGACTAATAAATATACACATATACTAACAGATGGGTTACAAATTAAATAAGTTGGCAACCATATTGCCTTAGAACTTGAAATAAGCAAAACAAAATTTTGATTTAAAATTTAAGGCAGCGAGCATACTCAGTTAGCAAAGCATACAAATAAATAAGGAAAATATTAGTCTTAGTTCCCAACAGGATATAAGGAATAATCCCTTGCGGTTTCTAGTTTACGTTACTACAATTATAACAAAAAGCTATGGTATGCAAACAAAGCAGTGTTCTTGTATTTAGTTTCAAGCATAAGTCAAAGGCCCAATATTAACAAGCATGATGTACCACCAGCATATATAAAACAAAAGAACGGTCAGCTTCTACAACTGAGACAAAGGTGCGTACAACATAATTTATTGCTTTTTATTTTCTTTCTTTACCGGCAACATATATGAACATGCAAGATCATTGTACAAGGATATGTGCATAAATTAACTTACAAATTCTAGCTTAGGGTTCAGGTAAAATCCTTTCATATCATTCTTTCTCAAGCTACTCATAGTAAAGCGTTTCATGCAACTGGGGAATGGTTATTCAATATAACAAAATCAGGGTATGCATGTGTGTCACTGTAAATAAGTGCTAATTGTTGTGGAGGAATTATGATTCAAGACCGCTCAAATCAAAAATCCCCTACGCCGCGGAAAACGAGATCGTGGTAATAATGCAAAAACAACCAATCGAACAATCTCAATCTTATCCAAGCCAATCACAATCACCAAACAATGGAAATAATAGAGCAATAACGAGAAACTAAATCACACAGGGATTTATAGTGGTTCCACCGACGTCTTGTCAGTGTACGTCCACTTTGAGAGAGAAACCTTTATTAGTATCAATAGAAGAGTACAAGAGATTGATTACAATGATCAAATTTACTAGAAAAAAATGATTTTTTGTGGAGAAAAGAATTGAAGAAGATTAGGATTGCCAAAACCCTAATTAGAATAAATCTTGATCTAATCTCTTGATTTTGTCATATCTCCTTTTGGATTTGATGTAGCTTATATAGGCATAGAGAAGTATATGGAAATTCCCAAAATTTCCTCCAAAATATCCTCTAGATCCAAAATATTCTCCAGATCCAAAATATTCTCTAGATCCAAAATATCCTCTAGATCCAAAATATTCTCTAGATCCAAAATATCCTTCAGATCCAAAATATTCTCCAGATCCAAAATATTCTCTACAATAGTATCGCATACTTCAACACTCCACCTCAATACTATACCCATCTACATCACAACCTTCAATGCACCCAAGCATTTACTTCTATCTTCAATCAAGAAAGCTTGAATGTTTCCCCAATGAACTCCGGCATAGCCACCGCCCATTGCACTTCACTAACGAGTTCAGGCATAGCCCCCACCCGTCAATAAAGTGTTGAAACATCCAACTCCTAAACCAGTCCCACCGAAAGACAATGTACTCGGGAGTGAAAACGAGTACTTACCATGAAGATAGAACAACAACCTCTCACCGATACTCTTTTACACCCAAGTTTCTCTCTCAACTGTGCCACCTAGCATCTCTCCAAGCGAATTAAGTTCGAGCAATGCTCGAACTTCCCAACCGGCAATGTCTTAGTGAACATGTCCGCCGCGTTATCCTTTGTGTGCACTTTCCGAAGTCATACTTGCTTGTCTTCGTCCTTGGCTACTAGAAATGACTCTCTCACTTCAATATGCTTCGTTCGTGAGCTAAACGCCAAATTCTCCGCCAAATGTATAGCACTTTGGCTATCACATCGAACATTAATACTCTCATGTTCGAAACCCAAGTCACACAATAGTCGCTTCAAATAGAGTGCTTCTTTTGCCACTTCCACAGCGGCTATCAACTCCGCCTCCGTAGTGGATAAAGCAACTACGGTCTGCAATCTCGATCTCTAACTAATGGCCATACCACCAAGTGTGAAGACATATCCGGAAGTTGATTTCCTTCGATCCCTATCACCGGCGTAGTCCGAGTCACAATAACCAACTAACTTGCAACTCAATCCATCACTACCACCTAAAACAAGACCATGAGATACTGTGCCTTTCAAGTATCTCAATATAGCCTTCACGGCTTCCCAATGCGATTTCCCCGGATTAGCCATATACCGACTAACCACCCCGACGACATTTGCAATATCGGGCCTTGTTCACACCATGGCATACATTAAGCTACCAACCGCACTTGCATATGGCACCTTTGCCATATAAGCCTTGTCTTTCTCTCCGATAGGTGATACCTTATCCGAAAGCTTCATATGTAAAGGTAAAGGTGTATTTAACGCCTTTGCATTCTCCATGTTAAACCGGCAAAGCACCTTCTTAATGTACTCCTTTTGAGTCAATCTCAACTCAAAACGCTTTCGGTCCCTTACAATCTCCATGCCCAAGATCTTCTTTGCTTCTCCAAGGTCTTTCATCTCGAACTCCGCCTTTAATTTCACTTTCAACTTGTTGATTTCTGCCTTGTCCTTAGAAGCAATGAGCATATCGTCCACATACAAGAGTAAATACATCCAAAAATCATTTCCTAACCTCTTGAAGTAAACGCAAGCATCCTTGATGCTTCGATGGAAGCCACTTTCAAGCATGAAATGATTAAATCTCTTGTACCATTGCCTAGGTGATTGGTTCAAACCATATAGTGATTTCTTCAACATGCAAACTAGTCCTGACTTACCTTCTACAACAAACCCTTCCGGTTGCTCCATGTAGTTGTCTTCATCCAAGTCTCCATGCAAGAAGGCGGTTTTCACATCTAGTTGCTCCAACTCCAAGTCGTAAATAGCAACTAATGCAAGTAGTATCCGGATAGAAGTATGCCACACAACCGGTGCGAAGATCTCATCATACTCCTTTCCTTTCCTCTGTGCAAACCCCTTAGCCACTAGCCTAGCTTTGTATCTTCCATCGTCCTTCACCTTATATATCCATTTGCACCTAATAGCACGGTTTCCTTGAGGAAGTGGAACCAACTCCCAAGTCTGGTTCTTCATCAACGATTGCATCTCTTCCTCCATGGCGCAAATCCACTTCGAGCTATCACTCGAACCCATGACGTCATCAAGGTTCATCGGCTCATTTTGGACTACATGAAGAGCATAGTCCAAATTCTCACAAAAGCTAAGATAGTTCCAATCACCATATCTTTCGGGTGGCCTTATAGCACGCCGACCAATCCGAGTAGCAATACCATCACCCGGTCTTCCTTCAGCTCCACCTTGAACTGAATCTTCTCTAGGCTCGTGCACATCACCAACACTACTAGAGGAATCCTGTGGACTATGTGATGTAACATCAACCGCATTCACCTCGCAAGCACCTCCAACAACTCTACTCTCTCTAGGTCTGAAAGTGGGAATAACTTCCTTCTCCTTTGATTCACCATGAACCAAATCCGGAACATCCGATGAGCCTTCGTTCTCCTTGAAAATAGCCGACTCATCAAAAGTAACATGACGAGAAACCATAGCCTTCTTCGTTTTCGGATTCCAAATCCGATAGCCTTTGACGCCATCCATATATCCAAGAAAAATCCCTTTGAAAGCTCTAGGCGAGAGCTTATCATTCCCCGGATCATGCACATAAACAGGACTGCCAAATACACGAAGATAACTCAAGTCAATGCTCTTCCCTTTCCACAATTCCTCCGGAATTTTGTTATCAATAGCCGAGCACGGAATTCGATTAATAATATGCACCGCGGTTGACAAAGCTTCGGCCTAAAATCCCTTAGACAAACCCGATGTCAATCTCAAGCATCGAGCTTTATCTAGTAGAGTTCGGTTCATTCTCTCCGCCACTCCATTAGATTGCGGATCTCCCGGTGTAGTAAAATGCCTCCGAATACCATGATGCTTGCAAAAATTCAGAAACTCTCCGGAAACATACTTGCCGCCATTATCGGACCTAAGAACCTTCAAAGATTTTCCACTCTCATTTTCAACAAGAGCCTTCCATTCTTTGAATCTTGCAAATACCTCCGACTTGGCCTTCATTACATACACACAAAATTTTCGAGAAAAATCATCAATGAAAGAAATATAATATCTTGCTCCTCCCAAAGAAGCTACAGGCGCTGGTCCCCAAACATCTGTGTGCACATACTCAAGAATCCCTCTTGAATCATGTTTTCCTTCACTGAATGATACTCTAATTTGCTTCCCCATGACACATTCCTCGCCAAACTCCAACTTGCTGAAACTCTCACCATCAATCATCTCCCTTCGATGAAGAACATCTAAACTCTTCTCCGAGACATGACCCAATCTCAAATGCCACAGCTGTGTAGCATCTAAGCCACGAGAACTATCAACACTGACACAAGTTTCGCCTTGCACGGTCACTCCTTGAAGCAAATAGATACCATGAGTTCTAGCACCCTTCATAACCACAAGCGCACCCTTCGAAACCCTCAAGCTATCACTCTTAATGGTGATCTTGCAACCTAGAGAATCCAACTGTCCCAAAGAGATAAGTGACCTCCGTAGTCCCGGAACATAGCGCACATTAGTGAGAGTACGAACCACTCCGTCAAACATTCGAATTTGCACAGATCCAATGCCTTTCGACTTGCAAACTGCACCATTTCCCATAAAAATTAAATTTCCTTCTCGATCAACATAAGAAGAAAAACAATTCCTATTAGGCGTCATGTGATATGAAGCCCCCGAATCAAGCACCCAATCGCTGCCCGAAACATCTGATGCTACTGCCGACAAAACATCTACGTCTCCCTCACCAACATCTCTCTCCACCGCAACTAATGAAGATGCTACTTCCTTCTTCCCCTTCTCTGGACAACCATTCTTCTAGTGACCAGTTTTCTTACATATAAAGCACTTGCCATTTCTTTCCTTTGACTTTCCTCTTCCACCGGGCTTCTTAGACTTAGAACGCCCCCGGTTTCCCTTCTTCTCTGACTTTTCTTTCTCCGCAAATAAACCTTGACCATTACAAGCACCACTACTACCATCACTCAGCTCCTTCATCTGATCTCGCAATTCCTCACTAAGAAGACCCGTCTTGACATCATTTAGAGTCAATGTATCCCGGCCATAGATCAAACTGTTTGAGAACCCAGTATAGCGCTCAAGCAACGAACATAGCAATATCATCGCCTTCTGCTCCTCCTCAATCTTCAAATCTACCGCCTTCATCTTCATTAGAAAATCATCAAACACATTTAAGTGTGCCTTTAGCGAAGTTCCTTCCTTCATCTTGTAGGTAAAGAAAGTCCGCAACAAGATCAGTCGATTTGTGAGTGATTTCTTCATATACAAATGCTCCAACTTGTTCCAAATACCTTTAGCAGTCGTCTCACCACTAATTTCGGAAATAACATTCTCTCCCATGGCAAGTTGAAGTGTAGTGAATGACCACTCTTCCATTTCTTCTCTCTCCACATTTGAGATGTCCTCTGGCAATAAATGTGTATCAAACATTACGCGATGTACCCGATTCCGCCTAAGAACCGCTTTCATCTTCCACTGCCACTTTTCGAAATCATTATCGCCATTCCACTTGTCGATAACCAATTGTGAACCAGCAGCTGCATACAACCCACGTACATAAGGAGCTACACCACTTGGACCAACCGTTGATGAATTATTTGAACCTGATTCCGGCATTTCTACAACTATCTACCAACACCAATGCTCCGATACCAAATGTTGTGGAGGAATTTTGATTCAAGACCGCTCAAATCAAAAATCCCCAACGCCGCGGAAAACGAGATCGTGGTAATAGTGCAAAAACAACCAATCGAACAATCTCAATCTTATCCAAGCCAATCACAATCACCAAACAATGGAAATAATAGAGCAATAACGAGAAATTAAATCACACAGGGATTTATAGTGGTTCCACCGACGTCTTGTCAGTGTACGTCCACTTTGAGAGAGAAACCTGTGACGGCCCGCCCGCACCAACCGACATTTACTCCAAAAGTGCGCTGTACACATGTCCAGTTAGCACGGAACGGGTCGCCAGAAGGAAAAGGAAGAAGGAAACGAACATGCAAGGATCCTGTAGAATGTCTCACAGCGCATCGAACAAAATATAATAATAACATACTTGACATAAAACAGGAGAGACAGTGCATAAGCTGAAAATCAGAACTAAACATCAAAGCAGCGGAAATCCAAAATACAGCTTATTACAACTTTCAAACTGTCTCAAAGCAAAAGTAAGATAAATGAGGTACACTACTAATGCCCAAGTAGCGACCACCAACGACACAGGGAGAATGTGTATATATGTATATATCATACGTGGAAGCCTCCTGCCCGCCTCCGAATCAGCTACTCGCGCATCACCAGCTAACCTGTCTCTAGTCTGCTCGTGTGAGCACCCAGAGTAATAAGAGGAGACATAAAACTCTGGGTCAGACATAAAGCCTGGTATGAGCGATAAGCATCTAAAGTGAATAATAACAGGTAGACTAAAACATACCTGAACCTGGACCTGCAACCAAAGAGTTAGCACTACATACTGTACAACACTCTAAGGTATCATATCAAACAGTGTAAAGATAAGGAGGTGGGGGAGGTGTGCATGTCATAATGATGGAAACAATCAAGCATAGCATCCATCCTCACATCTCTCACTCTGTGCGTAAAGCATACGATATTCACCACTTCGATCACCCAACATTCTTTGCTACGATCACTTTGCCCCATGAAGTCATAGATGGCTTCACTGCACTGATAACGTAGCCACCTCGCTATGTCCACTTGCCCCATGGAGTTATTCACCCCATCTGCGCTGGCTCATAGCCTTACTAATCCTTACTATGTCCACTTGCCCCATGGAGTTATTCACCCCATCTGCGCTGACTCATAGTCTTACTACGCATCACCTTGCCCCTCAGGTCATAATGACCCTACTGCACTGATAACGTAGTCTTGCTACCATCACTTTGCCTCTCAGGTCATAATGACCCTACTGCACTGATAAGTAGCCCATCATTCCTTTTTAGTGGTGAATCGAAGTTATGAACATCGACAACTCCTTAGCACACGTCCCGCAGCAAAGTCCAACCATGAAGTGAACTCATTGGTTCCCAACTGGTTCCGGGATCCTGAGCTCTAACTTCCATTTGGACTATCTTTGCATCTCGGGTTATTGATCACACCAGATCGGATCGGATCGTGGCTTTCAGATCGGATCGGTTCGGAGCCCAGCTTTCCTCGTCTGCACGGATCGGATCAAGTTACGCCATCAGCTCGTGGTCACCCATTCGGATCGGGTCGTGGTCACCCATTCGGATCGGGTCATGGTCACCCATTCGGATCGGGTCGGGGTTCCTCCTTCAAATCGGTTCGTGCTTCCCCAAATGGTCGGGTCGGGTGCACCATCCCAGGTAGTCAGCTCGTGAACTTCTGAAGTGAATCGGTTCGTGCTCCTCCCTTCGGATCGTTGCGCCTCATCAAATCTGGATCGGATCGTGGAGAGGATTCGCGATCGGGGGTGGACATGCGGATCGCTGTTTTCGGATTGGATCGTGGTATATACCCACGATCGGTTCGGGTCGGGGAGTCCGATCCGATCCCACTTGCAACTTCCTGCAGTCCCTCCAGCGAGCAGTTTTACGCCATTCGACGGCGTTTTCGACCATTCTAACTATTGAAATCAATCACAAAGCATTTCATACAGTCATAGCAACATGCATAATCAACCACAAACATCAAAACATCAATATGATAGGTTAAATGGATCAAACATACCCAAAATCCCATATTTCTCCTTAAGCATGTTTAGGTGAAACTAATGATAGGATTAGCAAAACTAAACCAAATTAACCCAAATTCATATCAGAGGTCTAAAACATCATTCCGAATTTTATGAACATTTTTCCAGAATTTTATCATGTTTAAATTCGCTAATTAACACTAATCACTCCTAATTAGCTATAATTAGTGCAAAACTAAGCAAATCACTCACCTTAGCCACAAAATAAACTAAGATCTGAAATGATTCTCTGATTTGTTGCGAATTTCAATACCAAACAGCAGCTCCTTTGTTGATTTGGTGAAGATCCTTCTTGATTAGGGGTTGCTAAGCCAAATCCTTAACCTAAAGGTGATTTGGAGGTGATTTAGAGATTGGAGGCCATTTTTAGGGTTCCTTGGTGATAAGTGGAGGCTAGAAAACTGAAATGGAATGATTCTCCATCTCATTTCAGCCCTCCCATAACCCTAATCCCGAAATGGGTTATGGGCCTACTCACTAATCAACCGATTTGGCCCGGTTAAGCAGTTTTCACCCTCCAAACCTTGTTTCAGCCATATCTCCCAAACGGTAAGTCCGTTTGGCTATTGTAACCACTCTACGGAAAGAGAAACCATCAAACGAATCTAATGGAAGTGGTTTCAGGTCAAAATTCCTTTCCAATCAAAAGTTATGGCCAAAACAGTACCAACTAGGGGCAAAATGGTCATTTAAAAATCGACAAAAATCATAAGCATGGGAAATGACTCTAATAGATGTTTCCCAAAGTTACATGACCATACGACTTCACATGGGAAAGAAATAAATATTCTACGATCCTATGATGTATAGAATACGGGTCATTACACTCTCCCCCCCTTAAGAAATTTCGCACCCGAAATTCCCTAATCCAAGCATACACAAAGATTCCCGCATGCCTATCAATCATAAAGCAACAATCAAACATGCAAAACAAGCTAAATAAGTCTATCCTAGCATGCGGAAAAACTAAATCGCAAAGTAAATCTTACCAGGCAAAGAGTTCTGGATATGCCTTCCTAATGCTCTCCTCTGTTTCCCAAGTACAATCATTCTCGTTCTCGCCCCACTGAACCTTGACTAGCTTCACTGCCTTCCTTCGAAGTTGCTTCGTATCATGCCCCACAATACGAATCGGCTTGCGGTTCCCAACCGCCTCGGGTTCTACTTCGAAGTCCTCTAACTGATCAGGTGAAATAGTCACATCTGAGTCGTGAACGAACTTCCTTAATTGGGAAACATGAAATACATTATGAACTCCCGCCATCTTCTCTGGTAAGCCAACTCTATATGCCAAATTCCCGACTAATTCAAGAACAGGGAATGGCCCAACAAATCTTGGTGCCAACTTGCCTCTCCTGCCAAATCGAATCACGCTCTTCAACGGAGAGATCTTGACAAACACCAAGTCACCAACGGAGAATTTCAAGTTTCTTCTCCTCTTATCAGCATAACTCTTCTGCCTATTTTGGGCAGCTTTCATTCGTTGCTGAATGATCTTAATCTTATCGGAAGTTTCTCTCACCACATCTAGTCCAAGCACAAACTTTTCGCCAGTCTCTATCCAACATGATGGTGAGTTGCATGGTCTTCCGTACAAAGCTTCATATGGAGCCATACCGATACTGGATTGGTAGCTATTATTATATGCAAACTCTACTAGATGCAAATAGTCATCCCATGATCCACCAAAATCCAATATACAAGCTCTCAAGAGATCTTCCAATATACGATTCACCCTCTCCGTCTGACCGTCGGTTTGAGGATGATATGCGGTACTGAGATGTAATCTTGACCCTAGAGCCTCTTGTAAGCTCTTCCAAAACCCACTAGTGAACAACGGGTCTCGGTCACTCACAATGCTTTTGGGTACTCCATGAAATCTCGCTACCCACTTCATATACAATTCTGCCAACTTGGCTGCCGTCCTGGTCGATTTGACTGGTATGAATCTTGCACTCTTAGTCAACCGATCCACAATTACCCAAATGCTATCATATCCCGATCTAGTCCTAGGTAAACCATCGATGAAATCCATCGAGACTTGCTCCCATTTCCATTCGGGAATTTCTAATGGTTGCAACAACCCACTAGGCTTCTTTTGCTCGGCTTCAACTAGCTGGCAATTCATGCATTTGGATATAAACTTCCCAACGTCTCTTTTCATCCCTTCCCAGTAGTAAGTCTGTCTCATGTCTCGATACATCTTATTACCACCGGGATGTATTGTCAGTTTTGAGTGATGACATTCTCTAAGCACTTCATCTCTCAAACCATTCACGTTGGGCACAACTAATCTTCCATTCTTTCGAAGCCATCCATCTCGATCAAGCCCATACACATTCATCTCCTCATCAATACCCATCTCTAACTTGGAGATGATTTCTAATTGATTAGGATCGTTCCTCTGGCTAGAACCAATCCGCTCTATCAAAGTGGGTCTGATCGTCAAACTAGCTAGCATAACTGGATCCAACTCGCACCTTGGTCTGAAATCAAAACCCGCGATATACTCTAGTTGCTTCCATTCAAGAAACATTGCCCCTAAGCTGGCATGTCTCCTACTCAAGGCATCGGCTACCGCATTACCCTTCCCAGGTGTATACGCGATATCAAAATCATACGAAGCCAAGAACTCTAACCATCTCTGCTGACGGAGATTCAAATCTTTCTGAGAGAAGAGATACTTCAACGATTTGTGATCGGTAAACAGCTCAAATCTTTCTCCTAAGAGATAGTGTCTCCACATCTTCAGCGCAAATACAATCGCTGCCAATTCCAAATCATGGATAGGATACTTCTTCTCATGCGGCTTTAGCTGTCGACTAGCATAAGCTACAACCCTACCTCCTTGCATCAATACTGCACCCAGTCCGGTACCACAGGCATCCGTGTATACCGTCATCTCTTCATTCCCTTTAGGAATGACTAGCACTAGCGCACGCGTCAACCTCTCTTTTAGACTTTTGAAGGCATCCTCACACACTCCGTCCCAGACGAAGGACTGATTCTTCTTAGTCAACTGAGTCAACGGTGCTGCAATCTTGGAGAAGTCTTGGATAAACTTACGATAATATCCAGCTAATCCCAAGAAACTTCTTACATCTGTAGCATTCTTGGGCGTAGGCCAATCCTGTACCGTAGCCACCTTCGCAGGGTCCACGGCAATACCACTCTCGGAAACAACATGACCCAAGAATCTTACATCCCTTCTCCAAAAATGACACTTAGAGAATTTCGCTTTCAATTGGTGTTTCCTCAACACCTCCATCACTATCCTCAAGTGCCCCTTGTGTTCCTCCTCTGTCCTTGAGTAAACAAGGATATCATCCACGAACACAAGAACAAACTTATTCAACTGATCTCTGAATACTCGATTCATAAGATCCACAAAATAGGCTGGTGCATTGGTCAACCCAAATGGCATAACCAACCACTCATAAAATCCAGACGGCGTCCTAAATGCCGTTTTCGGAACACTCTCATCTGCTACTCGAAGCTGATGAAATCCTGTCGCGAGGTCCAACTGGGAGAACACTCTAGCTCCTTCCAGCTGATCAAACAAATCATCTATTCGCGGTAGAGGATACTTATTCTTCCTCGTCACCTTATTCAACTCGCGATAGTCCACACACAAATGAAGGGAACCATCTGCCTTAGTGGCAAACACAACTGGTGCTCCCCACTCGGAGACACTCCTTCTAATCAATCCCTTCTTCAAAAGATTGATGACTTGCACCCCGAGCTCTCGCTGCTCCCTTTGTGCCATACGACGAAGTGGCATCACTATAGGTCTGGCATCTTTCACTAAATCAATACGGAACTCAATCTCTCGGTGTGGTGGAAGCCCGGTCACCTCCTCGAAAACGTCCGGATACTGGCCAACAACGGGCACATCTGACAACTCATCTTGCGGGATGTCGAGGGAATTTACAAAACTAGCCATAACCCCATCACTAGGTAGACTACCAAACACTACCCTCCGCCCATCATCCGCCCTCACTGTCACCAAAAAGCCCTCACAGTCTACCACCACCCCGTATCTTTGGAGCCAATCGACTCCCAATATAATGCCATACCCAGTAAAGCCCAAAACAAAGCAATCACATACAAACATACATCCATGACTCGATAAGACCAAATTCCAGCAAATCATACTAAGGCTAGTCGAACCACCAATCGGGTTCGTCACAATCAATGGTCTATCGACTATCTCGGGTTCCAGTCCCAACCTATCTACCAGGTCACTAGATATGAAGGAACGGGAAGCCCCAGTATCAAACAAAACTCGAACTGGTATATCATAAATAGAAAGCATACCTTGAATAACAACATTCTTTCCTTTCTCCGCCGCAGTTGGGGCATTCGACGAAGAAGGAATAGCATCAAGAGCATATGCTTTCACAATCTGCTTCTCCTTAAGAGGTTGCAAACACTTATCCTTCTGATGTCCCACTTGACCACAGTTGTAGCACTTCCTTTCCGCTGGCTTGGCCCGACATTCTTTAGCATAATGGCCCTTCTTTCCACAGCTGAAGCACTCAACATCCTTCTTACTCTTTTTCTGGCCACCCTTAGATTGGTCCTGCTTCCTCTTATTCTGAGAATTATTCTTGCCTCCACCGCCTGCTTGCGGCTTTGGCCCTTCTGCAGATGCAGCCTCAGTCTTTGACTTAGGGTAAAGACTCTCTGATCTCAAAGCTTTCCCCACGATCGATTCAAAAGTCTCATCGATGTGGTTGATAAGCCTTTCCCCCAAGTACCCATCCAAACCAGTAATGAACTTCTCATTCTTCTTCTCAGGAGTATCGATAAGAGACAGTCCATACTTCGACAAAGTGTCGAACTCAGCAATATAATCAGAAACTGCCCTCCCATTCTGCTTGAGTTCTAAGAACCTCTTGAACAACACTGACTTCTGGGCAGCTGGAATGAACTTCTCGCTAAAGCGAGCCTTGAACTGAACCCAAGTAACCTGGTCCTCTGGAGTAGCTGTTCTAATGGCATTCCACCAATTCATCGCTCGCCCTTGCAGCTGGCGAGACGCTAGCCTTCTCTTCATCGCATCCTCAAGACCCAAGTCATCAAAGATACGATCACAGCTATCCATCCAATCTTGAACATCTGTGGCCGACTCCGTTCCGTGGAACGACTTCCCACCAAGATTAGTGTAATCTTTGCACAACTTGGCAAAATCGACCCTAGGCGCCTGCACTACTGGGCCAACACCAACTCCGGGATTTGGAATTGCCCCTTGCACTTCTCTAAGCATGTCTCTCATGAGGTTAGTAAACATAGCCCTTATGTCAGCGGCATTCCCTTGGTTGGTCCCTCTACCAGCACCCCTCGTCTCTCGGCTCATCGTCAATCTGAAAAAGAGAAACGATTAACGACCCCATAGTGGTGCTATTGCAATGCGACTTCATTCTTATACTACTAATAGTATATATATACATAGCTTTTAAAAACCAAAGTAATCACAAATACGCGCTCTCATATACGTACTAACTCTCCCTAGTGTCTTTCCCTAGGTTAACTACGCAACCTGGCTCTGATACCAAGTGTGACGGCCCGCCCGCACCAACCGACATTTACTCCAAAAGTGCGCTGTACACATGTCCAGTTAGCACGGAACGGGTCGCCAGAAGGAAAAGGAAGAAGGAAACGAACATGCAAGGAACCTGTAGAATGTCTCACAGCGCATCGAACAAAATATAATAATAACATACTTGACATAAAACAGGAGAGACAGTGCATAAGCTGAAAATCAGAACTAAACATCAAAGCAGCGGAAATCCAAAATACAGCTTATTACAGCTTTCAAACTGTCTCAAAGCAAAAGTAAGACAAATGAGGTACACTACTAATGCCCAAGTAGCGACCACCAACGACACAGGGAGAATGTGTATATATGTATATATCATACGTGGAAGCCTCCTGCCCGCCTCCGAATCAGCTACTCGCGCATCACCAGCTAACCTATCTCTAGTCTGCTCGTGTGAGCACCCAGAGTAATAAGAGGAGACATAAAACTCTGGGTCAGACATAAAGCCTGGTATGAGCGATAAGCATCTAAAGTGAATAATAACAGGTAGACTAAAACATACCTGAACCTGGACCTGCAACCAAAGAGTTAGCACTACATACTGTACAACACTCTAAGGTATCATATCAAACAGTGTAAAGATACGGAGGTGGGGGAGGTGTGCATGTTATAATGATGGCAACAATCAAGCATAGCATCCATCCTCACATCTCTCACTCAGTGCGTAAAGCATACGATATTCACCACTTCGATCACCCAACATTCTTTGCTACGATCACTTTGCCCCATGAAGTCATAGATGGCTTCACTGCACTGATAACGTAGCCACCTCGCTATGTCCACTTGCCCCATGGAGTTATTCACCCCATCTGCGCTGGCTCATAGCCTTACTAATCCTTACTATGTCCACTTGCCCCATGGAGTTATTCACCCCATCTGCGCTGGCTCATAGTCTTACTACGCATCACCTTGCCCCTCAGGTCATAATGACCCTACTGCACTGATAACGTAGTCTTGCTACCATCACTTTGCCCCTCAGGTCATAATGACCCTACTGCACTGATAAGTAGTCCATCATTCCTTTTTAGTGGTGAATCGAAGTTATGAACATCGACAACTCCTTAGCACACGTCCCGCAGCAAAGTCCAACCATGAAGTGAACTCATTGGTTCCCAACTGGTTCTGGGATCCTGAGCTCTAACTTCCATTTGGACTACCTTTGCATCTCGGGTTATTGATCATCACCAGATCGGATCGGATCGTGGCTTTCAGATCGGATCGGTTCGGAGCCCAGCTTTCCTCGTCTGCACGGATCGGATCAAGTTACGCCATCAGCTCGTGGTCACCCATTCGGATCGGGTCGTGGTCACCCATTCGGATCGGGTCGGGGTTCCTCCTTCAAATCGGTTCGTGCTTCCCCAAATGGTCGAGTCGGGTCGGGTGCACCATCCCAGGTAGTCAGCTCGTGAACTTCTGAAGTGAATCGGTTCGTGCTCCTCCCTTCGGATCGTTGCGCCTCATCAAATCTGGATCGGATCGTGGAGAGGATTCGCGATCGGGGGTGGACATGCGGATCACTGTTTTTGGATTGGATCGTGGTATATACCCACGATCGGTTCGGGTCGGGGAGTCCGATCCGATCCCACTTGCAACTTCCTGCAGTCCCTCCAGCGAGCAGTTTTACGCCATTCGACGGCGTTTTCGACCATTCTAACTATTGAAATCAATCACAAAGCATTTCATACAGTCATAGCAACATGCATAATCAACCACAAACATCAAAACATCAATATGATAGGTTAAATGGATCAAACATACCCAAAATCCCATATTTCTCCTTAAGCATGTTTAGGTGAAACTAATGATAGGATTAGCAAAACTTAACCAAATTAACCCAAATTCATATCAGAGGTCTAAAACATCATTCCGAATTTTATGAACATTTTTCCAGAATTTTATCATGTTTAAATTCGCTAATTAACACTAATCACTCCTAATTAGCCATAATTAGTGCAAAACTAAGCAAATCACTCACCTTAGCCACAAAATAAACTAAGATCTGAAATGATTCTCTGATTTGTTGCGAATTTCAATACCAAACAGCAGCTCCTTTGTTGATTTGGTGAAGATCCTTCTTGATTAGGGGTTGCTAAGCCAAATCCTTAACCTAAAGGTGATTTGGAGGTGATTTAGAGATTGGAGGCCATTTTTAGGGTTCCTTGGTGATAAGTGGAGGCTAGAAAACTGAAATGGAATGATTCTCCATCTCATTTCAGCCCTCCCATAACCCTAATCCCGAAATGGGTTATGGGCCTACTCACTAATCACCCGATTTGGCCCGGTTAAGCAGTTTTCACCCTCCAAACCTTGTTTCAGCCATATCTCCCAAACGGTAAGTCCGTTTGGCTATTGTAACCACTCTACGGAAAGAGAAACCATCAAACGAATCTAATGGAAGTGGTTTCAGGTCAAAATTCCTTTTCAATCAAAAGTTATGGCCAAAACAGTACCAACTAGGGGCAAAATGGTCATTTAAAAATCGACAAAAATCATAAGCATGGGAAATGACTCTAATAGATGTTTCCCAAAGTTACATGACCATACGACTTCACATGGGAAAGAAATAAATATTCTACGATCCTATGATGTGTAGAATACGGGTCATTACAAAACCTTTATTAGTATCAATAGAAGAGTACAAGAGATTGATTACAATGATCAAATTTACTAGAAAAAATTGATTTTTTGTGGAGAAAAGAATTGAAGAAGATTAGGATTGCCAAAACCCTAATTAGAATAAATCTTGATCTAATCTCTTGATTTTGTCACATCTCCTTTTGGATTTGATGTAGCTTATATAAGCATAGAGAAGTATATGGAAATTCCCAAAATTTCCTCTAGATCCAAAATATTCTCCAGATCCAAAATATCCTCTAGATCCAAAATATTCTCTAGATCCAAAATATCCTCTAGATCCAAAATATTCTCTAGATCCAAAATATCCTCCAGATCCAAAATATTCTCTACAATAGTATCGCAGACTTCAACACTAATTACCGCTAGCTGTAGCAAGTAGACGTCATGAAGCTAAAATTAGACAAGTTAAGTTCAAGAACCACAAACCAAACAGTGACCAAAGCATGCAAATAAAGATAGCTCACAACAGTCCCAACCATAATCTAACTAACAATGATCACCATAAGGTCACTACGGCAAACCAGCAAAAATACAGCAATAAAAGGCCAACGAAAAGAAAAGAAATGGCGCTAGGGGATTCATAACACACGGTGGATATTATATTTCAGTTTTGTATTCAAGTTAACAACTTGCAAGTAGTTACTCGTAAGCTATGCTTACCATTTATTAGCGACGCGACCTAGGCGGAGGAGCTTTCGGCGGTAGCAAGGGTTCTCGGTGGAAGGAGGCGACAATGGTGCGAAGGTCGATGCAGCGATGACCGGGGCGCGCGTTTCGATTGGTTGTTGCGGATGTTCGCCAGGGCTACGGAAAGCGGACAGAGGAGGAGGCAGGACTGGAAATCCGAGCAGCGGTGGCAACGTCAGGCGGCACAGGGGTACGACGGTTCCAAAGGCAAAACCAAGGTGACGGGGACGAGTTCGGGTTCAGCAGAGAGACAGAGGCTCTGGACTAGCCCGAAGGTGAAGGCTTTGCGTCCATGGCGAAGCGGCTTCCGATCGGCAGTCACTTGATAGGAGCGATGAAAGATACGGCTTCGATTCGAATTGGGGAAGAGGGGATTTAAGAATCAAGGAAGGGGTGAAGGCTGATTTGCGGAGGCCGCAGATCGGAGGATGGCGCACGGCTTGATGGTCACAGGCGATGGGATTTAGGGGAACGGAGACCATTAAATACAAATTTGATTTTTGGGAACAAATGGGAATGGAATGAAATAAATGGCTGTAAAAGAAAACGAAAAGGGAAAGCAACGGTGAAGCGAATAAATGGAGAACGGTGGAGAAAATAACATGGGCGGACATGTGTGATTTATCAGAACTTTACCTAGTGTCAAAATAATTTTGACATGCCTAAACAACTAGTGAAATAAATTAAATAAAAGATTAAATTAAAAGGAGGCAAGTTCAGTGGCACCCGAAATAATGAAGCACCCCTTTGGCCTTCCTATTTTCCACCACACATTTTTTCTCTCTCTCCTTCCACTCATTCTCTCACTTTTCACTCACTTATTTTACTTTAAATGCGGGGTGGAAATCATGGGGCTTTTGGAGTGCTCAATTTTTGGGGTGCAACCGAACGTTTGTCATATTTGCAAACTTGAATTTGTGCCATACTTGATGGAAGTAAAATTGATTTGCATATTTATCGAATTTGATTTCCAAGTATTGAAAGGAGTTTTCCAAGTTACTTGGATATGGCAAATAGTTTATAAATTGGTTTATAAACAGAGAAAGTTCGACGACTTGAATCCCGAGATTTTGAAATATTTGAAAACAAAATAGTATATGATTTGGAAATTATGATTTCGAAACATTTTTAACTTTGGAATATGAAATGAAATGATTCGTACTAAGATTCGAGTAACCCGTGACTAAAGAAAGGTATGACGTGGGTGTAAATCCTTGATGATGGTCTGCTCTGGGGTCCGGAGAGACATCATTATTCGATATCGATACATGTGTAGGTCGTGCCTCGTGGCCTTGTCATTGAGAGAAACCTCTCGACTTGGGACATAAATGTTTTATGTCATTTATCGTAAAATATTTGAAACTTTTCGAAATGATTTTGGTTTTTAAAAAATCCTGAAGCGAGTATAATTCGATATGAAAGAGAATGTAGTATTTCGAGTGATTTGTAAATGAATTCGGGATTTTAAGTCGAAGAAATAATATCAAGCTTGATTCCCAAAAGTTAAATTCTATTGTTATTTTGTTTAAATTAAATTTGTTACTGATAAATACTTTATTTTGTTATATATATATATATATTTGTGTGTGTGTGTGTGTGTGTGTATATGGTTTTAACAATCTCCCCTTTTTATGGACGAAAAGCTTTAAGGGGCGAAGATTGTAACCAACCAGAAGTTTTCAGCATTTAAATTTTGTTGTTAACTTGATTCAGTGTTGGAAATTTATTTATATACTCGATATTCGAGTTTATTTTAAATATAGTCTGTTTTTAAAATTGGTTTTTGAAATACTATTTGACTTAAGAATTTATAATATAATCTATTTAATTTAAATTTGAGATTTGTTTTAAATTAAATTTGTGTATGCATATTTGGTGTATGGTATTTGTACTTGAAAAAAATTTAACAGATGCAATAAATTCAAAATGGACACTTGCACGTACCCAGGAAAATTGTTTGCCACTTGTTATACGTATTGAAATGATTTTACACTTGTCCAAAATAGTTTGAAATTGCACCGCGTGTCCTCCTTTCTATTTCATACCGTACACTGTTTTACCCCGTCCTCTTTCTCTATTTTATTCAGCTGTTGTTTCTCATTTTCCCCAAATCAGGAAAACGTTTCTTTCCCCAACTCTAAATATTCTTTCTCCATTGAAATCAAATAATTCCCAAAACCGAAAATCAATAGCCACCGATGTCTTCCCTAATTGAAGTCGCACCACCCTCCTCGGTCTTCATCCCTTCTCCGATCCGAGTCTGCAAACCCTCGCCGTAACCGTGCCTTCCATCGAGAACCCTTGGTACCGCCGAAAGCTACTCCACCTAGGTGGCGGCGCCACCTCAGCCCTTGCTCTTGCTCGCCATGTACTGCAAGCGAGAATCCAACGCGTGTAAAAGAGGGACTGTGACTCTTGCCTGAAGCCCAACAGCCCGCAATGTCGAACCTGAGCCGCTCGAGGTCTCCGTCTGCCAACCGAACTCTGTGTCCTGATCTCTGCGCCACTTAAAGACCGTTGCCTTGCACTTGAAGCCGTGCTTCTGCAGAACCTCGCCACCACCAGCTGCCGCGTCCGTACACCGTGAAACATCACAAAGACCAACCACTGACGATCTCTGATGTACTTAAGTTGGTTGTACCTTGTCCACTAATTTTACCTAGTTGAAATCTGGATTTGTAACGACCCAGTTTTTTTTTTTGCCATTTAATTTAATATTTAATATTTAATTTTTGCTTAAATATGGATTTGAAAATTTTAGATGGTTTGATTTAATAAATTTGAATAATTTATTTGTTTAAATAATATAAATAATATTTTATTTCGAAATGATTGAATTTGGCTGAATTTGCAAAGTTGTTCGATTTGGTAATATTATAAGATTTATTTAAGTTATATTTAATTTTATTAACGATTTCGTTTAGTAAACGCTGTTTGAATGTTTAATTTATAATTTTAATTATAAAATGAGCTCTAAATCGCACGGTAGTTCGTAATATGGAGTTTTGAACTTCAACTGAGAATACATGATCCGATATAAGTCGGATTTCTGTGAAACAAGAAGCGTTAGAACCATATTGATGATAATTTTCATATGGAAGAGAAAAATTCAGATTTCGTGTTATAGTTTGTTATTTATGGCCAAATCAAATTTGCTAATAGTCGTTGTGGAAATCGTTATTTAAAATGTAGGCCTTTAAATTGGCCGTTTTGCAAACGGACTCAGATTTCGACGAAATCAGTTTCATTGGGACTGTATCGTTAAATTATTGTACGGTGTTGAATGGCGTGGCAAATCGATGTCGTATGTGGCCACGGTAGCCATAAACGCTCGTTTATTTTCTATAATGTGAATTAAATTAATAAAGGGAGATTTGAGGATAATTTGAACAGACGATCAAATTAAGCCACGAAACCAATTCCGTTGAGTTCGTATCGTCGATTAGAGTCAGGATAGGTATATAGTTTCTTATTTTTGGAGACCGGCTAATTTGGTGTCCGAAATGGCATTGCGGTGCGCGTAAAAATAGCCTACCGGGGAAACCGACTAAGAATGCGACGAAACTGGTGTCGTTGGGTTCGTATTGAAGAATTATTGTAGGATTTCAAAGTTTCTAATTTTTATGATTTACCTAGTGATCGTGAAAAATTAAAATGTGTGTTCATTTCTGGTTTTGTAAAGGAATTTTTTTCAAACGAAGTCGGAATTCGACGAAACTTGTCCCATTGGGATCAGCATACCTTTTTACATCGAGATTAGTTTTTTTATCAGTAGACGGAAGTCGTTTGTGATGGTTTTGGGGTGTTACTTCACGACGAAGTATCGTTTAATAATAAAATAATTAAAATATTAAGATAATAAGATAAAATATAATATTTCTACCTATATAATGACCCTACCGTAACCCCGAAATTTCCATTCTCGTTCAATCCCTAAATTCCCAATCTCGTTCCGTTCGTTTTCCTCGGCTCAAAAATCAAATTCGTTTGTTTTAAAAATCTGATAATTGGTTCTCTGCATCAAAACAAAAACAAAGCCTTCATCACCTTTCCATTCAACACAGTAGACCGATTCCTCAAAACATTTCTTAAGAAATTCGATTCTCAACGGGATATAATTCCGTTCGATCCGTGGAGCTCGCAGAAGAAGTGTGGTAGGGGCGGCAGTTCTGTTCGGGTGAACAGTAGTGGAGCTGAAGTGCTTACGTGCGATAGGAGTTGGTGAAGTTCACCGTTGATGTGACAGTTCGAAGTGGAGGTGCGTGTTCATGGTCTTGGAAATGGAAGGAACTCATCGGTGTTGATGTTTTGGTTTGGAGTGAAGCTGGCCTCAATGAATGGGAAGGGATGGATTTAAGGAACTGGAGAAAGGAACGTAAGGGAGAAGAGAGAATTATGAGGAGGGCGGGTGTCCTGCATCAGTCAGGGTGGAGGCGGTGGAGCCAATCTGGTCACGGTGAAGCTGTTGCTGGCTGAAGTTGTTTTCGTAGGCTCTTGCCGCTCTTGGGGTTAACGTAAGAGATTAAAGAGGGAATGAAAATGAAAAGGATCGGGGTTTGCTGAAGTGAGGTAGCGGGTTTCATGGGGCAACAGAGAAGACGCGTTTCCTTAATGGCATGGATTAGTTGATAATCACGGTAATTAGATATATAATGGTAATTAGTGCTTAATCGAGTAATTTATTTAATTAGTTCATGATTATATCCGGTAACAAGTATAATGGGTTCCTACGAAAACAGAACGGCATGAAACAAAAGGTGATGGACCGTATGAATGAACACTACGGCATCGAGCTGGTTTGGTTGGCTTTGAAGCTGCTGGATATTTTATTTAATTTTAAACGACTTTTTAAAATTAAATGAGACAGCCTGAACCGTCGATCGAAATGAAATGGTGAGTTAATTCTCACACTTCTGAAATACTGTGATGTGTTAAATCCATATCAGTTATAATTATCGTTAATTTGCTGAATGAATGCTATGGTTGATTTTTATTTATCGGTTGATTGTTTTTTTGTGGTTATAGATTGACTATTCAATACATGACATTTCCTATATTAGTGTTAACGATATTATAAACTGTTGTGCAGGGAAGAACAGGTTGGAGGAATCCAACCGGATTCCTCAAATTTATCATATATTGTTTATTGATTCATATTGTTGAATATGAATTGTCATTGAAAGTTATTATACCTTTTTTAGCTATCGATGGTTAAATGGACGTTGACTGTTAAATCTAATGGTCGTGTTTTTAATCAATATTCAGTATTGATTAAGAAATTGGCAGCGGATGGTTTAGAAGCCATCGTTGAGATATTAATTCGCCGTCAGGTGAATTAACATACTCAAGTTATAAAACTTATTTTTATAACTAAATCAAGGTTTAAAATTTATTTTAGTTTTTTGAATAAAGAGTTTTTAAATAAATCGACATTTAGAACTTTGTTTTAAAAAGAAACTGAAAGAGAGATTTTCTAGAAACATCTTATGTATTTACATAAGAAGGGCTGAGATTAACGAAAGAGTTGACCGTTTAGAATAATTGTTCCAAAGAGAACAATTAAGTGAGATTTATTATATAAATCAAATGGTCTGCTTTAAAAACTAAACAAACTTTAGTTCGATTGTTAAAGTAATTCTTGAGTAGTTATTATCATAAAGGTAATTATTTTCTTATTGACCTATTAAGGAGATTACCTAACATGTTGTTAGTTGACAATGAAGTAATCTACTTTACTTCGATAAATGACTAATTTAATTATTATTTTAATAATTAAAGTGGTGACTCCTTAAATAAAATTCATTAAGATAGTAATTGAAGTTGTAACAAGGGTAGTAAATTTGAAAGAAACTAATGGAAAGGATTTTATAAATTCGTGAATAAGTTATAAAAGAAATTTGAGATCCTATTCGAGTTGGAAATAAAAGAAAGAATGGTAAAACATGTAAGAGGGAGTACTCATCGATTAGAGTAAAGAAGTAATAAGGGTTTGAATTTTAACCATTTAATGATGCTTAAGAGCTTTAGATAAAGCGTTAGTGAACAAATGCAAGTTTATAATCAAAGTGGATTTAAAGTTAAAACTAAGGCAAGGGCTTTAAAGAACCAAATTACGCGAATGGCGTAATGAAATTAGAAAGATAAAAAGGATAGTTAATGATTTGAATAAAATAAATAATTTTAATGATTCGATAAGAGTTTTAATGAACGATTATAATAATAATAAGAAACTGAGCTGCCAATATACTTGACCGCATTGGTTTGACGTTGATAGTTAAAACACCAAACTATCAATGAAATATTTTATTTGACCTTTTGACGTGTTGTTTCGAAGAGACCGGGATGGGAACTAGACCCAAAACCACTTCGAATCAACGTTACGTACGAAGTTAACTTGCGATGGAATGAAGATGAAGCAAGTGAAGACCGTGGATATTCAAAACGAAAGGACAACTTATAATCTTTGGTCTGCAGCCAAAGATATACTGTGGTTCAGTCGTGGTCGAAATCGATGGATTTGCAAGGACTTCTCGCTACTGACCCATGGGGTGATTCCTATATTGGATGCAGTTGGAGAGTGCCTTCGGCTCATCCTGTTCCTGGATGACTTGTATGGACGAATGTCTGACAGAGTATTTCCAAAGGGATTACGTACGTTGATTTCTTCAAACGTATCCTAGTTGGTGGTGGGGAAATGGTTTTCTCTAGCCAAATAACTAGAGTATTTTTGTGGACGTCAATTAGTGCTACCTGGTGGATCTGACGATGTGGCATTCAAAGTGAATGATGACCAGAGGTTCAAAGTCGATTCTAGCCTCATCAACCGGGAGATGACAAAAATCGAGCAGGCAGCATGGCTATGTGGGTCGCTCCCATTAGGGTGTATGATCACCTATCTAGAGAAATTCCTTTTGTTTCTTTAATCTATCGATGCTGTCCCTTTTCGGGAGGCGGTTGCTGATCCCAACCGTCGGTGATATACATTTGATACACTCAAGCGAAATGAGTGGTCGGTCATGTGTGGGCCGGGTTGCAAGACGTTCTTGTTGAACCCAGTGTATTCGCCTCTAGAGATACACTATCGGCAGGTGGTTCCATACCTTGTCATAGTCGGAATCCAATTTCCAATAAGCACCCGCGGTTTTTGATTGTATACTATATATGTGGAGCGTGAGATGCAAGCGTTCCACTAGATTACTATTTATTTGTGGTTGATAGACACTATTATAATATTAGAAAAATATACGATTTCAAAATGGTTTGGGTTATAGTAAGTTAAAAACCGTCCGTGTTTATGTGTGGACTGGTCTTACTATTATCCTTTTGTTTCAAAAGGATTTCTAAAGTTAAACCGATTGTTGATGTGAATTTAGCACTGAAAGTATTCCAGACTGACCCGTGTGTTTTTGCTTTGCTTAAAAATGTGCTCGGGTCAGACCGAACATATTTGACAGGATAGTTTTCGCTTGGAGTTTCAGAAGCTAGAAGCAGGAGGCTTCACCGTTAGTTATATAAAGTTATTCCGCTGTATCTGATTCATGTGTACTCTGATGATTGGTATGTTTAAAAGATTTTCATTTGTATAAAGATATGTTGTTATATTATATATTTTGTTCGTTCCGCTGTGAGCTTCTGATGTTCTTCTTCTTTCTTCTATTCTAATATTTCTTTCTTTCTCTCTCATCCTCTAATTTCTTTCTCTTAACATTCTTCTTTTCTCTATGATTTGGGTTGACTGTGGTAGTTAAAGGTCGCCTAAATTGTACTGAAAAGTGGGACGTTACAGGATTTATATGAAGTAATATCTTGTTTCATATATTTGAGCATGTATAAGCCTGAATATAGGTGTAAATATATATGTAAAAGTATACATGGGTGGTGCTTTAATATTTAACTAGCTATGTGAATACACTGTGTAATTTAAATTTGTATATTTAACTACATGGATATGTGGTGGTTGCATATGTATATATGCATGAAATGCATATATAAATATATATGTGTGTTCGAAACCATATACATGAATGAATTATAAGTTGGCCTATTTAATAAACTGTTGTACACTGTTGATTAAATACATTTCCATTTTTCTTTGTTTGCATACCAATTCAACAAATTAAGATCCAAAATGATCAAATGTATAGACTCAATTGAATATTGATAATCGTAATGTAAAATCAAAATTGGATACTCGAATCGTTTTGAAATTAAATTTGATCTTGAAAAGGGAATTTTTGAAGATTTTCGATATATGAATATTTTGATATGAAATTTGAAACATATATATATATATGGATTATATAGGTAGGCGATTCGAAAATTATTGATTTAGAATATAATTGATGTGAAACTGATAATCTAAAATAATGGATTTATATGAGAACGACATACTTGAAAATTGAGATTTGGAAAATTTATGTAAATGGATATTTATATAAACGTGAAGACGCTGATTCATACGCCCGCACGCTCGACAAAATTGTAACTTTATCTCAAATTCACGTATATTTTTATAATCGTCCGCTGTTAAAAAAAATATTGTATAAACTTTTGATATTATTTATATAAAATTTGTTCCGCTGCATATATTTGTGTACTGTGATTTTGTGTTTATTCTGTTAAAATTAATGAGCTAAATAACTACCTGTCATTTTGAACGTCCTGAGTTGGTTTAAATATCGACTTTGTAACACCCCTAAGTCCCACATCGTGGAAGCCTGTGTGAAGTGGGTACTTATATAGTAGATTCCATCTCTTACTAACGCCGAGGCCTTTTGAGGAACAAAACCCCACACCTATACGGTGGCTAAGTTGGGGACAATATCTTGCGTGAACGGAGGTGCGGGCTGTTACAGACTTGGAGAGGTCAAAATGGAAGGTCGTTACAGGTAACATTGAAACGACCTAGATTTTTGACTGTTCAAATCAACAATGATCAACACATGCCGACCCAAACAGATCGCAAATACAGGTAGTTATTGGGAAAATAAAAGAAAAGCAAGGAAGAAGAGAAAATAATAGCAGAATCTCACAGTGAAAGGATAACATATAATAAACAATTAACAATTCAAAAGTAGATGAAAATATACACTTGACTATAAAATTTCTCACCCAAGCTTTGTTGTACTTAGTATTATATAGGGTATATCCTTTTAAAATAATCATATATTCAGGTTGGTGCCATTTGTTATATGTTTTGATATAACTTCTACACTTGTCTTTTACTTTGCTGAATGGGTTGCCATCTGTCTGTTTAATTCTGAAAGTGTTTAGCGTGTGGCCCTTTTAACGTTTCCCATCCCCCCATTTTATTGTTATTTTCTCCACCATCCTAATTTTACTTTAGCTAGCAAAATCCCGAAATCCATTTTCTTCCAATTCTGAAATCATGGCCTCCTTTCCCAAAAATTTCACCTCCTTGACGTGCTACCCAACGTTACTACGCTACCCACTAGTGCGCGCCTTGTTCCAATCCTAGTGAAGCCACCGCAAGTTGAAGCCGTCAGTGCTGGAGCCACCATTATCCACCTGCGCTGTACGAAATCGGAGTCGCACCACCTTCGCTGCCGCTTTCCAAATTCTTCACTGCTACAGGTGAGTTCTTCTCACGATTAATGTTTGATCAAGTGAATTTTACGTTTATATAAACTGAAATAAAATAGTAAAAGATGCGATATTGAGTTGTTTCAGCTGCTATCCTATGATTCATGTTGCCTCATTTATTAATGCATTACATGTGCCCTTCGGTATATACCCATTAAATGGATGGTGCCATATTTTCTTAATATTGTGAACGTATGATGCTATTGTTGTGTCCTCTGCAGTGTTGAATGCCTGCATTTTCATAAAATTGTCACTGTTGAACTTGCTATGCTTGTTGAGGTCATTTGTGTTTTCTAGTAGAACTTGGCCGTAACATTTACACATAATTTTGATTCAACCTCATTAGTCTAGTTGTAGAGCAGTAAATAAATAAATAAATTCCTCACCTACTGTGCCACATATCGCTGTTTTAGTTGTATACATTCCCGAATGAAATGTATGGGTTAACATGCACACCACCAGTACCTTTTTCTCGGATTTCTATAGCATATATAATTAATATAATGACTTGTTGGTTATGTTGCTGCTTTGATTCAATTCTGGAAAAAAACATTGATTTGTTGACGTGAGTTGGTTATTTAAATTCTTGGAATACATGTCGTGAGTGACAAGTTGATTTCTGAAAAGAGAGAATAAAATCCCTATAGTTCATTCTTTGTGTTTTTGAAAGGGACAGTGTTTGGTTTGAGGATTTAGTCGGGGAACACACATGCGCAGATCATTAAAAAAAGTTTCAACAGGGATGTTTGTTCGACGCTTTCCTGTGAATTAGAAAAGCGCGAATTTCAAATTAAATACTGCAAGCGCACAGATCGTGTAGTATGCTGGTCGAACCACAGGGAGGTAAATTAAATTAAATTATTTATATAATTTCTTGGGCGAGTTAGACAAAGCTTGGAGATGGGATAAAACTGAAATTACAACTCAGTTCAGAACAAATCTAATTGAACCGATAACTAAAATTGTAATTGTCAATAAAAACAAGTAAAACTACAATTGAATGAATTATAGATTTGAATCTAATCGAATCTATAATCAATTCAATGATTAAGAATAAAACAGATTGCTGGAAATAAAATTGCAGAATAAAAATAAATTAACAGGAAAATAAAATTAGGATTACCGTTGAATCTAATCAGATGGTGAATCTCTAATGAATATTAAAATCGCAATAGCAATGGTGCTTTAGCAAATCTAATTAACTAGACAACACAAATTGCCATGAAAATAAAAATTACAGAATTAAAAGAAAAGAGAAGAAGAAGACGAAAACTTTATTCATTCCAGGATCCCCCTTTACAATGAGATTACATGGATATTTATAGGGGATAGATAGCCAACCTAAAACCCCAATCCAATCTATGCATATATGGGTCTGTTAATCAGCAATTACTCCTCCCCTCTTAATTAGCAATTATTCCTCCCTCTAATTAGCCATTATTCCTCCCGTCTTAATTAGCCATTATTCCTCCCGTCTTAATTAGCCATTATTCCTCCCGTATCTTCCTTGTTTGGCATGTGACTAATTGATGGAGATAAAATTTCATAAGATTTATTCAACCAAACATGAATATATCTTAAACTCCAAATCAACACAACGCTAAGTCTTCATCTGCAAATCTTCATATGTATATACATAGCATTTTGATCTTTATTTTCTGTTTTTCTAACTGCATGTGGCTTAGTTGGCATATCTGTAAAAGTGCCAAAATAATACCCAAGTAATATTTATTTATATACAAAAGATAAGATATAAGAGTACAAAGTAAACACATTTTCTTATTAATCAAATACCCCCACACTTATCTTTTACTCGTCCTCGAGTAAAACAAAAATTAAAAACTAACTAGATAGGTCACACTTTCGTAGGAAACACGATTGCATTGAGCGTATGCAACAAGCCATTAAATCTTTAGGTGTCCATAGTAGGATGAGTGGTGTCTCGTGAGGGTTTTCAACGGATACTACCCACAAAATCCAAACGCAGTATGCTATGGCTTTAATGTAACTACATGAATGCAAAGGACTTATGCAATTGAAAACAAAAATGAAAACACGACTATTTCAGGAAAGTGGTACAACAAATTAAGTTAACAATTTCTAATCAGTTGATTTTATTTTAAATACCTCAACTTGTCACTAATTTTCAACATAAATCAAGTTTTCAAATGTTAAATTCCAGTTTGGCCAGTTGATTCGGTCGATAACATAGTGCAGCCATGAAATAAATTCTTAGTTTGCTTGTCACAGTTTGTAAAGTGGTATTCTGATTTCCTTGTGTATGGCTAGTCAAATCAATAAGGTCAAGAAATGTTTGGGCATCAATGCTTATTCTCTATCTTTATAAGAATTGAAATTTATGATTGATTACATACACCTAACTTAAAGACCAAGGTATACCACCCATACACTGCCTTGCGGACTGACGGAGAGTTGGGACAGAGCTTGGCGGATTATGCAGACCGACGCTGACTTTGTCAACAACATGTCGGTAATCCTTAGGTGTCCGACTCATAAAATGAGACCAAGATATTCCAACGCTGACATTGTCAATAACATGTCGGATAGAGCTCGGCGGGTTTGCACACCAACGCTAGATATACAAGCAATGTTGGATACCCTTGGATTACTATTATTATTATTGAAAATATAAGCACAATAGAGAGTTACGCGAATTGAACTTAACACAACTTAGTTTTAAAGATACGAAAAGCCAATATAAGTATTTTAAGTCCTCCACTTATTTAAACAAAGACTACAATATAGAATAGATTTCATGGCCATTACCTAAGAATCTCCCTATGTACCGGTTACACTATTATCCCTCAAAATTAAACTTTCCATTATATTTCTTATCCGATCTAAGTTGAGAGAAAAAAAATACTATCAATTGATTAACAATCCTTAACTTATTTTGTTGTATCAATCTAAAATGAGTCGTATTTTCCAAAAAAATTTTATGGTATGTTACTACGATCGAAAATGTATGATGGTCCTATATGAAAATAAAGAAAGAAAAATTAAAGAAAAATAAAAGGATGTTATGCAGACTCCTTCCACACTTGGACAAAACAGTGTCCACACTGTAAATGTTTCCTAAATTGAAAGACCATACCCAAAGGTGAATTAAATGCAATATGATTTGTAAAATAAAATGAAATTTAACCACTGTAAGAGTGTGCTAATTGTATGAAAAATGAAATCTACGATGATGGTGAATATTTGAAGAATGAAATATCCTTTTCCCCCCACACTTGCCTCTATCGAAAATGATGCAAAATAATTTCTTATTTGATTTGTGAGGTGCAACAAACATGTCAGTGAATTGTGAAATGAAAATATGTCCTATGAAAATTGTGTTGTGCCAATGATTTGTACAATTCAGATGCAGATTATCCCGTAAAATTTTCAAAGGTTTTTCTTCTTGGTCCTCGGTAAGATCATAGGCCAAGATCATCGGAAAAATTTCTGTAGAGTCCAAGTAAGCATACTCAAGGTCTTGTGACAGGGGTTCGAAGTCAAGGAGTTCATTTAATTTAGAAATGTATTCGAACTCTTCGAATTTAGAGTTGAAATGTTCCAGACACATTTTCAAGGCTTCAGAAGTATCATTAGAGGTTTCATCAATTGTTCTTTGAATTGTGTCAATTTCAAAATTCATAGGAGAATTATGGTGGCTAAAACTCTTTTCACTCATCGTTATCAAGTATAGAAAATCCAAAACTTAAGGTTGACACACGTAGCTCTTATTACAAAATAAATAACATACTCAAATATATCTTATTCGATGATAATCTCGATTTGAAGGGGGAAGAGGGTCTTATGGCTGTTCACGTATAGTATAAATACTAAGGGATACGGCCAATGTTTTACGGGTAGTATGCAACCTCTTTTGCTAAAAGTTCAATAAATTGAACTAATATGTATCTGCGATCAAACCTTTGAGATAATCAATTTCACAAAATACACTCTAGTAGTTAAATATTTGCAAATCAAATAAAGTTTTATGACGAGAGTGATGATTTTAATTATGGAAATTCGTTTCTCACCAAATCTATTCAGCAATTTCAATCAACACAACAATTAGACAAAAATAATTGCAGAAATTTAAAAAAAAAATCGTACAAGCAAGCCGCTGCCCCTGCACAAGATTTTTACAAGCAATGTCTATATTTTTCAAGCAGCTGCAGAACATGTAGAGTTTAGAAAATTTTACAAAGCGGGGTATGGCAGTTTGTTGAGAGCCGTTGAGTGGCTATAGCGATTAAAATCCCAGTTTGCAATTTGGGCGACCACTGAATTTCTTGTTCGCTTTGCTTGAGTTCCTTCACTTTGAGTCTTGATTTTTCTATCTTTTTTTTTGGTGGAGAAAGAGGGAGGAAGTAAAAGAAAATGGAAAAAAAAAGAAAAAGAACTAAATAGACAATAAAACAAAAACAAAAAACTGGAAAGAAAAACTAAATTAAAAAGTCAAGCAAGAATAAGGCTTATAAAGAAGGAAAAATAAAAAAAGAAGATGGAAACAAAATGATGTGACCCTATTCCCTTAAATAAAACCAACTTAATTCACATTCACCAACAATGAACTCACTAGTCAGTAGCCCTAACCAATGTCCCAATAAAAAAAAAATCAAACACACACTTGTTATAAATCACAACGTGTAAAGCAAAACGTCTCAGGACGTCTATTCCTTTCTCCTGCAGCCGAAAAAAAATCAACACCCTTTCCTTTTGAAAATGGCAATCGAACCTGACAAAACAACTCACGCCATCTTTCTTTCTCTCTCTATTTTTTTTCTTTTCTGGGTTTTTTTTTCCGATCAAAACACAAAAGGTTTCACTCGTCTCAAAACAAATCGATGGCCAAAACGCAAATCATAATTCGGATTTGGGGTATTTGAACGTGGGATGTTGAAGATGATTGGTTAGTTGTAGGATTGGTTGTTCGCGTTTGACAGAAGTTGCGGACTGGATTTGTTTTGCGTGGACTGAATTGGAGTGCGGAAGAGAGATCGAGAGGTTTGTGCGGATTGTCTGAAGTGGTGCGGTGCAAGATCGCTGATGGTTGGATTTTTTTCCTCCTTTTTTTTTGGTGAGAAGAAGGTGGTGTAAACAGTGGGTTTGATGCTAAAGGAACTTGATGAGATGGTTATGGGGTTTGCGTGATATGTTTCCGGTGAGAGGAGTGCAGAGGGGTTCGAAGAATTCTTGGTTGAATGATGCGAGGTGGATCTGTTGATGTGGACTGTGAAGGAGAGAGTGTAATGGATGTTGGATATTACAGTGGATGGAGTGTGGTTTGTAGCATGGACGTTTTAGGGTAGACATGGTGTTTGAGAAATCGGCAGTGAGAAGGTGGACTTCGAGGATTGAAGTGCTGATGAAATGAACGGCTTTGAGGGTGTCGGTTTGGTAAATCCAGAGAAGAATATAGAAGGAGAAAAAAACAGAAAGAAATAAATTGTTTTATTTTTTTTGGAATTTGTAAAATAAAGAAGAGATGTAAAATGAGAAGAAAGTTGAAAAGATGGAAAGAAATAAGTGAAGATTGAGAGGTTTTTCTTTTTTTCTTGAAGAGGAAGAATGCTATGTACTGAAAACAAGAAATAAATCAAAGAAAAATTGGCAGGATGTTATTGTGGTGAGAAGAAGACACAACAAAGAGAAGAAATTTGTATTTTTTTTATTTTTTATTTTAGAAAATTGTAAAGAGGAAAAAAAACAATTTACAAAGAAAGAAAGGAAAGAAATAGACGGGAGAAGAGGGAACAAATTAAAATAAAAATTGACAAGATTTTTTTCTCTTGATTTAGAAGATTACGGTATCAACTCATAATACCAAATCAATCAGTCAAGATTTTTTTCTCTATATCTATACACAAGAAAACAAAAGGAAAAAAAAACTAACACGAATCGGAAATTAAATAAATAATAAAATTTAATCGTTACCTCCGCGGCAACGGCGCCAAAAACTTGTTTGACGCTTTCCTGTGAATTAGAAAAGAGCGAATTTTAAATTAAATACTGCAAGCGCACAGATCGTGTAGTATACAGGTCGAATAACATGGAGGTAAATTAAATTAAATTATTTATATAATTTCTTGGACGAGTTAGACAAAGCTTAGAGATGGGATAAAATTGAAATTACAACTCAGTTCAGAACAAATCTAATTGAACCGATAACTAAAATTGTAATTATCAATAAAAACAAGTAAAACTGCAATTGAATGAATTATAGATTTGAATCTAATCGAATCTATAATCAATTCAATGATTAAGAATAAAACAGATCGCTGGAAATAAAATTGCAGAATAAAAATAAATTAACAGGAAAATAAAATTAGGATTATCGCTGAATCTAATCAGACGGTGAATCACTAATGAATATTAAAATCGCAATAGCAATGGTGTTTTAGCAAATCTAATTGACTAGACAACACAAATTGCCATGAAAATAAAAATTACAGAATTAAAAGAAAAGAGAAGAAGAAGAAAACTTTATTCATTCCAGAATCTCCTTTACAATGAGATTACATGGATATTTATAGGGGATAGATAGCCAATCTAAAACCCCAATCCAATCTATGCATATATGGGTCTGTTAATCAGCAATTACTCCTCCCCTCTTAATTAACCACTATTCCTCCCGTCTTAATTAGCCATTATTCCTCCCGTCTTAATTAGCCATTATTCCTCCCGTATCTTCCTTGTTTGGCATGTGACTAATTGATGGAGATAAAATTTCATAAGATTTATTCAACCGAACATGAATATATCTTAAACTCCAAAGCAACACAACACTAAGTCTTCATCTGCAAATCTTCATATGTATATACATAGCATTTTAATCTTTATTTTCTGTTTTTCTGACAACATGTGGCTTAGTTGGCATATATGTAAAAGTGACAAAATAATACCCAAGTAATATTTATTTGTATACAAAAGATAAGACATAAGAGTACAAAGTAAACAAATTTTCATGTTAATCAATGTTAGTGTTGCATGTGCAGCATATGTATTTTATTTTCAGTTTACTTATCTTGGGTTTTGATTGCAAAAGCATAGGCTTCCTATAACATTTTTTCCCCATTTGTACATGCATTTGTGAATTTGCCCAGAAAATGAATTGCAAACTAAGGTTCTCTATTTTCTCTAATGTTGGATACAACTTTTGTCTGTCAAATTAGATATACATAAATCAATTATTCCTTACAATAAGTTGCTTTGTGAATATTTGTATTTTGCTTCTTATATTCTTTTACAAACAGTCTGAATCTTTTTATACTTTAGCTTAATGCATACTTACATATATGAATAGAATGGAAATGATCATATGAAAGTTTTTTTTTTCCGAACAATCCGACTCATGTCAGTTTCTTTTCTTTATTCAATTCTAGAATGAAATGGATAAAAAATGAGGTATTTGCAGCAATATTCGCACGACTAATTTCAAATAGTCTTATTTGGAAGATGCAGCCCCACCATTATGTGTTCTTTCCTGTTACCATGTGAAAAAAGAGTATTGAATGAAGGATCCCGTTAAATACAAACAGTAGTACATCGTTTAGCAATATTCTGTGAGAATAAAAGCTACAACAAAATGTAGGCATATCGCATCAACTTAAATAAGTGATACATAACAACTGCTTGTGCATGTCGTTTCAATCACATCAGACCCTTTAAAAAAGAAAATGAAAAAAAAACATCTACCGTTTAGCAATATCTGGGTTACATTGTTTGATCTACCTCATGTTTTGGACCTTGTTCCTTTGCATTTAGTTGGCTGTGCATGGATAAATGCACGCTGCATAATTTATTTCGCTACATAGAAATCTTTAACACATGTTGGATCACACTGTAACCTGCTCCCTCACTTGCATCTCACATGTGTTTCCTTGTTTGAAACTTGATTGGGTCCAAGATTGTTTTATTAAGTGAAACAAATTGATTTGTACGTTTCCTTACTGCAACCTATAGAAATTTAGTAAGTTGAAATGAACTAAACTATTGTCCCATTGTAGTGCTGTCATGACATGGTGTTTTTTTCCATTGTAAAGTTGCATGCAAATTTTGTCTCTCATTTCGTTTCTGTGTATAACAACCCGGAAAATCAGAACCAAATTTTTTTTATAGCAACTTTAACGAATTTGGAATATTTAAAATGAATATTTTAAATAATAATGACTAAAAATCTATTTTAATTGAAGTTAGAAACTTAAAAACTTATAAATTTAAAATAAATTATATAACGAGCCTGAAATGACGCGGTAGTTTGAAAATTCGATTTTAAACTTTGAATGAACATACAAAATTCAATATAAGTCAGAATTGGACGAAACAAGAAACATTAGAATCTATTTAACTATATCTTTCTAAAGAGTGTGAAAAATTTAGATTTCACTTTAGGAATTAAAAGTTATGTCCAGTTTAAAATTCAAAATAATCGCTATGGAATTTATATATTTTAACATATATAAAGCCCTTAAAAATAGCCATTTTGCAAACGACCTCCGTTTTGACGAAATCAATTTAGTTGGATCCGGAATGTCAAATTAGTGCTAGATTCCAAAATTCATAATTTTTTGAATTAATATGTGAGCATGGTAAAGGAAAACGTGTTTTGACATTTTCAGTCAATTTGGATCGACCAGAAAATGACAATTTTTCAAACGGTCTCCAAATTCAATGAAATTAGTTTTGTTAGGACCGTTTCGTCAAAACATCGCCAAATTTATTTTCCTGGAATTTTCGATGCCAATGTCTGGCCCCGGTAAATTAAAATGTACGTATAAGTTCAATATACATTGATTTATATTTTAATTTCAATAAAAACTGATTGAAACAGTCGAGTTGGCTTACCGGACATATCCCATTGTGTCCGGAATGGGGGTATCTAGTTAGAAATGACAGTTGGTGGATTTGATTTGGAGTTTGAATTAAAATCTAACTATTTGGAGAATTAAAGTTAATTAAATATAAAATATATATATTCAAATCCCCCCTTTCCTCTCTCATTTGGTCAACTCATTGAAAAAGAAATAAAAAAACAAACACGACGGATCTCGTTCAGCCCTAGCCCCCTTCCCAATCTTGCGCCGCCCCCACTGGCACTAGCTCCGCCGCGCCAGCCGCATGAGCTTCTCCCCCAGCAGTCGACGACCACCGCTCCTCCTGCTGCGCCACCGCCTCTCCCCTTCCCTCCTCTTCAGTCCAAATCCCCCATCCCCCCACAACGGAAAGCAGCCACCGCCGCACCCCGTGGACCCTGCCTTCGACCACCGTCGGTCAGTCAAGCTTCCCCACCTCCGCCTCTTGCTGTTGGCCTTCCTCCATCAAGAGAATTCGATTTTTTTGCAAAAGAAAATAAGGGGGGTGAGTTTTTATTCATTTATTTTGATTTAATGTAAATGGTTTTTTTAAATTACAAATTATATATAATGTTGAATATAAAAAGTTGAGAATTTTGTTTATAAAAAGTTGAGATTTTTGTTTATAAAAAGTTGAGATTTTTAATTGTATAAGATATGATTTTTCAATATAAAAAGATGTGGCTTTTATTTTATGAACATTGCCATAAAGATATGATTTTTAAAATAAAAGTATGATTTTTATTATGAAGATAACTGAATAAAAATGTGATTTTTATATGAAATACTTTGTTATAAAAATATGATTTGTATATGTATGTTGTTCTCATGAAAATGTGATTTTTATTAGTAATTTTTTCTTAGATAAAAACTTGATTTATATATAAAGTTATGATTTTTAATTACATGAAGCAACAATTTTTAACCACATAACGATTAGACTTTTAGTTACATAAAGTTATCATTTTTATGAATATAAAGTTATCATTTTATGAAAATAAAAATATGAACTTTATTATACATGTAGCGTTGTAAAAAAATAATTTTTAGTAGATAAAAATGTGATCTTTTATATGTATGAAACGATATAAAGATTTGATTTCTAACAATATAAAGATTTGATTTTTAATGATATAAAGGTTTGATTTTCAACGATACAAAGATATGATTTTTATGATCATAAAAATGAGATTTTTTGTTACATAAAAATGAGATTTTTAGTTATATAAAAATACGATTTTTAGACTATATACGAGATATATAAAATAGTCAAGCTATAAGATTATTTTTTAGAAGATAAAAATATGATTTTTAACTTATGTATGTTAATAATAAAAATCAATCATGTAGGGTATCGTGTTCGCTTATGTTGGTAGTCGGCGTGATATTCGTCTTCTTCACTTTGAAAGCACGGCGGAGTGGAAACCAAAGGTGAGAACTTCTCACTAAAATTTCTTGTACAGTTATTTATTTTATAACTACATATATGAACTGCTCCCCGTCGTCCACATACCATGACGACTTGTTTGATTGTATTGTGTTGTGGAATTTGATTGTGATGTGAAATGAACAGTATCAAATATTCATGTGTTGAATAAAATGTCAGAACAATAAAAATGTTATTTTTATTTGAATGTATGAACTAAATAAAATAGTCACGTGTTGAAATAAATATTCATATACAAATAGAACGATTTGTTTATGTACAACTATCTAACTGATCTTGATTGGAATGATAATTTTTACACGTCGCCCAACAGCATAAATAACAATCAATATTGGTTGTTTGAAAACCACATACGGGTATTGGGATAATATTTGACATACACGGATCCCAATAATTAGTGGTATGTCAATCGATGGGTTGACAGACTGTATAAGCATTATTTATTTACTTTAATGCTTATACAGTGGTAAAAGGCACTCTGGATGATGGTTGATTATTTATTATGGTTGTTATATACATGTGTTATATGGAATCCATATAAATAACATTATATGGTAATTGATTGGGTCTCATTCCAATTGAGAAAATAACGAATATTTTAAAATAATATTCAGAAAAATGATTATAAAATATTCATGTGTTGAATAAAATACTAAAAATATAAAAATATTAATGTGTTGAATAAAATACTTAAACCATAAAAATATTCATGTGTTGAATAAAAGCCGAATTGATTAGATATGCACCATTTTTGACGCGAACTATATTTATATCGATTTTATTCATTTTTATAATGAATAGCGAAAAGGAAAATATTTCAAATCTGATATTTTGAAAATATTATCATTAAAATATTATAATGATAAAGATCATTCAATTTTGATTTAAAATTGAAGTAAAAGTGGGAACCATTTTAAATGAATTTATAAAATACATTTTGAACGAAATATATATATAATATTATATATATATATAAATGGCTTGAATAGAACGCGCCACGCCGTGGTCGTTCGCGAATTTCAACCATTGACTTCGAATTGATATTGCGGGAGATCCGGCCGTCGGATTCTCCTAAAACTGGAACAATTGGGTTTTTATCGAAAAGAGCTTTCAAACGAATATAAGAGATTTGAAATCTAATGGTTGGATTTGGAATTATGTCCAAATCTAATTTGGAAAAGGTCGATGTAAGTGCAGTTCGACGACCGTTTATGGAAATCGACTAAAAGGGCCTTAACAAAATTATTAAAAATATTAATAATTTGTGTAAAATCATAAAATATGATTTGGAAAGAATTGGGATGAAAAATTCCCCGTTTGTAAAGATAAAAATATATTTTTATCAAAATAGAACTAGTTATTAACTAGAATTATAGTCCAACATTTTTAAATAAATAAATTGAATTTATAAAAGGTTTTAATAAAACCAGAAATTTCCAATGTATGAAATTGAATGGGTTTGAATCGAAATTATCTTCGGAATATTTCGATATGGGATTCCGTGATTATACGGATATTATGGAGGAATTCGGAAGATAAATATATATCGCTATTCCCCATACGATATATGTTGGTTTCAGAATTTGATATTGAATATAAGCCGATATAATTTCTATTCAGAGCCATGTATTTAATATTGAATTGGATTTTGGGGTTGTCGTGAACGGTGTCTTAAATAACACTGTTCTTAAACCCAGTTGAGAAAAGAATAATCTTTTAATTAAGATTTAGTGAAATTTTCCAATTAATTAATATTAAATTGGAATTAAATAAAAGAATGTGATTTTAGGTTTATCGTGAACGATGTTTTAAATAACACTTGTTTTCTAACCCGATTAACAGTGAAATGTGATTTGGAATTTATAAATCTTTTTATTAAGATTTAATGGAAATTTTCCAAAGTAAAGTTTTCCAATTTAATATATTGGAATTGAATGGAATTCGATTTAGTTATAATCGAAGTGAGCTTTTATGGAGGAAGGCTATTAATATATATGGAATTTAAAAGGCTTTGCCGTTATTCCATTTATATTATTAGTCGGATATGGAAATTTATATCGATTATATATATTGATTTGTTTTCCGTGAAGATTCCATAATTAATGGAATGTGATTTTGGGTTTTTCATGAACTGTGTTTTAAATGGCAGTAGTTCTTTAACCCAGGCAAAGATAAAATTAATTTCTTAACTTTGAATGATCATTAAGTAATTATTTTTGAGATTAAAACTAAGTGGAGCTTTAATGAATCTTTAATTAGATTGAAAGGTGAATGTGATAACTTAATTTATCTAATTCATGATATTTGCATCAAAAATGGCACAAAAACACCAAGTGTACACGGAGTACTTCTCTAAATGCTTAACGATGTAAAATGTGGAACCGATCAATAGAGTAAAGTAAGAAAAGAGATGAAATTTAAATTGGTTCAATCAATCGTGATCTACGTCCACTTTTAACATTAATTCTATTATCACATGTAGAATTACAAGATAAGCATATCCCTCAATCACATTCATCCTCACACTCTCTTAGAAATTGATTAAGGAGAAAATGATGAGAAGTCTTCAATTGAGCATGATTATGGATCAGATCTAGGATTCAATATGCACTATGGTAGATTTGGAATTGAATCTTCCACTTTGGATGATTGGAGATGAAGATTTTGCTAAGTATAGGTTGAAAATTTAAATTGGCAGCCCTTCGGGGTCTCAAAACTCGTCCTCCATTAATGGGGCCTTGGACCTCTATTTATAGGAGTGGAGGAATGGTGTGATATAGCCTTCTGGAACACCGGTGGGTCGACCTTTATTTATAGAATTGCCACCGGCCAGCCTGACAACAGTTGTATAGAAGCCATGTTGGCAATAGTTGTCTGAGAGTCTGATCGGTACAAAACATGCCCGGCCGATCGACGCTGCTCCCTTTCCCCCTTGAGTGGACGATCTGTCGCATTCCTTTTTTCTTCTTGCTTGTCCAATCAACTTTCCTCTAACCGATCGGTGAAGGGAGGCTGGCCGATACCCACAGGCCTCTGCAGATCGGTCGATGTGCTTTATTCCTTCCTTTGTGCAAACAAAATGACCTGGACTTCAGATTGGAACTGGACAGTCGCTTGTTCTTGGACCGGTCGGCACCTTGCCTGAACCAAACATACTGCTTCTAAAGGGGTTAACGGGTACACATGGATCCTATCTGATCGGTCGTCCATTTTTCCTTCCTTTTCACATAGGATTGTTTCACTTTGGACTGGTAACCATCCGATCGGTGCATTTAGGCTTGGTCAGACTGGCATCACTGTTATTGAATTATTCGGTACTCTCATCTTTTAACCGACCGACGTCACCTTGGTGGATTACGTTCCCTGGTATTCCCTTTGACCGATCTGCATGCTCTTCTGATCACACCGATCGGTTATGCCTTACCACATTTCATGGATGACAATTCCTTTAACCTTGAAGATGATTTTTAGTGGATAACATTTTCCCCTCGGGGTTTACAATTTCTATATATAAAAATTGTAGATGCCGAAACAAGTAAGAGGATCATCTTGACAATTGGGTCTGAACGGTCATATTCACAGGGTAAGACGTAGGACCGAGCAGCTATATTAAAAGGGGCCATGCTAGTAGAACTGGGCTGGACTAATGGGCCTTTGAGGGATTGGACCGATCGGCCCTCCGAGATCTATTTAAGTAGAGCCTCTGAACATTTTTCTTCACAATCTACTCATAACATCAAACTGACCAGGCGGTACTCTTTAATGGCGGCGGGAAAATGAGGGAAATTCGGATTCATCGCAACCCCAGATCTTGTTTCAAGTTCAGACGATTTGTATCTCGAGATTTGTTTCATCCGTTCTTCTCCGGATCATGCATGCTTCCAACTCGCTTAACTTCCCAGGGATTTGAGCCTGTTGTATTTGACTTGGTTCATTCGGTTGCAGGTATCGATCGGATTTGAAACTTTTGTTTGTTAATAATGATTCTTAGATCTGAACGTGATCATTTTGTGGCCGAAATGGTGGTTTGATGATCCTTGATGATTTTTTTTAATTTCAAAATTGACTACTTTTGGTATTGAATTGTGTTGGAATAGCATTGGATACAATTATTGTAAATTCATAATTGTAAACAAGGGTTTTTTGTTGCGGAATTTGACTTATAACGTCCAGGTTTTGCTGATGCTCGTATGATGCTTGATGATATGTGTGCCTTGAAAACTTCATGACTTTGTAGCTTTTAACATAGCCATTGTTGACCTTACTTTCCATGCACAAAGTGGGTTGAATTTTGTATACAACTTTCTCGTAGCTAGCACATTTTTGTTTTGTAAGCAGTCAAAATTTGTAGGTCAAGCATCTGTTCTTTATCACGACACTCATGGGTGGTCAAACGTTTTGACCAGTTGGCTATCAACCAGTTATGTACTTCATAAGTTGGTCGGTTTTACCATTACCTTCGTCGATCGGTCCGGATAGTTTAGATGTCGATCGGTTGGACTTATGTTGGGTCTAATTAGGGCGACTGGTCAGCGTCTTTATACTTGTTGGCCTGAAAGTTGATGCTGATCGGTTTAGTCCAGCTTAACAATCTTTTTTGATTTCAATCATTGAGTCACATGTTCTTATTGTGTGTTTTATGCTCCATTTATGTCGCCATGCATAACATTTATTATTTTAGGAATAACATGCTTACTTGCGTTGCATGATAACCCGAAAACACATACGTGATCACTTTGAGATAACATCCGAACCTGCTCACGTTGGGCTTTCTTCCCGAAATAAAATGACTGACGCTCCCAATACTGAGATTGCATTTAAACTTCCCGAACCAAAGCCACTTACTCTATCCTCCAATGAAAGAAAAGTAACAAAACTCAAACAACAAGGTTACGAAAGCTTACGTGCTAATTTTAAAATTCCGGCGGATGATGCTAAATTACCGGAAGATAATGAATTCGCTGACTCTCCTCCTTTAGGGTTTGTTTCCGTTAATCGACAGAGGTTAACCTCAGGGGCTATTCCTCCTTTTAACTCTTTCCTTGAAATGGTTCTTAAGCATCTTGCCATAACCCCCATGCAATTACATCTGAATGGCTATGTCATTCTTACAAGCCTCTGTGTTCTTTTTATGAGAGTTAAACGGCGCTCACCTTCCTTCCAAGAAGTATGTTTCCTCTATTCTTTCAAGAAAAGTTCAGGAGGAATCCTATTCATGGAAACTAGGCATTCCAAACTCATTACTGAACTACAGGACAACATTAACGGCTTCAAAGAAAATTATTTCTTCGTTCGATGCCCCGATACAATCTATAGCAGATGGTTGGAAGGAGGTGAAAATTCTTTGATTCTAAACCTTTCCACAACTTATTTTATTCTACACTTGGGCCTTACTTTTCTTACTTGTTATACAGAAATTCCACCTGCTAATCCAGATTTTGCAATGGAGGAGGGCTTATTAGATTCTTTATGGAAAGTTGACGAAAGGGAAAGAAGCAGGAAATTTTTGGTCTCAGAAAAGTTTCTTTGTCAATACCAACTAATTGATCCTTCTCGCAACCTTGACTTAGACCCAATGTCTTCAGGTAAAGCTGACGCTAAATCACCTACCTCCAAAACTTCTTTAAAGCGATGTTCCGCCACCACAGGCAGTAGTAAAGCTCCTCCCAAATCTAAATCCAAACTAGCTATCATTGGGGAAGATGATCTTCAACCGAGTGGGGACCCTGATAAACAAGTTGAAAAGAAAACGGGACAGACTGACAAAGAAAAGGACGCAATGGAAGATCCTTCTAATACATCAGTTATTCAAACTAATGACATTGAACCCCCTTTTAATCCTCTGATCACACACATTAGGGATAGCGAGCTCCCTTCTAAGACTACTGCGGATAAACCTGACCAAAATCCCGTTGTTCAAGAGACTCAAGGTAAGTGTTCTTCAGATAATTTTATGAATTTAAGCGATCTTAGCTCGGCCAAGGATATCATCCATGGCGAGATTGTCACACAGCCCTCTAGCCCTCAAGTTACAAAATCCGGAAGCATAGCTGGACTCCCAATTGCTCAGCTGACTATAAAACAAACTACGAAGACCGGTTCGTAGTTGTGTACACAAAGACATGCGTTCACTTGTTTTCTTCATAATTTTTGCTTTTGTTATCTAAAGCATGGTTTAATCTTTTAAAAGCTGATTCTAATTCCTCGCCTTACTCCTTTTTCCAGGTTCAAAGATAATGCCGAGGATATAATTTATCTCTGACTTTGATGAAGTGGCGAGTCGTCAGGACCCAAAACGTGTTCTCGACAAATCTCATCCTCCTCGGTATTCTCACCGATTTAGTTCTTCCCTCCATTCACTATCCTCCGACCAGCCTCGACCAATCCCAGAGCTGCCTGAAACTATCGAACAGAGGCAGTGGAGGAAGGACGGTGAAGTCCGGTCGGAAGAACAGAAGAAAAAGGCGATTGAAAAGAAGAAAAGGGAAGCCGACCGGAGGAAGGAAGCAGATGACCGACACAAGAGCGATTCTCAAAAGCGCCACAAGTCAGGAGAACTTGTGATATTTGATTCCCATGTTATTGAAAGAATAGCCTTGGTTCCTCCAACAGTCACCCCCACCACTTCTGATCTCGAGACGATCATAAATAGACCTTGTTATATCCCTGGCTCTGCCAATTTTGCCCTTGCCGATCGGTTTCCAGGTCGGAATTTGAGGGGAACATGCTTAAACTTGGACCTCTATCCCCAGGACAAACGAGACATCCTTGAATCATTTAACGGTTTGCAGGGCAACATGTTTACGCAGTTTGACGTGATTCAAAAATAATTAAAGACAACTAAGGATCAGTTTGACATAAAACTGCGCAAGATTAAGAGCGAAGCTGAGAAGCAATTGAGTGCATGGTGGGCATTCGCCCATGAGCTTTCAAGGGTTAATGGGATTCATGTCGACCGTATCGCTACTCTGGAGAGCGATAAGGCTGAGCTGATCAGGTTTATAAGGTCGCAGGAGAAAATCATCACTTCGCATAACCAGAAGAGCGCAGAGCTGATGGACATAGAATCAGAAAAAACGTCTCAAAGACGAGTTTGCTTTCGTGAAGAAGAATGAAAGGGCATTGGAAACACAACTTCAAGATTCCCAAACTGCCCGAGAGTTGGTTGAATCTCAGCTAACTTTTGAAAGAACCACTTCTGCCGCTCGCCAACAAGAGAATGCTATTCTTCGTAAGAAGATCTCTTCTTTAAACACCACCCTTACGACAACACAACAAGCCCTCGAGGAACCGAAACTTAAAGCTTCATCTGATCTTGAAGAGGCCCGTTTGAAAGCTGATACCTCTTTGTTTAACTACTATGTTTACTGTGTCATGAACAAAGGGAATTTGCGTTTCCTGGAAGGCAAGTTTGAGCTTAACTTGGCTCTCGTTTGGGAGGGAATTCTCGAGTTCAATGAGGGGATGCGTAGTGAAGATGATCTCATGGAGGAGCTTTTGGACCTAGAATCTCGCGATGCTTTGGTCATGGGAAAGGCTCAACTACTAGCGGCAAGAGGTCTTATTGAGGACGGGGCTGGATGTTCAGGAGAACCCATTCGCGATTCAAACACTGAGGTCCACATAGTCATTGTTGATGCTAAGGCTCCTCGTTCTCAGACTCCTACCAACCTTCCTGACATTCAGAAGGACAAAGACGGAGATGACGGTGATGGTAGTCAACTTAATGCAGATGATTTCAAAATCGAAGCACATGGGAACTTTGAAGTGAATTTCACGGCTGCAGGTAAGACTGAAGTCGCTCAACTCATTCCAAAGCTAGATTATTTGTTTTCTTCTCCTGGTACGACTGCATATTTATTTCTTTGTTCATCTTCCTTAGATCTAATCTCTCCAACGCCTCCTTCCGGCAGATTTACTGCCATGATGACTGAAGCTACCTTGACTGATTCGGTCTTGATGGCAACACCACCTACCCCAGCCCAAACTCCTTTCCAGGGGGACCAGTCTTTACTCAATGTTACAACCCCCATATCTCTGGACACTAAAATTGCTGAAATTGCTGATTTGGACAAGGATGCTGATTATTTCCCAAGCGAAGAGGTTTCAGAGCAAACTGACGAGACTCCAGCCCATGACACCGAGGTTCAGAATAAACAGGGTCTGGGCGTAAAGGGAAGACCACAACCATGAAGAAGAAGAAGCAAAAGAAGGAAAGTATTGTCACTATATCTTCCTAAGAGAGCCCTAGTGGAATTGTGACCACAGGTGGAGACCGATCGGTTGGACCAACCTTGAGGTCTGGAGGCTCGAAAGGTGGAAAGAAGAAGTAATAATCTCCTTTAGGCTACCTCATTTCTTGTTACTTCCTTTTATGTATCACGTTTAGACCGGTTGTATATGTGGGTGATGGCCCTCGCTTTTAACTTCTGGATTTGCTTATGTTGGCAGAACGTGGTTGTTGTGACTATGACATTGGTTGACTTGTTGATGATGATGCGCCAGGTTGCTTAGGCTATTTAGTTCATGACTCACGCTGTTTTTTGCATATCTTTACTCACTATGGTTTGTATTTTTTGCGTCTGATTCCGACCGGTCAGTGCCTGCGGTTGTTTGGGTGATCGGTTTATAGCCACCCGATTATTGGAGGTTTCGACCAATCGGTCATCCCTTGCTTGAAGTCGGCCGGGGTTGTGGTCTTCTAATAAAGTACCAGACTTGTTTTTTCATGACCACATTTTAGCTTTGAATATCAGATTGCATCGTTAGATATGTTGTACCATTGTGTGGTTTCCCCGGGCTTAACCTGGGTCATAATTTGTTTTGTAATGATCATAGTATTGCATAATTCTAAATCAGTTACTTTGGCATTGGTTGCCCATTTTGACATACTCAACTTTATACAGTATTTTACACTCGAGAAACGTGTGCCTATGACTCACTTTTCACTTCTTTTTGCACTTGCAGCGTGAAATTTCGGAGATTTGCATAAAAACGAGCTTTTACCCTTATGCCCTTGTTTGGAAGGTATTTTTGGTAAACTTTTCTACCCATTGCGACCGAAGGGCTTAGCCATTCGTAGAATTCATAGGGTGTCTTTAAGAAAGATTTTGGGTCCATCATTAACCGCATTTAGGAGACTCGGTATAAGATTGGACGTCCCAATAAAGGTTTGAATATTATTAACTGAGTTTTGGGAAACCCAGATTTTCCGTCAGTAACTGGATTTGAAATACCTAGAATCAATAGTTGGATTTGAAGGATTCAACATCTGATCGGATGCCCCCGAAAGGGTCTTTCAGGGGCGGTGTTTGCGTCATATTCCGGCCATGTATTAATGACGTCGACTACTTACCGAAACCCGGCCTTTGTATCACAATCCGGCCATACGTCAATGGCGTCGATGATTAACCGAGCACCTCTTGGGGAGGTTTTTTCTTTAGTAACCCAGCCTTTATATCGTAATCCGACCATGTTTTAATGGCGTCGCCAATTAACGGAGCACCTCCTGGGAAGGTTTTCAACCTTTGTATCGTAATCCGTCCATGTATCAATGGCGTCGATGATTAACCAAGCACCCCCTGGGAAGGTTTTTGGTTTTAGGGTTGAATGTTAGTTCACTTACCGGGCTATGCCGCAATTTGGGCTAGTTGTCTTGTAATTAGGACAGTGCCCCACACTTTCATGTTTGCCACAAATGATGTTTTTAGCGTTGAGCGATAGGCATTTGAGCTTTCCATCTTGGGCATACTATAACAATTAACAAGATTGGTTAAATCATAATAATGCCACTATATTTTTGAAGGACATTCAGTTGAAATAGAAATTTTAAGAGAAAAATTTGCAATCGTGCAATCTATACATGTGATGCAACTCTCTTCATTCATATTTATAAAAATTTCAATGGTGTTATGTGGTATGTACAATGCATACTATTTACTAATTATGCGAAAAGAACATTAAAAGAAATAACGATGGATATGTATAACATCCCATGTTTCTGAGGGTCGGATTTTATCCATTGTTTCTTAGTTCAAATGTATCTTAATTGTGAGTTCATCCCCCTTTGGGAGAACCTTTACTTCATCGGGGTTCCTTACGATTTCCCCCCAGCCTCTTTTGACCGTACATGGACCCTTCAGAATGTTACCAGTGTTCAAATTCGGTACGATGGTATTTATCGCTTTCCTGTCTCGCCCTTGTTGCCCAGAGGATGCTGCCTGACGCTCTAGATCTTAGATATTCAAAGGATTCTTCACATATTCTTGAAGCCTATTTTTCTTTATCATTTCTTCGATTATGCTTTTTAGATGCCTACATTCATTTGTGCTATGCCCTGGTTGGCTATGAAATTGACAAATCTTCCAGACTTCATGACAGCATTGCTGACTTTTACTTATTTTGGTTTCAGATATTCTTCAACTTCCTTGGTGGCCATGTAGATGTTTTCTATTGTATCAATTAAGGGAGTCAATTACGAGTTTTTGAAAAAGCAAGACTTCTTATTTATTTGGTAATTCTTCATGTTATTGACTCGTTTTCGACTTTTAGAATTCTCATGATCACTCCTTATATTGTCTTTTCCTTTCTTAGGTTGCATTTTTGTTATCTAGAGTCTAAATTGCTCCTGAAACATTTCGGCTAAAGTAGCAAAGTCATCTGTAGATCTCGGTGGATGTTTAGCAAACCAAAGCGACGCCACTCCTTCTAGATAGGTCGGAAAATATAAACACTTCAGGTCGTCAGTGGCCTGGGCTTCATCCATAAGCTAATCATATTCGAATAGGAACACATTGGGATCAGTTGCGCCATTATAAGCCTGGATCATCGGAGGTTCTAATTTGTATAGATATGATACCGTCTTGATTCTTTTAGTAAGTGGAGTCTTCATGGGAGCGAATCCCCATTCTTGCTCATCATCTTGCTCTTTTAGACTTTTTTCCATAATTCTACGGGTCATTTCCGATATGCATTTGTTCCTTGCGCTAATTCGTGGGGCAGACGCCGCCTTCTTTATCAGATGTCCGCTTGCACAGATGGTCACAGCGAGAACTTTGAGATTCCGAACTTTCTGCCCGAAGAGATCCCTCTTTGGCCGAGTCGATCACCGGTTGGGGAGATGCTCCATCTAGGCGATTGCAAGCGGGCCATTTAGTTTTCACACAACTGTGGTCTACTACCTCTTGTTTAGAAATCTTCCAATTCAAGTTCAAAGAAGAGGAACTTGCGCCTTCCGCATACGGAACTTGATCGGATTTCGCTCGGGCGGATTCCACGGTAATCTTGGCCGTGGCAGCTTGCATGGCAAACATTGTTTCGAGTCTCTTCATCATGGCCTTATTTGCGATATCCATTTGGTTCGCTAGGCTTGCTGCCAATTCGTTGAGGTCCTTTCTCGTTACCGCTTCCCCGATGTTTGAAGTTTCTCCATATCCAAACTGGCCGGTAGAACGAGTCTTCTCATGGTCATGATCGGTGGTGTTTTTTATCAGTTTCAATGTTTTGGTTAATAACTTCCTTTAATGATTTCCCTGATTTATCCATTTCTTTTGCAGTAAATAGGATTGGATCGTGACGGAATTTTCTTTAGGACATTCAATGTGATATGTTGGACCTTGTGAGAGAGGGTGAGAGAACGGATGACTGAATCGGCCCTACGGTGGGCGCCAAATGTTTGCGTCAAAAATGGCACAAACACCAAGTGTACATGGAGTACTTCTCTAAATGCTTAACGATGTAAAATGAGGAACCGATCAATAGAGTAAAGTAAGAA